>JAPPVO010000014.1:5022721-5622721 GCA_030407325.1 Camellia japonica | reverse complement strand
GCTCGAGCGACAAACTTGCGCTCGAGCGGGGTGCCCTGTTTCAGAATTTTTGAAAAAACTGATTTATGTTTCATTTTCCGTTCTCTTTCATTTCTAAGCACTCTTAGGCATGCATTGAACATTGTAAATGAATTAAAGAGCATTAAAGGAGCCTAAGAGCATTAAGCAAATTAAAGAGCGGATTGAATTGTAATATGACCCGATGTGTTATGAATTATGTAGGGTCAAGTGCAAGGGTGAATCAAGCACCGGATCACAGTGAGTAATATCTTAGTAAAGATATTATTGTATATGCATTATTTCCTAAATGTTGCCTACGTTGTAATTTCTAAACTTATGAATTTGTACTATGAATGAGTATTCTATCCACCCGTTTTGTAAAAGAATCTGTAAAGTAAATATTGTGAAAATAGAAAATGGGCCTAAGGGTGTTTGGTATATTTGACAAGGATATATAGATTGGGCCTAAGGCCGTTTGGATAGTTTAACAAGGTGGACTAAAAGTCAGCTTATACAAGAATTAGGTTGAAGGCCGTTTTGTATGATTGATGAGTGGACCAAAGGTCATTTTGAATAAAGAATTGATTGGACCAAAGGTCGTTTTGAGTATGAACACGGATGTGATCATGATTGTATGGGCATAGTTATGAATATGAGAATGTTGGACCCAATGTTGTTCAGTATTATGATATGAAGGACCGATGGTTATTGGTATATAGATCCATTAGACCTGAAGTCGGTCTATGAATGAGTATTGGACCTGAGGTCATTTTGTTTAGATGGACCCAAGGTCGTTTTGTATACAATGGACCTGAGGTCGTTTTGAGTGTAAATTGGACCTGAGGACATTTTGCATATGAATATGATGTATTAGACCCGAGGTCGTTCTGCTTTGCCATGATCTATAAATTTGATATAAATAGGAATACTAGTTCAAATGTTTAAATTATAAGTATGACTTATGCATGAACGAATCTCATTCATTAACCTCTTTACTCTGGTATTATTCACTAGGCATTAGCTCACTGTTTATATTTATGTATGTAGGTGAGCAGCGGGACGTCTAACCCCAGCCCCAGTGAGCGTTGGGAGACCAAGTCTTGTGAGGTCAACCGAGGTCGCCTCATATGGAGGCTCTACTTTTGTTTTACCCTTCTTTTGTTCTTTTGCGGTCATGTATGACCGAGCTTGTATAATCTTGGTCTTGGAGTTTTGTTTTTGTTGAATGATGTCTACTAAATGATCCTGGACATATATAATACTTATACAATATGAAAACTTGTGTGGTGTGAGTTATTATATGAACACGAGAATGTTTTGGTTAAGCCATGTATGCACAGCTCGTTGGACAATTGAAAATTTTTACTTCCGCAATCTGGCCCCCTATTATTAAACTGAAAACAAAATTTCTGACTGAGGCCGCAGGTAATTTCGTGATTACTGGCTGGTTATGACTCTAATCCATAGGGGCGGGTTCGGGACATGACAAATACCTTCATGCACTTCAGCCATAGCAGTCAACGCTTCTTTTGGCCCTAAACATTCTAATAGCAATCCATCTGCTCCCCTTTTGTAAAGAGCATTGCCATATATTATATATTGCATGGATTGTAATTTAATTTTTCTGCTGGCCTTCGAAGAAGGGCCAGTTAAATATTGAATGATTGGATGTCTCCAATCATGCTCTTCTAAGTTATTCTGGTTAACTTCTACCATGATACCCCTTTTAGACAAATGTAGTATTAACTTTTGATATGTTGTTTGGCTTATCTCCGCTTGGGTGTCCCCCTTTCTTCTGAAATTCGAGGCCTTCTAAGCTATATCATTGGCCTTGTGATTTATGAATCTTGGGATATAAGTCACATTGGCTATCTAAAACTGAGAAACAAAATGCAATGCAGCAACATAATATGGCAACATGCTTGCACTTTGACATTTGAAAATTCCTTTTACATGGTTGATTACCAATTGGGAATCCCTAAATATATCAACTGCATGAGCCTGTAATCCAATAAGTATCTCAAGTCCCATTATTAAAGCTTCATATTCAGTTTGGTTATTAGAACAAGTAGTTTCATCAACTCTGAAACCATGTGTGGTTTCTATCCCCTGTGGTGACTTAATTACAACACCAATTCCAAGCAGACCATTGGCTTTTGATCTATCGAACCACATTTGCCGTGGCTTAACATTGACTATACCAAGATCCATTATCTCTTGGCCTTCTGTTTGATATAGATGATCTACTAGAAAGTTAGCCAAAACCTGTCCTTTTACTACTTTTTGGGGGACATATTCTAGATGAAACTCTAAAACAGATAATATCCATTTGCCAATTCTTCCTCTTAGCATAGGTCTAGATAACATGTATTTAACCATGTCTGTGGTTGCAATTACCAAGACAACAGTAGGCAAAAGATAATATCTTAATTTCATTGTTGCAAAGTACAATGCGAGGCGTAACTTTTCTACAGCTGAGTATTTACATTCACAAACTAAGGTAATAAACTTCTTGTTCCTTGCCTTCTTCATTGTCTTGAGCTAGAAAAACTCCTAATGAATCTTCTACTGCATCAATATATAACTTGAAGGGTTTATCTCTCCTTGGTGGCATCAACACTGGAGGCTTGGCCAAGTAGGCTTTAATTCATTTGAAAGTAGCTTGATGCTCTGCTATCCATACAAACTATTCTTCATTTTTTTAGCTTTAACAAAGAGGAAAATACTTTAGTTTTCCCTGCAGTGTCAGGAATAAATCTTCGAAAGAAATTAACCTGACCAAGGAATTTTTTGTAATTCTTTCTTACTTGATGGAGGTTTGGCCTCAATGATGGCTTTGGCTTTATTCTGGTCAATTTGTATTACTTTCTTGTGCACTACATACCCCAAGAAGTTTTCAGCTAATACACCAAAAGCACATTTGAGGGGGTTGAGTTTCAACTTGAACTTTCTCATTCTTTCAAAGGTTGTTGTCAAGTGAATAAGGTGTTCTTCCATAGAATGGGACTTTGCAACAATATCATCAATGTAACACTCTAGGTATCCTCCAATAAGGTCATGAAAGATAGTATTCATTGCCCTCTGATATGTTGCCTTAGCATTCTTTAAACTAAATGGCATTTTAACCCATTCAAATGTGTCAATATTCCCAGGACACCTAAATGCTGTCTTGTGGACATCCTCCTCCGCAATGCAGATTTGGTTGTAACCAGAATGTCCATCCATCATAGACAAAATACTATGCCCTGCTGAACTGTCCACCAATAGATCAACTATAGGCATGGGGTATTCATCTTTTGGAGTTGCCAAATTTAGATTCCTAAAATCGATGGATACCCTCATTTTTCTGTTCTTTTTAACCACAGGCACAATATTAGACAATCATTCGACATACCTAGCTGTTCTAATGAAGCCTGCCTTAGGAAGCCTAAGAATCTCCTCTTTCACTTTTTGAACCACTTCAGGGCTCATCTGTCTTGGTTTCTGCTTGTGTGGCTTGAAATTAGGCCTCATAGGGAGCCTATGTTCCACTAATGACTTGTCTAGTCCAGGCAGTTCATTATAAGACCATGCAAAACAATCCTTATATTTCTTTAAGACCACCAACAACTGGTTCCTGTTAATAGGACTTAGCCAAGCACTGATGTAGGTTGGCTGCTATACAGAACCTTCCCCTAAGTTAACTTCTTCCAAAGGGTCCTGCACTTGAGCACTTACTGATGCTTCCCCTTTGACTTCTTCTACCTTCGAAGTAATCTTTTCATTTTGTTTTGCTCCCATTTTTCCTGGTTCAACATCTTTGCTTTCTTTCTTATAGACAAAATATGTCCATAAGGCTTCTTCTTCCTATATCTCCTGGACTTTTGTTTCAATGTCCAATGCGCAATATTTACCTAGAGACAAAAATCTGGCCTTTTGTTGTTCCTGATTACAGCCAATCACCATGGCTTCTCTCTCTTGTTCCTGCACCTTCTGGACTATTAACTTTACGTCTAATGCTGAAAACTTCATTAAAGCCAAGGGTCTGGCTTTTTGGTCTCAATCTTCTTGCCTACAACCAGATATCATTGTCATATTTAGTGATGAACTCTTCATCAGCATTCTCCTGAACTAAGTGCTTCAGGTGTGCTACTTTCTCATCAACCGTCACCTCGGCTATTCCATCAGGTTTCCTCAGCAGACTGAGTGGTATAACCCCTTCAGTGTATAGCTTGGCCTCATCAAATCAGCACAAGCAATAAAAGGCTGCAGATCTGCATTGATTTTCTCTGTTTTCCCATTGCACAGAGCTATCATAATCTTCTGATGTAAAGAAGAAGGCACACACTTGTTAGTGTGGATTTAATTCTTGCCAAGCAAAGCATTATACTTGGCATTACTGTCTATAATAAAGAATCCTGTCATGCAATCTCTAGTTTCCACACTCAGGTTGATGGGCAAAATGCCCTGAGCCATTTGTTTATCCCTAGCAAAACCAACAATGGTTGTGCTAGTTAGGATCAACCTAGGGTTTCTTTTTCCCACCTTCTTCAAAGAGGACCTTGGAAGCAAGTTCACTGCTGCACCATTGTCTACTAATACCCTATTCATTTGTATCCCATCGAAGTAAGCCTTGATATACAGTGGCTTAACTCGAAGGGGTATGAGAGGTTAATGCTCACCTCTTCACTTTTTTCATCAGTTTCCATTGACTTGGCCACTTTTGACTCATCTTGAATCATGCTGGCCTGTGAATCTTCACTAGAAACTGGAATGGGGTCATCTTCCTGACCTTCTTGGTTTTCATTTTCAGCTTGGAATTCCTGTGGCAGTACATATACCATGTTTACTGGTATTGGATGGAATGAGCCAAACTGTACCACTGGTTGCGATTGCTCTCCTCCCATTTGAGTCTCCTCTGAAGCTTGGGAGGCATCCTCCATACTGCACTCTGGTACCTGGTGGTTTCCTTCGAAGCAATTCGCTTGTGATCTACTCCTGTTGGCTTTTCAACCAAGAAGGTCTGTTCAACCATGAAGGCTTTGAACATTTCATCTTCAGCCAATTCCTTCCCTTAGCCTAGTTCAGCTTCTCCTTCTATCTTACTGTCACTTTCCATCAACGCCTTTTCAAGACTTGCGAGGCTGGATCTTTCTTTGGCTTTTAGTTCAGCATGAACTTTAGCCAACTGCTCTCGACTGGCACCCTCTTTGATTTTAGGAGTAGGCCTTGAACCTTCTCCTTCTTCTATCTGGCCCTTTGACTGTGCCAAAGAAGTACTCTCTCCACTTTCTTTCAAGTCCCTCTAATATTAAGTGTACCTTTGCTGGATCTTTCTCTTTTAAGACTTAGAAATCACTGGAACCATGTTTGGCTCCCTTGTTTTTGGGGTTTTTAACAGAACCCAATTATTTGGAGCCACCAAAGGAGGCTTGATCATCCTTTCACTGTCTCTGAAAGTCTTGCTTTGTGCCGGTATGACTTTAGGTTTGCTCTACATGACAAACCAATCTGGAACCCTAGGGACCTATGAACCCACTGCTCTAGCTGCTGGGCCTACTACCCCTGTATTCACAATTGTCTTCGAAACAGTTCTTGAGGGCCAATCACTAGGCTTGGTTCCCTATCTTGAGCCAAATTCAAGCCTCCCTTCCAGCTGATTGTCTACCCTGTAACAGTTAGGTGGCCTGGTTTCATATAGGGGCCACTTTCCCTTTGACTGCATCCTGGTGTCTAGTGAGCCAACCAAGGATGAATGTTGTCTAGGACCAGTTGGATATAGCCTTCTATTGTGGGTGCTGGCTGGCTTTCAATCCCTCTACACATCTTTATAATACTGCTTCCCATCAACTGGGAGCCCTTTCAGCCATTTGTAACTCATCCTACATCTAGGACACATCCTCTGCACTACAGCTGCTTCGAGGGAGTGATCATCCAGTATCTCTTCACTAGAGCCATCCCTTTGGCTTACAGAGTTCTGCCCACTGACTGGTGAACTTCTAGTGTCCTTCTTGAAGGCAGCCTAGCTAGCCAAATACATCTACACAATGACTTCCTCCAATTCCTTTAAGGATATGTTTTGAAAATCTGGCATGTCAACATTGGATGCCACCTCCCCAATCTCTAGAAACAGTTTGGTGTCAATTCCCATGGCTTTCTCAATCTTGATTGGAAACTTTAGCCTCTCCTTCCGAATATGTTCTTGGATCCTGTCTCAAAAAACATTACAATTTTTAGTTGAATGAGACTAAGAATTGTGCCATTTACAGTACAGTTTTCCTTTAAGTTCTTCATGGGTAGGGATCTTAACTCCTTTTGGTAACTTTAGGAAATTTGCTACAAGCAAATGATAAAAAATGCCATCTTCTTTTGTTAAGTCAAAAGAATACTTCCTATGAAGGTCTTTTTTTTTTTAAATTGTTGGTATGTTGTACTGTCTTTCTAAATTAATGCCTCACAGGTCATAGGTTCTTTTCCTATGATCTCTACTGCATCAATTTCATAGTTAGAGTCCCTATAGTAGGTCTTATATGATGCATTACTTCGATCTTGTTCTTTCCCAAGTAAAGTTTCATATCTGGACACTTCATAGGTTAATTCTACTAAGTCTCGAAACTCAGTTGAATCAAACTTCTTTCGAAGACTAAACTCCAACCCATTTTGAGCCAATCTTACAATTCATGCTCGGGTAGCATGACCCTACATTTGTTTCGTGCCCTTTTAAATCTGGCAATAAACTGAGCAGCCTTCTCATCAGGCCTTTGGCTCAATATTGTCAAGTCTGCCATAGAAATCTCAAGTTTTGTTTGGAAAAATTAGGCATGAAAAACTTCCTCCATTTGTTGCCAAGTTTGGATAGAGCTAGGTGTAAGGTTTATATACCATACGAAGGCTGCTCCAGTTAAAGAGTTTGGAAAGAGTCTTAGTTTCATGTAATCATTATTGGCGAACTCACTACACTGGCCTGTAAACCTAACAATGTGTTCTACTGTTGACTGGTTTCATTCCCATAAAAGAGGGCAAAATCTGGTATTCTAAACCCCCTTGGATATTCATACACTCTATCCACCCACTCTGGGTAAGATTTTTTGTATACTGGAGTCTGGACCACCCGAGCCATAGGTCTACACATTTCTCTAACAATATCAGTAATTTGGTCCCTTGAAACCATATTTTGTGCTACTTGAATCACTACTGGAGGAACAAACACAGGGTTTGGAGGAATTCCATGTGCCTGAGGGCCTCTTGGTCCATATATAGGTACATTCAAGATTGGTTGTCCTTGTACTGGTTACTGTTAGAGGTATGGCTGACCTCTTGGAATTTGTCTTAGGAAAGGCCCTATGAAAGGTGCTACAGGAGAAGGAACATGTGTTGTTTCTCTTCCAACCGCAGGAAATCCTTCCAACCCCCCTGGTGCAAATTCAAACACAGGATTAGTGAAACCCCGTGTGCCAGGTATGGCTTCAAACATAGGATTTGAAAACATCCTCATACCATTCCCTTGTTCTGTCCCAGATCCACCAATTTGTATGGTTTCGTTGGTGGGCAGTGGTACATTTTGGTTTGCTAGTGGTCTCAATGGAGCTTCGTACCATGACTGAGGCACGTGTGGCATTCTCTCATGGTTTTGATTACTAGTCTGACCATTAGTTTGTCCATTATTTTGCATAGGCTGTTTGTCTCAAGCCAATCTATGTTGAAGGGAATTCTCGTTCTCTTTAGCCTATCTTGCAATAGTTGGTTGATGAGAGTTCATTCGATCTAAAAAGTATGTTGCCCATCTTTCCATTGTATACATTAGTTGTTGTCCCATAGCATCTACCAAACCTCCCCATGGATTTATTAGTTGGGTAGAAGGGACAGTTGAAGGTCCAGTTTCATTGCCCTGTCTAGTATGTTGGACGTGTGTTGTATATTCTGAAGTGCTAGTATGTTCAACCATTTGTGGAGGATTTGATGGAATAGGTGCATCCATTACATTATCCTCTAGGTTATACACTTCTACCTCTTCTTCCATACCTTCTTCTAGGCGATCATTTTCTCCTCTTGCTCTACGTCTAGCCATTTTTAATAGTCCCATCGGGCATGCCAAAAATATATGTTGGCTTCTTTGGCTTTCGAAGGTTAATAGTGTAAATTCAAGCGTGCCAGCAAGGATCAATCAGTCCTTATAGAATTTTAATTGCCAACCAATTATCAGACGATTGTGTTGAAGTTCTTTCAGCCTTAATGAAGAGGACTTTTACTGGTGGCTTATTTTAGGAGAAATTTATAAGAAATAACAAGTACAGAACAATTTAGAAACTGAGTTTCATTGAGAAAATAGGAACTTACAATGAAATGACTCAGCCTTGAAAATGTTTACAGTAACGACTGCTTGAAACTACTCTTAGGAAATGAAGTACAGTACATGAATTGAAGTGCTGAAAATGTAAAAAACTGGAAATGTGAAAATTGGAAGGAAATAAGAAGTAAATAAACTGGTTTTTTGGATATGCGTCTGGGTCCTCCATTTTGTTGCCTTCTCCTCTATTTATACTTTCCAATGGTAACTGTCGAAATGCACTTCCACGATCTCTGGTTATGGCCCTGAACAATTTGCTCCTATGACGCCTTCTTTGCAGTTAGGCTTCCCTCTTTAATTTAAATTTGAATTGTGAGTAACCATTGAGCTACACCACTTCGCTCCTTCTAACTCCTTCCATGCGACACAGACAGACCCACCATTACCAATATGGCTTGCCACGTGTCTGTCGCTGGTTAGAGACTTGCATTAAATCCCTAAATTATCCTTTTCAAGCCACGTGTTAAGCTGTGATTGGCCTGTACAAAATATGTAGCCAATAGTATCTTAAATTAAATGTATCTTACGATACATTTACAATATGTGATGTGATATATGATACGCAATACATAATGCGATACGTATGTTATACTTAAATTTCTTTAGCAAATTTGAATAAAAAATATTCAAATTATTTTCTGTAAATTAATATTGTCAAAAAATTTCATTAACTTATTAGAAAAAAGCTACTGGTGAGATGAGAATGGTACTTTTTAGTTTATTTTTCAACCTTTTTGACATATCTACTGTATCGTATTTAGAATCTTGCGTAATTAATTTATGCCTTGTACAGATATTTTGTATTGCTACACGTATATATTTAATTTAAGGAACTTTGTTTTTGTAATTGACAGATTTATATATTGTTTAGTGTTTTATTCTTATAAGACACTTGTTTTTTATAATTATATTTATTTTTCTACCTATTTTAAACGTGTCCTAGTCATGATGCCGAGATGATCTCAGCTAGGCCGAGGTTATCTGCGAGAATACCGGAATCTGAGATAAGCGGATAAGGGACAAGAGTCCTAAAATGGGAGAAGACTTCAGTTTGGGTAAAGATAAGACTCTTAGAGAGTTTATCCTAATCCTAGTGGGAGTCCAAGTTAGCAGTAATCCTAAGTCCATTAGAGCTAGGCTTCTATTTGAGACTAGGATTATGTTGGCTATAAAAAGAGAGGCACCCCCATGGGTCTAAGGTATGGCTTTTGATATTCTGTCTAGTGAGTTAAGCACTATTGGTTATCTTTGAGAGATATGGAGTACTGACTTGATCGTCGGAGTACCCCCGGGTAGACGAGCCACCGCCGGAGACTCTTCTTTCTGTTGTAGGTCAGACAGGTGCCATCTATTCTGCCGATGTTCTCCAGTTGAGTACTAAGTTGGCAGTGTGGTCGGAAATTGACACACACAATTTGGCGCCGTCTGTGGGAAAGAAAGGAGAATAGATGGCCATCACCGTACGAGATCAACGTGTTGAAAACGACGAGTTTAGTGAAGATGGAGAGTCTGTCGACATAAACGGAATGAAGACCCTTCCAGAAGGGACGCGAAGACAGGGGGCATGAGCGCTCCCAAGGAGATGACATTCAAGTATAGAAGAGCTCAGCCTAAGTAAGCAGATCCTGGATTTCAGGCCCCGGACCCCAGATCCCGAAAGACAAGATCTTGGCCTAAATAAGCAGGTCCGAGAAGAGAAGAGCTCTACCTGAGTGAGCAGATCCAAGATTCCAGAGGACATGATCTCGGCCTGGATGAATAGGTCCGAGAAGAGAAGAGCTCAACCTGAGTGAGCAGATCCAAGATTTCAGAAGACAAGATCTCGGCACTTAAGTCCGAGAAGAAAAACGGCTCGCCGATGCGAGGCCGAGGTAATGATGAATAACTTAGACTCATTATATGGCAGAGTTGAATCTTGCATATAATGGAGTTGAACTAAGTTGGAGTAACATAGGCTTGCCATGTCGGCAGAATCAAACTCAGGTTGAAACCAAGTAAGATCAACAGAGAAATCAAGGCTAACAACCTCGGCTTGAAACCAACTTCGGCGAACAAGATCACATGCACAAGCTTAATGTGAACATAAGTCCACATTAGGGGGCAGAGAGTTATAAATGATGTTTAACACTTGTTGAAATTTGTAGCAATTTACAAGTTGAAGTTAAACCGATGTTATGTTTAACACTTGTTGAAATTTGTAGTAATTTACAAGTTGAAGTTAAACCGAGATGATGTTTAACACTTGTTGAAATTTGTAGCAATTTACAAGTTGAAGTTAAACCAAGATGATGTTTAACACTTGTTGAAATTTGTAGCAATTTACAAGTTGAAGTTAAACCGATGTTATGTTTAACACTTGTTGAAATTTGTAGCAATTTACAAGTTGAAGTTAAACCGAGATGATGTTTAATACTTGTTGAAATTTGTAGCAATTTACAAGTTGAAGTTAAACCGATGTTATGTTTAACACTTGTTGAAATTTGTAGCAATTTACAAGTTGAAGTTAAACCGAGATCATTGTTTAACACTTGTTGAAACTTGAGAAAAGTTTACAAGTTTAAGTTAAACCGAGATGATGTTTACTTGTTGAAACTTGAGAAAATTTTACAAAGTTAAAGTTAAACCGACATTCAATGAAGCAAATACCTCGGCTAAGAGGACGATTTCGGATGAGAAACTTGAACGAACTTGGTCGTTGGTTCTAAGGCGTTGATGAAAGCAGACTATAGGTCTCGGTTATATTGAGCCGATGAGTTCTGACTTCAGCAATAGATAAAGCGAACTTAGCCGACGTGCTAAAATGGAAGAAATGATATAGGTTCCATCACCTCAGGATGCCGAGGTAATAGAACCTAGGGGGCAGTTGTGGGGACATAAATTTTGAATAACAACACGTGGCTGAGGTGACACCGAAGTGTCAGGCGAGATGTCACGTGTCCTGGTCATGATGCCGAGATGATCTCGGCTAGGCCGAGGTTATCTGCTTGAATACCGGAATCCGAGATAAGAGGATAAGGGACAAGAGTCCTAAAATGGGAGAAGACTTCAGTTTGGGTAAAGATAAGACTCTTAGAGAGTTTATCCTAATCCTACTGGGAGTCCAAGTTAGCAGTAATCCTAAGTCCATTAGAGCTAGGCTTCTATTTGAGACTAGGATTATGTTGGCTATAAAAGGGAGGCACCCCCATGGGTCTAAGGTATGGCTTTTGATATTCTGTCTAGTGAGTTAAGCACTATTGGTTATCTTTGAGAGATATGGAGTACTGACTTGATCGTCGGAGTACCCCCGGGTGGACGAGCCACCACCGGAGACTCTTCTTTCTGTTGTAGGTCAGATAGGTGCCATCTATTCTGTCGGTGTTCTCCAGTTGAGTACTAAGTTGGCAGTGTGGTCGGAAATTGACACACACAAAAGGTATGAAAATATCTTACGATATGCGATTTAGAAAATTAAAAAACAATATACGATTCGTATCTTGATTTGACAACAATGACGACAAGCACTCCACGTGCTTTGCATCTGACAAATTCATTCATAAAGATGACACAATAGTCATTTTAAAAGCCCTAGATTATCATTGATTGTATATAGGACTTTGACAATCTACATGTAAGTTCGTTTTTTGAATAATAAAACTACCTATATAATGGAAAAATGATAAGTTCTTTTCGAATTTTTTGTGTATTCAGTGTATAAATTGTATGTCACTGTGTATATAATGACTATTTTTTTTCCTCTTGTTTTCTTTACTTTTTCTGTAATCAAACAGGGCACTAGGTTAATTTGATACCATTGGACTTTTCAACTGGTTGTGTTGTGACTTTGAATTTTTACCACTGTTTATTCTGCTAGTTATGCTTATATTTTCTATGTATAAGAAATTAAGAACACAATAAAAACTTTAGCAGTCATAACTAGCAGTAATTGGGATTACACCAAAGGCATAAAGTCCTCAATAGAAACGGGGTCTCTACTTGTTCATACCCTCTGTCCCTACAATGGCAGTGGGCCTAAGCAGTAAACATAACATATGTTGCCAAAAGCTCCATAATTCTTTATAATCTTAATTAAAATTTTGACTGATAAGGAAAACAATCAAACATATTTTTTTACATCTAACAAAGGCAGCAAACATCTGGAAGTCATCATTTCATATAACATTGAGGTCCAGTTCAAAATATATATATGACATTAAGTCTTCAAATAACTTTATTGAACAAAAATGATCACTTCATTAAACAAAAGAGACATTCCTATGACTTGATAATAGCAAGTCTTCAAATTCTTGGAGTGTTGAATGATACCGGTG
The DNA here is from genome assembly GCA_030407325.1 of Camellia japonica. NCBI lineage: Eukaryota > Viridiplantae > Streptophyta > Magnoliopsida > Ericales > Theaceae > Camellia > Camellia japonica. Next base: position 5,610,085 of record JAPPVO010000014.1, on the reverse strand, counting down.
GTCTGATGGCCCCTGGCCTTGGAATGCTAAATGGTGGAGGTGAGTTAACACGATGATGGCGGTCTGATAGTTGTTGGCGTAACGGCTGACGTTGCTGGCCTGAAGATGGTCGGTGTTCATGAAAACCCTGAAAAATGCCGCGAAAACCCTAAAAAACGCCGTAATATCTTATAGTGACGTGTAAAATTTCGCCGCTGATAGGGCCGCCACAATAGCTACACAACGTTTGAAAAACGTCGCTAAAAACATTATACGGCGTTTCTTAAAACGCCGCAAAATCTTTGACGACCGTCTCGCCTTCTGTCCCCATTAATGTGTGATGTGAGAATGACGTCATTTAGTGGCGTTTTTTTGAAAAATGCCACTGTTTTTTATTTTTTTTATTCCCTACACGAATTAAATGTGTGACGTCACAATGACGTCATTTTGTGGTGTTTTTTCAGAAAACGCCACTTTTTTTTTCTTTTTTTTTTTTGTGTTTTGGGGGGGGGGGTTTGGTGGGTTCCCTGCTGGTGGTGGAAACTGAATTCACAATTTGGGGATCTCATGTTTTATGTTTGCTCTATGCAACCAAACTGCTAGATGTAAAACCAATCCTCAATACATGCCATATACATGCATAATATAATCTCACCAGAATCATCATTTCAAGTGAAAATTTCACATCTAGTGTCATATACATGCATATTGTCAACTAAGACATCTAAGCAACCATGAGTCTATAACACATTGTTTCCATAGGATGCAATTCAAACAAAGGATTCCATGTCCACGTTGAGTTTTAGAAACTCAAGACAACCAAAAAAAATTTTAGTACGGTTTGTTGACTTCCAAGTCTTGTAGCTTCTTTTCCTGGTAATCTAAAAGATCAACCTTGTGTCCAAACAATCCCAAAAAGCCATCACGCCTCAACCTTTCTCGAGTACGGTTTGTTGACTTAAGCGAACAAGCCTCTATTCAATTTATCTGCATCACTCTAGAAGAAGAAAAAAATCAAATAATTAGAAGTCACAAAGGAAAAAGAAAGCAAGTTGATATAGTTTTAGGATGTGCACTAAACCACATCTGAAGTGTTATATCTAAAATAATTTTGTTCTAATGCTCCAATTGAACAATGTATGAAAAGGAGTGCAGACTGCAACTAATTTAATCTTCCAAAAGGCTCAAAATTTCATTCACATGAACCAATTACACACAAAAAAATGACAATGACAACAGTAACACACTTACCAAAAAAGGATGATGATGATAATAATTCCTTCGGTTCTAGAATAAAACTTAACCTTACCAAAAAAAAGATGATGATAATAATAAGAGCATAATAAACTATTCTAAGCTTTTAAGTATGTCTTGAGACACTTAAACATACAATCCATGCATTTCATGTATTAAAAGAATCAAATCTAAATGTTGTCTGCCATACAACTTGAAGTTGGTCTCCATAAAACATCAAGTTACACATGCAGCCCACAAATGGAGGAACCTTGATGGGAGAGAGAGCTGAAGGTAATGGTGAAGAACCAGAGAAGACATAGGAGGAGAGAGAAGAAGAAGAAAGAGAGGGAGCTTGTTAGTGCTTAGTTTTTCAATAAGTAAGTTTTTAGGCTTTACTAATAAAATAAAAAGGGCTTTTCTTGAAAAGTGAGCAGAAAGTGACAATATATATGCATACTATTAGCTAAAATAAATAACCCTCATAAAAGAATGAAACAATAAAAGTTTCCAACAAATAGAATTTATGACCATGATAAAAGGGTAAGCAAATAAAACTGCAGTTTCCCATCAAAAAAGAAAAGAAATCTACAAAGCTTCCACACAAAATGCTTACAAGTAGTTGCTGAAGTTTACCTGATTGACGAACCACTGAATGCGAATTTTTTGATCCAAATTTTCACAATTCAATAACTACATGTAATGGAGAATATCCACAGGCACAAAACTTAGTTTAGTATGATCATTTCATCAGATCAGCAGAAAAGAGTTTTTTGTCCCAGCAATGCCCACCAAAGACCGTGTGATCAAACTAGACAAATTGTATAGTTTGCTAGCTGTCTGTCGAATTTAACAAAATGAACCAAATTGAAGAAAAGCATTATCAACTAATTTTATACAAAACCCCCAAATGGAGGGAGTGTGATAATGACACTTTTAGATGTTAACTAAACATCTACTTCTTATGCAAAGGACTAAAGCGAGGAACCACAAAAACCCATGCAAACATTCTATAAAATAAGTTAGTTTGCCTACCATTGATCCTCAACTTTAGTAATCCCAATTTCCATACCAGGTGATGAAGACAATTTCAGGTTTAAAAGCAAGCTATTGTGCCTAAGAGATAAATAATGGATGATATTATTGTCTTTTACCTGATAAACTATCCATGTAATCTTCATCAATATAGTTGTCCATGATATTATTGTCTTATACAAGATAAAAGATTTTATTGAAAAAATAGATCATCATGACTGAAAACAAGGATGAAGAGGCCTAAGAACAGTGAAAAATGAATTCCACTCCAAATCAAAACAAGACTACACCAAAGATCCATGGTTCACCATTGTCCACAATTCTGCATTTCCTATATAGACAAAATGGTTCAAAAAGTATGTGAAAGAGACTGTTTGTGCCTACCAACATAGTTTCAGTCAATAAGATACGTGGAAGAATGATACTCTGTAAAAACGTTTTGAACACTTTCAGTGACGCTGATCCCGGATGAGACGGGGATACTTCTTACTAATATAGTAAACTGATGTGGCTGAGGTTTGGATGCATAGAAATAGGCAATCCTTTTTGATGAAATATAGTTAAACTCCTGCAGATTATATCATATTCCAGATGCGATTAGAACTCCATTGATGTTTTTTATCCCTCTAATAAACCAACAATAAAAATGGTACACAAAATATTACTTACAAAATAAAGAAGATAGCAGACAAATGCCGTGAAAACATAAACAGCACAAAAGTGAATCCATAACCTTAGGAAAAGCCAAAAAAATATAGTCAGGTTTTCTGCATCAGACTTAACTAAATACATACTAGAAGGCAATACAATTAAAATAAATTGTGATTCCATCAATGACTCCATTCAGAACTTCTTACACATTTATATATTTTAATATATTTTTTTAAACTTCCAAACTGATATACCCAATTAAACAGAACTGGACTAACTTTCTTATTTAAAAAAGAGGATTTTACACAGATTTACTTATTTTCCCTTTCTGTCACAATGTATAAAATAAGAAACAAAATTAAAATGAATTTTTTTTTTTTGAATTTTAGGGAAATAAAATATATCAATAAGTGCATAACCAAATCCTCAGATGAGAAGCAATAATTAACAATGCACATCATAGAACTCAACTAACTAGACTGAATCTGAAGCCAACCAACAAATAAGTGAGAAGGAGGAAGCAAATCCAACTTTAATGGTTTAGAATGAACCTGAGTTTGTCATATCTACTTCTTCTTCTTCTTTTCTTTCTTTGATATATGAACCTGCATTTGATAAGAATAAATAACATGAATAAAATGTCATATGAAAATTTCATAATTAACTATTACTCACTTCCTCGGATGAACGATGACAATTAAACGATGAGGTGTATGCATGGGATTGTTGTTGTGAATGCACATGTGTAGCAGCTGGTGCAACAGGCCCACCCATGGCCTGTTGAGACTCTAATTGCTCTATTCGGGCTTGTTGAGCTTGGATTGTGCTTTGCATCTCCATTTGTACTTTCTATTGATTAAGCATAGCATCCATCATCTCCTTCATTTGCATCTCCATTTGTGCTTTATATTGGTTAAGTTGCTCTTGGACTTGCGTTTGGATGATACGAGTTTGTTCTTGCGATTGCCTATATCCGCCTCCAAAGACATCTGTCGAGGAAGGACCCAATCCATATGTTCGAACACGACCAGGTCGTTCAGGCCCTAGAACCTGTGTGATAATTTCTTCATCTGTAGCATTGGATTGCGCCCCAAGGTCCTTCATTTGTGTCTACAATTGTTAATTAGTAATTAGCCACCAATAAAATTGTTCATAACTAGTGCCGTTAAATGTAACCTGCTTCCATTGGGCCATATGAATTCAATAACATCATCAATCCAGATTCAAAATTGTTTCAATGACACTTCCACTTCATATGCTCAAATTCAGAATTCATAAAAATACAGTCCTTGACTTGTAGATTTGGCAGCAAAAAAGGTAAATTGAATCAAACAAGAAGCTTTCACTAAATTTGATCATGTGAAAAAATTGAATGAAAGATCCTGTCTTAAAGTTACACAATGGCCTTAGAATAGCAAAGGGAACAAGACTAAATTGGAGTTTGAGTCAAATTGGAAGGGAAAAGAAATATCTTAAGTCAATTGAGTAATTTGATGTAACATATTATGTGGTAAAAATTAAATTAATCTCTGAAGAAACACTAGAATGATCACACTTTCATTAGGTGCAAAGGCTCCTGAGAAGTTTTTGCCTTCTAGGTCAAGCACACTAATCAAAAATAATTACTAAGTACCTTATATATATGTTAGTAGCAGATTTATGTCTTATTGAGACAAGTATCTAATACATTCCATACATGCAAAGTATATAATTACGGTGCTACATACCATGACCTCAACAACTTTATCATTACTTCGTTTGTTATCCTTCGTGTACCCAGCCATCCACACCTCTAAGCGCGTTGCAGGAACTCCATTCTTCTTATTAGTTTCCTACAACTACACTTAAAATTAAGTAACAAAATCAAAATATACAATTTCAATTTGAAATATAAAGAAACTATATACCTCTACTCGAACAACTGAGAATGGTTTTCTGCCAGTTATGTGATTTAATATCTTCTTCTTCCGAATTTCTTTATTTTTTGTACTTTTTTTTCTGTTACATATGAACACAAACACAAGATAATTTATTAATTAACAAACTCATCTTATGAGATTATGATAGAGTTCAATAAATAATTTAAATGATACCTGTCAAATGAGAAGCCAAGGGTGTATACCCGTCAACCACTTGGTTCAACTCATTAGGCACAATATGTAAAATGCCACCACTTGGGTTTCAATCACTACCATGCATGAGTGTTGGGCCTCTCAAACTATGACCTACTCATCCAAATATCAATATCAAGTTAGAAGATACTAGAAAGAATGATAATACAAGAATTGAGCAGTCAATGGAGCAAATGGAGTAATGTCACTTAGTTTAAAAAAAGGAAATGTAAAACATCAAAAGAAAAAAGAACATCAACAGAGAAATCTAATGGAGTAATTCAATTGAATAAAATAATTCATACCAGCAGTAGTGTCATGTGTCGAACCAGTACTCGATGATGTACTAGGCAAGCTACCTGGAGGATACCATGACATGGGTGGATCAGGTATGATGCGTGTACTCTCCTCTGAACTCTCATCTGAACTCCCACTATAAGAACTCTCATCTGCACTCCCACTATAAGAACTCTCAGAATTTGCAGCAGCTGAATGTTGCCTCTGCCTAGAGCATCGTCGATCTGTCATGCTAGTTTACGGAAGACCACAAGCATACGTGTAGAATTTTATGGGTTAGCAATGAATATAAAGTCCAAAATATTAAAAAATTTCTCTACAAATTTAAATTTTAAACACAATCTTAATATAACAGATATGATCCTTCTCAAGGACATAAAAGGTTGTCTCAAGGACAATCACGTTGAAAAGAAAGCAAATGACGCATTTTAAAATCAAAGGTTTCATTAACATGAATATCCATGCTAAAAGCACAAATGTAACAATGAATATGAAACAAAATTACAATATCATATCATTTCTTCATCATTTTCAAATTGTGTCTGTGTCGATATCCCAAGAGGTCCAATAGTTTCATCAATAGTTGTTCCAACTTCACCTTGCCTAACCAATTTATGTCCTCTTCACAAGCAAACGAAGTTGCATCTAACTCTTGGTCGCCATATCCTTTCACTTCATTATGATGTTCTCCATCATTAATTGGTTGTTCTTCACACACTTCATACAAGTCTCTAGGTTTCATCTTGACTACAACATCCCAATCAGCTTCAATGGGATCATTAACATAGAAAACTTGTTGTGCCTGAGATGCTAGGATGAATGGCTCATCACTATTTTGTTTCTTTGTATATAACAAATGATTGAAATTAACAAGTGTGAAACCAAACGCATCCTGCTTCAGTCCTTTGTTGTTGTCAATCCAGTCGCACATGAATAGCACATATCTACGGTCATATGAGTAATACAATTCAATAATATTTGTCACATATCCATAGTATGCTACTTCACCTTCCACAGGATTCATGTCTCTGGTACTTGCATAGCTACAAGTCTTTGCTTTCACCATAACCCCACTATTTTGAGTTTTTCTTCTCCACTCACGACTCCTCGTATGATACCTAGTACCATTAATTATATTCCGATTGAATCTCGTGGCCTTTTTACTAGGTCCCAATGCCAAAGTTTTAATCTCATCTGACAACATAGCATTTTCAATAGCTAGAAGCTCTTTAACCTATTTTTACAAAGTCAACAAAATTAAACATCAACTAACAGAGAATTAAAAATTGAAAACATGAGAATTGAAAATTAAAAACATGTAAGTTATTAGTACTTACATGAGAATTAAACCATCTAGGAAACTCATCATTGTGACGGCGATCCACATCAAAATCTTTGAGACGACGATGTGACTGCTTAATAAAATCACGATGCTCCCTATACATTTAAAGTACTTATAAAATGCAAGACACTTATTAATGGTATCAATAAAATTTTGGAACAAAGATTGTATCTTACTCTCGATATGGGACAACTGCAACAGTGTTAAATAACACATACCGATGAGCTTGTACCCATGATGTGTTATCAAGCGCAAACCCTTTTCCTTTTCCTAAAGCATGACCCAGTAATATCCCAGGATTGTCGCTAATATCGTAATTCCTTATTGGTCGATTCAATTTTGACTCAACATCATCCAAGTACCTTGAGCAAAAGGCCATACACTCTTCAACTAAGTATCCCTCTGCAATTGAACCTTCTGGATGACTTCGATTATGCATATATGACTTAAGTGTCATACGATACCTATAAACAAACAAATGCACACATGACTTTCAATTATAAACAAACAAATGACTACAACCTTAAATTGGAGTAGAATTGCACACCTTTCTATGAAGTACATCCAGCGATATTACACTGGACCAGCAATCTTGGCCTCCTCTGCTAGGTGAATAGGCAAGTGCTCCATTATATCGAAAAAGGATGGAGGAAAAATTCTCTCAAGATGACAAAGTGTAAGAGCAATTTGGGATTGAAGACGATCTAACCCATCTGGCTCTAGAGTTTTGGAGCACAACTGCCTGAACAAATTGCTTAACTCAATCAATGGTTCAACAACTTTTTTCGATAACAAATTTCTCACTGCTATTGGAAGTATTTGTTGCATCAATATATGGTTGTCATGACTTTTCAGTCCAGATATGCTATGTTGTTTGAGGTTAACACGACGAGAAATATTGGATGCATACCCATCTGGAACTTTGATATTCTTCAGGAGTGTACAAAACAAACCTCTCTCTCTATTGTTCATAGCAAAACATGCAGGTGGCAAATAATACATGTTCCCAACCCCTTTTTTAGGATGTAATGCCTTTCGAATTCCCATATCTTGCAAGTCTCGACGAGCATTTAAATTATCCTTTCCTTTCCCATCAACATTTAATATCGTCCACAATACATTATCACACACGTTCTTCTCAATGTGCATTACATCAAGATTGTGGCGAATCAAATTATGCTCCAATATGGAAGCTCAAAGAAAATACTCCTCTTCTTCCAATTATGATCCCCCTCGTTGTTCTCTTTTTCCTTTCCTTTCCTAGTTCTTTTTTGTCTGTTAGTTGGTTGATGCTTAGGCCCTAGCTGTCGTAACACATTAGCCCCCGATAACCGAGTTGGACATGGTTCAAATTCAGAAGTTCCATCAAAAGACGCACCATCTTTTCGAAATTGTGACTCGCATTCAACCAGCGGCGATGCCCCATGTAACAAATTTTCCTTCCATTCTTCAAATACCGATGTCGAGTACGTATGTTACAACAAGGACAAGCTAAAGCACCTTTCGTGCTCCATCCAGACAAATTTGCATATGCAGGAAAATCATTTATTGTCCACAGTAAGACCGCGTGCAATTGGAACATTTGATTAGTTTCTACATCGTACGTCTGAACACCATTTTCCCACAATTCAATCAGTTCATCCACTAACAAGCGCAAGTAGACATCAATGTTATTGCCAGGTGAAGAAGGACCATCAATGAGCAATATCATCATCATATGAGGTTGTTTCATGCACAACCACGATGGCAAATTATAAGGCATTACAATAACTGACCAACTGCTGTGAGCAACATTCATTGCCTTGAGTGGATTAAATCCATCCGCTGCTAAACCTAGTCTGACATTGCGAGGCTCACTCGCAAACTTGGGATACAAAATATCAAAATTTTTCCAGACAGGAGAGTCAGCAGGATGTCTTATTTTGCCATCATCAATTCGGCCCTCTGCATGCCATCTCATTAATGAAGCAGTTTTGGATGACATGAACAATCTTTGAAGCCTTGGAATCAAAGGAAAATATCTCACAATCTTCTGGGGAATTCTTTGTTGCTTCTTTTTATAATCATTCTTCTCACCCTCAAACTGTTTGTATCTAAGCGTCTGACACACTATGCAATCATCCCTACTAGCTGTCTCCTTCCAATACAGTGAGCAATCTCTTGGGCATGTATGTACCTTGTGATAATCGAGGCCCAATTCCCTAAGGAGTGCCCTCGTTGCATAGAACAACTTTGGCAAAGTTTCACCTTTTGGGAATGCATCCTTCAAAAGTTTAAGCAACATCGTGAAAGACTTGTCGCTCCATCCACTAAGGCACTTGATATGCAATAATCAAACAACAAATGACAGCGTTGAAAACTTGTGACACTCTGGATACAACTCTCTTTCGGCCTCCTTCAATAAACTGAAAAATCTTTCAGTTTTCTTATCCGGGCCTAGTTCGATATTAGAACTTCCTGTCTCATTACTAGCAAGATGAACCAAGCTTGGTGGAGGAAGTCCGAACCCCTCATATATCATTTCATTGACTTCATCGCCATCATTCGAATCACTGACATTCTCATTCAATGGCACAGACGCCGGTAAATCTTCCCGTGAAAAATCCATCTGGTGTAGCTTGGAAGAAACCCATTGACCATTAAATGTTCCCCAAAAGGTCTTTCTTTACTAGTTTGACATTCCGACACCGTTTACATGGACATGTGACTTCATTTGATAGAGGATTATTTTGGCATGCAAGTTTAACAAATTCCTTAACCCCTTCTATATATTCTGGATGCAACCTATGCTAATTTATCCAACTTTTATCCATCTGACTTCGTCTTACACTACAAATGTCACTGCCAAATCAACAAGGTTCAAAATTATCATTTCATTTTAATTATTCTTAACCTCAATTAAGTACATTACAATGCATGCAACATGACACCATTCACCGCTAACTCTTCTCTAATAGGTTGGTTCATCCTACTTTCCCATTCAGGAATGCACAGTCTATATTGTAAAAAGTAGCTCACACCGCTCTATCCATCTCTAATGAAATTTCGGCAGCATCTCCCCATGATTCTCCAAGTACACGACATAGACTAGGTGTACTGCTACACCTTGTCTAGTATGCACTCAGAGAACATGAGAAGCTACTACATGAAATCTCTACGAGATGGACTACATTTAAGCGGTAGAACTACTAATTACAACATAGACTTGTGCTCCTGAACTGTCCCAATTGGACAATCCAAGAAGAGCTTCATCAAAGATGACTAGGTATCTCTAATGAAGATTCTTGGATGGGTCTAAGGCTATTTATGTATGCATGGATAATTACTTGCTAAATTAACAACTGTCATGATTATTGTATCCGGTGGTGCAACCTGAATCAAAACTATCAAGCATACTAGAAGCATTTCTAGCATGAAGCATATTAATGAAGAAACTAAAAGTTTCTACAATGCTCTTGATAGATTATGATATAGAGATTCATAAAAAATGACTAGGTATCTCTATTTATCAAAAAAAAAAAAAAAAAAGACTAGGTATCTCTAATGAAGATTCTACAAGAACAATCAGATTATCACAAGTAAGCAACAAGTTCTCACTACTACATGAACACCCCACATACCAATATATCTTAGTAGTGTTCTATTTCACTTCTATAACACCATTTTTGTTATGTCATGAACACCCACACATGCTTGGCATCAATCAATAGTGCTGAATACTATTATGTCATCCTATTGTGATCTATTATAAATTGTATATGCACAAACACAAGAAAATATCACAATTACTGTTAATCAACCTTAATATCACCAAGTGTCCAAACATAAATTTAGAAGAAAATATTTATGGTCCACGAGTAAATGCTAGCATTGCTTCCCCTCACAGGCTTGACCACTATTGATTTGTTATATACACTATTTGAATCAGTATTAAGAAAACTCATCACATACAAAATACTTAAACCAGATTTCACCACTCAACTTCATCATCAGGCCTTAGTACCCTTTATTTTATTAGCCACAAGATCTTTGGCATAAATGCTACACAAAGCATTGATAAAAATAAAATAAAAAGAACAGTAACAATTGGAAAGAAGATAATAACAGACTTCATCAGATAAGCTAACTGAACATTCAATAATCAACATTGTCACCAGAAAAACTTCTTATCTCTTTGCAATTTATCATACAAAAACTTGATTCGCTTTCCACCATATCAGTGTTTACATTATCAAATTTAGTAAGCACACTAATTCTCATACAAGCCAAACTGAAGGATTGAGCTATGTCATTACAGAGATGGAAACTAAATGCATGATCTCCGTGTCCTCTTTCCCCAAGGAGTGGAACAAATAAGTTCATATTGTCATCATCACCATTGGAGTAGATTTTTAGCAAATGTGAATATGGTTGGTCTTGGTCTAGGTCTATGAATGACTTGGAATAGAGCACCGAAGGAACAAGAACAGATAAGGATTATCTTGGTCAGTGCTTACTGTGTCATCCATTTAGTAAATGCTTCATCATCCACTAACACGACACACAACTAAGCTGTAGTGCACATGTTTTTGCTTGGCTTGGAAATGGATTCATTTGCAAAAAATTTCCGGGCACAAGCACATGAAACATTCTCCAAAACTTGAGAAGATGATGCAGCAATTACACCGGTCAACATGTTCTTTACAAGCAGACACTAATTGTACGTGTGCAAGGGAGCTCCACAGAAATCAGGTGCAATTACCATACTTTTTACAAGAATCTATTTCTTTTCATTTTTTTTTCTTCAAGAAAACCAATAAGAAGAAAGAAAATCCTTTTCAGAAAGAGCAAAGTGTGTGAAGATCAACTCTCTCTTCACATTCAGGATTAGACGGTATCTTTCGCTGGATTTAGAATTTTGCAAAAGGGTTAACAGGAAACACTACTTAGCGATTTACGTTTAGGAATGCACGTTCTAAAACATAGAACACTTCCGTTCCAAAACGATGAATTTGGCAATCTAAAGTGATTCCAAAACTATTGTCTAATATAAACCATTAAAGTTGCCTTCACTGGAAAAACAAATAATATTCCCCTTGTCTGGTTACAAATAATATTGGGATGAAACTTCAATAGGAGTATCACAATTCTTATAACAATTCTCATATTTTGGTACTACTTATGGATTGAAAATCATTCTTGTGATTCAAGAATTTTTATCTATTATAACTTATGTAGTCTTCCTTTATCTTAATGTAGGTCTTTTCTCCCTCTAATAATAAAAATTAAAAATCAAATTGTTCAATGAGAATGATTTGAGATACATCCACCAAATCCAAAACAATGAACTCAAAACAATGAAAAATCAGAGATCTGAGTTCATACAAAACAAATGCATATATAATAAAAACTTACAGATCTGAGTTCTGCAACAAAAAAAAGAGACCGATTGAGCGAGATCTGCAACAAAACAGAGCAACAAAAAACTTACAGATCTTCAAAAAAAGAAGGAGGGGGCCTAAACGAGAGGAGAACCAAAGGACCAAAATCGAAACTCACAAAATCCAAAGAGAGGAGAACCAAAATCGGAAGATAAACGCAAATCTGGAGACCTTCAAATCTGCGACAGGTTCTGAAATCTACAGATCTGAAATCGATCGAGAGTGCTTGAAATCGAGCGAGAAAGATTGTTTGAAATTGAGCGAGAGTGAGCGTTTCAAATCAGTGAGAGTGGGGGTTTTTGAGCTTCAAATCGAAAGGGTTTCTGAGCGAGAGAGAGTCTGAGTTTTGAAAGTGAGACTGAGGGAGAGACGTTTTGAAAGGGACGGAGTATTGAACGGTGTTAACAAGTTGACCCAAACGGTGCCGTTTTACTGAGATCTGATACAACGTTTTTAAAAACGTTGTATTTAAATAATCTATAATGGCGTTTTTCATAAACGCCATAAAAGAAGCGTTGCCATAGCCATCTTTTCCTGTAGTGTCACAAGGGATCTTGTTCTTCCCCCAGCCATATTATTTCTTTTATTTGAGGGTTAATAAAACTACCTATATAATGTAAGTTCATTTTTTTGAATAATTAACCCTCAGCCATATTATTGATTGTATTTGTGGTTTGTTTGTCTGTTTTTTATTCAAACAACAATGAAAAATAATGCAGGGCCAGGCCAACCTAAAATTTAAAGACTAACTCTGTTAGGCCCATGGACTTTTATTGGTTAACAGACTAGGTTTGGGGTTGGGTTTGGTTGATGAATTCTAGATTTCTAAAGATCAACGTGTTATGGACCCTAATCTGGGCATATTTTGGATTTTAATTCAAAATTATTATTTTTAAGGAAAATCAAAGTTCATTTGAAAAAGATTAAAAAATATATATGATTTAATAACATAATGGATATAATTTTGTACTAATAAAGTTTACTTTTTCTGTTTTGCTATTGAATTTAAAATTCCAATTGTTTTGATGCTCTTTAAAATTTGGAATCTCCAAACAAATATAGTGAACGGACCTCACGGTATACCTTTTCAAATTCAACGGGACTTAATAGTTTACAACAAAATTCATGAGACTTTTTTGTACATACTTTTCTAGGATGGGACTTTTGAGTAAATTTCCTTTGGTTGTTTCTAAAATTTGATTCTTCTAATGATGGTTGTTTGATTAGGAGCAACTCCAACACTACTTTTTAGTTTTTACTAGTTAAAGTGCAAAAAAATGTACACTCTTTATTTCATACACTTTATTTATTTATTTGTTTTTTTTATCTTTTTGAAACTTACAAACCGTATTAACTAACATAGCCTGATGCCGCTGTGATGAAATGTATTATTTTCTGTAAAGTTCTCTGGATTTTTTTTTTTTTTCCTATTTAAAAGTGTTCATTCTATCATCTGCCGCCCACATAACCCAATTAAGTCCGAATTTGTATCTAGACAGCCAAGTTACCCTAGATATGAACATGGATAGAATTTGATACAGTTGTTTATGTAGAGGTTGGTGGGTGGGTGATTGTGTATATCCAAGATTCAATCTATAAGGGTGGATATACCCGACCTTAGAGAGATTACTCGATCAATAGCAAAACTTCGCCTAAAGATTGCTTCACAAGATTTCCATTTTTTTTTTTTTTTTTTTTTTTTGGGGGGGGGTCGTCAATATCAAGATTTCCATTTTGACAATATGAATCTTTCCACTTCAAAAAGGATATACGTATGTAGGTATGTATGTATCAGCAATTCTATTAGCACTGACCTCTCTATCCTGTTTTTGCTTTGCAGAGCTGAACAAATCTCATTTTGTTCACTCTAATATCAACATCTTCTTGATTGGAATGTTGATATTGATGTGAATTTCTGACTTACCCAAAAATATTAGAACCATTGCTTCCAAACTAGTGGAAAATAAATTGGTGGATTTAAAGAAAACAAAACACAAACAAATACATAGGATTACTACTCTATCAATACACTTGTCAGTCCATGAATCTTTACATAGAACTGAAAAAAGAAGAATTTAATAGTAAAAAATTGTCGGGGTGATGCATCTGAAAAAGTTACCTCGTTAACAGAGAGTTCATTAACATTTGGTGAGGATTGGGTTGATTTCAAGACTAGTCAACCAACAGAAAATGCTGGTTTTGTTGGTTGAGGAAGTGTCATTGTATCACTTGCTAGCATAACAACTACGGATGACATAGTCGGTCTATCTGCTGGATCTTGCTGGACGCACAACAATCCAATGTGGATGCACTTCAACACTTCGTCCACAACACTTGATTGCACCAGTAATGGGTCCATCAATTCCAATCCTTGACCTTCAGACCATAATTTCCATGCTTGTGACGTTGTAGCAAGTAATGCAATTAAAATCAATCAATGTTTCTTCAGAATGCCTCTTTCTTTAAAGACAGAGAGGTAACTAAAAGCAATTGTTTAGCTAGGAACATACAAAGGTGAGGAGGCTGTGGCCATGCTCAGAAAGTTTAAGCCGCTGTTCTTTCTTCCACTTGTTATCTCCAACAAGAGAACTCCAAAACTAAAAACATCTGACTTAATAGAAAATAGTCCTTCCATAGCATACTCTGGAGCCATGTATCCACTATGACACATAAAAGCATCACAAATAATATCGAGTGATTAGACAAAATAAAATGACTGATTATGTATGTATACGTTTGTACAAAAAAAGAAGAGGGTTACTATGTTCCATCTACTCTATTTGTGTTGGCTTCACTTTGATTTCCCCCAAAAATTCTATCCATTCCAAAAGTCCAATATCTTGAGATTCATTTCATGATTTAGCAAAATGTTGCTAGCTTTAAGGTCTCTATGAATTATTCTGAGATGGGAATCCTCGTGCAGGTATAGAAGGCCCCGAGCAATTCCATTAATAATAAAAAGGTGTCTCCTCCAATCTAGTTGCGCACTTTATGTGAATCTAGAAAGAAAAGAAACAAGCAGTCAAGTTGATTACAATCTTTAGTAATTCACTTTTAGCTTTTATTTGGTTGCAAGTGACTGGGGTTTAAAAGGGTCCGGACCAAAGATAAAGACATCTTGGCTTTTGTTGGGCATGTACTCGTATATGAGTAGTGACTCATCTCCCTCCAAGCAACAACCCAACAGTCTTACAGGATTCCTATGTTGTAGTCTTGCAATTAAAATAACTTCATTCTTGAACTCTTGTAATCCTTGGTCAGAACTTCTTGAGAGTCTATTAACTGCAATTTCCTTGCCATCTGATAATGTACCCTGCAAACATTTTCAAGTCATGCAACAATCTTTAATAAGAAATGGCTACATTAATGCCTATTTATGGTTGTGTTGGTCCTTTAAATTTAACCCTGCCTTGTCAATCACCTAGTGCACCATGTTACCCATACAAGTGACAAACTATGATTCATATCCTTCAAAGATTATTGTCAGTACCATAAGTACCTTGTAAACTGGACCAAATCCACCTTCTCCAAGCTTATTTTCTTAAGAAAAATGTTTTGTAGCTGCACGTATAAGATCTAACTGGATTGAAGGAAAGTCTAGTGATTTTCTGTGCTTGTCGCCTAGCAATTTTTTGCTGTTGCAGTCATCACCAAATTGTCCTCCCAAGTCGAGTAAGTGGACTTCTTGGCTGTTTTCTTTCTCTTCTACAGGCAAAAAGAAGAATAAATTGACATATTAGGTTGTAAACATGTAATAGGATTGTGGCAATGACTAAAAGAATGTAGTTTCCTTTCCTTGCTCTTTTCCTTCTCCTTTGGTAGTAGATACAAGCACCAAGTAGAGATAGCACTAGGAATGCTGATAGAATTATGCTGATACTGATTGTAATTATTTTTCCTTTCCTACCTTCTAAAAACAAATGGTATAATTTTAGCCACTATTTAAATCATGCCCACTTTTGTTCAATTTGTATTAATGGAAACATTTTTTGAAAGGAAAAAATATTCTTTTTTTTTTTTTGCATTTGGACCTTATCATATTATAAACAAAAGCTTTCATTCACAACATAAATAATGTGTAGAGCAATTAAAAAATTAACATAGAACTTTTCTACCATGAGCACATGTGGGTCAATCCTACTAGGAAAAAAAACCACAAGCCCCAGCTGGGTGTGCTCAATTGTGGGTGGAATCGCACCGGGACATATTTTTCTACTTTCTTAATGGTGAGAGTCAACAATGGCAAGAACGTGAAGAGAAGGGAGAGATGCCTAGCTCAAACCTCCTTCACTTGAGGTGGAAGTCTTCCTATGCCATCTTTGCATGCATGCATGTACGTTGGATCTAACAATTGAAACACGAATGGAACTCCAGAATTTAATTTGTCAAAAGTGAAACACTGAAATTTAAAGTGTAAAACACATGAACCTTAAGGGTTTTATTTTTTATTTTTTATTTTTTTAAATTTCTAATAACACACTAGTTACTAGTGGTTGTGTGGTGGGCAGTGCTGACGACATCAATGGTAGTGGAAAAAAATGGCAATAACACCCAGCATTAAAAAATTAACTAGTCTAGCTGTAAAAAAATAAAAAAATAAAAAATAAAAAAATAAGCTAAAATTTATGATCAATTGGGGACTAGCCGAGCTCGGGCTGAGCTTGAGTAGACAAGTTCTGGGACTCAAGCTTGGGAAAACAAAAGAAACTGTCAGCTCAGTCAGTCCGATCAAGCCGTCCCATGTTACCCGTAATCATGTTTGATCTTACTTTGTGAATTGAGATTGAAAATGTGAAATATGTCATTAAAAATCAAATGCTCACCACTGCTTCAGCCACCATCGTTGCCATTGTCAGGAGGTTGTGCTGCAACTGGCAGGTCTCGCAAGAAGGGGTAGAACTCATACCTTATGTTACAGCTTGGTACAAGAACTCTCCCTACCATCTTTCCCTCGATAACGAAGAAAAGTGTGAGATAGCATCAGAGAGGCAACCGCGGCAATCAAATGGTGACAAATCAGGGGTACACTGCACCATGCTATACAACCTCATAGAACTTGTGGCATTAGCTTTGCCTGTTGCATACATGCAATTCGAAGGATTGGAAGTTGCCATAATACTCAGATTAGAGAATGTTTTTCCCAAAATCTCATTGAATTTATCGTTCAAAAAAAAACTCAGTTATATTTTTTGTATTCACCAAGCAAACCCCGTACCTGTGAATCTACTTTAGAGAAGAAAGATCTGTAAGAATAGCGAATTAAACACTCATCGTACCATATAATTGCCACTTTCTTGAAGGGACAATCTTTAACAATCTCATTGCTGGCCACGTTGATGCAATTCTGGCAGACGCTGGCTGGAACATCACCTCTACAGAGGAATAGACCATAAACTTTGTCAGGATTGTCCCCTTGTGTATCGTTGAAGAAGATGGAGTCACCGCCATTGTTGTAAAGATATCGGATGTGGAGGCGTTTGAGGTTGCTGTCAAACTGGCTACCCATAGTGTCATTTGTGGTGAAACAATAGTTTGAGAGAGTGAGAGAGCAAATGAATAACTCTGTATTAATCTGTGTTGTGTGTATTAATTTACAAAGAGAATGCACTCTCTTTATAGAGAGGAGATGATACATTGGATGCCAACTTGTAGGCACCGAAAGCATAAAGGAAAAGCTGTATACAAAGCATAAAGGAAAAGCTGTATACTTTACTTTAAGAAACCATTTAGATAAAGCTATAATATAATGCTAAAGCTATAATGCTATAACAGCTATTATAACAACTATATACTAACATCCCCCCGCAAACTCAAGGAGGGAAAGCATCAACCAAGTTGAGTTTGGAGACAAGATCACTGAAGCGTCCAGGAGGATGAGCCTTAGTGAAGATATCAGCAGGTTGATCGGCAGAAGCAATAGGGAGAAGATGAATAGTACCACAGGTAACATGCTGGCGAATGAAATGACAATCAATCTCAATATGTTTGGTGCGATCATGAAAATCATCATTGTGAGCAATCTAAATAGCACTCTGATTGTCACAATAGAGAGTGGTAGGACCAGAAGAAGAAACACCCATATCCGTAAGGAGCCAGCGAAGCCAGAGAAGTTCCTGAGTAGTATCAGCAAGAGCTCGGTATTCAGCTTCGGTACTAGAGCGGGCAGTGAGGGATTGTTTTTTGCTACGCCAAGTAAGAAGAGAATCCCCTAAGAAGAAACAGAATCCCGTGGTAGAGCGTCGATCCGTAGGATCCCCAGCCCAGTCAGCATCGAAAAAGGCACGCAGTTCAAGAGAGAAGGAAGCAGAGTAGTGAAGGTCATGGAACAGAGTGCCTTTGAGGTAGTAAAGGATACGGAGTAGAGCAGTGTAGTGGGGAGTGCGAGGAGCCGACATGTATTGACTGACAATGTGAACAGCATAGGCAATGTCAGGACGAGTCACTGTGAGATAGACAAGACTGCCAACGAGCTGGCGATAAAGAGTAGCATCGGAGAGGAGATCCCCATCGAGAGGAGTGAGACGAATCTGAGGATCAACTGGAGTAGAGGTAGTTTTGCAATCGATAAGACCAGCACGACCCAGAAGATCGGATGTATATTTAGCCTGGGACAAATAGGAACCAGTAGAATCATGAGAGACTTCAAGGCCTAAGAAGTAGTTAAGAGTACCAAGGTCCTTTATCTCAAACTGACGGTGGAGAAAATGTTTGAGGCGGAGAATACCAGCTTCATCATTACCAGTGATAATCATATCATCCACATACAGAAGGAGAAGAGTGGTACCATGAGGAGTAGTTCGTATAAAAAGAGTAGAGTCATAGGAGCTAGAGGTGAACCCGAAGTCATGAATGGTAGAACTGAACTTAGCAAACCAAGCACGGGGCGCTTTCTTGAGGCCATAGAGGGCATGCTGTAGTTTGAAAACCTTATGAGGTGGAAAAGTGGACCCAGGTGGAGGTTGCATGTAGACCTCCTCAAGAAGATTACCATTGAGGAAAGCATTTTTTACATCCATCTGAAAGAGCTCCCAGTGGTGAGCAGCAGCAACAACAAGTAAACTGCGAACAGATGTAAGCTGAGCAATAGGGGAGAATGTCTCCTCATAATCAATACCATATTCCTGGTTGAAACCCTTGGCAACAAGACGAGCTTTGTAGCGTTCAATAGAGCCATCAGAATGAGTCTTGATTTTGTAAACCCATTTGCAGCCAATTGCAGTCTTGCCAAGAGGAAGAGCAACAAGATCCCAAGTATGAGTTTTGTCCAAGGCCTGGAGTTTATCAGTCATAGCTTGTTGCCAAAGAGGATTAGTACAAGCCTCACGATAAGAGGTAGGTTCATAAGTAGAAAAGATAGCAGATCCAACAATATAATCACGAAGATGGATAGAAGGTTGAGTTACCCGGCGTGGTCGACTCGTAGGAGGATCGGTGGGAGGAAGAACCGGTGGAGAAGGAGGTGGTGCAATGAGAGGTGGACCTTCAGGGAGAGCAAGCTGGACGGGATCGGGAGTGAACAAGGACGTCTCGATGAAGGAGGAACCTGTATCAAAATCATCAGAGAAGAGATCTATGGAAGGGTTAGTACACAGTACATTAGTGGAAAGTGCGGGTAAGTGAAAGGAGGATAGTGAGGAAAACATTTGGTGCTCCCAGAAAACTACATGGCGGGAGATACGAAGACGTTTAGAGAGAGGATCCCAACAGCGAAAGCCTTTATGTTCAATTCCATACCCAAGAAAGCAACAAAGACGAGAACGAGGTTCAAGCTTGGTATGTTCATGGGATTGAAGTAGAACAAAGCAGGCAGAGCCAAAAACCCGAAGATTGGTGTACGGAGGGGGAGTGCCATACGGACGTTCAAAGGGAGTTTGATTATGGATGACAGAGGTAGGAGCATAATTGATAGTGTAGACAGCAGTGAGGGCAGCTTCCCCCCAAAAGTTTTCAAGGCAGGAAAAAGATAGAAGGAGAGCGCGAGTAGTGTCAAGAATATGCCTATGTTTCCGTTCAGCACGGTCATTTTGCTGGGACGTGCCAGCACAGGAACGATGAGGTAGTGTACCATGACTCTAAAGAAAAGAAAGGAAATCTGAATCCCGATATTCCATAGCATTGTCAGAGCGAAAAAGTTTGATGGTTTTGGAGAATTGGGTGTGGACCATTTCGGCAAAACGATAATAAAGGTGTTTAAGTTCAGATCGAGTTTTCATGAGAAAAAGCCAAGTAAACCGGGAAAAATCATCAATAAAAACAACAAAATAACAAGATCCCCCCATAGTAGCAGTAGGGGAGGGGCCCCAAATATCTGAATGTATAAGATCAAAAGGTGCAAGGGAAACAGAAGTACTTTTATTGAATGATAAAGCAGGTTGTTTGGCAAGTTGACAGGGTATACAATCGAAATTATCGGAAATTACATGACCCAATTGTCCACTAGAAACCAAAGACTTTAAGCGATTAACAGAAATATGCCCTAAGCGGCAATGCCAAAGATAAAAAGGAGATAATGAGGAAGCAGATGCAGGAGCAGCGATCTGAGGAGAGTCAGGAACATGAAGGTGAATGAGTTCATAGAGACGTTCGTGCTTACGACCGATCCCAATAGTCTGCCCCGTCTGAGGGTCCTGCACCAAACAATCAGTAGCAGAAAATGTGACAGTTAGACCAAGTTCACATAATTGACCAATAGAAATAAGGCTTAAGGTGAGAGCAGGGATATGATAAACTTGAGGTAAAGATAAAGAAGATGTAGAAACAGTGCCAACATGACGGACAGACATAAGGGAACCATCAGCAGTATGAATGGAGGGAATATGAGGAGATGATGAGATGGAAGAAAATATAGTAGAACTGGAGGTCATATGATTACAACAGGCAGAGTCAAAATACCAAGAACAGTTACCTAGGATCACAGACAAAGCAGTAGGAGGAGGTGTACCAGAAGGAGAGAGAAGGTGTTTGAGCATAGCCTCTACATCCGTTGGAGAAAAGAGAGGGGTAGACGGAGCAGGTGACTCAGAGAAACCCTCAGAGTGTAACAACCCTCATACTGTTTACCGATTAATGACTGATTGATTTTCGATTACTGCTAAACTGAGATCGAATATGAAAAGTAATTGAACTGACTGAATTACTGAACTGACTGACTGAAATCTGAAACTGAATTGATTGCCTGTATCTGTTTGAATTGCATTTTACCTGTTTGACTGTTTAATTATCTGTTCAGTTTGTTTTGTTTAAACTGTTAATTGAAGGCCTTAACGGCGGCCGAACCCAAAATTGATTGATGTTCCATGATTAGTAGAATTTATGTGATTTTATGGTGTAATTATCTGAAAATTGATTTAGTATGATTAAAGTAGATTAAATAAGGTAAAACACATAAGTTGCCTTAATTACGAAATTGCCATGTTAGTGGCCAATTACTTGGATCCTTTTGAGACTTGTATACACTCAAACAAAGCATTTCATCAGCCACATTTGAGCACACCACCGAACTAGAGAGAGAAGAGTGAGAGGTTTGGAGTGAATTCAACTTGTTCTTGAGGAAATTGCTTAAAGACTTGGAGATTTTAGAAGATAATAGTTAATTGAGCTCCTAGACTTGCATTTGAGGACCTAGGTATGAATTTCAACCCCTCATTGTTGTCTTTAAGTTAATCCTTGCATGATTCATGTCAAATTGTAGAGTTAAGGCATGAATTAGTTTAATAATGTTGAATTAGAGCTCAATTGTTGCATGCATGTGCATATTGTCAAGTTTTGAGGTTGTAATTCATTATTCCTCACATGCATGTTCATAATATTGTTGTAATTCATGTTGTCATCATGTTTTTGAAAGATTTGAGCTCATTTGAGCTAGCTTTGAAGCTTGAAGATTGTTTAAAGTTCATGCATGTCATGTTTGGAGCATGTTCATGGAATGGGTTTGAAATTTGGATTTAATTAACTCACCATTGGGCTTTAAATTCACAAATTGAGCTTTGAAACTTGTTGTATATTGAGTTTAGTTGTGTTTTCCAGAATTTGGGCGCAAGAGGTCGAGTTTTGAGCTTAGGAATGCTTGGTTTGAGCTTGGGAGGCAAATCTGGAAATTCCAGAATTTGGCTTCTACGCTCGAGCGAAGGATTCTACGCTCGAGCGACCACCATTAACTCTGAGCTACGCTTGAGCGAAGGAATGGTGGCTCGAGCGTAAATTGCAAGCTCTCAGAATCTTGGTGCGCTCAGGCGTACGCTCGAGCGAAGGGACCTATGCTCGAGCGAAGAGCTGTGTCTCACGCTCGAGCGAGCATCGAGCGTAAATTCTGAGCATCCAGTATTTTTACTGTAGCACACAGTCCGCTCGAGCGACGGAATTCACGCTCGAGCGGAGCTCCTTTGTCTGCATGTCCGCTCGAGCGAAGGAATCCTCGCTCGAGCGAGACCCTTGTTTTCAGCAAATTTCGTGAAGTGTTCAAAAGTGCATCTTTGCATCCTCTTTCCATTCTAGGCATTCCTAGGGCATATTTAAGGCATCTTAAAGAGGATATAGATGTAGAACCCACCGAGGCAAATTTAGGGATTAAGTTGTTATCTTTCCCAACTGTGAAACTTAGTGTGTGTTCAATCTGTTAACTGTATAGGGTTGGCATTCCAAGAAGACGCTCTAGCTCACTGTAGCCCAGAACTCTGTGAGTAACAACTGTGTAAAGATATGTTCAAAATGATTATCTTCTGAATACTGAACTGAACTGTTTACTGAACTGATATTGTTTACTGAATGAATGTATGTCCTATATTCTGACCTGTACTGTGGCATCCTTAGCAGCTACTGTTTACTGTTACTGTTACAGAGATCTCTGTCGGTTCCCTCGTGGAACCACCACTGTTTACTGATTGATGGCCATCATTACTGTTCGGTCTTTAAGACCTACTGCTTACTGTACTGTTATGCTAATGGATGTACCACATATGACTGATTGTACTGAACAACTGAAATACTGATTGAAATGAACTGTTTTCACTACTGTAAGGACATTCATTCTAAACCTTTTTACGCATTATGTTATTCACTGGGCTTTAGCTCACTGCTCATATATATATATATATATATATATGTAGGTGTACAGGCACCGGACCAATGCTAGAAGCGTCGGGGTATTTCCAGTTTTGTCAAGCCAACCTATGTGCCTCACTGCGAGGTTCCGAGCCTGCCGAGCTAAGGCTAGGGGTGTTTAGTGTTCCCCCTCCTGTACTGTTTTGTTTATTGTATAGACTGTATAGACTGCACTGTACCGGTTAATAGGGACTTGATGCCTGTTCTGAATGTTTGTAAATGTTTTGTATACTGTTCTGTAATAATGTATGAAAAATCTTTTTGGCATACAGATTGTCACAGCTCATTGGACATTATTTATTTACTGTATTGGCTTCCGCCATGCCCCTGTACTCTGTTATATTGTCTTACTGTTAAGCAGGCCTTCGGTAATCTCGGATTACTGGCCGGTTACGGTGCTAAACCCATAGGGGCGGGTTTGGGTCGTGACACAGAGGCAACAACAGCAGTGTGATGAGACTGATTCCTGGAAGCAGCAGTAGTGTGATGAGACTGATTCCCGGAACGATGAAAGCTTCCCCGAGAAGAGCCACCGCGAGAGGAATGGCTATTGGAGGATGATCGGGATGGATTGCGAAAACAATCCTGTTGCAGATGACCAGGACCAAGTTTGTTGCAGTATTGGCAGGATCTGACGGGGCAATTGACTAGGAGATGGGTGGAAGGAAGGCCCCGATTCTGACAATAGAGGCAGGCAGTGGTCCGCTGGGTAAATGATGGCCGGTACGAAGGAGTGGCAAGAACAGAGTCCATATGATGAGTTTGGAGAGTACCGAAACGAGTCTCCTCTGATAGTAGCTCAGAAATAGCTTGTTCAAGAGTGGGCAATGGATGACGATGAAGCAGAGAGGCACGTACGGGCTCAAAAGAGGAAGTAAGAGCCATGAGAAAGTGCACCAACCGTTGCTGATTACGATAGATAGTAAATAAAACAACATCTTCTTGGTGAGGCCAAGTCGGTTTTGAAAGAGCAAGCTAATCCCAAACAGAGTACATTTGAGAAAGGAAGTCATTAATGGATTGAGTGGATTCTTGGCGCATGAGGTGAAGTTGGCTCTGAAGTTGATATTGATGGGCAAGACTAGTAGTCTGGTATCGGTCTTTCAAAAAATCCCAGATGTCTTTTGCATGAGTAGTGACAGAGTCAAGCTGAAAGCGACCAAATTGAAGACTGATAGAAGTAACAGAAGTATTGCGAAACCAGGTAATGATTTGGTAATTCTTACTGTCCCATTCCTCAAGTCGGTCTTCATATGTAGCAGTAGTAGTAGTAGTAGCAGTGGTAGCAGCAGTATCAGTGTCTTTCACCAGTTGGGTCACATCCCCGGTGATAATGCGCCAGAGCTTCTTTCCTTTGAGGAAGGAAGACATGGCTTGGGCCCACAGAACATAGTTGGAGCCATTCAAAATAACTAAAATGGGATGGGAGGCATCATGACGATCCATAATAATAGTTGAGTAGAATAGACCTGTAGGAGCAAAATTAGGTAAAACAGAGTGTACCAGTGAGTCCGGAAGGTCGAAAATAGCTAGGAAAGGTGTGTTGTGCAGAGATGACGTCAGCAGAATGAAAAATGATGTCAGCGGCGCACGTTAGCAGACTGCCTCATGCGCGGCTCACGGTAGCAGGATGGCGCACGCCGGTGCACGATAGCGGAACGGCGCAGGCGCGGCTCACGGTAGAGGGATGGCGCACGCGGGTGTACAATAGTGGAACGGTGCAGGCGCGGCTCACAGTAAAGGGATGACGTTGTAACAAGCCCGCGGGGGACCTCGCTATAGTTCGGACTCCCTTTTGTGTTGCGGTTCTAAATCTGAACCAAAGAGTCCAACTCTGGCAAATCGTTTTGAAGAAAAACAGATTTTTTGAAAAGTAGTGCCAAACATGGACTGCTTTGCCAGATTACAGAGTCGCCACCTAAATATTTTTAATGGGGGAATTTAGGAAACCCTGACTCGGTGCCGAAGGCCACGTGTCCGTCATCACCAAATGTCTTGACTCGGGAGCTTGGGTACGATCGGGGAAGGTCAGCTATAAGCACCCCCTTTCGCCCGGTTCGAAGACCGGCCTCTACTAACTGTGATATCCGATTTTGAAAACATTATGCGTTCTTATCCCAATTATTAGCCTAGAATTACTATATTATGCGCACAGCAAACAAGTATAGACCAAATCGCCTAAGTTGGAACAAAACACTACATGTTTGTTTTGAAAACGGTATGCTACTCGCAAGTAGGCTAAAATACAGGTTTTGCCACCCTTAAGTGGGCTTTAGAAAAGATGATTTTGCCACTAACTAGTGGGCTTAAAAAACTCACGGTTTTTAATGCATTGTCCCAATTTAGGTAATTCAACCTCCATCCACAAGCATTCAAGCAGTTATATCACATAAGCACTTAGCCTCATGGTAGTCATGCTATTATGGCAACATTCACACGCATGTGTTATGCTTAAGCATAAAAACTTACCTAGTACTCCAAGCCAAAACAGAAAACTAGTTAGTAATCATGCATGATCCTAGTTCATGTTGAGTGGCTAATGCAACACATGCAAAGGTGTAATCTAGACAGGCTCGGCTATCCTAAACATGGCATATGGAATGCTACAAATAACACGTATTCAATTTGGAATTGAAGTACAATGCAATTTGTATGATGTACCGAACCCGATGCATGTCAACAAATGCATGGATGCACGCATGCATTGCATAAGGTATGCTAATTTTAAATATGCCCTAATCTACCATCATAAGCAGGTAAATAAAAGGGAAGAAAGAAATGGGGGTTGGAAGACATACACACACTCACCCACACTTATTACAAATATGCCCTCACACGGAGGGACCAAAAGAATATACAGTCCCAAATAGTACAGTCCAAATACATAATAAATGAATTATTACAAAATTTCTAATTATCAAATTAAATTCAATATATAAAAAAAGAAAGGGGCCTCAACCCTGCCTCGGGATGCGCGAATGATGCATGCTCGAATCCGACTTGCCCGGAAAATCCGCACCATACCACTGCTGTCTCTGTTCTTACTGCCCTGTCTCTCCAAAAATTGCCAAAGTTCCAGAACACCTTCCTTGCATGCTGCTGTACACCACCGGCTGGATGGAGTGGCCACCGGCCATGTAAAATGACCACCGACTGATTGAGAGGTTATCGGCTACCCATAAAGTGCCGGTCGGCACTCAATACTGCCGGTCGGCAGAAAATTCCTGCAGAGGACAGTTTTGACAGCAACAGCAGACAGACAGTGTATGGCATGAAATTTCCAGCAAATGTGTGCACCAACACATCCCTTATCATGATTTTGACTCAAAGGGGTATGTTCCTTGATACTCGGACCACCAATTGCGCATTTCGATGCATGATGGCCCAAGAAACCAAGTATGCACTTTGATTTCAAATGTCATGCAAATCAAACAAACACATAAAGCCCAACCTCTATCACTTGATCAAGAGGCAAGGCATGCATGCCAATGCAATGCAACCTAGGCATGTGATCTAGTATGCAACATGGGCATGCAAACATATGAACATGCAATGCAACTACATGGCACACACAATGCTAACAACATAACATGCACAATGCATTGAGACATGGCATACACAATGCAAGATGGACTTACACCAATGTGAGTGGATCTCAGCCACACTCGCATAAGAGGCCATAAAATGAAAATGGGACGCTCGAAATACGTGCACGTATGCACGCAAACCGAGGACCGGACCTAAGGCACGAATGCCACTCTAACAAGGTATGGCAAGGCATGGATCATGGCATACAAACATATGAATTTCAATCACTGAAATATGATGCTTAACAGCCCCGAATCATGGGAATATGGCACCCGATACATGAGACGCATCCCGAAACTCAAAATCAGGCATATGAAATGGTCTACAACTATGCAATACATGCATTATTTGCACACGAAGTGTGAATACAGAAGCAAGACAGCCCCGAGAAAAACATTTTTACAGTACAAAGCATGGTCAAACAACAAGCGCAAGTAGGGCTAAAATGGCATACAAAAAATGGCTCCGCAAGGGAGGCAATGAAGCAAGTGGTAGATGCAAGACCCAAACAGAAAAAGACCCTTCTACAACACTGAATAGGGACCAAAAATATGACTACTCACAGTAGATGACAAGTCCCAAAACAGTATACAAACATGCTAAAGATGCAATGCAAGATTAAGGCCAACCAAGGGCTATAACATGAAGTATACAAAACATGCATCAAACAGCCAAATACCCTTAATGAAACATGTCAAGGGGGTCAAAATATGGCCACTTTCAGTTCTGATCATGGCCGAAAAACAGAAGCATGATAGGCTAAAAAAAAATGCAAAAATGGGGACCAAAGAGGGGTAATGAAGCAAGTCATACATGGAGGTCCCCAACAGTGTTGAGCCCTTCTTCAATGTTGAAGAAGGGCTCAAAATAAGCCTAACCACAGTTTACATCATGCTCGTTTACATCATGCTCGAAAACAAATCACACATATGCTAAAAGAATCATGCAAAATAATGGCATACAAAGGGGTAATGAAGAAAGTGTCAAAAATAAGCTTCAAACTGTAATAAGCCCTTAATGAAACATGGAATATAGCTCAAAAAAATGACATTTTCTGTTTTGGTCGGAGCTCAAAACAGCAAGTAAAGAGGCTAAAAAAATGAGGCAAAAATGAACTAGAAAGAGGGAGAAGAGTGCTCACCCTTGAACCCAACCTTTGCTGCCTCTAGGACTGAAAAATGTTGCCTCTTAGCTGCTGGAAAGCCACTCCTATCTGCCGGAATGGAGTAGTGGTGGTGGTGCTTGGTGGTGGTGAAGAAATGGGTGTAGGAACTTGGAGTTTTAAGGTTAGAATATAGAGAGAGAGAGAGATTGTATGGAGGAGCTCCCAAATCAGATATTTTGTAACCCTTAAACCAGCTGGGGAGGGGCTGTATATATAGGCAAATGAGGTGAAAAAGAGGGGGAAAAAAGGGGGGGAATTTCGGATTCAAAATTCCCCCCAAAAGGGCCAAAAGGGTGAGGTAAAGGGGCAAGTGATAGCTGCAGGTCCCAAATGGCCGAGAGCCCTTCAACAAAGTTGAAGAGGGGCTCAAAATAAGACACTTTGTAGTTTACAACCAAGTCCAACACAGCCCAAAAGCATGCCTAAAATACCGTGCAAGAAAAGGGGAAAAACGAGGGGTAAAGAAGCAAGTGGTATATGGAGATGTCAAACAACAAAAGGTCCTTAATCAAACATGAAAAGGACCTCAAAATATGACTATCTCAAGTTCAGGTCGGAGCCCAAAAATGTAGAATGAAGGTTCGGGAGCCGAAACACGCAGTTCGGGGCCCCGAAAGTGGGCTGTTAGGCACCGGGAGTGGTGTTCGACCACGAAATTGGTCTCTCGGATCCCAGTGTCCCTCGAAAGGGAGTAAATAGGATGCATGCCAAAAATCGGGGCAATCGGAGATGGTTAGACAGTCCCGAATCGAGGCACACGGCCTGACGGCTCCGAAAACCGGGAACTGGGCTCCAAAATGGGAAAAATGGCCTACGACCACGAAACGTAGCCTACGGCCACTGAGAGATGATCTACTAGACCTCTTCCTCCCTTCGGGAAGAGAAACAGAGAAAACTGAGCCTGGTTCGCAAACCGAGGCAAAGTACAGAAAGGGTTCGGAAGTCCAGAGGCAGGGCTCGCGGCCGAGACTCTGAAACTTCTGAACGAGCACAATATGCAACATCACCAAGCGCTCAATCGGTGACGTCTGAGTCTTAAGGTCGGTCAAAAATGGGGTGTCTACAGACGCACGCGGGTGCACGATAGCAGATGCGGCGCACGAAAGAGTAGACCTGAAGGCACGTGAAGGCGCATGTGAGAGTGGCAACAGATGCAAAGACGCACCGAGCACAAAGGCGGCGCATGGGAGCACGTGAAGGCGTTTCTGATGACGGGCGTGGTGCCGTTGGAATCATAAGGAGATTCTGAGCTGTTTGGTGCTGCGTGAGAGTGCGTGAAGGCGTTTCTGATGACAGGCGTGGTGCCGTTGGAATCGTAAGGAGATTCCGAGCTGTTTGGTGTAGTGCCACTGTGTACGGGACTAAGCACCAAAATTGAAAAATGCCAGAATTGTATAACTAGGCTCTGATACCATGAAACAATAGTTTGAGAGAGTGAGAGAGCAAATGAATAACTCTGTATTAATCTGTGTTGTGTGTATTAATTTACAAAGAGAATGCACTCTCTTTATAGAGAGGAGATGATACATTGGATGCCAACTTGTAGGCACCGAAAGCATAAAGGAAAAGCTGTATACTTTACATTAAGAAACCATTTAGATAAAGCTATAATATAATGCTAAAGCTATAATGCTATAACAGCTATTATAACAACTATATACTAACATGTGTATTTGTTGAGCACATAGTGTATAGGTGATTGGGTTGTGCCATGATCTAAGGGTGTTGAATAACAAGCAGGAGAGAAAAAAACAGAGGAATCATAGTTCCTGATGGGGTAGAGAGACCAACTACAGTCATCATTCTTTTCCTTCCAATTTTTACATAAGAGCAGAAATTGCTGATAATCGTAACATTTTTAATTTAATGCTTTTGTCACCAAAAACATAGACAACAATTGTGTTTTTAAAACTAGACCATTCATTTTTTGGTGACAAATGCGATGAATTGAATATGCTACAATTATCATATCATCCTAATTTTTTTGTGACTGATATACATGAAGTGCCTAATAAAATGAACGATTCAAATTATCGAAACATAACCTATGATGACCCCACGGATCCGAACATGGCCCTTCAGTTTGGATAAAGGATTGGAGGGGATCCACTCTCTATTTTTAATAGAGAAATGAATTGTCATTACTTTTAGCATTGGACGGGTACAAACCACTTTTCCCATTGGTCACAACTATATGAATTATCATATATTACATATATTTCTTTCTATGTTACAAAAATTATTTCAATTTACAATCACAACACACAACAAAAATCACAGTAAGGGACAACTTTTTAGCATTCACCGTGATGATATGCTAGAAACAGTGACTTGATTTTTTATAGAAGGATCTGTGGATGAAATGGTTCGATATGAGCAACCCTACCAACAGAAAATGCAGGTTGATTTGGTTCAAGAAGTGTTGCTGATTCACTTCCCAATAGAACCACCACAGATGACATATTTGGTCTATCTTTTGGATCTTCTTGGACGCATAGAAGCCCAATATGGATACATCTTATAACTTCTGCCATGGGGCATGACCCCACCAACAATGGATCTAAAAATTCTAGTTCTTTTCCATCGCTCCATAGTCGCCATGCCTATAAAATCACATTGTTTTAATTTGAATAAGTAGTTGTCACATTCTAGTTATTCGAGTATTTGTAGTTGAAGAGGGTGGTTGAAAACACATACATAAGCAAGGAGTGTCTGAGCATGTTCTGTAAGGTAAAAGCCACTGTTTCTTTGCCCACTAATGATCTCGAGCAAGATC
The DNA here is from genome assembly GCA_030407325.1 of Camellia japonica. Classification (NCBI taxonomy): domain Eukaryota; kingdom Viridiplantae; phylum Streptophyta; class Magnoliopsida; order Ericales; family Theaceae; genus Camellia; species Camellia japonica. The sequence goes on along the minus strand of JAPPVO010000014.1, from coordinate 5,579,388 downwards.
ACTTCGTAACTGAAAACATCAGATTTTACAGAGAATAGTCCACCCATTGCATACTCGGGAGCCATGTATCCATTGTATCAAATATGATCATTATTTTATCTTCTTTTCAATTAAAATATGTAGTTTCAATGAAAGATAAAGAAAAGAGCAAGGGTTTAAATAGCAATGTGTCACAATTGGTATTTGTCGCGGTCAATATCAGGTGTAGCGAACGATACGTATTAAATCATCAACAGCCAAAAATAGCTTTATAGAGCTTTTATATATAGTAGTCATATCAACTTTTGAACCAATATGGTGGTGTTTGGGAACTTGGTTCCCAGTTTTTTTTTATTTTTTTCCACTAAAAGACAAAGGTTTTGCAAAACAAAAAAAAAACAAATTCAAACAAAATATCACATCCAACTCCATAATCATTTCACTTTTTCTCTTACAAACATCACATTCAACTACAAAAAAACCCAACTATCTTCCCAAACACTAAAAATTTTTTATCCAATAATATCCTACGTATTGGGAGTTGGTTAATATTGGTGTAATTTTTATTCATCGGTATTGGAAGGGCTAAAACCTGATAAATATCAACCAATATTTAAAACTACGAGAAAGAATAGACTTACTATGTTCCTACAACTCTTCTGGTGTCAGCTATATTTTGGTTTTCACCAAAAATTCTCGCCATTCCGAAATCTGATATCTTAGCGACCATTTCCTGGTCCAATAGAACATTATTAGGTTTTAGATCCCTGTGTATGATTTTAAGCCTCGAGTCTTCGTGCAAATAAAGTAGTGCTTGAGCAATCCCAAGAATAATGTTCAGGCGTATATCCCAATGAAGTTTTGCACGCTTCTTTGAATTTGAAATTGTATATAAAATTAAGCTACCTGAGATAATAATTTTTTTGTTTATTTTCTCAGCTATACTGAGCCGTAAGAAAGCCTATAAATAAAAGATACAAGAACAAACCAAATATGAAGAGATCAAGGCTTTTGTTGGGCATGTATTCATATATGAGCAACTTTTCTTCTCCCTCTATGCCACAACCCACAAGCCTCACAAGGTTTCTATGTTGAAGTTTTGCTATTAGTATGACTTCGTTCTTGAACTCCTCTAATCCTTGCCTTGATTTCCTCGACAGCCTTTTAACCGCTATTTCCTTGCCATCACACAAGATACCCTACAAATTTCAGTGAAATATTTATGGATCAAAAAGGATAAAGGACTCTAAATTTGTATAATATCAATTGATATGATATGTGTTGAGGTTTTGGACAACTAATATATCAGCTGTTATAAGACCGTATCACTAATACAAATACGTGTCCCCGATGCTATTGTTTAAAACCATCTGGAAGACTACGGGATTGATCACATTAACAAGGAAAAAGTTGTTACCTTGTAAATAGTGCCGAACCCACCTTGCCCGAGCTTTTTTGTATCAGAAAAGTTTCCTGTGGCTGCCTTTATAGTAGCCAACTCCATGAAAGGCAGTTCCTGAGAACTGACAAATTCACCTTCTTGATTAATGTCAACACTAGGTGGGTTTGCCAATTCTCGTAACAATGCACTTTGGCTTTTTTCTTCATCTGCAGGGCAGCAGACTCTTCTGTTAATGGTAGTTATTTCATTGATATGGTGCGGTTTGACCTGTTTGAGAGTAAAATTATAAACCAATGACGGATTAGCGGATAACCAAATTGTGGTTTGGGGCGGATTGACGGATTGAAAAATATTCTTAACCAATTATCAAGCATTTGCATAATATGTAACACTAATTTGCATAATATTTTTTATATACATAACACAAACTAATTTTACATAGTATTATTCATATATATAACTATTAATTGGTAACAAATTAAAAAAATCTCTCTCATACTTATTTTTACTTTGATGTTTTATTAGAGGTTAAAAAAATATATATATATTAACTATAGTGGAGCGGAGCGGTTTTGAAAGCAAATTATAAATTTTAAAGTTTAATCCACGGTTAGCGGATAGAACGGTACGGATTGATGCGGTTTTTACAAATTAGGCAGTATTTTACGTAGTCCTAGACATTGGAATGTAACGTGTTGGTAATTAAGCATTTGGACAATAATAAGTCTCGAAATACATCAACAAAATGCAAAACCAGACACAGAAAACACATGTTCTGTGTCTGATTTTGTGTTTGATTTCTGTGTTTTTAAACTTGCTGTTTTGTAAATTTACCCTTTCGTGTTCGGTTACTTCGCTGATGCCGAATAACATAGCAGCCAGCAGCAAGACCTGCGAGCACAAATGTTGTTGGACCGGTAACTAGCATAGCCACCTTAATCTTCTTTCTGTTCCCTATTTGTTTAGGCAAAAGATCTATGTTCTCAATTTCGGTTCATATATTGTATACACTAATGACAATGAACATGTTTGGCAAATTCTTTTGGGGAAATTTTATTGAAAACACCCTTTTTAGGAAAATTTTTTAAAATCATTTTGGCCCAAAATTGAAACCATATGAGAGTTATTTGTGCAAAGTAGTCAAATGATTTTTTTAGACAAACAATATGGTTTTCCTGTTTTCTTCAAGTATATGGCAACAAGCAATAGCATAGACAAACTAGCTATTTCAAATTCAATTTTCTTACCATTGACAGTAGGTTCGTTGTAAAACAGATATAGCTGAAACCTCATGTTGCAGTTTCTGCTTAAAACAGTACCGCTTTGGTGATAATGACAGCACCCATCAAGGTCTTCAAATTCAGAATTCAAACAAACTCTACAGTTGCTTCGAGAGATGTCTCTTGTGCACTATACAAGCCCATAAATCGTTTCATCTGTTGAAATTTTGGTTTTACCAGTAGCAAACATGAGGTTAGAAGGATTGAATGCAGCTTGATCGGAGAGTTTATTCATGAAATCCTTCAAAACTACAACAAAACCAACACTGTCCGATATATTTTTCTCATCTTTATTCGAGTCAGGATACATTCCAGTATAGCCGTCCCAGGAATAGAAAGGCCGGTATGAGTACTGAACTTGACAGAATTTGATGATACAGTTCGTCCTGGTGAATGGGCTAGACCGATCCAAGCTCCTCAAGTCCACTGGATAACCTGCAAGCAAGTTCAACGGGGAACGGGGTAGTCCCCCGGCGAACCCTCCGGTGTGTGAATTAGAGAGGGTGATAGACAAAATGTAGAGAGAGAGAGAGAGGGAGATAGAAAAACTTAACTTTCTTCTTGTCTTCAAGTCTTGCTTATATCCTTTGGTAATCATTTCGCTGTCTCAGCCGTTCTGACCTCCCCGCCGAAAGCTTACGCCGTGGTTCGTCTTGTTTAGGGTGAGGTGATGCCATTCCGGCCGAGAGGTGTTGTCGCAATAAATGCTGTGATGGGTTGCCTTAATGGTGATGTGCTGTGGCAATAACTTTGCAGATCTTTGTCTGCTGACGTGGCCTGTTCTGCACCTGCCACGTGTCCGAGCATCATTGGCCTTTCCTGCTCAATTAGGCTCCAGCTGTACTGGGTTTTACTGACCGGGTTGTGCAATGGGGTCTAAATGGTGGGCTTGGGTTTACTCACGGTGGGCCGTGGTCCTTGTGGGCCTATCCCTGTTAGAATTCATGCCATATAATTGCATTTTGGGTTGGACACACTGTCATGATCTCCTGGCTTGCATTCTTTATGCAATCCCGACACACTTCAGGAGTGACATCCCCTCTGCAGAGAGCTTGCCCATAAAGTTGATCAGTATTGTTTCCGATTGCAATGCTGTTGAAGCCTTGATTTAATGGAGTGTTCGATGATAGGGACTCAAGAAGGATCTTGAGGTTGTTCCCAAATCGGCTATTTGGTGTGTAATTAGTTGGACTTGAATCACAAGATATGGATTTAGGATCTGCAGAAACAGAGTCACAGAGCAAGAACAGGGACAACATTAGGAAAATCATAGCTGAAAGTGCATCTTTGGTAATCTGCCTACTATGAGAGCACATTTGTGCTAATTTTAGCCAAAAAGCTTGAGAGATGAGAATAGAAATCGGATAACAATAGGAAAGAGATATGCTCTACGTTCTTCTTTACAAAAAGGTCCATCAACAAGTTTTTATTGAACCCCAAGGTGTTGGCTTGGCTCGATAGACTAAGATTTGTTGGACCAGTGTGGAGGGGATCCTTCTTGAGATTAGACAATTAACACAAATACCCAATTATTAAAAAAAAATGGAAAAAAAAGAAGGTAAATTAGAAATACATCATTTGATATTTGCTTTAAATATAGATTAACTCTCGAGATTTTGAAAATTACAAATACCCATTTTCAATTTTTTTTTTTTTTATAGAATTAACACAAAAAATAAAATTCCTAACTATTTTCCTATGCAACAATAAAATTACCACAATTGTTAATTGAAATATTTTTGATATCATTAAAAATTATAAAATAACTTAATGATTTATTAATAGAAGGGGTCATTTTTATTCCGATGTACCGAAAAAATAGAATGGGTCATTTGTTATGCGATTAAAAATTGAAAGAGGGTGGGATATAATTTTCAAAATTATAGGAGACAATTTATATTTTAAGCAAATTTGAAGGAATATATTTGTAATTTACTAAAAAATATAAGAAATTACAACCGGGAAAAAAAAAACCAAGGTTTAACTCTTGTAACAAAATAAACTCTTCATTTTTTATTTTATCAATTTAAACCCAAATCTTTTGATCTATTTTCAATCTAAATCATTCGCATATTATCATTAAGTAAAATCAACAAAAAAAAAAAGAAAAAAAAGGAGAAAAAGAGTATTTTAACCATTAAACTCAATGTAGACGTGCATAAAATGTTTAAAATATCATTTTTTGTTGAGTTTATTGGTTAAAATACAATTTTTTCCATCAGTATTACTCAACGAAAATAGACAACTAGTTTACATTGAAAACAAATCAAAAACTCAATATTTATTTTGTTACAAATATCAAATCCTAAACTTTGTTTTTGTTTCTTTTGTTTTTTTGTTTTTTAAGTTTCCTAAAAAAGAAGATTTCAATTAGACAAACTGATAATTTTCTTGGAAACTTCATAACCACAATTAATTTGACTAACAAGCACAAATGTCTATGTTGTGTGCGACACCGACATTGAACACTTCTTAACGCATATCAGATAGCTTTATAGAAAAATATAAAAAACGAAAAATTACATATGAAGAAGAGAAAAATGGTTCTTTTATGGCCATACAATTTGAAAGGGGAAGTATATAATTTTCAAGACATGGTGTTGGACTTCCAATCACAAAGAAGGCATCAGCATCTTGAGGTTTGAACGAGTCAACTCAAATCGAGGGGTAAGTTACTTAAGTTGGTTTTAAAAATTGAGTAATACTATGTATACATCATTATCAATTTAGAAATTATTCAGAATCTTCAAATTGTGGTTTAAATTTATTCTACACATGCATCCCACACTACACAAATTCAATTGCAACCACACAATTCCATTTAGAGTAAATTTGGAGAAATTAAGAGTGGGTATTTAGAATTATTCTTAAAAATTTATTAAGTTTCAAACCATGTTTAAGATTAATTGTTTACCTAACAAGTCCATCTCAAATGAGTTTTTCACTAAGTCAAGCTAGCTTGGTTTTATATAATGCTTTAAATTTTTTGATAAATTACAATAAACCCCTTGAACTTTTGCCCCCGAAATTTCAAAACTCAATTGTTAATCCCCTTAAAATATTATCGTATAACAGTTAACTCATTTTGTTAGGATTTTGTTAAAAACGTACAAAAAATCAGATTATGTGTAAAGCACATAACATATTTATTAAATTTTTAAGGCAATAATGTGCCAAAAATGGTGATCTCGTTTGCATTTGTCACTAAAAGAAGGGAAACAAAGTGCAAATGAAATCACCATATAAGAGTATTATTATCCTAAAACAATCATTAATTGGTATTATTGTCCTAAAAATTCAATATACGTGTCATATGCTTTACAGATGATCTAATTTTCTATAAATTTCTAATAGAATCCTAACAAAAAGTGTTAACTGTTGAGTTTTGAATTTCAGGAGACAAAATGCAAATGAATCATAGTTTAAAGGGGTTTACTATAATTTACCCTAAAGTTTATTAGTACGTTAGTCACTTGAAGCTTTAAGTCAAGTTGTAATGTCACTCTTTCGTCCATCTATCGTTAATGAGATTCGACAAAAATTAAAAGTGGAGCAATCAGAACGAGATTTTAGTGAAAGTGCAACTACTAAAGCAAAATTTTAGTGAAAGTGTATAGTGCTAATGATACGAGAAAAATATTACACATAGCTTACATGATAAGATTCGTCAGCACTATTAACATCAAACATATAATAAGAGTGTAATATTATAACTTGACTTAAAATGTAAGAGATCAATTATCACAATTGAAAGTGAAGGGGTGGAAATGAAATTTTAACAAAAGTATAGAGATGCCAAGTGTAATTAATAATACTAGGGAAAATTATAATTTATACCCCTGTACTTTACACTTAGTTTCACTTTGTCCCATTGAGTATTTAATTGTCTTAGTCAACCACCCAAAACCACATAGGACTTTCTGACTATATTTGAATGATAGGGGGTAAAGTGCTCAGCCCGAACCACAAGGAGTGAAATGAATATAACCCAAAATTAAAACCATCTATATGTGACATTAATCAAATGAGGAATATACTTTGCCCCTTACATTTTACATCAATTTTTACTTTAATTTCTTATTTTTCTATTGCAACAAGTCAACATCTTACACTTTCAATCAAATTTTAATGCAGTCATTTTAGTATTTTAGTGCTAATAAAATTGACGAATTTGTGGTGTGAGGAATCTAAGACATTTCAATGACAAGTACACTTTGAAGATTCCAGATAAGAATTGGAATAAGTTGACAAGTACACTTTGAAAATTTCAGATAATAACTGGAATAAGTTAGAATATTATTCCTTCCATATCCAATTATAATTCCCCGGTTCTGTCATATGAGATAGCAAGATGTGAAAGGCAAGAAAAAGACCGTGGAAATGACAACCCTCCAGAAAATTATTAGGGTAAATTACACCACAAGTCACTTTAGTTCGAGTAAAATTTTATTTTGATTTTCGTAATTTTAATTTAAACAATTTAGTTCATATATTTTTAATTTTGTTGTAACGTGATCTTTCCGTCATATGTTGTTAACATTTTGTTCAAAAAAACATCGTGTGCAAAATTAGAGGGACCATAGTAAAATTCAAAACAAAATTTCACTTTGAGCCTCTAGTTTTACACATGGTTTTTTCCGTTTCAAAGTTTAACGATAAGTGACAGAGGAACCACATTGCAACAGAATTGAAAGTATAGGGTTTAAATTGTTCAAATTAAAATCATGGAAACTAAAGTGATACTTCACTTAAATTGCAGGGACTAATGGTAATTTACCCTAATAGAAACCATTACTCAACTTGGCATAATCAATCACCAAGGCATAATATCAGAAATTGTTGATTCATTAACAGAATAATCTTTATCATTTGGTTCATAATGATCAGTGAATCTCCCCACAGAGAAGGCAGGTCGTTCGGGTTGGCTAAGAGTTACAACTTCACTTTTTAGCATAACCACAACCGATGACATAGTAGGCCTGTCATATGCATCTTCTTGAACACACAATAAACCAATATGCATGTACCTTAAGAACTCATCAAGATCACAAGACTCCGTCAATAATGGATCAATCAATTCCAACCCTTTCCCTTCATTCCATAATTGCCATACCTGTAGCATCACCGAGCCAAATATACTTATTCAAGCAAAACTTGCAACATGACTATCAATTTTGAGAAGTATAGTCTAACTCAAGCCAAATAAACTTACATATGCTATAAGGCTAGGGGCGCACTTAGTGAGATGGAAATTAGCATTCCTCCTCCCAGTTATGATCTCAATCAAAAGGACACCAAAACTGAAAACATCAGACTTGATGGAATATAATCCTTCCATTGCAAACTCTGGAGCCATGTAACCACTATCCAACAAGAGAAAGGATTGGAAAGAAATTCAATAAGCGAACTCATATGATTGATGAAGCTACATACTTAATTGTTTTAGACATAGATTACTTTTGAAAGAAAACGTTTGATAGAAAAACAAGCAGTGAACTCACTATGTTCCAACAATTATCGCAGTGTTAGTTGCACCATCATTTCCTCCGAAGATCCTTGTCGTTCCAAAATCCGAGATCTTTGGGTTCAATTCACTATCTAGTAACACATTGCTTGGTTTTAGGTCTCTATGAATGATTATGAAGATTGAAAAATCTAAAAAATCCCTGAGATGTTTATTTGTGATTCTATATCAATTTTAACCAGTAAATAACAATCCCAATCAAACAATCAAAGACAAATCAACACAACGATTTAATGTGAAAAAACCGCAATTGGAGCACCTCCAATTGTGATAAAAAAAAAACCATGGGAAAAAGCCACAAAATAATCCACTAAGAAGACACAAAGGAATTACACAAGTATACCCTCAATTACCTTGCGAATCCGCGCCCGAATTGAACCGACCCCTATATGCCTCTTTCACCGCCATCTTCACCTCGGAATTGTCTTACCCAACCTTGAATCCACAACGCCGATGTCGAAGCTACTCCGGAATCCACCAAAGCTTCAGGCCCAAATTCCACAAAATTCACCGAAGAACAAATCTCTCTTTTGTGAATAAAACAAAACAAACAAACAAACCCTTTGATATAATCCACTCAATTCATGATATAAACTCTCACAGATATCAAAGGAAACAAGCAAAGAAGCTCCAGATGAAAACCCTAATCCTCAAAAAGAAGATCTGGAAGCCGTACCCTAGAAACTGAATTAATCGCTGATTTATAGAAAACAGAATCGCGATCTCCGCTCAAGCGACGCAAGAATGGCCGCTTGAGCGGGCTGACTAAAATGCGTGTTTCAGATCATGGATCTACACTCGAGCGTAGGAATGGCCGCTCAAGCAGAAAAATACAACTTCCAGTACTTTTGTAGACGAATAGTGAAACTTCTGAAAGGTCACGATCTCCGCTCAAGCTCAGGAATGGTCGCTCGAGCGGAAAAACAACTTCGACTGTGGCAAACATGAAAGAATTAATTTCTGAAACTTCTCTACAAAGCACAATTCGGGTTGGATTCGCATATAAAAACTCATAGCCTCGCTAAAATAAAAGTTGAACAAAATTACAACTAAAAGGAGTTTTGTCAAACGAGATCGCCAATAACAAAACCTAACAATAAAACATTGCCCTTACAATTCCATTGATGATATTTAGACGCCTACTCCTATTCATTTGTGCACGCTTCCTAGGATCTAACCATAAAAGAATAGATATATATATATTAGGAAAATGAACTTTTGATTAACTACAATGAAACCTACCATTTTTATATACTAAATTTGTATTAAAAAATTGAGATAATAAAAAAAGAAAAAAAGAAAAGAAAGAAGGATATGAACCAAATGGGAAGACATCAAGGCTGCCATTGGGCATGTATTCATGGATGAGCAGTTTTTCCTCTCCATCTATGCAAAACCCGAAAAGCCTTACAAGATTTTTGTGTTTGAAGTTTCAATTTAATAAAACTTCATCGGTGAATTCATCTAAACCTTGCTCTCAACAACTTGAGAGCTGCTTCACCGCAACTTCCCTCCTGTCAAGTAATTGACCTTGGGAAAAAAAAAATGTATCAGGCAATTAAAACTAGGAACCAAGAAAAAAGAAAAAAGCACAAAAGAACAAAAACAAAGGTCATCACCTTGTAAACAAGACCAAAACCACCTTGTCCAAGATTATTTGAAGCCGAGAAGTTATCTGTAGCTGCACTTAGTGTTGCCAAGTCAATGACCGGGAAATTCTGAGAATTCAAGTTGTCCCTTGCCTGCAAAATCTGATGATGTACATCTATCTTATTGGGGTCCCCAATTTCATGTAATTGAACTTCTTGGCCAGAAACTTGCTTTTCCTCTAAAATTGGGAGGGAAAAAAAAGGAAAAAGAAAAAAGAGTAGGTTTAATTTTAGAGTTATGAAAGAAAAAGATATAATTGTTAAGTGAGGGAAAAAAAGAATCTTCTACTAGATAGCACCATTACATGTCTTAGCTTGATTCCTTATAGCAAGACAGTAGACACAAAATCCCACAAGTGCTGCAACTAGAATTGCTGATCCAATTGCAAGGCCAACAAACGTCCAATACATTCGAATATTGATAGACAATTTGTTAACACTTACTTGCAAATTTCCTTTGATTTTCTGTTGAATTTGTACTGTCATCCTCATAAAACGCATAGAACTCATACCTTAAGAAGCAACTACGACTAAAAGTCTAGCGCCATAAGACTTAAAGCAGCAAGTTGAAATGTTTCCTATTGTTGTTTCAAGGCATGTGTTACAGTCATTTGGAGACTAATCTATAGTGCACTACACGAGAACGTATATTGTTTTAGTGTCTGTGAAGTTCACCACTCCAGTGGCATACATACCATATGAAGGATTGAATACTGCCAACCTGCTGAGCTTATGCATGCAACATGTCGTTCACAACAGAAATAAACCGGCCTAGTTCATCATCTGAAACATTTTCTGTGTTGTATTGCCAAATGTTTCCCATCACATCCAAGGTGCCAAAGAACGATTCATTGGCGTAGTGCAACTGGCAATTTCCTTCCACACAACCTCGTCGTTTCTGTTTTCACAACAGTTTTTGATGTCTTGTATTGCACTTGCTATGCAATTCTCACAGTGCTGTGTTGCAGCGAAGTTATAGCAGAGAAAGAGACCGAAAAGTCTATCTTGGTGATTTCCGATCTCGGTGGTGCAGAACTTGGAGACAAAAGCTTTTGAGGACAGAGAATCAAGAAGCTTTTCGAGATTAATATGAAATATACTATTAGTTGTAGAAATAGTTATGTTTGAACAAAGTTCATAGGGAGGGGCAATGGCATGAACAAAATGATGAAGTGCAGAAAAGAATGAATATAGCAAAAGCATTTTCATTGTTTTTGGAAATGGAAACATGACTGACTCCTCTCCTTGAATGCACTATGATATGAACTAGTGCCTAGGCTTGAGGAGAAAACAAATAAAGCTGTCATGGACTCTTAAGTAAATACAATTGTGTTACAGATTTTCTTCCTCGGAATGGGCTTAGGACAATCAGCAATGCTATAGACAAGACTCAATACACAGAAAAGTACTCACGAAAGGGTAATACATCCCTCTAAAAAAACAGGGTGTGTCATATGCAATAATGCAAGTTATGACAATCAAATTACTTTCTATCATAACTTAATGGATTATAACCAAATATCTTTGAGACATAACCAAAGACTCCTTAAGTTATAACTAAACTTACAATTACAATAGGTTATAACTAAATCATAACCAACACCATAATATGTCATGACCAAGGGTCAGAATCAAACACTACTTGTTGCATAGCCAAAGACCTCTTCAGTCATAACCAAAATAACAATTACAATGGGTCATAACTAAGTAAAAACCAACACCGCAATAAGCCATAATCAGGTCATAATCAACACTACAATGAGTCATAATCAAAGACGCTAAAGTACATAATTAGGGCACATGGTACACTTCTTTTTCAAAGTGTATATTATAGAGTGTCCCCTTAGGAAATTGGATTAATTATGCTTATCACCCATGTAATCTCACTTTGGTCCCTTTACTTTAATTGTGATAGCCAACCTTTTACACTTTAAATCAAGTTGCAGTGTCACCTCTTCGTCCATCTACCATTAACGCAGTGGATGAAAATTAAAAGTGAAAGGAAAGTGAGATTTTAGTAGAAGTGCAAGAACCTAAATAAGATTTTGATGAAAGTATGGGGACACTAATGAGACCAAAAAAAATTGCCACATTCAACTGACATAACAAGTTATGTCATCCTTATGTTTCTTCAATACATATCGGATTGGAGGGTGTTGTTGGACCTTTGTGGGCTCACCATGGATCCTACATTTATAATCCAAATCATTCAATATGTAGTGTTTATCAAGTGCTTCATCCATGAAAAAACTCACGTTGATTAAATATCAATAGTCACTTGATCACATTACAATTGATTCAATGGTAAGTATGATTGTAAAAATAAATTGTTGACATAAATGCAATTTGATCAAATAGATATCGATATCCGATCAACATGATTTTTGCAAGAAAGAAGTACTTAATGAGCTTACACATTGAACGGTTCGGATCATCGATGTGGGCTTCATGTTGGGCCCATGGAGGCTCAATAGCACCCTCTAGTTGGTTTTCCTAACTGGAGAGAAGTCTCTTCTTAACCGTGGATAAACAAAAGAGTGATATTGTAACTACTTCAAATGTAAAAGATTAATTGTTTCAATTAAAAGTGAAGAGATCAATGTGAATGCTAAATGTAATTAACCCCAAAAAATTTGATGTGTAATTCAGATTTATTCAAAATGCAAACTTATTATATAAAAGTTAAATTCAAAATGCTAAGTGTAATTAACCCCAAAAAATTTGATGTGTAATTCAGATTTATTCAAAATGCAGACTTATTATATAAAAGTTAAATTCAAATTATAAATTATTTTTCTAAATATAAATTAGTGCATAGATTCTGTGTACATGTCTTAAATTACTTTACATGATTACGTTGTATGACTGTAACAGATGAAGAAGAATGGATGATAAACTAATTTCCATGCCAAATGTTTTAGTCTAGACCCTGTACTGGGCGTGTAGTGCTTTTGTAGTGCACCAAAACTAATAATAATAATAATAAATAAAATAAGCAGATGCAAAAAATAAAATAACCAGATGCACAAGGTTCTACAGAGTCCAATTTCTTAGATACACCAAGAAAGTAAGATTTGTTGGGTCCTTTGTTATGGTTATTTTGAGAGAGAAATTTGAAGTGGGCTTTGATGTGGATGGATATTGCCATAGTCAATGTTTAGAAACCCAGACCGGACCAGTCGGTCAAACCGGTTGGACCGATGACCGGACCTTGTCCTAGTCCGAAAAACCCTCTAAACTCGAACATAACTCAAAACCGGTGTAAAATGAAATAACCGGAAGAACCACCAATTCAACCGTCAAACTTGGTGACCCGGACTGAGTTTTAAGAACTGGCTGGTTTTGTCTACTGCTATTTTTCTGTCTCTTGCTTCTCTTTTTCGATGCTCTCTTTCTTAAGCTGCTTAATGCATATTTTATAGCCGTTCTCATGTCTAAACAAAGCAAAGAGCATTGAGGCAAAGAAAAGTCAATGATGGAATAGTAATAACCACCAAATATTTTTAAAAATTCATAAATAATTTTTATAATAAATTTTCGATTTCATAACTATTAGTTAATGGTTTGTGAATTAATTTTTTGATTATATATTCTGGCACTCATCTTGCAAAATAAACATATGTATACTCATCTTGCAAATATTTTGAAAATTCTATTATTTTGTTGAATTTAATTATTTTTTTTTCATTTTTATACTTATATTTTAAAATATATTTATGATGTAATTATGACGTCACGCTTCGACCGCTTCGACCTAATGGTTGAACCGGTGACCCGTCCACTCAATCCTTTTTTCGGTTCACTCATTGGTCCAGTTTTCAAAACATTGGCCATAGTCATTGTTTTGGGAATTTGAAGAAGGGTTTATTGATAGATCAGAATAGAGTATTGATAGATGGTTATTGATCCGTAGTTTTGAGGGCTCAGTTTTGATGAGGTATGTGTTGGGGCCAAGTCCGTGGGCTCTGCTCGAGATTTGTCTAATTTACATGGAATGGGATTAGTCGAGATGCGCGTAAACAAGTCTGGACATGTGGTCATAAAAATAAAAAGTAAAAAGTGAGAAAGTAGGGAACAAGTGTATGAAATGATCATTTGTAGTTGAGTTTCGGAGGGCAGAGAGTGATGGAGCACAGAGCTCTTTCCCTTACCCTCCCGATCTGCGAATCTGCTACCAACACCAAAGATTTTCCTAACTATTTAGATGGTCACTCATTCTATTTAAGCAGTTTATGTATAAAAAAGAAAAGATAAATAAATTATATCGATAATTCTTAAATTTTTTGAATTTCACTTTTGTCTCTTTAGTTTTGCACTTGTAGTTTTTTCATTTACAATATTAATGACAACTTACGGAAAGACTACATTGAAACTCAATTGAACGTGTTGGTTTAATTAATAAAATCAAAATTTTACTTTACCCCTTTAATTTTACAATTAAAGTTTTTCATTTATAATATTAAAGACAACTGACAAAAATATCACATGAAAATGCAATTAAAAATGTGGGTTTAATTACGTAGACTAAAATAAAATTTTATTAAAACTATAGGGATCATTTGTCCATTTATTATCAGTAATACTACATACTCAGAATTTTTACCCATAATTTTATCCAGACTTATCAATTTATAAATCTCACACAATATAAATTCAATCTTCACCCCACGATCCTATTCTAGATCAAAATCTGGCATCATTCTTCTAGGTCTGTAGTACTTCTGAATTATTCGGCTTACTGTATATCTCTCAAAAATATTTGAACAATACAATTGGGGGTGTTTGGCAACTTAGGTTTAGGTTATTTTTTGGTTAAAATTCACAAAAAGACAAAATAGGCTAAAATAGATAATAAGAGCAACGTTCTATTCTCCCATTTCATCACCCCTAATTGCACTTCTAATGATGTGGTAAATAATATCAACCAATCAACTTTTTTCAAACTCTTCTCTTTCTTTTCAAAATTATTTGTCATTTCATTAGAGGTGTAATTGGGGGTGATGAAATAAGGGGATGTAACCAAATTCTTATATTAATAGAGGGGCAATTTGGAAAGATTGGCTTTTTAGTTTTTTTTTTTTTTTATAGCTTTTTGACGTTTTTGAGTCATATCACATCTCTATTTTTTTACACAAAAAAGTTTAAAAAAAGCCAAAAAACTAACATTTTACCATCTTCTCAAAACACCACAGAATTTGTTGGAAAATTTGAATTTAAATTTACTCCAATGGTTGTGTCTCTTGAGATGAAAGGGTGTGTCATTTTGAAGGATCACAACTGAGAGGGTAATTTATATGCAAATTGGGCCGAGTTGGGTAATGGGCCGTTATGGGCCGCAGTACAAAGGGCCGAGTAAAATGGCCATATAAGTTACTCCGGTTTTATGGATGTTTTGGAGTTAGTCCGGTCCAAGGGAAGATTGATGTAGGACCGGTGTAAGAAATTGTGAAGTTAGGCCGGTCTTAGAGTTAGACCGGTCATGTCGTATTAGTTCGGTCTAGCCACACCATGGGTTGTACGTGAGAAGCCGAAGTAAGAGTAGTGGAGGGAAGAGCCGAATAATTACAGTTCGGTCTATTCTACAGCCAAGCATGGTCATGTTTACTTCGGTCATACAGCTGGTCTGGCAAGGTAGTCTTACTTCGGTTATATGGCATCTTGCTGAAGTAAAACCATCTCACTTGGTTCAAGCAGTGAGGGGGGTGTTGAAAGATAAGCATGATCTTTCAAGAGTATGAATCCTAGGAGGACTCTACATAGAGAAGTAAGAGTCCTACTAGGATTGTGCCATACGAAACCTATAAAAGCTCACAAATGTCACCTTTGGAAGAGGTAACACAACTTTGTTTTCTGAATACACAGAGCTTTTGTCTATTTGTCAAGCTTACTGACTTAGGCATCGGAGAGGTTTCTGGCACACACCCGCCGGCCAGCTCACGTTCGTATTTTCAGGTGATAAAGCGACGTCGTACGGAGGAGCGTAGACTTGATCAACAGGATTATACGAGAAGGTTTATTTCTTTCCCGTACAATTGGCGCCGTCTGTGGAAATACAGACAAGAACAACCTCTTGATCAAGCTTTTCCTCTCAAAAATCAATGGCGAACAACGAAGAGTTACCGCAGTCCGCCCTTGACGGACTAACTCCAGAAAGGGGTGCAAGGCGTGAAGGCCTACCCTTGGTCACTCCCATAGCAAACCTGGAACCACAAAGACAAAATTCCAGGAGGGATGCAAGGGGACGAAGGCGAAATAACAGCCCCCATCACTCTCGTTCGCAGAGCCCAGAAAGACAAAGGCGCAGAATTGATCCGCAAGCTTTGGAGGATCGCGTCAGGGAACAAGATGAATTGATACGTCGGATGGTGGCGGACATGGAATCTCTTAAGCGCCAGGTAAAAGGAAAATGAGTGGCGACAGGAGAGGGGCGCACAAACAAGACGCCCCCTCGCCACTCGGAAAGTCGTAGTCGGAATACTACACCCTCTCAAGCAGAGAGCAGAAGCCTCAGGACGGGCGATACGCAATCCAGATCCTTCAGAACTCGTCACTCCAGGTCGAACACTGAGGGCAGCACATATTGGCCGTCGCATACACACCAAACGAGATCCAGACAGACAGAGTTGCCCAGATCGTCCGACCTACGAACCGTGCTAGAAGAGAAAGCACGGTGGAAGGAGGACGCCAGGGCGCGCGATCCACACAGAGTTTCTGCCTTACAGCGGTTGGCTCCTCGGACGCATGGAAGCGTCGAGGTTGGAATGCCAATACCGCGCCCCGCCTACGAACCAACGGACAAGGCGTTGGCGAGGCTGCAGACCTCACCATTTGTCCCAGCAATTGAGAACGCGCCCCTACCTTCAGGCTTCCTACAGCCCAAATTCACCACGTACGAGGGGAAGACGGACCCTTACTCACACTTAAGCCACTTCCGCCAGGTTATGGCGGTATATCGGCGCAATGAGGCCTTGATGTGCATCCTATTCCCTCGAGCCTTGGTGACCTAGGCTTGACTTGGTTTGAGAAACTTCCAGAAGGCAGCATAGCCTCCTGGGCACAGTTGGCGGAAGCGTTTGTGACAAGGTTCCGAACAAACACCAAAACACTAGTGGAGATCGACCAATTACTCTCCATCGACATGGGCGACAAGGAGACCCTAAGATCCTACAACAGTCGCTACTGGGAGACCTTCAACCAGATTGGGAACTGTCCCACCAATCTCGCCATTGCACAGTACAAAAGAGGCTTTCCAGTCGGGAACAGATTAAGGGACTCTATCACCATGACACCGCCCCTCACTATGGAAGCCCTGATGGAAAGAGTGCATCAGCACATCAGGGTAGAAGAGGATGGCGCACGTGCCAAAGTAAAATCTGGCACGACCGTAGTACCAGAAAAGAAGGCTTCAGCAAAGGTCAACGCGGTAGACCGTCCGAACAGAAACGGACGTGGCAGAAGAGACAACGGAGAAGACCAGGACAAGAGATGGTTGAGAGTCCGCACTGCCATAACCACGGTCTTTAAGAAACCGATCTACCGTATACTTAGCGAGATTCGAGACGAGCCTTTCGTCAAGTGGCCAGCCAAGTTAGGCGAGGCACAGAAGGACTACGACGACAGGTCACGGTGCACCTTCCATAAAGAAAAGGGGCACCGCACCGAAAACTGCACGCCATTAAGACAGCACCTGGAAGAGTTGGTTGCAGCAGGTCACCTCGACAAATACATCGAAGGAGGGGCGCAACCAGCCCCCCAGGACCATAATAACCCCAACGGGATGCCGATCGACGCCCCACCTCAAGGCATTATCAACGTGATACATGGAGTCTTTGAACCTGAGCGTGTATGCGAGCTCAGAGGATCAATCAAAAAGGCTGAGCACTTAAGAGAGGTGCTAAGTGCCCAACCAGCCACCAAGAAGGGGAAGACAGAGGCCACAAATGTCATGTCTTTTTCGGATAAAGACTTGGCAAGGATATATTTCCCTCACAATGATGCCCCGGTCGTCACTCTCCGAGTCAAGGATTTTGACGTCAAGCGGATTCGGATTGATCAGGGTAGTTCATGTGAAATCATGTACTATGAAACCTTCAAACAACTAAAGTTGCAAGATAAAGACTTGGCGCCTGCCGTATCTCTCCTAATTGGATTCAACTCCATGCCAGAATGGCCCGTCGGCAAAATAATCCTCCCAGTCAGAGCAGGGAGTGTGACGAAACAAGTGGAGTTCTGGGTGTTGAAGGTCCCCTCCACTTACAACATTATCTTGGGCAGGACATGGCTGCATGCCATGCGCTCGGTGGCGTCCTCCTACCACCAAGTGATGCGGTTCCCCAACGACGCCGGAGTAATTGAGGAGGTCTATGGCGACCAGATCATGTCAAAACAATGCTTTGTCACAGTGAATGGCAGCCGCGCTGCCAAAGGATACGTTCATTCGGTAGAGGAACCATAGAGTAATGAACTGTTCGCAGATGTTAGCAAAGCGGCCAGTCAGAAAGTGGTGGAAGACTTGGTGGAGGTCAGAATAGATGAAAAGAACCCGGATAAGTTCTTTCTACTTCGTTCGTCGTTGTCCAGCACTGAGAGATTAGAGATCTTGGAATTCTTGACCTCTAACATCGAAGTGTTCGCCTGGACTCCATACGACATGCCAGGCATTGATCCAAGTTTCATCTGCCATCAACTCAATGTCCACCCATCCGCCAGACCAATCATTCAGCGCACTCGCAGATCGGCACTCCACCACGCCGAGATAGTAGCGGAAGAAGTGAGAAACCTGTTGGAGGCTGGGGCAATCAGAGAGGTGCACTACCCCAGATGGATCTCCAACACAGTCGTAGTGCCAAAGAAGAATGGCAAGTGGCGTGTCTGCGTCGACTACAAAACGGTCAACAAGGCATGCCCAAAAGACAGCTTTCCTCTACCACGGATAGATCAATTGGTAGACCTAACGGCGGGGCACAACCGACTTAGCTTTCTGGATGCATACAGAGGCTACCATCAAATTGCCATGCACGAACCAGATCAAGAAGTGACGTCCTTCACAACTCCAAGAGGACTATACTGCTACAAGGTCATGCCCTTTGGCCTAAAGAACGCAGGGGCGACATTCCAGAGAATGGTCACCAAGATGTTTGAGCCATTGTTAGGCAGAACAATGGAGGCTTACATCGACGATATGGTGGTCAAGAGCAAGGATGAGAATGACCATCTCAAGGACCTAGGTGAGATGTTTGATATCCTAAAGAAGCATAAGTTACGCCTCAACGCGTCGAAATGTGCATTCGAAGTAGGATCTGGCAAATTCCTGGGCTTCCTGGTAACCAACCGGGGTATAGAAGCGGACCCCTCCCAGATCAAAGCAATTCAGGATCTGGAGAGACCAAACTCTGTCAAAGAAGTGCAACATCTTACCGGCATGGCCGCTGCGCTCAATCGGTTCATAAGCCGGTCGTCTGACAGATTACGACCATTCTTCCATACTTTAAAGGCCAAGTTTGAGTGGGACGACGAATGCGACCGAGCTCTGGAAAGCTTGAAGGAATACATGTCTTCCCCACCATTACTTGTAACCCCAATTCCTGGAGAAGAACTATTCTTGTACCTAGCAGTCTCACAACACGCAATTAGCGCAGTATTGGTTCGTGCAGAAGGAACCCAACATCTGCCCATCTATTATGTCAGCAAGACATTACTTGGAGCCGAAACAAGGTACTTGCCACTGGAGAAACTGGCATTGGCCTTGATGATGGCCTCAAGGAAGTTGTTGCACTACTTTCACGCCTACACCATAGTTGTTCTCACAGCCTTCCCATTAAAAGTTTTGTTTGAAAGGGCGAACTTTTTTGGGCGAATTCTGAAGTGGGCAGTAGAGCTGGGGCAATACGACATCAAATTCCAACCCAGAACCGCAATAAAGCTCAAGCATTGGCGGATTTTGTCGCAGAATTCACACCAGGAAGTCATCACATCTGCCCAGTCGACCTGACTGAAACAACCGAACTAGGGATGGAAGTTGACGCCGGAATAGCGCAACCCCTGATGCAATATACTCAGCCAGACGCCAAGGCAGCCCAAAACGAAGCTGGGAAGGAAGAAGCGAACCATGTAACACCAAGTCAAGACTCACCATCAAAGCAAGACTTGGTACAACCAGATGGCGAGGGGCAGACAGCAAGCATGGACCTTAGAGAAAACACCACCAACATGGAAGATCCCAAGGCATCATCCGATCCCTCCACTTGCTGGAAGTTGTTTGTTGGAGAGATGTGGAAGCTCTTCGTGGATGGAGCATCCAACCGACATGGAGCAGGACTCGGCATAGTCCTCATCTCACCAGACGGCCTAGTGGTGGAGCAAGCAGTCAACCTTGGCTTCCCAGCATCAAACAATGAAGCGGAGTATGAAGCGCTTCTTGCAGGTCTCAAGTCAGCATTCTACATGAAGGCCACCGAGCTAATGGTTTATAGCGACTCACAGCTAGTGGTAAACCAAATATCTGGCGACTACGAAGCAAAGGATGACAGGATGGCCAAGTACCAAGAGTTGGTCAGAACAGAGATCAAAAAATTCGAAGTAGTCAGGATAGAGCAGATCGGCAGAGAGGAAAACAGCAGAGCAGACGAACTGGCAGGCTTCGCCTCAATGGCAGATACCTCCATCCCTCATCCACTACTGATCGACTATCTGCCTAGGCTAAGCATTGAAGACGCAGAAGCAGAAGAGGTATGTTGCGCCGATCTAAGCCCTTCTTGGATGGATCCCATCATATTATTCCTGAAAGACGGCACCCTACCAGAAGAGAAGAAAGAAGCCAACAGGATAAGAGCAAAGTCGCAGCGATTTTGGCTCTCCCCATCTTTGGCATTGTACAAAAAGTCGTTCTCAGGACCTTACCTAAAGTGTGTTCACCCCAGCAAAGTGGAAGCGTTTCTGTTGAAATACATGAGGGTGTATGCGGCAGCCATCAAGGAGGAAGATCTAGCATACAGAGCAATTTCGCAAGGATACTGGTGGCCATACATGCAAGCGGATTCAGAGAAGTATGTCCAAAAATGCGAAAAATGCCAGAAGTTCGCACATCAAATACACCAACCTGCCAGAGAACTTCTACCTCTAACTAGCCCATGGCCTTTCGCAATGTGGGGATTGGACATAGTAGGGCCACTTCCAACAGCACCCGGCAACAGGAGGTTCTTCCTTGCAGCAACCGACTACTTCACAAAATGGGTGGAAGCAGAAGCCTTGGCGTCAATCAAGGAAAAAGATGTGAAAAAGTTTGTCTGGCAGAATATCATCACTCGATTTGGCATACCAAAGGCACTGATATCAGACAACGGCACTCAATTCGATGGTAGGATTTTCAGGGGCTTTTGTGAAGAGTACAAGATAGAGTTCTACAATTCTACACCGGCATATCCCCAAGCAAATGGTCAGGCAGAGGCATCAAACAAGGTAGTCTTGGATGGATTGAAGAAAAGGTTAGAGAGAGCAAAGGGCAAATGGGCAGAAGAACTCCCTCATGTTTTATGGGCTTACCGCACCACACCTCGCCGATCAACAGGGGAAACACCATTCTCCTTAGCCTATGGCATGGAAGCAGTCATCCCATTAGAAGTTGGCCTCCCCACAATTCGAAGCGAAACTTTGACCCAGACTTAAATGGCGAAGCCATAGCATTGGAGCTTGACCTTGCGGAAGAAAGAAGAGACAGAGCATTGGTTCACATCGCCTCCTACCAACAAGAGTTGTCCAGAAAGTATAACAAAATGGTGCATCCAAGGCAATTCAAAATCGGAGATTGGGTACTGCGCAAAGTGATGGGAAACACCTTGGTTCCAGGAGATGGCAAGCTAGGACCTAACTGGGAAGGACCTTACAAAGTGGTCGAATGCGCAGGCAAAGGGGCATACCACTTAGAAGATGAGGACGGCAAAGCAATTCTCAGGCCATGGAACACAGCCAATCTCAAGTTGTTTTATTTTTAGTTTTTTTTCTTTTAAGTATGTGTAATTTTTTACTTTCTCAATAAAACAATCGATTCTTTTTCAGTATAATTGTTTTCAGTAGAAGGTAATTTAGTATGTTAGGAGCATTGTAAACATAGTTGGCCGGAATAACCAACTATGACCCTTCCTAAGCCCAGGATAAGGATCCAGGCTGCAGGACGTTTGGTCGGAATAACCAAACACCGTATTCTAAGTTGGCTGGAAAAACCGACTTAGAGGTTGGCTGGATTAAACCAACTCTTTGTACTCTTCAGCCGAAGCAAGTTTATGGCTGAAGAGTGGTTGGCTGGATTAAACCAACTCTTTGCACTCTTCAGCCGAAGTAAGTTTATGGCTGAAGAGTGGTTGGCTGGATTAAACCAACTCTTTGTACTCTTCAGCCGAAGTAAGCTTATGGCTGAAGAGTGGTTGGCTGGATTAAACTAACTCTTTGCACTCTTCAGCCGAAGTAAGTTTATGGCTGAAGAGTGGTTGGCTGGATTAAATCAACTCTTTGTACTCTTCAGCCGAAGTAAGCTTATGGCTGAAGAGTGGTTGGCTGGATTAAACCAACTCTTTGCACTCTTCAGCCGAAGTAAGTTTATGGCTGAAGAGTGGTTGGCTGGATTAAACCAACTCTTTGTACTCTTCAACCGAAGTAAGCTTATGGCTGAGGAGTGGTTGGCTAGATTAAACCAACTCTTTGTACTCTTCAGCCGAAGTAATCTTATGGCTGAGGAGTGGTTGGCTGGATTAAACCAACACTTTGTACTCTTCAGCCGAAGCAAGTTTATGGCTGAAGAGTGGTTGGCTGGATTAAACCAACTCTTTGTACTCTTCAGCCGAAGTAAGCTTATGGCTGAGGAGTGGTTGGCTGGATTAAACCAACTCTTTGTACTCTTCAGCCGAAGTAAGCTTATGGCTGAGGAGTGGTTGGCTGGATTAAACCAACTCTTTGTACTCTTCGGCCGAAGTAAGCTTATGGCTGAGGAGTGGTTGGTTGGATTAAACCAACTCTTTGTACTCTTCAGCCGAAGCAAGTTTATGGCTGAAGAGTGGTTCGCTGGATTAAACCAACTCTTTGTACTCTTCAGCCGAGATAGTTATATCGGCTAAAGAGTGGTTGGCTAGTAAGATTAAATAGCTGAAACCGAAATAACAGTTGGAAACGTTGAAAAATTCATTACAAATGCAAGCTTAGAAATCAAAACCGGAATAAAAGTTGAGCACAAAAGTAGATTTTTCATTCAACAAAGAAGAGCAAGTACAAACGGAGGGCCGTAGCCCGGTTACAAGTTCAAAAAACAAAAGAAAAGCAAAAAGACAATCAGCTGAAGAGTTCGTCAATTTGTGCATCAAATTCTACATCAGCATTTGGCCGAAGTCCGGTTTCAGACGGGAGCACGGTTTGAGGTGGGAGCTCGGTTTCAACATGAACCTCGGTATCAATTCGCTGCGTGTTGTCAGTCAGCAGCTCATTAGTTAGGTCTTCAACTACCGGCTCCAACCGAACCGTTTGATCGTTGGGTTGCTCATTGACGGCCGGAGTGTCAGTCGGCTCATCTTCATCATCATCTTCATCCTCATCAGACCCTTCAAGAAATTGCCTCTGAAGATCGGCAGCGTACTGCGCCAGTGAAGCCGGAATGGAATACTGTGGAGCATTGTAGACCTCGGTGTCGGGTGTACAACCGAGCTGCTCCACAGCACTCCTCCAGCCGCATTTGAAGAACAGATCCTTGGCGGCATCACATTGGAGGATGTAGGCGTCCTCCGCCTTCTTGAAGCCTCGCTTTTCGGCTTCTTTCATGCCCTCCTTCAATTGGGCTATCTCGGCATCTTTCTTCTTTTCAATCTTTGCCAGCATGCGCAGGTACTTGTCCTTTGCCTCGATGGCAACCTTCTGCTTTTCGGCTTCGGCCGAACAAACCAGTTCGGTCAGTCGGCCGTTCTCAGATCGCAGTTCGGCAATTTGTTTCCCTGCCTCCTCCAGTTCGGCTTTTTTTGCTTCGGCCTCTGCCATGGCCTCCCTGGTATTTCTCCTGAGCTCCATCACTCTCCTGTGTGTAACATTGTTTTTCTGGATGGCCTGCAAAGGAGTAGTAACTTTTCCTTTAGCCGGACTGAAAGTTTGAAAAATCACAAAGAAAGAAGAGAGCTATTTACCAGGATTATTGACTTCGTTGAGGACTGGATGGACTTCAGCTCGGTGTTTAATTGCTTGTAGTGGTGCTCCATGTCTTTTGGAAGGCACACACTTTTGGCCAGATTGAAAGCCATCAAGTGGTCCTTCTCAGAGACCACCGAATCAGATTCCAGAATATCTCGGTCCTGGAAAGTAAGGTTTGGCACCCATTTGGAAGGGGCAACTCGGTCAGACTGCTCCGGTTGAGCACTTCGTTGAGGGCTTGGAGGAGGGCTTGGTGGCAGAACTGTCTCATCCTCATCAGCAAGTCGTTGCTCGGTTTGGCTAGTCCGGGCACGCTTGCTTGGGTGAGATGAGGGTGGCCGTTGAGATGGGAGGGCTACCATGGTCTCAGTGGTCTGGCCGGTTTGTGGTACCTCGGCTGGGTTTGATGCGGTCAGCAGGGCCTTTAGTCTGCTCCTTTTGGCCATCTCTTGTTCGGCAGTGAGAGGCACTAGGTTGATCTGGGGCAATGAGGGATCCGGCTCAGGAGCGTCTTCCAGAAGGAAGTCGTTCACTCTGGCTTTTCGGCGACCGGTGTATCAGTAGGTCGGCTCAAAACTTAACAGCTTAGCCCAACTCCTTTCTTCAACACGTAGTGCGGCGCGAAGTACGCCTAAGTTGGGGTGGCTATACAGTGAATGAATGTGGGCTGGATCTGCATGAAAAAGACAACTGTGAGTTTGGCTTAAAATTAGCAACCGGAGTAAAAAAGTAGAAAGCAAGGAGACCGAAGTAAAGTATACCAGGGATTCCTTTGTTCCAATTTATACTTCGGCCTGGGATCTGGGCTTGGTGGTCTTCAAAATTCCCAAACACCCAGAAAAAATCGTCGTCATTTAAGTCCTTATCCGGCGTGTCTTTTATTATTTTTTCACGTCGGCGACGTATTCTTAAATAATATACCCATCCATCCTCTTTGGATCCTAAGGAATATTGGTGGAATATTTCGGCTAGACCAAGGTTCAGACCGGCTTGGCAGTTTAGTTTGGCGATGCCCATTATTATACGGTATGAGTTGGTTGATAGTTGGGTTGGGCAAATTCGGGTTTGCCTAAGGAATTCACAAATCAAAGGTTGGACTGGGAATCTTAGTCCGGTTTCTATTATTGATAAAAGGGTAAAAGGCACAAAACCCTCATTCCCCCAAGGTATGGTGTCTTTTCTGGCTAGGGTAAGGTGGACATCGGCAGGAATGTTGTAATCCTTACGGAATTCGACCAAACCCTCTAGTGTTTCTACCAAGAACCTATATTTCCCCATTTATTTTAACTTATAAATAAATTAGCTCGGTTTGAAAACTGTGCTCAGTAGCTCGGTTGAGCGCGCAGAAGGAGTGCCTGGGCAACCTAAGTCTGCAAAGTGGAAGAACAAAGGGGTTAGCACAGATCATTGACCGTGCTACAAAAATAAAGCAAGAAAAAGGAGTCCTACTTTGGCTGCAAGGGATGCTAAAGGATCTATGTCGGCTCGAGCAAGGTGCTTGGTAGTTTGGTTTGAACAAGGGGTGGGTTATCTCGGTTTGAACTATGTTTTTTTACTTCAGATTAAGCCTATAGGGGCAGCTTTCTGAGTTCAGTTTAGAAACTAAGAAAGCTGGCTTAGCCCCGAAAGCTTAGTTCGGTTGATGATCAAGGTTTCTAGTGTGCTAAGTTCAACCTTAGTTCGGTACGTTTTATTTCGGCTAAAGGCAATCACAAGATGGTTTGATTTGTTAAACCTACTAATACAACGTGATAGTTCGGTTGTGTAGTCTAGTCTCACTGGCACTAAAACTACAAACAGTTTGCTAGTTAGGTTGTGTGTGATTTTGGATCAAAGAGAGTGTTCTACAGATTATTTCATGAATACCACAGGTTCTAACATGGTGTTTTCAGAAGGAATAAACCAAAATGGAAAAGATGTGTTTTGTGAAAACACGCACAACAAAGTACAAAAACAAGGAAAACAAGATAGATATGCAATACTTACCAGATGAAGAGGCAAGAACTGGAGGTGACAACAACAACAACAATGGCAAACACGAGCTCAGAGGTTGAAGAAGAGTTGAGGCTCAGAGAGAGAGAGTAAGGTGGATAGTAAGATGAACAGAGTGGATTCAAAATGCCAGGGTCTTGTTTTTGTGAAAAGCTGGAGGCGGGAACTGTTCAATATTTTCGGAGTACGAGGGCGGCGTGACAGTTGTGAAAGACCAATCAAAACCTGCCACGTGTCATTGGAAAGGGAAGCGTTTCAGTTTCTGTGATTGAAGCGACACTTCAACCGGATAAGGATAGTTCGGCTTAAGTGTGGTTCGGCTCTAAAGGCTTCAGTGTTAGCCCGGCTGGAAAAGCTAAATAGTTATTTTAGCTCAGCTGGATAGGCTAAAACTTTAGCTCGATTTATAGTCAGGTAATCCCTATCATGCTGCGCAGATGGAATTAAGGGGCAATTGAGAGGGTAATTTATATGCAAATTGGGCCGAGTTGGGTAATGGGCCGTTATGAGCCGCAGTACAAAGGGCCGAGTAAAATGGCCATATAAGTTACTCCGGTTTTATGGATGTTTTGGAGTTAGTCCGGTCCAAGGGAAGATTGATGTAGGACCGGTGTAAGAAATTGTGAAGTTAGGCCGGTCTTAGAGTTAGACCGGTCATGCCGTATTAGTTCGGTCTAGCCACACCATGGGTTGTACGTGAGAAGCCGAAGTAAGAGTAGTGGAGGGAAGAGCCGAATAATTATAGTTCGGTCTATTCTACAGCCAAGCATGGTCATGTTTACTTCGGTCATACAGCTGGTCTGGCAAGGTAGTCTTACTTCGGTTATATGGCATCTTGCTGAAGTAAAACCATCTCACTTGGTTCAAGCAGTGAGGGGGGTGTTGAAAGATAAGCATGATCTTTCAAGAGTATGAATCCTAGGAGGACTCTACATGGAGAAGTAAGAGTCCTACTAGGATTGTGCCATACGAAACCTATAAAAGCTCACAAATATCATCTTTGGAAGAGGTAACACAACTTTGTTTTCTGAATACACAGAGCTTTTGTCTATTTGTCAAGCTTACTGACTTAGGCATCGGAGAGGTTTCCGACACACACCCGCCGGCCAGCTCACGTTCGTATTTTCAGGTGATAAAGCGACGTCGTACGGAGGAGCGTAGACTTGATCAACAGGATTATACGAGAAGGTTTATTTCTTTCCCATACAACAACCTTTCTGAAAAGTCACATAGAAGTCTTTATATTCTTTCTCCCTCACTTCATTTTGGGTGGTGAATTGCCATTCTTCTTCACTTTGCATTTATTCTTCATATTTCCTGAGTCTAATTTTCCTATAAAGAGAGTTCATGCACAGCAAAGTTCGCTAGGCTTGCAATAGTAGTGCTGCTAGTGCAAGACATTGATCGTTGTATCTTGGGAGATAGACGTCCATTGAATCCTAAGCACCGGTGGGAGGACGAATCTGTCTTAAGGAAAGAGTGTCACACACTCGACTCGATCAGGTTTTATCTTTTTATGTACTGTAAGTTTTATCACGTTATTATGTTGATTTATTTTAGTTTTTGGTTTTGCCCAAAAAGCGTTTGCATAATTTTAAATTATTTTTTCCATTTAGTTTGGTACTATTTTTCTAACAATCTTAAGACAGATTCCTGAAACATAATTATTGGTTTTATTTTTGTACACTCTGTGTAAGTTTGATAAAATTTTCTTACTTTTCTGAAACAGAATCGGTCTTGTTATTTATTGATCTCATTCTAGATTCAATAAAGGGTTAGATTCAACCTTGTATATCTATAAATATATGCAGTAGATTCTTGTTATCAGAGTTTTGTTTATACAAAGAAATATAAGAAATTATGTTTTAGAAGTTTCTACAGCTGTTATGCCTGATCTTTTCATAACTGGAATTTGAAAAGAAAAATCTGAGAAATGTTTGTTATTATTTGAAAAAACTGAATCTTTTTTATGGTCTTTATTGTTGCTTATGATCAAGAATTTTTTACATACTTATGTGTGTGTGTTTGGGACATTGAAGGTTTCCAATATCTTGGGATGATGGCTTTTTAGCCAAAATCTGTAGTGTGGGTGGTAAAAAAAAAAGTGATATAACCCACAATGAAATAAATTGAATAATAAGAAGGGTGGGGTTCTTCCTTGATTAATTTTAATCGGTTACACATACCTCTCTTTTCTCTATTTATTTCTCCACTGAAACACCACACCACACAACACAAAACAAAGCCAAAATCGAATAATTCGAACGTTGCAAAGCCGCCACAGAGAGAGAAAAGTCTTCTACCGTTGCAATCTCGAACTCACGGTTTCAACTTCATCTTCATCTTCTTCTTCGCCAGCGCTGTTGAAGAGGAAGAGGCCGGCGGGGTTGGATAATTCCGAATTCGGGAATGGGTTTTGGTGGTGGTTGTGTGGCGACGCCGGTGGTGGGAGTGGAGAGGAGGGAGGTTGTGGAGGCTGAGAGTGATGGGTATTCGGTGTTTTGTAAGAGGGGAAGAATGGAAGCCATGGAAGATAGGTTGTCTGCCCTCCTCAATCTTCAAGGAGATCCCAAACAGTGATGTGTTAATGCCTTTGAATCCGTTGTTGGAAACGGAGAAACCAATCGGCATGTTGGTAATTCGTTCAAAGGTGCCATTTCATCTTTATCCCAAACTGTTTGAAATTTTAGTTGGGTCCTTAATCCTTGAATTGAGTTTGGGTATTCCTTTCATCCAAATATCAAATCTAATGGTTTATTTATTTATTAGGAAATTCTTTTGTCGTTTATTAGTTGAACATGATGGTGTTTGGGAAGTGAGTTTTTATGTAGATTTTAGGAGATGTAGGTTTTTATGAGATAAAAAATTTTTAGTGTTTGGGAAGATAGTTGGGTTTTTATGTGGTTGGATGTGATGTTTGTGAGAGAAAAAGTGAAATGATTATGGGGTTGGATGTGATATTTTGTTTGGATGTTTTTTTTGGTTTTGTAAAACTTTTGTTTTTAGTGGAAAAAATGAGATAAAAAATTTGGGTTGAAGCTTCCCAAACACCACCTATAATGATCAACTTTTTGGATGGAAAGACAACTGGAAATGTTTTAAATTAAATTTTTTTAATTTAAATTAAATATATAAATATGGCATGTTGATGTTTGTGTGATATTTTTTAATAACTCGTAACATAATTTGGTGAGATGTTATATTATATTGTGGTCCCAGTCCCAACTGTGCTACCTATATATAACACTTTATTGAAGGGTTATTGCCTAATTAATAATGTGGACAGAGCTCTCGATGTTTTCAACAATGGTGAATTCTGGTGTTATGCCAAATAGAGTTTCTTGTAACATTTTAGTACATGCACTTTGCAAGAAAGGACTTTTGGAGGCTGCTAGGAAGCTTCTTAAAGGAAAATTAGATGAAAATTGTGACAAGGGAAGATCAAATTTACTCCATAGCACTGTGCTTCTGCCACTTGTTGGTTGATTTATTTGTTTATTTATTTTTTTTTATAAATAATAATCTCATAAAAATGGCATTAGGGGGATGCCACCAGAATACAGCCACTTGATTGTTTTATATTTGCGTAGGACCCTTATTATGAGATGGACTGCTAAATGTGATATTCTTTAGTATTTGCAACAATTTGGGAATGTGTGGTTTCATGACACTTTAAACATCATCTTTAGTAGTTTTTTGGCTTCCAAGTTTAGTATCTTGTTACATTTGGTTGTTAAGGATGTCATCTGCTTGGAATTTCTACAGGAACTAGTAGTTGTTATTTATTTATTTTTTATTTTTTAAAGTCCTCTGGTGCTTGTAATAAGCTGCAGCAGTGTCCCCATATTTTCTTTGATGGATAAAGGATGAGACTACAAAACTGAATTTTAAATTCTGTTTTTGGATTTACGGAATAGTTATTTCGTGTAAGTTTTCAAGAATGTGTTTTTAAAAATCATGACATGATTTAAATTACTAAAATCTGGTATGATTTTTGGTTTGTGAATTCTTGAAAATTGAGAAAATATAGAGTATATGTTATATACTTGGGAAATTTTTTGAATGTAATTTGATGTCATTTACATGTGCATTTTAATTTGTAGTAATTCTAATTAATTTGTAATGAGCCTTATGGTGTCATATGTTGCCATGAAATTTTTTATGGGAAAAGAAAAAATGTGATGTGTTAGTTGTTGACTGATTTATTTCCAGTGCTTTGTCTGGTATTTACATTAAATTTTATTTGAAAGTTTGTGAAATTTTTAATTAATTTGTGATTGTGATTGACATACCAATGGATCTCTTGTGGGGTATTATTTCGAAAAGAATATTTCATGTGTAAATAATCCTTTTGTTTGATTGTGATAGCAGTATTAACAATCGTTAAACACCAGAAAAGTTTAAACATGATGATTGAAATAGTGGTGTCATTCCATTTAATTGGAAGTAGATTGAAGAATCTTTTATGTTGATTATTAGTTTGTTAATAATCAAGTTGAAAGTTATTTTTAAAGTACCTTTGAGTTTGTAACATAAATAAATTTTCATCAATCATTATTTTACTTGTATGGTAGAATTTGTTTAATCATGAACCATAATATTAATGAGGGCGTTTATCTTTTGAATGAGAAAATATAATTCAATTTTCTTTGTCCCAAATATTCATCAAAAATGAATTATTAGTTGTGATGAATCATGTTGTTTGTGCTAATTTATGTATTATCACAAATGTGGGGGAAGAGAGATTCCATGTCTACATATGTTGTAGAGTTGACAATCAATTTATGATGTCATTAATATCAATTTGGTATGCGGTGTATTATAAATGGATGTCAATTATTTATCAAATTATTGATAAAAATTTGAACTTATGTGTTTTAACATAAAGAGGAATTCTAATTATTCTTTGGAATAAAGACTAAAATTGGTGTGGTGATTGATAACTCTGTAATGAAATATTATAAGTTAAAATATTTTATGGGTGAAAGACACTTTGGTAATTGTTGATGTAGTCACCAATACTGGATAAGACAAATAAGATGTAAATATATTTATACAGTGATATTTATATTCCATGTTGAGATTGGAATTAAGGGTTGCAGTAAACAAAAAGAAATTAATCATAGCTAAAGAAATGTTATTTGACAAAGTGTTGTGGCCACAACTAGTTTTAGTCATTTCTTCGTTGCACTGCAAAAGCAAGTTATGAAGTCTAATTGGTTTTAGACAAATTAGTATTGTGATTATATTCACAAAACAGTTTACATCATGTTATTTAGTTCAAGCACGCCAATTAATGATATATTCTGATTTATCTCAGAATTGTGGGGGTGTATTAATATTTTGTATAATTATACATCAACAAGAGGAATTAAGTTTCCTTAGAATGCTTAAAATGTGGGGGTGCTTGGAGGATTTTACCAAAATAACGGTTCCGATAATAGGTCCACAAAGAATCTCAATTCTATATATAGGACAAAGTTGGAGTAGAAACAACAATGGTTTCATTAATTCCTAATGAACAACTCTATGTTTATTATTTAAATAGGAGTGACATAGAGTAACGATAAGTCTCGATGTAATCAAAGACTTAACACTGTTTGATATTTGCTTTTAGTTGTGAATATTGTCTAATGATAATATAATGGATTCACTAACTACTCAATGATATCTAACTGAGAAGGTCAAACGGAACAATTGCGGCCGCTAAACAAAAAGTTTGACCAAAGAGCAAATGAGGGAAAGTTTATCGAGGGGAATGTGGGAATGTGATTAAAGCCTATTACATCAGAGTCATCATAATGGTAACCCTACTTAGATGACTGGAGATCCCAAGAACTAAGTTCAAAGGGACAACTAAGTTATGTGTGGCTCGCCAGAAATCACTAAAGGAGTCTAACTCCTATCCATTCCTATGATGAGAGTGATATCTATAACATGTATTGTATGCAGGGAACTTAGGGTAAGCTATGCTTTTAATGATTACTTATATCTTGGACATCCTAGAGGGGTATCTTTCAAGAGGGGTATTTAAGAGACTCGAAATAAGGATCACCTATATGAGTGTGAAGGGGCCGCTTCTATGAGAATTGATAAGGCTAAATTCTCTAAAGCACTCAAGAAACACCAGGACTTGCCCAAGGCCAAAACGGGCACAACCGTGAGAACTAAGCTGTGTTTGAAGATATTCTGTGTGAATTCTATTGTCTTGGCTTACACAAACGGCTGAACAGTTCAAGGCATCACGTCCACTGATTAGCTAGTAAGTCCGATAGGCTTTCACTAGGGAAGGTTCAAAGCCGAAAGCTACCTATCCCGATGCAGGATATTTCCATAATGTACTCTCTCTTTGTCTGCATGTTGTTGCATGTCCTTTCTGTAAATTTCATTCATGTGGGGCATTGTTGGAAAATTTGAATTTAAATTTACTCCAATGGTTGTGTCTCTTGAGATGAAAGGGTGTGTCCTTTTGAAGGATCACAACCTTTCTGAAAAGTCACATAGAAGTCTTTATATTCTTTCTCCCTCACTTCATTTTGGGTGGTGAATTGCCATTCTTCTTCACTTTGCATTTATTCTTCATATTTCCTGAGTCTAATTTTCCTATAAAGAGAGTTCATGCACAGCAAAGTTCGCTAGGCTTGCAATAGTAGTGCTGCTAGTGCAAGACATTGATCGTTGTATCTTGGGAGATAGACGTCCATTGAATCCTAAGCACCGGTGGGAGGACGAATCTGTCTTAAGGAAAGAGTGTCACACACTCGACTCGATCAGGTTTTATCTTTTTATGTACTGTAAGTTTTATCACGTTATTATGTTGATTTATTTCAATTTTTGGTTTTGCCCAAAAAGCGTTTGCATAATTTTAAATTATTTTTTCCATTTAGTTTGGTACTATTTTTCTAACAGAATTGACTTGATTCACTTTAATCAGTTGAATTAGGGACAAAATTAGTCATGTCTATTTATTTGTTTTTAGACAATTTTATTGATTGAAAGTACTACGTGCATATACTACATATGAAAATTTATTAAATAATTCCATAATATCATATAATGGGTTCGTTTGGGATGTGTGTTGGTTTTTTTTAATTATTTTTTTGGCTAAAAAGTCTTATTTGGGATAAGTTTTTTGGCTTTTTTGATTTTTGTAAAAGAAAAAATGAAATAATTATGATTTGGGTGTAATATTTTCTCTTATTAACTTTTTTATAATATTTTATGGCTAAAATAGCTAAAAAGTCAAGGTTTTTGACATACTAAATGAAGGCAATATTGGTGACAACCCACACTAGCTAACTAGCAAGGTAGGTTAACATTATGGAGTGTTTTGGAAAGTTGGTAAAAAGTTGACTTTTTGACTTTTTTGGTAACTTTTTTTGGCAAAAAGCTGGCTTCTTTTGGCTTAAAAATTAAAAAATTGACTTTTTTAGCTTGTTGCCAAATTGAGCCTACATTATTCATTTTGTAAAATATTATGCTAGTGAAGAATACCACATGGTAATATGAGATCACCCAATAAATTATTCGTTACATACATATATTTCGGGGACACTTCAAAAATATTGTAATGAATAAGTGCATTTAAATAAGAATAATTTAAAATAATTATAGTTTTATGAAAGTGGTGAAAGTTATATTTTAAGGCCATGTTTGTTTGGACGGATATCTACTTGAGATTGGACTAATAGTTTAATAAAATTATTAATTCGATATTTGATTAAAAAATTGAAGTACGGATTAACAATCCATCCGGATAAGGTATTCCACATATGATGGACTATTCAATCCCACATAGGGGGTGTGATATAAATTGGGAGATTAATGTGTGAATGTCCATGAATCATTTCATAGAACCAGGATTAATACTACAAGTCGCCGAGGTGATACATCTGAAATATTATCTCATTAACAGAGAGTACGTTAACATTTTGTGAGCATTGAGCTAATTCTAAGACTTGTCGCCCAATAGCGGATGCAGGTTGTTTTGGTTAAGGAAGTGTCATAGTGTCGCTTCCCAACATACAACAATGAAAGACATATTGGGTCTATCCACTGCATCTTCTTGGACGCACAACAATCCAATATGGATGCACTTCAACACTTCACTTACCACGCATTACTGCACTAGTAGTGGGTCCATCAACTCCAATCCTTGACCTTCGGACCATAATTTCCATGCCTATACATTATTCAAGTTAAAATCGATGTATGTTTTTTTCATTATGTTTCTTCATTAACGACAGATAGAGATATAGAAACATACAAAAGTGAGAAGGTTGTGACCGTGCTCAAAAAGATGAAAGTCACTATTCTTCTTCCGATTTATTATCTCAAGCAAGATAACTCCAAAACTAAAAACATCTAATTTAACAGTAAATAATCCTTTCATAGCATACTCTGGAACCATATATCCACTGTTGTAGATTAGAACATCAAACAAATAATATCAGGTTAGACGGACGTGCACTTTAGAAACTCCATGATCATATGTGATGAAGTCCTAGTTTCATTCTCAAATTCTTACTGCTTTTTTCCTATACTACACTACCATAAACCATGATTCAACTAAAAATTACAGATTTACATTTGTAAATGTATGGACACAGGAAAAGGCTTACAATGATCCAACAATTCTATTTGTGTTGGCTTCACTTTGATTTCCACCAAAAATCCTTGCCATTCCAAAATCTGATATCTTGGGATTCATCTCATGATCCAATAAAACGTTGCTAGCTTTAAGGTCCCGATGAATAATTCTAAGTCAATAATCCTTATGCAGATATAGTATGCCTCGAGAAATTCCATTAATTATGAGAAAGCGTCTCTTCCAGTCTAGCTGCTCTACTGTAGTTGAATCTAACAATTAAACAAATAAAATTACTATATATCTTCATATTGATCTTTGGTTTAGTATTGGTTGCATTAAAAATAAAATTGGATTGATTAGCAAATAGTAAGTGGCTAGACTAGAAAGAGTCAAAACCAAAGAGGAAGACATCTAAGCTTTTGTTGGGCATATACTCATAGATGAGCAATGACTCATTTTCCTCCAAGCAACAACCCAAGAGTCTGACAAGATTCCTATGTTATAGCCTTGCAATTAAAACGACTTCATTCTTGAACTATTTTCATCCTTGGCCGGAAGTTCTTGAGAGCCTTTTAATTGCAATTTCTCCGCCATCTAGTAATGTACCCTGCAAACAAATTTCAAGTCATGTAGTCACTCGAATAATGGTCTTTTGAACCTAACATTGCATTGTCAATCACTTGATCCACAATGTATACAATTGATAAGCTATATATGATTTATCCTTTTTAGAGATTTGTCTTGAACTTTGCAAGTACCTTGTAAACTAGACCAAATCCACCTTCTCCGAGCTTATTTTTTTTAGAAAAATGTTCTGTTGCTACAAGTATAATATCTAACTGAAACGAAGGGAAGTCTTGCAATTTCGCATGCTTCTCTGCTTGCAAATTTTCACTGTTGTAGTCATTGCCAAATCTTCCTCCAGCCGAGTCAATCAATTCAACTTCTGAACTATTTCCATTATCTTCTACACAGAGAGAGAGAGAGAGAGAGAAGAAAAAAAAGGAACAGAATAGAGAATCAACTAATAGTGGGTTGTAATTGTAAAAGAAATGTAAAAATCACTAGACTGTAATTACCTTTTTGTACAAGTGTTGCTTTCCTTCCCCTCTAATACTGATTGTAATTATTTTTCTTTTCCTTCCTTCAGAAAGCAAATAATCTTCATTTAACAACAATTTATATCATGGCCATTTGGTTTACAGTTCAATGATAACAAAAATTAAGGAGTAAATTACACTGTTCACCATTAAATTATTATCAAATTCTAACTTTGGTCTTTAACCTGTAGATTTTCTAAATTTGGTCATTAAACTGTTGAATTTTTCTTAATATGATTCAATTAATAATAACTAACATTCATTAACCACTATATTAGCATTGTATTTGTGGCAAATTCAGTAGAGTAATGCATATTTCTTAAGAAATTGAGCATTAGACTTCACCTCGCACCAAAAGTGCTAAAGTGGGATGGAAACACTCTTATACTGAATCTTTATACGATATTGAGTGTAGAGAATTGCTTAAGCGAGAGAGGTTCGATGAACATAGAAGAGTTTTTTGATCCTCTAGAAAAAAATAATTAAATAAACAATTCCAAAATCCAAGCAATAAAAAAATCGAGAATGGATGACAAATGATAGCCAATGTGAAAGGAAAATTTATAAATGTTTATTTGAATGACATGTACATGGAATGTGAAGGTGTTTTTAAGAAGATTAAAAAAAAAAAAAAAATCAAAGTTTGCATATCCTATTGCCATGAAAATTGTTGCAATTTAGAGTGAAGAATTTCAAGATAGAAATATTGCATCTAAGCCGTCAAAAGTGATGTATTTTAACAACTAAAATCAAGACATCAATAGAAAATTCTAGTTTAAAGAGGTGTTGGAAAATAAACTTGTTTTTAGTAATTTGAGAGTCACTATCATGCACGTCGCTGACTTGACTTGTATGCTAATGTTTTTGTGGTTATAGTCTAGTGGAGGAAATGAGTCATAAATTATCTTAATGTTAGAATGTCAAAAATTATCTTGCAACTTTGTATGTACCTTTGTAATTGGGAAGTGGTGAAGAAGAAAAAGGGGAGAGATGGTGTGCAAACTTAAACAACATAGCTAAGCAAAGAGAGAGGGACACGGTCTTTCGACCTCTCCATATCTAAAGCCTTTGAAGTCCTTAAATCTTGTGAAATGGGAGAGTTTGGGAATGGTGAATAAGTCAAGAGTTATTCTAAATCATAGAGGGAGCCCATCTTCAAGGGATGCCAATAATGAGGAGACTTCTAAGGAGGAAAATAAAAGAAAATTTAAAGAGAAACTTCATAACCTAAAAGTGCGAGAGGGAAAATTTGAATCCTCTTTATTGTGATAGTTGTTTTATGCCTTTTGTAGGCTTAGTTTTGTGTCCTTTCGTGAGGGTAGTTTAGTTCAGTTTATTTTTGTGCTCCCTACAAAGATGTGTGTTGAACTTTATTGTATATCCTTCTTCTTTTTTTGTATAAAATTACTTACTTATCGATGCATACCAAATTTAAAAAAATAAGTATTTTTATTTTAATATTTTAAAATTAATATTTGATTAAGAATATTCTAATTTAGTATAGAATATTATAGAATTATTTAGTTATTTAGTTTCCTGATTTGATATGCTGTAATTTTCCATTTTATTAGCCGTAATTTTTATTTCCTATTTTATTAGTTTCTTGTGTTCCAATGATTGGGTTTATTATAAATAATGGCTGTAAGTTTTAGGGGAAAAAAGTTTTTCATGATTAATGAAATTGTGAGTTGATATACTCTTTTTCTCCAACCTTGTGATTCTTTGAGAATCAACTATTATTGAGTCTTTATTCTCGGTATTCATTGTGAATCAACGAGTTTAGAAAAGAATCTTACTTCTTGTATTCTTGTTTGAATCAATGAATTTTAAGATTGTTATTATTTCACAATTCGCTCTGCATCAGTTAGTATCAGAGCTTGTGATGTTCCTACACCATGCCTAGGACTTGCGATGGTGCTCGGGAGATTCCTGTGGATGATGTGGAGTTAATAGATAATGATTCTAACCTGTTGAGTTTTCATGATGAAAGACCGATGAGAGATCATACAGTAAAGAATTATCAAAATCACGTGAACCAAGTCACTGAAGAAGAAGATACAATTGAGTGGCCATTCACATCAAAAATTAATCCTAATCCAATTGTGGATTGAAGTAAACCACCAATTTTTGATGAAGAACCATTCATTCATAAAATTAATAATATGCTAGACCATATTTTGTCTGATGAAATCATAAACTAGAGTCATGTAAGTGATCTTGATTGGGTTGAATCCTTTTTTGTTCGATGTGGATATCAAGTATGAGACAAAAGTATGTTTGATATAATAAAATATTATTCAAATTATATACTTGGTTTACACGATTTCAGGGGCATTCAAAATCAATCTACAGAGTGGAGAATATTTTCTATGATCCGTTTGAAGAGAAATTTTATGAATATTCTACAAATTTGAGTTTGAATCATTCCGATTTGTAGTTGATGAAGGTGGGTTAAATTTATTGAAGGAAGTTGTTCGTTTAATTTTGGAAGACTCTTGTTTGAAAGTTAGGTTTAAGAAAATTAACCTCAAATACAAGGTTGATGCAGACAAGTGTAGACTTCTCAAATTATTTCAAGCAATAGAAACTTGATGACGAGTTTTATTAAGCGGGAAAGAATGATGCATACCGAATTTTAAAATTTAAATATTTTTATTTTAATGTTTTAAAATTAATATTAGATAAAGAACATTTTAATTTAGTATAGAATATAATAGAATTATTTAGTTATTTAGTTTCGTGATTTGATATGATATAATTTTTCATTTTATTAGCTCTAATTTTTATTTCCTATTTTATTAGTTTCTTGTGCTCCAATAATTGGGTTTATTATAAATAATGGTGGTAAACCTTAGGGCAAGAAAGCTTTTATTGATTACCGAAATTGTGAGTTGATATACTTTTTTTCTCCAACCTTGGGTATTTTTTGAGAAAATCAACCATTGTTGAGCCGTTTTTTCTTGGTATTCATTGTGAATCAACGAGTTTAGAGAGGAACCTTACTTCCGGTATTCTTCTGTTCAATCAATAGATTTTAAGATTATTATTATTTTGCAATTCGTGCTTCATCGCTTATTCAAGAAAAAAAAAAGTACCTTTGTAATTTAGTTATTTGTTGTAAAAAAATCCCTATGTAGTTTTGAACTAAACTGCCAACTTTAATTTTTCCATTCAAACTAACGGATATCATACATAGCACTTTTTAGAGTGGGCTTAATTTTCTAAAAGAATAACGTGAAATTAACAAAACAAAAATACAATGCTACCCCATTTTCTCTAAACTTAAAATTAAAATTAAATGTTAATTAAAATTAAATTAAAATATAATATAATAAAAAATTGATCTAAAACATAAAATGTAATTAAGGATTGATTTAGAATATAATTAAATAAAAATTTAAAATAAATAATAAATAAGGATTGGTCTAAAATATAATTAAATTAAAATTATATTAAACTGTTAACAATTACAATAAATATTCAAAAAATTAAAATTTGTGATCTAAAATATCATTAAATTAAAACTAGATTAAAAGTTGGAAATTACAATAAGTAATTAAGAATTTAAGATTAATTGGGATCTAAAATATAATTTAATTAAAATTAGAACAAATTGTTAGAAATTACCATAAGTAATTAAGAATTTATTATTATTTTTTTTAATTGAATTAATATTAGAAATTATAAATTAAGTCTATAAGAAAGGAGAGACAAAGAAAATAATAATAAAAAATTATAAGATCTGAGGGTATTACAATTATTTGGCATCTATAGTTATTGGAGTTAACTGTTGCACTTTATTCTAAAATCATATTAGGGCTTTCTATGTAACGCCTCCATTTTCATGCCCAAATGGTAATATAATAATCATGGCCCTTTAAAGTAAAATTGATAATAAATCCTCATAGTTGCATTACATGATGTAAATAGTCTTCATGTGATAATACAGTTAATCCAACAACAATTAATTAAACAACAAATACCCCCAAAGGTTTACAAGTTTCCAAGGCTTGAGCCTGATTACACAAAACGTTTATTCAAACCCACACATACAAAGCCCTTGGCTTACAATCAGAGTCACAGCAAATGAGCACATTATGCTCTCTGTACACACTTTCACGCCTTCAGTTAGGCAAAAACACCACATCTTTTCCTGCACAAAAATCCGGTAGGGTAAGCATAAATCCCAGTAGAAAATTCTTAACAAAGTATATACATTTTATACAAGTCTCGTGAGACGGAATGCTTATGCCATGCCATGCCTTTTTGAAAGTAAAACACACCTTCATCTTTTGAAAACCATTATGCTCAATGATGTCATACAATTTCAATTGCTCAACATTTATCAAATTTTATTTAAGGGGTAGTAAATACAACTTCGTAAATCCCTAGGTCGGTGTCTGCAAGTAGACTATACAAGTACTATTAATTTGTCATTTTTACCGGTATTAACCGGAAGGCTCGACACTTCTAATCTGTCATTTTTATCAGTATTAACTAGAAGGCTCGACACCTATAATCTGTCATTTTTACCAGTATTAATTGGAAGGCTCGACATCTATAATCTACACCACCTTTCAAGACTTACCACTGTATTTACCCCAAAACTATTTCCTGAAAACTTGTTTCTCAACATTATTTTCTAAATGCAAAGTTTTCAAATCAATTTCAAAGCTCTTCATTATCAAATGAATTGATATGCCAATGCAATGATTAATAATACAATGCAATATTTCTTCCACTTTCAATACTCCCACACAATATTCCCATTGTGATCAAAATTCTCATTT
The DNA here is from genome assembly GCA_030407325.1 of Camellia japonica. Classification (NCBI taxonomy): domain Eukaryota; kingdom Viridiplantae; phylum Streptophyta; class Magnoliopsida; order Ericales; family Theaceae; genus Camellia; species Camellia japonica. The sequence continues at coordinate 5,538,922 of JAPPVO010000014.1, read as the reverse complement.
CTCACTTCAATGCAATTTCACAAGATGAATAAATACTTTTATTTCAATTCATCCGAGGGATAACATAATTCCCACATTTCAAACATTTCCAACAACTTAGTCATTTCAAGACTATATCAACACTTTTAAACAACAATTTCCAAAACTTCAACAATTCTCTTATTCCATGAAAAACCATCATTTATATGCAATAAATAAACAATTTTCAAACATCATTTATTTTGGCACACAAAATAAATATAACAACATATTCTAAAGATTTTCAACATCTTTCTTAAAAATCCCCAATTTCTAGGTTTTCTCACCAAAAACCATTCATCTTCAAATATTTGAGAAGATCTCACCAAAAACATCTTTCTTTCATCAACATAGTTCAAAAAAGTATTTATTCAAACATTGTAAGTCCTCATTGTAAGTCCTCATGGCTTTGCTTGTTTAAGCCTTAGACATCAAGCCATTTGAGTTGATAGCTTTGTTTACTTAATTTCTATTTAAAGAGTCTCAATTTAATAATCAATCTTGCATAATCATTTCTGCACTCTTCCTTCTTTCTTTCTTTTTTTCTTTTGTTTGAGAGTTATTTCAATCGATTGATTGTTATTCAAGGCATGAGAAAGAGATCTATGCTCAATGGCTTAATCTCTACGGAGGTTCATCGTCAATGCATAGTCTCTCTTTCATGCTATGGATCACTTCTCATTTGATGTTACTTCTCATTTAGTGGACTTAACTATCACTTTGGACAAATTAATTAAAGAATAGAATGGACTAAGAAAATTGGCTTAAAATCAATGAAACCAACATAAAGAAAATGAGTAAGATTGCTTGGATTCGGCTGGACGTTCTGCCGAGTCCATCGTGTCAAGAGACGTCACATACCAATTCAAGATGTTTTGATAAACCTTTAAGCGTGTCTACCTCCCTCTTTAAGCTCACTTCATGATAGGAGGAAGGGGTGGTTGTCTTTCATTGCATTCGTTGATCTTTTGTCCAAATGTGTTCAAAATCATCAGGCCATCAACTTGTGCTTATTGATGATTTTGGAGCCAAACTTGTTCTTCTCCTGAGCTTTCCCATGACAGAAAAGAGCAGAAGGAACAAATAGAGCTCAGAAAGGCTCTATCTACACTGTTTTTACCTCAGAGCGTATAAACAGATTTTTGCGTGCATTTAGGGCACGACCGGCCTTTTTGGGACCCGGCCAGGCCTCATTAGAGGCCAGCCAGCCGACAATGTTTGGTAAATAGAGTGTTTTTGCAGAAACAGAGGACAGTGGTTGAAGGTGAAACAAGGCATATTCCTAGGGAGGCAGACAGAGTAGTTTCTGAACATTGTGCAAGCGATCGTTGTGCATTAATATTGTTGTTTTAATTATTATTGTTGTTTTTAATTATTATTTTTTGTTTATTACATTGATGGTAATTATTACAGCTTGTTAACTTAAATAGATAACTTCTTTAGATAGCTTAATATTTTTGTTGTAATGAAAATTAGATAGCTAGTTATTTATTTAGTATTCATTAGAATTTGTAATAAGTAGTTAGTTTAGCTTAATTCATTCATTTGGTTTTGTAATAGCTAGCTATTAATTCGGAGACTTGGACATTCGGACCCTCTTGCATGGGGGCAAAACTGTAATAATATTGTATGTCTTCCAACCTCCATTTTATTTCACGCTTTTATTTCTCTGCTTATGATAGTAGCATAAAACATCATGTTTTCTTAGCATTTTCCATGATTTGCATCCACTTGTTTTGCATGCATAAAATCTCGGTTCATCATTCTAACAAGTATTGTTATGATTATTTCTTTGAAAATATGCTTTGACCGCATGCCTTGAATCGATTCACATGCCATATTAGCAGCCGAGCCTATTAATTACATAACTATATGTGTTACATTAGTCATATTGCATTAGTTAGGATCATGCATTTTTTTCCTAACTCTTTTATCTTTTTGGCTTGCCTCGGAGTACTAGGTGAGCATTTAATAGATTTAGCATACCGCATGCGTGTGATTGTTGCCATGTCATCAAAGCATGATTCCATGAGGTTAAGTGCTTAAGTGATATACTTATTTGAATGTTAGTGGATGAAGGCCTTTTTGCTTAAATTGGAATAGATTGATTAATGTACATACAAACTCATTTTTTCAAATGACGCATATTCAAAACACTTTTCAAACAAACATAACATCAATGTGTTCCAAATTTTGTGAATTGGTCTATACTTGTGTGCATCACATAGTAAAGTTAGCCTAATAGTCAGAACAAGAGCATATAATGTAAATAAGAATCACATCATGATTAGTAGAGGCCGATCTTTGATCGGGCGAGTGGGGTGCTCAATTCATGAACTTCCCCTCTCGTACCTAAGTTCTCGAGCTGAGACACTTTCGTGATAACGGACTAATGGCCTTTGACACGAGTCACGGGTTTCCTAAATTTCTCAAAAATATTTAGGTGGCAACTCTATAATCTGGCAAAGCAGTCCATTTTTGGCATTTTTGATTAAAAATTAATTTTTCAAAAGATTTGCTAGATTTGGACTCATTTGTGTTTATCTATTTCACATTGTACTTGTGACATCAGATTTAGAATCATGGAAGTCCGAACTGTAGGGTTAATCGTATCTGAAAGGAGCACGAAAAGCAAGCTATAGTTTCTGGCGACTCTACTGGGAAAATTAAAGAACTTGACTTGAACTTCATGATATGAAATTTTGTCTCCATATATATGTTCTTTGCATTGCATTTGTATTGGTTCTTTAAATTACTGTGTTTTCCATCTACTATTCTTGGACGGTTTACTGGAGGCTCGCACAAAAAGCTTGCCAAAAGGCTGACTGGTCGTGGGCTCTACCATGTTGGAAACACAACCCTTGGATATGGACTACCGCTATACTGCTTGATCCTCCTTTCACTTCTCGATGTTAGGAGTGAGAGGTATATTAGGTAGTCTTGCTGAGGTACCCCCTTTGACCATTTGGCCTAGCTGCATATAGTAAAGCCATAGTGACTGTTCCAAACTAGGATATGATGCTCACCCTTATGCAGGATTGCGTAAAGCTGCTTGATTGAAATAGTGAAACCCTAGTTCATGATCAAAACTAGGACATGGTAACCCTACCCTCCTTATAGGGGTGTTTTGGTTCTTCTTTAACTAGTATGTGCTTTATAGTGAAACTATACAGGAATGTTCATATCAGTGGCACAATTGGTATTTGTTTTGGGCAAAATTCAGTATGGCGTACAGTCATACAGGTTTGATCCTGTTTGTGTTGATAACATTTTAGCCGAGGTGTTATGCGGTTTATGATTACTGTTCGTTTACTTTATTTCTTTTGCTAGGTAGACTAAAACCATAGCTTCGGAAGGTTCTGATATCTTCCAAGTACTCTGGACTCGTGTCGAAAGACTTTGCAAGGTCGGGGATCTTGTTCGGTGATAGCCTGTGTTTGCTTCGCTGTCACCAGTTGTACGGCGGAGGAGGATCAGATGGAATTCACCAGTTCAGTTCTTATAGTCGTCACCTCTCGGCTCACCTATATTCAGTCCAATTCAAGAGCAATCGTCTACTTTTAGTCCATCCTAAGACCAATCACCTATTCCCATGGCATAGTATCCCTCGGCCAATATGGAAGAACTAATTCTCCATCTGCAGCAAACAGTTGAAATACTACAACGTGATGCAACCTGTTAGGCCAAGGTTACGGCCCGTTAGGCTGAGGTTATAACCAGGCTACAATAACAGCAACCGCAGCCAGTCACAACCTCTACGTCCCATGTACCCACCGCAGCTATCCCTGTGCCTAGTGCTACAGCTAATACTGCCGTTGCTCAGGATCCACAGACCGAGGGTATTCCAATTTTTCCAATCCTAGCATAACCCATCCCAACACAAGCATCCAAAGTCCCGGTTTATCAGACCGAGACACCGTTCAAATTCGAGGTTGATTCAACCGCGCTTAAAGTCAACAAATTGGAGAAGCTGTACAAAGGAGCACAAGAGGTTAACTTCATTCCTAATATGGAGGATGGATACACTGAGTCTGCAGTTACATTACCAGAACGGTTCAAGATGCCACACATTGATTATTTTGATGGTTCTAGGGACTCGATGGTTCACTTACGGCTGTCTTCGGACATCTTACGGCCGATGGGTTTGACTAGGCTACAGAAGTTATCCCTCTTTGGTCGGACTATGTTGGGTATAGCGGCCATCTGGTACGCCAAGCTGGAAGATTCAGTAAAATAGAATTGGGATGAATTAGTCGAGTCCTTCATGGCTTAGTACTCTTACAATATGCAAATCGAGATCACAACCCATGATCTCAAGGTGATGTGCCAAGAGCAAAAGAAGGTTTCTCTGAGTTTGTGATGGGATGGAGGGCCGAAGCATCCATGATGAGCACTTGACCTTCAGAAAAAGATCAGATAAGAATGGTTGTTCGGAATCTACACGGCAAGTTTCTACAAAAGATAATTGTTCTACCTCTATTCACATTCACAGAGCTTCATGAAATGGGGCTTCAAATTGAGGATGCTATGAAACAAGGGCTTATTACTGATAAGAAAGAGCTGGCTAAAAGGCTGTTTGTTCATAGTTCCAATGCTGCCAGTGGTACACAGCTGCAAGGCTGTCGGACGTAAGTGTTGTCACCACAACAAAAACTGCCAACCCCTTTGCTAACATGGGCCCACAAATATGATCAAAACTTACTCAACCTCAGAGGACTTTTAACCAACTATACATGACCCTTTCCAAACCCATGCAGGTGTTGATCAAAAAAGGGCACCTAAAACCCATAGAACCTCGCCTACTTCTTGACCCTCTTCCACCTAAGCATAACCGTGCAAATACTGTGCCTTTTACCAACAGCACGGTCATGACACCAACCGGTGCTATCGCTTGCATCATGAGATCCAAGATCTTATTAACAATAAAGTCATCGTCTCACCTGCCAAACCAAATCTGACCACCAACCCACTTCCCACCCATAACCAAGTTTTCCCACCTCAAAACCTTAACCTTATCCATACCCTAGCCACTTCTTATGACCCCAGCATATATATTACCCCCTCCCACCAACCAAAACCGATGTTGTTCATTCCTGAGGGTACATATTTGTGCATGATGGGTGCATCTAATCCACAACCTGAGCCTCACAATGTGGTGACAATACCTGTAGTGGAGATTTTGGCCTCGGAGGGAGGTACTAGTTTGTCGTCCGAGAGTCGCGGGGACCTATTTGAAAGGGCATATGATCCAAGTTGCTATATTGTGCCAAACACTCAAACCAGGCCCGAAGTGGTGTTACCAACCTTGATGGAGATTAATGGGGTTAGGGAGGATGGCCCGAGCGAAAGGTTGGATGACCTGGTAGATCTTGAAGAAGATCTAGACAACCTGTAGTTCTTTTATGAGCATAAGCAAGGAGATGCACAAATTGGGTGGTTTGATCTGAATGGATCGACCGATAATACCGGATGGCTGAGTGATGAGCTAGACAAGGAAGAAGAAATTGGGATGAAACTAGGGGGAAAAGAAATGGGGATAACTGTGGTTGTGCCTAAAATCAAAGTCGTGCCTATGAGTAAGGCTATGACTGAGCAGGAACGGGAGTTAAAACAATTCCAACGTGAAAGGATAGAGAAAATCCAGAGGAAGACAGCCTTGGGGCAGGGAAAAATGAAGGGTAAAGCATTGGCCGAGCCAACTGTAGATGATGTTCAAAGCACAGGAGAGCCCAAATGGGAGCCTAGTGACAGGAAAAGAATTTTGAGAAAACTCAGACAATACTGGAATGCAGAACCTAAAATTGTTGTGGAAGAAGAGTGGTATGATGACGAGGGGCGTGATGTGAACATGCTCCAAATAGAACCGGATAATGGTCCAACTATGGCTGATGGCGAGTGGTGGGACGATAATGATCTGCATCTGATCCATACTGAAGAAGACTGGGGAGGCTTCATCCCAGATAACACATGGTATGTTCAGGAGATAGATCATATCATGAGAAGTGGATGGTACTTTAAGCCTCCACACTTGGATCAAGCAGAGCCATCAGGAAAGGACAAGGAAGTCGAGAAAGAAAAGGGGAAGCGATTGGAAGAGGAGCTAATTCTAAAGTAGCTCAAGAAAATCCAAGCTGATATCTCTACCTGGGGACTCCTTATGGCTTCACGAGTGCACCGGAAGACAGCATTGTCGGCAATGGACAAGGCTAAATTGTCCATTGATACTACGCCCGAACAACTTGTGGACCTGGTGTTTCCAAATGGAGCCAAGCCAATGCTCACTTTCTTTGAAAAAGAGCTGCTGCCGGAAGGCTCAGCTCACAACAAACCATTATACGTCTCCGTAGAATGCAGGAAGAAGTGGGTGCCAGTGGTGTTGGTAGATACTGGTTCTGCCATTAATGTTTGTCCTTCCCGTACTACCTATACGATTGGCCTCAAACCGGCAGAATTTGTTCCCACAGCTTAGATGATACAGGCATATGATAACACAAGCAGAGAAGTCATGGGCACAGTGAAGGTGCGAGTTCAGGTAGGCCAGCCAGAGCAAGAGATTAAATTCCACATGTTAGATATACCGGCTACCTTTAATCTGTTGTTAGGAAGACTTTGGTTACATCACGTGAAGGCTGTCTCATCTATCCTCTATCAAATGTTGAGGGAGGAGTAGCAACCGTTTTTGGAAACTTATCCATCCATCCGCCACCAGAGGTGATAATACCAGTACTAAAGATCAATTATGGCGACGAGGATATATTCCTCTCAAGATTTACTCTGGAGAAAGCCTGGGTAGTTCAAACCATTCTAGTTGCAAATGAAGGCATGTATGTTAGTACCCAGTCCATCTACTTTGTGAACAAACTGCGACACATTTTAGGAATGGGGCTTGGACAGAGCGGGCAGAAAGCTGTTACAGCACTAGCAGAGGTGCCACACAACCCGCATGCCTTTGGGTTGGGCTACATGCCCACCAAAGAGGATTGAATAAGAAAGGAAGAAGAAATGAGGGGCAGAGCCAAGGCCAAGAAAGCTGGGAAGCACTATGAGCTCATCCACATGCCAATCTGGGGGACATTAAATGGCCGTTTTGTTCAGGAGGGAGAGGATTTCCCTTTTTGTGGCTTTCCTGAGCGTTGGGTAAATTGCTCGAACAAACGTGTCCCTAGATTCGAGATTTTCTTTGATCTACAGATGCAGGACAGTGATGAATAAAGGGCTGAACCAAGTAGCAAAGTTAGCCAGAGCATGGAAGATGACTCGGACAACAGTGAGGCTGAAGCAGGGGCAACATTGGTCAATCTCCTAATAAATCCCGTGATCGACTTGAAGAACTTGGCGGATAGCTTTACTGTCTCCATGATCGGGGAAGAACTGGGTGTGGACCCAACCAGTGGTATTCTGGATGCATCAAGGGCACCATGTCTTACTTGGCAGCTGGAGAAAGGCTTCCTTTCCAGTTTTGAATCAGGTGATGTGCTAGAATCTGATTTCGCTGAGTCTGTGGCGTCGGGATCAGATTCAAGTTTTTTGAGTCTGAGCCTTGTATTTCTGGGGGTGGTAACTCAAATACCAAAGTCCTATCTAGCTCTTCATTTAGCTTTTCCTTTGAGTCTATAACCGAAGATCCAGACATTTTGAATGGGAATGCTGCAGATTCTGTGTACTACTCTGTGCTGTTGGGTTGGGTTTATTACATTGACCAAGATTTTCAAAATTTTAATGAAAATGAAGAGGAAGAACTTCCTCTAGCTTTGAAAAACTTGATTAATCGACAGGAGAAGAGGCGTGCTAAGCCCTGTATTGATGAAATCATTGCCATTAATGTGGGTATTGAGAAGAATCCACGCTTGGACCAGATCGGGTCCACATTGTCTTCGGAGGAACGCAAGCGTTTAATCGCTTTATTAAAAGATTTCAAAGATGTTTTCACGTGGTCCTACGAAGACATGCCTGGAATCGATCCTGAGATTGTACAGCACCGGATCCCTCTTGACCTTGAGGCCCGACCAGTCAAACAGAAGCTGTGTATAATTCGTCCGGATTAGGCACTGAAAATCAAGGAAGAGATCACCAAGCAGATTGATATAGGATTCTTGTTAGTGTTTGAGTATCTGACCTGGTTGGCCAATATCGTCCTTGTTTCGAAGAAGGATGGCAAAATTAGGGTCTGTGTTGACTTTAGAGATTTGAACAGAGCCAGTCTGAAGGATGACTTTCCTCTACCGCATATTGATGAGTTGGTAGACTTTACCGCGGGCCATGCATTGCTATCATTTATGGACGGGTTTTCCGGGTATAACCAGATTCTAATGGCACCAGTGGATAGAGAGAAAACTGTATTCACCACGCCATGGGGTACTTACTGCTACCGGGTATGCCGTTTGGGTTAAAAAATGTTGGGGCTACCTATCAGAGGGCTGCTACCACCATTCTACACGACATGATCCACAAAGAGGTTAAGGTGTATGTGGACGACATGATTATCAAGTCCAAAGAGTGAGAAGGCCACTACACCGCATTGGAAAAGTTCTTTCAACAGATCAGAGAATACCGATTAAGGTTAAACCCACAGAAATGCACCTTCGGGGTAACGACAGGGAAAATGCTGTGATTTTTTATCACACAGAGGGAAATTGAAGTAGACCCTTCCAAAATCAAGGTCATCTTAGAAATGCCACCACCAAAGACTGAAAAGGAGGTGCACGACTTTCTGGGTAAAGTGCAATTCATAAGACGATTTATTTCAAAATTAACCTTGACTTATGAACCACTGTTTGGTCTTCTGAAGAAAGGGAAGAAATTCTGATGGGATGATCGATGTCAGTTTGTGTAGACGTCCCCGAACGCCCCGGGAGGGTTAAGTCCCGTTCTGTTCATATTGGGGTCACTACAGTTCAAGGACTCAAATGTCACGGTTCTTAATCTTGAACCAAAGAGTCCAAATCCGGCAAATCGTTTTGAAAACAGATTTTTTGAAAGAAGTGCCAAACATGGACTGCTTTGCCAGATAACAGAGTCGCCACCTAAATATTTTTTAAATGGGAAATTTAGGAAACCCTGACTCGTTGCCAAAGGCCACGTGTCCGTCATCACCAAAGTTGGCTCGGGAACTTGGGTACGATTGGGGAAGGTCACATCGTGAGCACCCCCGCTCGCCCGGTCAAAGACCGGCCTCTACTAACCATGATATCTGTTTTTGAAAACTTTATGAGTTCTTATTCCGGTTATTAGCCTAGGTTACTATGTGATGCTCACAGCAAATAAGTATAGACTGAGTCGCCTAAATTGGAACAAAACATTTCATGTTTGTTTGTTTAAAAATGGTTTGATGGTGCTACCCGCAGGTAGGCTAAGACGTGGATTTGCCACCCTCAGGTGGGCTTAGAAAACATGATTTTGCCACTATCTAGTGGGCTTAAAACAAACATTTGATGAATTATCCAATCCAAGCAACTCAACCTCCACCCACAGGCATTCAAGGCAGTTGTATCACATAAGCATATAGCCTCATGGTAAGCATGCTATCATGGCAACACTCACACGCATGCAAGGATGCTAAAGCATAAGACTCACCGAGTACTCCAAGCCAAAACAAAAGCTGATTAGAAATCAATGCATGATCCTAAATGCAGAAATGCCTAATGCAACACATGCAAAAATGCAACTATAGCAGGCTCGGCTATTCTAAACATGGCATATGGAATGCTACAACTAACATGTATTCAATTCGGAATTGAAATACAAATGCAGTTTGTATGATGCGCCGAGCCCGGTGCGTGCAAAACAGATGAATGATGCAACATGCTATCATACTGTATGCTAATTGAAATATGCCCTATATCTAACCATCGTAAGCGGATAAATAAAAGGGAGAAAGAAATGGGGGTTGGAAGACATACATCGCACACACCCACACTTATTACAGTTATGCCCTTGCGCAGAGGGTCCGAATAAATATACAGTCCGAAATAAAAGAATATTACAGATTTTCTAAATAATTAACAATTTAAACTAAGAAAGCTTTAAAATTGGCTTGCAAGCCAGGTGCTGCCTTGACTCGTTCCGGATAATGGAGTGATGTATGCTGGGTTGCCTTGCGCGGAAATCCACTGGAATGCCCGATTTAGCCTCTGTTCGCAGTGTTTCTTGAAATGCATGCCCGACTCTGAAAAGTTGCTGATTCCTTATCTTGCTGCAACAGAGAGCAGGAAAAGGGCATAGCAATGTATTTCACAAATATATGCATGCCTCGATCCTCGTGCCACCAATCACGCATACCGATGCATGATGGCCGAGGAATCGGATTGCACAACTCACTATAGAATGAATGCACATGAGTGCTACAACAAAAACCTAACTCCATCATGGGTAATCCGGAGTGTCGGTGACTGGGGAATTGAGACCCGTTCCGTCACTCGGAGTACGAAACGTACCTCGTTTCCCGTGCCCGGGGTAACTCCTATCCCGAACACGATGCAATATGCATGATATGCATGAAATGCAACTAAGATACAGTCTAGCATGCTCAATGCTATAAAAATGGGATGCCTCGAAATGCGCGCAAGCGGGCACGCAAACCGAGGCGATGATATGAAATCATGAAATAGCATGAAAATGATATGTAATAAGACTAAAATGAGATGTCTCGAGATGCGTGCCCACGGGCGCGCAAACCGAGACGATGGCATACGGAATGCAACGGGACTAAAAATGGCATACGGAATGCAGAATGGACTTACACCAACATGAGAGAGCCTCAGCCACTCTCACACGGGAGGCCGTCGGATAAAAACAAAGGTGCCTCGAAATGCGCGCCCACGGGCACACAAACCGAGGCGATGTATTAAAGCATGAAATGACATGGAAAATGCAAATTGGGCTTACGCTAACATGATAGGGCCTCAGCCGCACTCACGTAAGCTGCCGTCGGATAAAAAAGATGTGCCTCGAAACGCGTGCCCACGGGCGCGCAAACCGAGGCAATGCATACGCAATGCAAATGACATACAAATGAAATGTGGTAAATGGCATATGGAAGGTGCAAATTTCAGCAGCTAAAATGATGCACAAATAGCCCCCGAATTATAACAAAATTGCACCCGATGCCCGAAATGCTATGCTAAGCACCCGAAATGGCCTACGGCCCTACTAAGCATGCATAATTGACACATGACATGTAAAACAGTAGCAAGGCAGCCCCTAAACTAGCATTTTTTCAGTGCGAAGCATGGCCAAACAACAATCACAAGTATGGCAAACTTAGCATGCAAAAACCGGGAAAAAGAGGGGAATTACAAAGCAAGTAGTATATACAATGCTCAAACCAGAAAAAACAGTTCTAAAAAATTAAAGAGGGACCGAAAACATGCACATTTACAGTAGACTAGATCCTCCAATTCAGTATGTAGATATGCTTAAAATAGCATGCAAAAATGAGCCAATAAAAGGCTACAACATGAGGTACCATAAGAAATCACCAAACAACTTTGGACCCTTGACAAAACATGAAGAATGAGTCATTTCAAGACACTGTATAAGCCTGATGAAGGCTCAAATCAGAAGCTAAGCAAGCCTAACAAAGCATGCAATTTTACGGAAAAAAAGATGGTATTACATGAAGTACCAAAAGAAATGACCACATGGACTAAGACCCTTAACAAAACTTGACAAGAAGACCAAAATAAGGATATTTTCAGGCCTGATGATGGCTCAAAACAAGAGCTAAGTAAGCTTAAAAAGGGATTCAAGATGGGGCCAAAGAGAGGTATAAAGAGAGGTACAACATGGAGGCCTCAAACCAATTTGATCCCTTCTACAATGTTGTAGAGGGACCTAAAATAAACTCAACCTCAGTTAATGGCATGCTCAAAATCAGATCATACACAGGCCAAACAAAGCATGCAATTTTACGGTAATTTGAAGGAAATACAAAGCAGGTGTATGATAGAGAGGCCAAACAGGGTTGAGCCCTTCTTCAATATTGAAGAGGGGCTCAAAATAAGCCCACTCACAGTTTATTCCATGCTCAAAAACAGATCACTCATAATCCAAACAAAGCATGCAAGATATTGGCATAAAGAGTGATAATGAAGGAAGAGCAAGATAGAGGGCTCAAACAGGGTTGAGCCCTTAAACAAACATCAAGAATAGCTCAAAAGAGGACCACTTTCAGTAGTGGTCAGAGCTCAAAACAGTGAGCAAGTAGGGTAAAGATTTGAAGAAAAATTATGCAAGAAAAAGGGAACTAGTGACTTACCCTTGAAGACTATGCTTTTGCTACCTCTTGCCTTGATGAAAGTTGCTTCTTAGCCTCTGAGGAACCACTCTTTGCTGCTGGAAATGGAATGGTGATGATGAGGCTTGGAGTTGATGAAGGAATGGGCTAGGGACTTGAAGAATTTTTAGGGTTTTGGCTATGGAAATGAGATCAAAGGGGGATAGAGTCTTGAGAGGAATTTGTCTAACCTTAGAGAAGAAGGAGGCCATGCCCTCAAATAGGCAAGAAAGGGGTGTAAAAGGGAGGGAAATGCACCCAAGCTTTCCCTCCCAAAATATCCCCCGGATGCTGAGATATTTTGGGAAAAACAGCTGGACAGCTGTAAAGTGCTCAAAAGCAGAAAGCTGGCCGGCCAGGTGGATTTCTTGAAGGTGGCCGGCCAGCCACCCCCCATGGCCGGCCAGCCACCTCCCATGGCCGGCCAGCCAAGGGCAAAAATGAAAAGTTGAATTAGTGGCCGACCACCATTTTTTGGTGTCCTCCCATGTGTGTAGAACAAGGTTCCAAGGTCGGAAATTGGCAACTCTGAAACAGGAAACACAACATTGAGCTTGAAGGAGGGGCTCAAAAATGAAATCCATAATTGCTGGCCGACCAGTAGTTTTTAGGGTCCTCCCATGTCCCTGATCACAGATATGTAGCTTTGGTTGGAAGAAAATGGCCCTAGGGTGTTCAACATTAGCCCGGAAGTGAGCAAAACGGGCGCCGGAGGAGCGAAACTGGTTATCTGGGATAATTGCTGGCCTCCTACCCTCCAGTGATCTTCCTGATGCTAAAACAGAGGTACCTGCCAAATTTGAACAAAAACTAATGAGAAATGAACGCTCGGGGCCCAAACCGCGCAGTTCGGGGTCCCGAAAATGGGCTGCGAGCACCGGAAGTGGTGTTCAGCAGCGAAGTGGGTACTAGAGGCCCCAGGGTTCCTTAGAATGACAAAACAGAGGTTCCCGCCAAAAATCGGAGAAAACCGATGCGAAATGAAAGCTCGGGGGCCAAACCGCGAGGTTCGGGGCCCGAAAACCGGCTATAAGCACCGAAAGTGGCATACGGCCACGAAGTGGGCATCAGGGGCCTCAGTGTGCCCTGTTATGACAAAACAGAGGTACTTGCCAAGAATCGGAGGAATCGGAGACGGTTGGGCAGTCCCGAACCGAGGCACACGGCCTAACGGCTCCAAGAACCGGGAACCGGGCTCCGAAATGGGCAAAATGGCCTACGGCCACGAAAAGTAGCCCACGGCCATCGAGAAATAGTCTACAGGACTACTCCCTTCCCTCAGGAAAGAAAACAGAGAAAACCGAGTCTGGTTCGCAAACCGAGACAAGGCACAGAAGAGGATTCGGAAGTTCGGAGGCAGGGCGCACGGCCGCGACTCTGAGACTTCTGAATGAGCACAGTATGCAATATCACCGAGCGCTCAATCGGTGACGTCTGAGCCTTAAGGTCGGTCAAAAATGGGGTGTCTACAGTTGCCCCTCTTTGACAGAACTCGGAAGTCACAAGTGACGGGAGTGAATGTCAAAGCCCAGAGACGACCCATTTTTGACAAGGCCGAAGACTTAGACAATCATACAAGATGAACAGATAAATGTGTGTGCGCAGGCGTGCCCGCAGGCAGGGGGAAAAATGCAAAATGATATGCAGAAAGATTTTGATAATTGGACTTACACGCCACGCGAAGCCGATTTGAAGATTGGACTTATACGCTACGCGAAGCCGGTTTGAAAATTGGACTTACACGCTACGCGAAGCCGGTTTGACGATTGGACTTATACGCTTACGCGAAGCCGGTTTGAAGATTGGACTTACACGCTACGCGAAGCCGGTTTGGCGATTGGACTTATACGCTTACGCGAAGCCGGTTTGAAGATTGGACTTACACGCTACGCGAAGCCGATCATCATTCATGATCATGCAAAGAGAGCTGTAATGAAGCAAGTATTCACGATAGATGCAACAGAGAGTACAATAGATGGAAAATGGTGACATACTCTAACCACGCTGGACTCGTGAGTGGAGGAAGAACAAAGAAAATCAATCAGAAGCGCGTTCCACGCAACCTAAGATAAATTCCAAGCATGCTGAAAATCGCGTGAGGAAGGGGACACTCAAAACACGCTGAAAGTCGTGAGAGGAGGTCCGAAAACAACCGCCCAGGTGCGTACACAACGCAACCCGAGATAAATTCCAAACACGCTGAAATCGCGTAAGGAAGGGGACACTCAAAACACGCTGAAAGTCGTGAGAGGAGGTCCGAAAACAACCGCCCAGGTGCGTACACAACGCAACCCGAGATAAATTCCAAACACGCTGAAATCGCATAAGGAAAGAAACACTCTAACCACGCTGAAATCGTGAGAAGAGGAACGGGACACTCAAACCACGCTGAAATCGTGAGAAGAGATCAAGACAACAACCGCCCAGGTGCGTACACAACGCAACCTGAGATAAATTCCAAACACGCTGAAATCGCGTAAGGAAAGGGACACTCAAACCACGCTGAAATCGTGAGAGGAGGTCCAAAAACAACCGCCCAGGTGCGTACACAACGCAACCCGAGATAAATTCCAAACACGCTGAAATCGCATAAGGAAAGAAACACTCTAACCACGCTGAAATCGTGAGAAGAGGAACGGGACACTCAAACCACGCTGAAATCGTGAGAAGAGATCAAGACAACAACCGCCCAGGTGCGTACACAACGCAACCTGAGATAAATTCCAAACACGCTGAAATCGCATAAGGAAAGAAACACTCTAACCACGCTGAAATCGTGAGAAGAGGAACGGGACACTCAAACCACGCTGAAATCGTGAGAAGAGATCAAGACAACAACCGCCCAGGTGCGTACACAACGCAACCTGAGATAAATTCCAAACACGCTGAAATCGCGTAAGGAAAAGGACACTCAACCACGCTGAAATCGTGAGAGGAGGTCCAAAAACAGCCGCCCAGGTGCGTACACAACGCAACCCGAGATAAAGGTTTTAACCGGGGAGAATAACAATGGTGTAACCAACAGGCGTATCTCAACGTATTTCATACGGAGAGAGGGAAGGTTTTAACCGGGTAACAAGTGGTGTGAGTGTGTGTGATTGATACACAAAGTAGGCAAAGCGAGTGTGTGATAGATACACTATTTGAGCAAAGTGTAATTGATATACAAAGGGTGAAGTGAGCAAAGTGTGATGGATACACAAAAGACAAGCACAAAGTGTGATAGATGCACTAAGTGAAAATGTGTGTGATAGATACACAAAATGAATGAAGTGTGATTGATACACTAAAGCAAATGAAGTGTGTTAGATACACTGAGTGAAGCAAATAAAGTGTAATTGATACGCTAAGTGAATGGAGTGTGATTGATACACTAAGTGAATGAAGTGTGATTGATACACGAAGTGAATGATCTCAAACGGAACTTCTTTGAATGAACCGTACATACAATATCGTGCATGACTGAGAAAGAAACTTGATAGATACAATGCATTACAATGCATGATGCTTACGGAAAGCAATAAATGGACAAAGCGGCGCTTTAGAAAGCACCTCATGAGGTGAGTGGCGGTGAACCGCTCTACTCTGATGGGGATCTCCCCTCGTGCTCTTCGAACACTTACCTTGAACACACAGCACAAAGGCTCTGGAATGCTAACAAGTAACAACATCTGCATGTAGGAGCCACGGCTGCCGCTTGTCTTCCTGATCATACTCACAACTTTCCCTATTCTCCAACGGGGTGACAGACTAGGTTGGTTCAGTATCCAGAATTGAGGTGCATACATGCTATCTCAACCTATGGGGCTTCCATACAGATTTCAAGCCGAGGGCACGCTTCTGGGTATTTAAACCAGACTTTAGTCTCGGAAATCCCGAACCTTTGCGTTCTAGGCCACGGCCATTCGAACTCTAATTTCCACCGTCGTAGTTGGTCTCCTAGGAACTCATCGCAAACACGGCCAAGATGCCTCTGGCAGGGAATGGTACTCAAGGAGAGCACTCTTGATCGCCATTCTGGCTTGAAGTAGACTTGATTTTGAGCTTGAAGTAGAGGCACACTCATACGTCGGAACATTGGCAAGACCTGAAGAGGTACACACGGGATGCAATCTCGGAACTTACTGAAGTTGGAGCAAACTCAGATGCCCGACATTTTCCTCTTTTGCTTTGCAGCCCGAAACTCATAGCTTCAGATAGGTCCTGGTTTTACTGTTCTCACATGACCTGGGTTGAGCCCTTCGGTTTTATGAAAGAACAAATTCTGTTTTGCACAAATGTGGAGAACGGCACGGCACTCGGAGCACAAAATGATTTTTTTTTTTGAAAATGAGAAAAGGATTCTCAACCGGGTATTGAGCCTACAACTGACCACAGCCAAAACGACTCAACACAGAAAAACAAAAGGTAAACGACCTAAATACAACGAGACACGCTCGGGATGACTTAAAACAAGAAATGAGACAAACGAAAAGACACGACACTCAGACGTGCACAGGGAGCCTGTTTCACCGGATGTGTTTCCCACCCTTTCTTATTTATGATTCTCACATCACTCGGCCCTCAAGCTCTATTTTTCTGTCAAAACCCTTTTGCTCACTTTTTCTCTCATCGCACGCCTCTCTATTGTTCAATCTCTCATTTTTCAATCCCTCCCCTGGGTGGTTGATAGATAAACAGCAAGTTGTGGGCTCGTGTCCTTAGCACTCAGCTAGATTCTCTTTCTTCCGCTCACAGCAGTGAGTTTCTCCCACAGAGGGGTTGCGCTGCAACAGGATGTGTAGCAAATCTGCAGCTGACATCGATTGATGATGCTTTGCTGGGGAGTTTGGACGTGATCAGATCTGTCCAGATGATGGAGTGAAATATCCTGATCCATTCCAGTTCGTGCTTCGCACTTGGCTTGATACTTCACTGCTTGGAGGATACGAGAGCTTTCAGTCCTTTGTCGTTAACTTCAGTTGTGCCCTTTTCTGGCAAGTAGAGTGCCCTTTCTAGCAAGTGCGTTGATAAAGGGAAAAAGACAGAGAACCTAACTCAACTGTGCCCCTAGTTCATCATGTTGACCATGTTTTGTTTTTTGCTTTCTACTAAAACAATTTTGACCCACATGAGAGTTAGATTAACATGCTTGTTCAATTTTTGTTTGAAATCATGCAAGTCAGGCTATGAGCACTGAAAATTTTCCTTTTTTTGGGTCCAAGAAATGGTCCAGTTTTGGAAAAAATGAAATAATTTTCGAGAAAATAGTCAACCTCAGTAAAAATTCTCAAAAACTATTTTTGCACACGGCCATTTGCTCAACGAGCATGAAACCTACTCCTGAGATACACAACCTCGGACCCATAGCAATGGAAAATTGCCCCTTGTCTGAAGGGCACTGCATGGCAACGGAAAGTTGCCCCTTGTTTGAAAGACATCGCGGCGCATTGAATGGCAACGAAAAGTTGCCCCTTGTTTGGATGGTGCCGCAGTGCATTGTAGTCAGTCCTCGGAGTGACGAACACAACCAGACTCTCAGATACAGAGAAGGCAAAGATGATCAGAACCATTACATGAACACAATCGAATTTGAATTGTTTTACGGCTGGACGTCAGAATGAAGTTGCCTACGTATCCCAAAGATGGGAATCAAGCCTTACGTAGTTCGGGGTTAAGGTACACTCGGGTATTTAACCTCTCCTTTTTATGCTCTAACTTTTGCCAAGGCGCCTGTTGCAGGTTTTCGACCTTGCGAGCTTTGTTTTTCTTTTCATTTCATTTTCATTTCTTCTCTTTTTTCTTTTTTTTTCTTTTCTTTTTCATCTTTTCTTTTTTTTCTTTTCTTTGCATTTTTTCCTTTTCTCTTTTTTTGTTCTCTTTTTGCATTTTTCTTTTTTGTTCTTTTTCTTCTTTTTCTTGCTCTAACTTTTGCCTGGGTCGCCCTTACGGGTTTTCGGCCCAGCGAGCCTCTCAAAGGGTAAAAGTGTAGCTTGGTCCATGCCAAATGGTTGTAGGGTTTTGAAGTCATCTGTATCCAGGAAAGTGGCTGTTGATTTGCAGAAGGATCCATCTTCGGCTCTTCGAGCACATAGGACATTGTCGCCCCTAGTTCGAGGGGGGTACTTCTGTTCTAGCTTTGTGAGCTTCTTTTGACGACATCTGATCCTCTTGATCTGACTTTGGTGCCTCTTGCTCAAGGGCTGCTTCAAATCTGGCCACACAGGCCTCATGTTGTAGTTGACCGTTGAACCTTCTGAATTCAAGTTCAAGGTTTGAAAGCAAAGGGGTCGAGTCTCGAGACCGAGAGTGATCCTAAGCTGCACAATCTCAAGAGTGATTCCACACAGGTCTTCGCAAGACCGCGCAAAACATTTTTTTTGAAAGTTTTTAAGAAAGCGACAAATCGCTCGCGCTGAAGACAGTGTCGGACCAATCTGGATCAAAGCTAGGGTCCTTCTTAGTACTCACGCTGACAAGCATGATTTCATTCATTAAGGGCTTAGCACGCCTCTCTTTCTCTTATTTTGATCAAAGTTTTGCAAACCCCGAGGAATTCCTCCTCTTTCGTTTTCACTGCAGTGTTCAAAAAGGTTTTGAAAAACTTAGGTCAATACAATGGCTTCAAGGCACAAGAGAGCAGGTGGAATGCACTGCCATTTCATTCAAACTTCTGGCACAACTGGCACAAGGCAGAAGCGAGCACAAGAATGTGAAAATCACTGCTGTTTCATTCAAAATCTGCTGGCACAACTGGCTCCCTGGCAGAAACAGACTCAAAACAAAACGAAAAGACAAACACAAAACAAAAAATGGTGATGTCCGAGGTAACACCCCCGGAATCACCCGACTCCTATACAACAGGACTGACTCGATACAACAAGACAGACCCAAAACAAAAGAGACTGACTCAAAACATAACAACAAGACTGACTCAATACCCAAGTCAGAATGCAAAATTAACAGCACTTGTACATTGCTCAAAACAGTGCATGCCATTCACCACAGCTGGAGTAAAATCGAGCGCCACCCGCAGGTGGTTCATCCCCCTAATCACATCGCATTATCCCCCAAGTTCACCGATCCAGTGCCAATGGACTTTGCAGAGCTTGGCGGGAGGACAACTCCGTTGTCAAACAGATCCTGTACTTCATGGCGAAGACGGAAGCAGTCGTCGGTAGTATGGCCGGTTTGCTGATGGTACGCGCAGTACTGGGTAGCATCATGCGTAGCCGGAAGAGGGTTCGGGAGAGGCCGAGGCTCAAGAGGTTTGAGATGGCCTTGTCCTACAAGGATTTGGAAAGCTTTGGACAAAGGCATGTGGAGGGCATGGAAGACCCTCCGACCTCGGGGTTGGTACTTCTGGATTTGTGGATTTTTGCTGGATGCACCAACAGAGAGATTGGCAGGTGCTGGCCTGGTTTGCTGATCTCTTCCTAGTGCAGGATTGTTTCTGATACAACGACCCTTCTCCCAGTTTTCCCTTTGATTCAAACTGCCCCCAACTTGAGTGGCGAAAATGCCATCCACAGTTTTTGCAACGACTGTGAGCACTTGCTCTTTGTTCAGTCCCTCGGCTTTCAAAGCCTCAACAGCCAACAGAAGATGCTCATGGGGATCCATGTCCGCCCCTATCTTGTTCTTTCCACTCGCCTCCACTTTGCTAAGGGATTGGCCTTCCTCGGATGTAGCTCGCCCCAAGACTGGGGAGCCTTTTGACATGAACTCCCTGGTAGGCGATGTGGTCGATGACGGAGCCAAAACTCCAAAGGCCAGATCTGCCACAGTTCTTTGAAGATCTTCGATCATCCTCATCAGCTCAGAAGTAGTAGGTTCATGGGTTTGGGATGATTGGGGTTCAGATGCACCCATCATGCATAAGTCCGTGCTTTCTGGAATGAACACCTCAGGCTTGGGTAGATGGGCTGGGGTGATGTATATGCTGGGGTCGAAGGTGGATGGTAGTGTATGGATGAGGTTGAGGTGGGGAGGTGATGAGCCAGTACTAACTTGAGGTCCTTTTGGTGGAGCTAAGGTCTTTTCATCAATAAGATCCTGAATCTTATGACGGAGGCGGATGCAACGGTTCGTATCATGACCGTGCTGTTGATGGTAGGCACAGTATTTAGCTGGGTCATACCTTGGTGGAAGAGGATTTGGGAGGGGTTGGGGTTCTAGGAGTTCTAGGTGCCCTTCTTCTTGCAGCTTTTTCAAAGCTTGGGAGAGACTCATGTAAAGAGGATGGAATTTTCGGGCTTGGGGCCGAGCTGAAGTAGTTGGTTTTTGGTCATTGGGGGAAGTGGTGATAGTGTCTACTTCTGAGCATTTCGCAGCTGTGCTACCATCAGTAGTAGCATTGGAACTGCGAGCAACATTCCTCCTCAAAGGCTCATTATCTTCTGCGAAGATCCCTTGTCTGATGGCATCCTCGATTTGAACCCCCATTTCATGAAGGGCTGGAAAGGTAAACAGAGGTAAAACGACCATTTTTTGCAGCAACTCGCCATGCAGATTCCGAACAATCATCCTGATCTGATCTTTGTCGGAAGGCCTTGTAGTCATCATTGAGGCCTTTGCCCTCCATCTCGTCACGAACTCTGAGAAACCCTCCTTCGGCTCCTGGCGGGTGACTTCAAGATCACGAGTTGTGACCTCAATCTGTGTGTTGTAGGAGTATTGAGCAACAAAGGCCTCAGCCAGCTCTTCCCAGTTCTGTTTCACAGAGCTCTCCAATTTTGCATACCAGATTGCGGCTATCCCAGACAGGGTTCGGCCGAATAATGACAATTTCTGGGCTGTGGTCAAACCCACTGGCCTTAAGATATCAGAAAACAGTTGGAGGTGCACCATTGGGTCTTCAGAGCCATCGAACCGATCGATATGTGGCATCTTGAACCGATCTGGTAATGTCACCACTGAGTCGGTAAAACCATCCTCTATATCAGGAATAGAATGGGCCCCCTGAGACTTTTTGAACAATTCCTCAAGCTTGCTCACTTTCAATGCTGTGGGGTCCATCTTGAACTCAAAGGGGGAGTCTGGTAGGTTGGTGGGTGTTTTAGATAGTTGGGGTAGAACCAGGGGCGGAGCTGGCCTGCCTGGAATGTCCGTATCATCCTGGACATTAGCTGTCTCCCCGAGTGTTGGAGTTCCTGCTGGGGAGGAACTTGTTGTGAAACAGACGCGCCGTTTTGCTGTTGCAGCCTAGTGATGAGCTCGGCTTGCTGAGCCATGATTGCAGCCTGCTGCTTGGAAAATTCCGCCTGGCGGACAGCGTCCTCTTGCATGAGCTTCATATTTTCTTGCATCTGACGCATCATTGCCTCCATCCCTGACGTGTTCTGCGGATCCATCTAACTGACCGGTATCTATCCCTGCAGTAGAAACTAAGACCTCAGCCTGACTGTTCACTGGTGGAGTGGATAAGGGCCACTGATCTGGTAACTACTGAACTGGTGATCTGTGCCTGACTGGCCCTCTTCACCCTGCCTTTGGTAAAGGAACACTGGTTGCCCTTGAACTGAATCTCTGACCCGACAAAGTCTATCAGCACAAGTTCGGTGTACCCGGGGGATATCGGAGCCTTCTGAAGCTATGGTTCCAGGACTACCTAGCAAAAGAGAAAACATACAGCATCTCAGCCTAACTTCACCAAAACAGATACGAGCATAGTACGATGACTGTCCCTTCTACTGAATTCTGGCCCCCAAAATTCTGCCTCAAATCTGATACCCTCGGGTAAACTGATTCTCAAAATACTGAACTGGTGCCCGCAGGCCTGATGCCCAAACTTGCAAACTGATACATGCATTCCTGTAGAGACGCACTCTAAAGCACATAACAAGCAAGTGAGAGCCAAAACACCCCTATGTTGGGGTAGGGTTTCCCTGTCCTATTTTGTCAGGAGCTAGGGTTTCACTACGCACGCAGCGGTTTCAAACAACCTATAAACGGGTAAGCAACCTGTCCTAGTTTGGAATGGTCACTATGGATCCGAATATGCACTAGGTCGAATGGTCAAAAAGGGTGCCCCGGTAAAACCGGGGTTTGTGTTCCCATGCTGTCAGAGCCCAGAGCCGATCAGCCTTATGGACATGACTTGACAAGACAAGCCTCCGGCAAATCGTTCGGGAATGGCATATGGCAAACACGGTGTCCTAGGCGCACCAATGCAAATGCAATGCAAAGAAACACACAAGTGTAGTCAAAAACAGATATCATGAGTTCGAGTCAAGTTCTCTAAATCCCCAGCAGAGTCGCCAGAAACTGTAGACGTCCCCGAACGCCCCGGGAGGGTTAAGTCCCGTTCTGTTCATATTGGGGTCACTACAGTTCAAGGACTCAAATGTCACGGTTCTTAATCTTGAACCAAAGAGTCCAAATCCGGCAAATCGTTTTGAAAACAGATTTTTTGAAAGAAGTGCCAAACATGGACTGCTTTGCCAGATAACAGAGTCGCCACCTAAATATTTTTTAAATGGGAAATTTAGAAAACCCTGACTCGTTGCCAAAGGCCACGTTTCCGTCATCACCAAAGTTGGCTCGGGAACTTGGGTACGATTGGGGAAGGTCACATCGTGAGCACCCCCGCTCGCCCGGTCAAAGACCGGCCTCTACTAACCATGATATCTGTTTTTGAAAACTTTGTGAGTTCTTATTCCGGTTATTAGCCTAGGTTACTATGTGATGCTCACAGCAAATAAGTATAGACTGAGTCGCCTGAATTGGAACAAAACATTTCATGTTTGTTTGTTTGAAAATGGTTTGATGGTGCTACCCGCAGGTAGGCTAAGACGTGGATTTGCCACCCTCAGGTGGGCTTAGAAAACATGATTTTGCCACTATCTAGTGGGCTTAAAACAAACATTTGATGAATTGTCCAATCCAAGCAACTCAACCTCCACCCACAGGCATTCAAGGCAGTTATATCACATAAGCATATAGCCTCATGGTAAGCATGCTATCATGGCAACACTCACACGCATGCAAGGATGCTAAAGCATAAAACTCACCGAGTACTCCAAGCCAAAACAGAAACTGATTAGAAATCAATGCATGATCCTAAATACAGAAATGCCTAATGCAACACATGCAATAATGCAACTATAGCAGGCTCGGCTATTCTAAACATGGCATATGGAATGCTACAACTAACATGTATTCAATTTGGAATTGAAATACAAATGCAGTTTGTATGATGCGCCGAGCCCGGTGCGTGCAAAACAGATGAATGATGCAACATGCTATCATACTGTATGCTAATTGAAATATGCCCTATATCTAACCATCGTAAGCGGATAAATAAAAGGGAGAAAGAAATGGGGGTTGGAAGACATACATCGCACACACCCACACTTATTACAGTTATGCCCTCGCGCAGAGGGTCCGAATAAATATACAGTCCGAAATAAAAGAATATTACAGATTTTCTAAATAATTAACAATTTAAACTAAGAAAGCTTTAAAATTGGCTTGCAAGCCAGGGCTGCCTTGACTCGTTCCGGATAATGGATGATGTATGCTGGGTTGCCTTGCGCGGAAATCCACTGGAATGCCCGATTTAGCCTCTGTTGCAGTGTTCTTGAAATGCGTGCCCGACTCTGAAAAGTTGCTGATTCCTTATCTTGCTGCAACAGAGAGCAGGAAAAGGGCATAGCAATGTATTTCACAAATATATGCATGCCTCGATCCTCGTGCCACCAATCACGCATACCGATGCATGATGGCCGAGGAATCGGATTGCACAACTCACTATAGAATGAATGCACATGAATGCTACAACAAAAACCTAACTCCATCATGGGTAATCCGGAGTGTCGGTGACTGGGGAATTGAGACCCGTTCCGTCACTCGGAGTACGAAACGTACCTCGTTTCCCGTGCCCGGGTAACTCCTATCCCGAACACGATGCAATATGCATGATATGCATGAAATGCAACTAAGATACAGTCTAGCATGCTCAATGCTATAAAAATGGGATGCCTCGAAATGCGCGCAAGCGGGCACGCAAACCGAGGCGATGATATGAAATCATGAAATAGCATGAAAATGATATGTAATAAGACTAAAATGAGATGTCTCGAGATGCGTGCCCACGGGCGCGCAAACCGAGACGATGGCATACGGAATGCAACGGGACTAAAAATGGCATACGGAATGCAGAATGGACTTACACCAACATGAGAGAGCCTCAGCCACTCTCACACGGGAGGCCGTCGGATAAAAACGAAGTGCCTCGAAATGCGCGCACACGGGCGCACAAACCGAGGCGATGCATTAAAGCATGAAATGACATGGAAAATGCAAATTGGGCTTACGCTAACATGATAGGGCCTCAGCCGCACTCACGTAAGCTGCCGTCGGATAAAAAAGATGTGCCTCGAAACGCGTGCCCACGGGCGCGCAAACCGAGGCAATGCATACGCAATGCAAATGACATACAAATGAAATGTGGCAAATGGCATATGGAAAGTGCAAATTTCAGCAGCTAAAACGATGCACAAATAGCCCCCGAATTATGACAAAAATGCACCCGATGCCCGAAATGCTATGCTAAGCACCCGAAATGGCCTACGGCCCTACTAAGCATGCATAATTGACACATGACATGTAAAACAGTAGCAAGGCAGCCCCTAAACTAGCATTTTTTCAGTGCGAAGCATGGCCAAACAACAATCACAAGTATGGCAAACTTAGCATGCAAAAACCGGGAAAAAGAGGGGAATTACAAAGCAAGTAGTATATACAATGCTCAAACCAGAAAAAATAGTTCTACAAAATTAAAGAGGGACCGAAAACATGCACATTTACAGTAGACTAGATCCTCCAATTCAGTATGTAGATATGCTTAAAATAGCATGCAAAAATGAGCCAATAAAAGGCTACAACATGAGGTACCATAAGCAATCACCAAACAACTTTGGACCCTTGACAAAACATTAATAATGAGTCATTTCAAGACACTTTCTAAGCCTGATGAAGGCTCAAATCAGAAGCTAAGCAAGCCTAACAAAGCATGCAATTTTACGGAAAAAAAGATGGTATTACATGAAGTACCAAAAGAAATGACCACATGGACTAAGACCCTTAACAAAACTTGACAAGAAGACCAAAATAAGGATATTTTCAGGCCTGATGATGGCTCAAAACAAGAGCTAAGTAAGCTCAAAAAGGGATTCAAGATGGGGCCAAAGAGAGGTATAAAGAGAGGTACAACATGGAGGCCTCAAACCAATTTGATCCCTTCTACAATGTTGTAGAGGGACCTAAAATAAACTCAACCTCAGTTAATGGCATGCTCAAAATCAGATCATACACAGGCCAAACAAAGCATGCAATTTTACGGTAATTTGAAGGAAATACAAAGCAGGTGTATGATAGAGAGGCCAAACAGGGTTGAGCCCTTCTTCAATATTGAAGAGGGGCTCAAAATAAGCCCACTCACAGTTTATTCCATGCTCAAAAACAGATCACTCATAATCCAAACAAAGCATGCAAGATATTGGCATAAAGAGTGATAATGAAGGAAGAGCAAGATAGAGGGCTCAAACAGGGTTGAGCCCTTAAACAAACATCAAGAATAGCTCAAAAGAGGACCACTTTCAGTAGTGGTCAGAGCTCAAAACAGTGAGCAAGTAGGGTAAAGATTTGAAGAAAAATTATGCAAGAAAAAGGGAACTAGTGACTTACCCTTGAAGACTATGCTTTTGCTACCTCTTGCCTTGATGAAAGTTGCTTCTTAGCCTCTGAGGAACCACTCTTTGCTGCTGGAAATGGAATGGTGATGATGAGGCTTGGAGTTGATGAAGGAATGGGCTAGGGACTTGAAGAATTTTTAGGGTTTTGGCTATGGAAATGAGATCAAAGGGGGTAGAGTCTTGAGAGGAATTTGTCTAACCTTAGAGAAGAAGGAGGCCATGCCCTCAAATAGGCAAGAAAGGGGTGTAAAAGGGAGGGAAATGCACCCAAGCTTTCCCTCCCAAAATATCCCCCGGATGCTGAGATATTTTGGAAAAACAGCTGGACAGCTGTAAAGTGCTCAAAAGCAGAAAGCTGGCCGGCCAGGTGGATTTCTTGAAGGTGGCCGGCCAGCCACCCCCCATGGCCGGCCAGCCACCTCCCATGGCCGGCCAGCCAAGGGCAAAAATGAAAAGTTGAATTAGTGGCCGACCACCATTTTTTGGTGTCCTCCCATGTGTGTAGAACAAGGTTCCAAGGTCGGAAATTGGCAACTCTGAAACAGGAAACACAACATTGAGCTTGAAGGAGGGGCTCAAAAATGAAATCCACAATTGCTGGCCGACCAGTAGTTTTTAGGGTCCTCCCATGTCCCCTGATCACAGATATGTAGCTTTGGTTGGAAGAAAATGGCCCTAGGGTGTTCAACATTAGCCCGGAAGTGAGCAAAACGGGCGCCGGAGGAGCGAAACTGGTTATCTGGGATAATTGCTGGCCTCCTACCCTCCAGTGATCTTCCTGATGCTAAAACAGAGGTACCTGCCAAATTTGAACAAAAACTAATGAGAAATGAACGCTCGGGGCCCAAACCGCGCAGTTCGGGGTCCCGAAAATGGGCTGCGAGCACCGGAAGTGGTGTTCAGCAGCGAAGTGGGTACTAGAGGCCCCAGGGTTCCTCAGAATGACAAAACAGAGGTTCCCGCCAAAAATCGGAGAAAACCGATGCGAAATGAAAGCTCGGGGGCCAAACCGCGAGGTTCGGGGCCCGAAAACCGACTATAAGCACCGAAAGTGGCATACGGCCACGAAGTGGGCATCAGGGGCCCCAGTGTGCCCTGTTATGACAAAACAGAGGTACTTGCCAAGAACCGGAGGAATCGGAGACGGTTGGGCAGTCCCGAACCGAGGCACACGGCCTGACGGCTCCAAGAACCGGGAACCGGGCTCCGAAATGGGCAAATGGCCTACGGCCACGAAAAGTAGCCCACGGCCACCGAGAAATAGTCTACAGGACTTCCCTCCCTCAGGAAAGAAAACAGAGAAAACCGAGTTTGGTTCGCAAACCGAGACAAGGCACAGAAGAGAATTCGGAAGTTCGGAGGCAGGGCGCACGGCCGCGACTCTGAGACTTCTGAATGAGCACAGTATGCAATCACACGAGCGCTCAATCGGTGACGTCTGAGCCTTAAGGTCTGTCAAAAATGGGGTGTCTACAGTTTGCCTTTAAGTAGGTCAAGTAGTACCTCTAAAATCCACTTGTGTTGTCGCCGCAAGGAAAACCTTTGATTCTGTACCTGTCAGTCACAGATTCAACTATGGTGTGTGTGCTCGCTCAAGAATCTGAAGATAGGGTGGAGAAGGCCATCTACTATTTGAGTAAGAAGATGCTGGACTATGAGACCCGTTACACTTCCCTAGAGAAAGCTTGCCTAGCCTTGGTATGGGCTACCTGGAAGTTAAGGCATTACTTGTTAACTCACTCTATAATCCTAGTTTTGAGATTAGATCCTATCAAATATCTTTTTAAGAAACCTGTGCTTACGGGTAGGCTGGTTTGTTGGCTGCTTCTTCTCTCCGAATTTGATCTCAAGTATGTAACGCGCAAATCAGTTAAAAGGAGAGCTTTGGCGGAATTCTAGGCGGATCACTCGGTAGTGGAATACTTGTTCCGAGATGAAGACATTCTGCAAGTGGAAGAGAAAACATGGACGATGTACTTTGATAGAGCGTCTAAGCAGTATGGTTATGGGATTGGTGTGTTACTGATAGCACCCAATGATTCCCATATACCTTTAGCCTTTAAACTCTGGTTCAAAGTGTCCAACAACGAAGCAGAATATGAAGCATGTATTGCTGGTTTAGAAGCTGCCCTAGAACTAGTGGCAATAAGGTTGGACGTCATCGAGGACTCAAACTTTGTTATTTCTCAAGCAAACGAGGACTGGAGAGTTAAAGAGGAGAAAATGAAGGTTTATCATCAGACCCTGGATATTCTAATTCTGAGGTTTGAAAAACTAACATTCACGCACCTGCTTAGAGAGAACAACCGGTTCGCTGATGCTTTAGCAACTCTATCTTCTATGGTAGACATCCCGCTTGGAGTCAAGATGCGTTCGATTATTATCGAACAGAAATACACTTTTGCTTATGAGACTATTGCCACGATAGATGATGTTCAAGACAAAAACCCCTGGTACTACGGCATTTGGAATTTTCTGGAAAATGAGACATATCCACCAGGGACAAATGCCAAAGACAAGAGAGGCCATTTGGGAATGCACAAGCTGTGTGTTGAAGAAGAGGAATCAAAGTGGTTCATGGAGGCCATCCATGGAGGGGAATGTGGGGCACAGATGAACGGTGTGATGCTAGCCCAGAAGATCCTCAGGTAAGGTTATTACTGGTCTACAATGTAGGAGGATTGTATTGGTTTTGTACGGTGATACGACAAATGTCAAATCCATGTTAATCGCATGAATATCCCGTCGTCAAAGCTGTACAACATGACTTCACCACGGCCTTTCTTAGTCTGGGAAATCGACGTTATCGGTGCAATCTCACCAAAGGGTCGAATGGGCATGAGTTCATCGTGGTGGCGATTGATTATTTTACGAAGTGGGTGGAAGCTTAATCCTATGCTGGGTTTGAAGGCGTCGTATGTGGCCAAATTTATCAGAAACAACATCATCTACCAATACGGGGTTCCGAACGAGATCATATTTGATAATGGCTCGTACTTCAAGAAAGAGGTAGTGGACCTGCTCGAGAAATACAACGTGGCTTTTCACAATTCATCAACGTACAGACCACAAACTAATGGAGCTGTTGAGGCCGCCAATAAGAACGTCAAGAACATCCTGTAGAAGATGGTTGAGACCTACATAGACTGACTAGATAAACTGTTGTTTGCTCTTTGGGGATACAAAATATCAATTCGAACATCCACAGGGGCAACCCCTTATTCGTTAGTATATGGGATGGAAGCTATTCTGCCGATTGAAATCGAAGTGCCATCACAATGAATTATGGCCGAATGTCAGATAGCAGAGGCAGATTGGCAACAGAGCAGATTCAAAGAATTGATGTTATTTGATGAGAGGAGGCTGAAGGCATTGTATCACATTAAGGGCTACCAGTTTAACAAGAAAGTTAAATCCAAGAATCTCAAGAAAGGAGACATGGTGCTGAAAGACAACCGAGCTCCCATCCATGACCCTAGGGGCAAGTTCAGACCTAATTAGACTGGTCCTTACATCATCAAATCCATCTGGTCATGAGGAGCGATTATTCTCATGGACTTAGATGGCCTAGAATTTTCACAGCCGATCAACATAGACAAGTTGAAGAAATACTACCATTGAGAGGCTCGCTAGGCCGAAAACCTAAAAGGGTTACCTAGGCAGAAGTTAGAGCATGAAAAATTAGAAACAAAGAAAAACTGAGCTCGCAAGGTTGAAAACCCTAAAGGGCGACTTTGGCAAATGTTAGAGCGCAAAAGGAGAGTATTAATACTCGAGTGAATCCGAACCGAACTATGTAAGGCCTGATTCCCATCTTTGGGATACATAGGCAACTTCATCCCAAAGTTCAGCCATGACCATCTCTAACTCAACTATCCTAATTCGTTTATTTGATCGGGCCATCTTTCCCCATTGTCTGTTAGCTTGGCTGTGATCTTTATTTGGGCAGAAGGGCCGGTTACGATGCAAAGAAATAATGGTAAATGCAATTGGGGGTAGTTATGATCTGTTGATCTGTGGTTGTACATCTTGAGGATTGATTCTGTGCGTGTCAGATAGTGAGTATTTTTGAAAATGGTTTTGAAAAGTTTTAATAAAAGTTGATTTTTCCTAAAATTTTACCTTTTAAATTTTTAGGACCAAAAGGAAAATTTTTAATGCTTATAACTTTAATTCCATTTATTTCAACACAAGTACATTCTCCAACTCTCTGATATAAATCAAAGTTGCTTTTACATCATAAAACTTGAAAAGAAAGGTCGAAGTAATAAACTAGGGGCATAGGAGTCAGGTGGTCCTGCGTCCCCTGCTCATGCTTGCGGAAGTCTCTGCAACCAAAGTTGGCCCCACCTATGCCTTGTCTTCAAGCCAAGCCAAGCACTCGCCGGAAAGGGCATAACGGAAACTAGGGGCAAGGCCAGAAGCTCTCTTGTCCTCCAAGGAGTGAGGTACCGCACCAGATGTGAAGCACGAATCAGGAATGAAGCCGGGTATTCCATCTGCTCTTCTAGACAAGTCTGATCATGTCCAAACTGGTGTCTGAACTGGAATGGGAAATAGAACACGCTGTGCGTGAGGCCAATCAACTATATGCCCGGCTTTCGGGACATGCAGTAACTCATCTCAGTCAGATTGAGCTAGGCGTAGCGCCAAGTAATGTCAGCTGCAGGTTTGCTACACATCCAGTCACACCACAATCCCTCTAAAGGGAAATCTACTAGCCGCTGACGGAAGAAGTAGGCTCGGGCTGAGTATTCGAGACAGAGATCCACCACTTTTAGCTTATCCATTAGCCATACTTGGGAAGGGATGAAAAATAAGAGAGATTAAAGAATAGAGAGGTGTACGTTGAGAAAAGAGTAAGGAAAGGGCTTTCAGAGGAAAATAGAGAGTGAGTGTTCAGTGACGTGAGGAATCATAAATAAGAAAGGGTAGGAAACAATACCTGAAGAAGCAGTGGACTCCCTGTAAACCGAGAGGTCTCTTGCCGATGAAAAGCATCTAAACCCATCAGGGTCTCGGCAAAGGCCAAACCCATGAAACTCTTACTCTCTTTCAAACATTAGGCCACTTCAATCAACTTGATGCTAGCTCCGCCACAACCAGGGGTAAGAAGAAAGTGTGCGAGTAAGCATAAACAAAAGGCGTGTTGGCGGTAACTTTGCCAGAGAAGGTCACCTCTGTCTCCAATAGCAGAAAACCGACAAATCAAACATGGGATGTCTAGCTCCCATCATGAGCCAAGGACTGTGTAAAGTAAGTCCACACATCTGACCGAGTGGCCGTGCATGGCTAAAACGGGGTTGCAGTATTGTTTCTTGATCACGTCAAGGCTCCATCAAGGCTTGAAATTCTTCGAGTGTCGGACACATTTCTTATGATTCGAAGCAAAATACATGCGTTACCGGGTTCCAGTACTGAACAGCGGCATGAAAGAATGGAAAGCAAAGCGTTGTGCGGCTCAAAGGAAAAAGAGCATTTATGCCAAAACCACAAAAATTCACCTTTTTCGAGCTGTCGAAGGTGGCGACCTAGTCGCGGAGTCTATTGTTGAGGAAAATCTCCATCTTAAAGAGCAAGGTATCAAAGACTTGCTATTCTGCTAGGAAAACAGCTTGGAAGCACCTTTTATAGACTTTGAGAAGGAGCAGTGCAGGATAACTGGATCCCACTGATCGACATCAATTTTGGGCCCAGCCGTGCCTATTTGGACCCGGCCAAATCTAAATGATGGTCCAGAGCAGAATAGTCACAGAAAGTGCAGGATCTGGCCGTGGTTTGCTGTGGCTGTGTTTTGAGTTTTATTTTGTTTGTATCAAGTATTGTTTAGCGTTTTTAGGTCATTTTCATATTGTTTTTCTGTTATCGAGTTGTATTTTGCATTGTGTCCGATTATAGGTTGTTATCCGATTCGAGAATAAATTGAAGAACAAGCATTCACAGTGGTAAAGTCCTGTACAAGGTTGCTATGCAACGGTTATGCCATCCATCACATTTCATGCAAGAGGAATCATCTGAAAATTTTCTTTTTCATCCAAAAAATTTCCTTTTCCATACACTAGCAGGTCCAACCTTGATCATTGTTTTACAAAAACATAAGAAAAGTTTTCAAAAACAAACAGAGGGTCTACCTGAAGCTAGTTTTTAACTACAAAGCAAAAGAAAAGTGAAAAGAAAACTAATCAACCCATTGTAGACACCCCATTTTTGACCGACCTTAAGACTCAGACGTCACCGATTGAGCGCTCGGTGATGTTGCATATTGTGCTCGTTCAGAAGTCTCAGAGTCTCGGCCGTGAGCCCTGCCTCCGGACTTCCGAACCCTTTTCTGTACTTTGCCTCGGTTCGCGAACCAGGCTCGGTTTTCTCTGTTTTTGTTCCTGAGGGGAGGGAGAGGTCTCGTAGACCATCTCTAAGTGGCCGTGGGCTACTTTTCGTGGCCGTAGGCCATTTTGCCCATTTCGGAACCCGGTTCCCGGTTTTCGGAGCCGTCAGGCCGTATGCCTCGGTTCGCGACCGCCTAACCATCTCCGATTGCTCTGATTTTTGGCATGCATCTCATTTACTCCCTTTCGAGGGACACTGGGGTCTTAGATACCCACTTCGTGGCCAAACGCCACTTTCGGTGCTTAACGGCCGGTTTTCGGGACCCCGAACTGCGTGTTTTGGTCCCCGAGCATTCGTTTTGCATCGGTTTTTGTTCATTGTTGGCAGGTACCTCTGTTTTATCATAACGAGGGACACTGGGGTCTTAGATACCCACTTCGTGGCCAGACACCACTTTCGGTGCTTATAGCCTGTTTTCGGAACCTCGAACTACGTGTTTTGGTCCCCGAGCTTTCGTTTTGCACCGGTTTTTGTTCATTTTTGGCAGGTACCTCTGTTTTATCATAAGGAAGATCACTGGAGGGTGGGAGGCTAGTAATTGTCCAAGCGACCAGTTATGCTCTTCCGGCGCCCTCCGACGCCCGTTTTTCTCACTTCCGGGCTAATGTTGACCACCCTAGGGCCATTTTCTTCAAGCCAAAACCACATATTTGTGATGTACACACATGGGAGGACCCTAAAAACACCTGGCCGGCCAGTAATTCTTCCTTTCATTTTTGACCCCTTTGAAAAGTGGCTTGTTGTTTCTCCTGTTTCAGAGTTGCCAATTTCCAACCACAGGGTCTTGTTCAGCACACATGGGAGGCCACCAAGAATGTGGTGGGGCCGGCCAGCAAATCTTTCCTTCATTTTTACCCCTTGGCCGGCCGGCCATAGGGGGTGGCCGGCCGGCCACCTGCAGAAAAAGCACATGGCCGCCATGCTCCTTGGGGTGTGTTCCTTACAGCTGCATAGCTGTTTCCCCCAGAAAAGATCTGTATCCGGGGGATATTTTTGGAGGGAAAGCTTAGGTGCATTTCCCTCCACCTTTACACCCCTCCTTTTGTCCATATAAGGCAGCCAAGAACTTGTCCCAAGGGTTAGATTTTTTGCTCTCAAGCATACATACATACCTCTCTCTCCATCTCTCTCAAATCTTCAAGTTTTGCTTCCATTCCTTCATCATCATCAAGCATCACCATCACCACTCCATTTCCAGCAGCAAGGAGGGGTTCTTCAAAGGCTTAGAAGCAACTTTCTTCAAGCAAAAGGCAGCCAAGAAGTTGTCCTACAAGGGTAAGTCTCAAATCCCCTCTTTTACACCACTTTCTTGCCTCTTTTCTTAAGCCTGTTTGCTCACTGTTTTAGGATCCGACCCTAACTGAAAGGGTCACTCTTTTGAGCTTATCTTCATGTTTTTTCAAGGGCTCAACCCTGTTTGAGCCCTCTATGGTGCACTTGCTTCAATATCATCTTGTATGTCAATATTTTGCATGCTTTTTCTAGCCTATGAGTGATCTATTTTCGAGCATAATGTAAACTGTAAGAGGGCCTATTTTGATCCCCTCTTCAACATTTAAGAAGGGCTCAACCCTGTTTGGCCTCTCTATCATGCACTTGCTTCATAATCTCTCATATTTACCGTAAATTTGCATGATTTGTTTGACCTACATGTAGTCTGTTTTGGAGCATGTCATGAACTGTGAGTAAGCTTATTTTGTGTCCCTCTACAACATTGTAGAAGGGATCAACCTTGTTGGGGGTCTCCATGTTATACTTGTCATTATATCCCTCTTGGACCCCCATTTTTGCATGCTTGTTTAAGCTCATCTAGCTTCTGTTTTCGGCCATCATCAGTACTGGAAAGAGTCATATTTTGATCTTCTTGTCATATTTCATAAAGGGTCTTTTCTGGTTTGATGAATGTTTGGGGTACCTCATGTTATAGCCTTGTGTATCCTAGATCTTGCATGGCATTTTTAGCATGGTTGCATACTGAGTTGGGGGATGTCATCTACTGAAAATGTTCATATTTTTAGTCCCTCATCAGTGTTGTAGAAGGGTACTTTTCAGTTTGAGCACCGCATGCATCACTTGTTTCAATACCCTTCTCTTGGTCCGTATTTTTGCATGCTATTGTTGCCCTATCTATGCTTGCACTTTGGCCTTGTTCTAGACTGAAAAATGCTATTTTTGGGGCTTCCTTGCTACTGTTTTGCATGTCATGTACCAATTACGTATGTTTAGTGTGGCTGTAGGCCATTTCGGATGCTTAATATCGCATTTCGGGACCATTCCGTGCATTCGGTGTCATTTCCCCGCCTTTCGGGACTGTTTTGCATCATTTGTGAGTGCTGGAAATTCATTTGCATGATTGCATATCATTTCCATGTCATTTCATGCCTTACGGCCATCGCCTCGGTTTGCGCGCCCGTGTGCACGCATTTCGAGGCATCTCATTTTCATCCATCGGCCTCTTATGTGAGTGTGGCTGAGGCTCACTCGTGTTAGTGTAAGTCCATTTTGCATCCTGTATGTCATTTTAGTCTCATCGCATCGCGTATGCCATTGCCTCGGTTTGCGTGCCCGCGTGCACGCATTTCGAGACATCTCATTTTAATAGCATAGTGCATGCTAGGATTGTATTTTAGTCGCATTCATGCATATCATGCATATTACATCGTGTTCGGGATAGGAGTTAGCCCGGGCACGGGAAACGAGGCGCGTTTCGTACTCCGAGTGACGGAACGGGTCTCAATTCCCAAGTCACCGACACTCCGGATTACCCATGATGGAGTTAGGTTTTTGTTGTAGCATTCATCTGCATTCATCCTATATTGAGTTGTGCAATCCGACTCCTCGGCCATCATGCATCGAAATGCGTGATTGGTGGCACGAGGATCGAGGCATGCACATATATCTATGAAATACATTGCTATGCCCCTTTCCTGCTCTCTGTTGCAGCATACCGAGAATCAGCAACTTTTCGGAGTCGGGCGCGCATTTCGAGAAACATTGCAAACAGAGGCTAATCGGGGCATCCCAGTGGATTTCCGCGCAAAACAGCCCAAGCATACATCATTTTATTATCCGGAGCGGAGTCCAGGCAGCCCCTGGCTTGCATGCCAGTTTACCGCTTTCTTCTTTAATTTGCTAATTAATTAGGAATTTGTATATTATTCGGACTGTATTATTCTTTCATTTCGGACTGTATTATTTATTCGGACCCTCTGCGCGAGGGCATAATTGTAATAAGGGTGGGTGAGTGTGATGTATGTCTTCCAACCCCACGTCTTTCTCCCTTTTATTTACCCGCTTATGATGGTTAGATATAGGGCATATTTCGATTAGCATACAGTATGACAGCATGTTTGCATCATTCATCTGTTTTGCACGCACCGGGCTCGGCGCATCATACAAACTGCATTGTACTTCAATTCCAAGTCGAATACGTGTTAGTTGTAGAATTCCATATGCCATGTTTAGAAAAGCCGAGCCTGCTATAGTTACATTATTGCATGTGTTGCATTAGGCAATTCTGTATAATTAGGATCATGCATGATTTCTAACCCGTTTTCTGTCTTGGGTCGGAGTACTTGGTGAGTTTTATGCTTTAGCATCCTTGCATGCGTGTGAGTGATTGCCATGGATAGCATGCTTACCATGAGGCTATATGCTTATGTGATATAACTGCCTTGAATGCCTGTGGGTGGAGGTTGTGTTACTTGAATTGGAATAATTCATCAAATGTTTGTTTTAAGCCCACTAGATAGTGGCAAAATCATGTTTTCTAAGCCCACCTGAGGGTGGCAAATCCGCGTCTTAGCCTACCTGCGGGTAGTACCATCAAACCATTTTCAAGCAAACAAACATGAAATGTTTTGTTCCAATTCAGGCGACTCAGTCTATACTTGTTTGCTGCGAGCATCACATAGTAACCTAGGCTAATAACCGGAATAAGAGCATACAAGGTTTTCAAAAACAGATATCATGGTTAGTAGAGGCCGGTCTTTGACCGGGCGAGCGGGGGTGCTCACGAAGTGACCTTCCCAATCGTACCCAAGTTCCTGAGCCGAGGCAACTTTGGTGATGACGGACACGTGGCCTTTGGCACCGAGTCAGGGTTTCCTAAATTTCCCATTTTAAAAATATTTAGGTGGCGACTCTGTATCTGGCGAAGCAGTCCATGTTTGGCACTTCTTTCAAAAATCTGTTTTCCAAAACGATTTGCCGGATTTGGACTCTTTGGTTCAAGATTAAGAACCGTGACACAAATCGAGTCCGAGCTGTAGCGAGGTCCCCCGCGGGCTTGTTACACCCATCCTCATCCTTTTCTCCTCGGCTGTGAAGGAGGCGCATCACTGTCATCGCTAGGCGTAGCTCGGTTTTTCCCGCTCCCTTTCGGAAGAATGAATAGCCTTTACAGTTCGGACTCTACTTGTGTTGGTTCTGAAACTGATTTCACAAGTGCAATGTGAAACAGTGGAAACACAAAAAGAGTCCAAATCCAGCAATTTCTTTTGGAAAATCGATGTTTGAATCAAATGCTAAAAATGGACTGCTTTGCCAGATTTCAGAGTCGCCACCTAAATATTTTTGAAAAATTTAGGAAACCCATGACTCATGCCAAAGGCCATTAGTTCGTCGTTACCAAAGTGTCTTGGTTCGAGAACTTAGGTATGAGAGGGAAAGGTCAATAATGAGCGCCCCACTCACCCGATCAAAGAACGACCTCTGCTAATTATGATGTGATTCTTATGTACAACATATGTTCTTATTTTATTTTTTAACATGCAAGTATAGACTAATTTCACTAGAAGTTGGAACGTTTGATTTCATGTTTGTTTTGAAAAAGTGTTTTGAATATGTACCACTTGAGAAAGTGATCTCATATATATACATTTAATCAAAGTATCCTAATTTCAGTAAATAGTCTTCATCCATAGACATTCAAACAGGTATATCAAGTAAGCATTTAGCCTCATGGTAATATGTTTGATATGGGAGCAATCACATTCATGCAATGTGCTAAAGAAAAAAAATGCTTACCTTATGTCCGAATGTGAGTCAAAAGAAAGCAAATAGTTGGAAAAAATGTATGATCCTAATTAATACAACATGACTAATGCAACACATACAACGTACAATTAATAAGCTCGGCTACTAGCATGGCATGTAAGTCAATTCAAGGCATGTGATAGCGCACGTATTCAAGTAAAGAGTTTGAATTTGACATTTGAATAACATGATGAGCCGAGCTTTATGCATGCAAAATGAATGAATGCAAGTCATGGAAATGCTAATTTGAAAATATGATGTCCCTATGCTAACCATCATAAGCAGATAAATAAAAGGGAGAAAGAATGAGAGGTTGGAAGACGTACAACTTATTACATATTTGTCCTCACGAAGGAGGGTTCAAATGTCCAACTGTCCGAATAAATAATTATTACAAATCTGAATGAATAATAAATGAAAGGGGCTGTCTAATTTATTACAATAATGATATGTAATGATTGCTCGATGCTTCTCAGGAATTACTCTGTCTGCCTTGCTGGGATTTGTTTTGTTTCACCCTATCATTGCTTTCAACCAAAAGTGTATTGTTTGTAATTTATTGGAGCCTTGCCGACCGAAAACGAGACTTAGTTGAGCCCCGAATAAATCCAATCATACCTTGTTTTCTTTGCGGAAATCTGTTTTTTGTGCCTGAGGTGAAACAGTGCAGACAGGGCATTCCTAGCCATGTTGTAGGCTCGCCTTTTTCTCACACCCTGCCTTTCGAAAAGGGTTTGAAAAGAAGGCCTCACAGTTCGGACTCCTGCGGTTCTGAATCTAGTCTCACAAGTGCAATGTAAAACTGATAAACACCAAAGAGTCTAATTCGGCAAATCATTTTGGAAAATCAGATTTTAAATCAAATAATGCCAAAATTGGACTGCTTTGCCAGATTACAGAGTCGCCACCTAAATATTTTATTTTGGTGAAATTTAGGAAATCTTGACTCGTGCCAAAGGCCACGTATCTGTTATCACTAAAGTTGCCTCAGCTTGGGAACTTGGGTACGAGGGGGGAAGGTCATGAAATGAGCACACACGCTCGCCCGATCAAAAGATCAGCCTCTACTAATCATGATATGAGATTTTAAAAAACTTTATGTGTTCTTATTTCAGTTATTAGCTAACTTTACTATGGGACGCACATAAGCAAGTATAGACTAAAATCGCGAGAATTGGAACAACTCAACTCATGTTTGCTTTTGAAAATGGTTTGAATTTGCCACCCTCAAGTGGGCTTAGAAATGCGGATTTGCCACCAAACATGGTGGGCTTAAAACATGATTTGGCACTTCGCAAAGTGGGCTTAAAACTCACACTCATTGAATTGTTCCAATTCAAGCAACAAAGCCTCCATCCACAGGCACTCATGCAGTTTAGCATTTAAGCACATAGCCTCATGGTAAGCATGCGAAACATGGGAATATGGCAATCACACTCATGCAAGCATGCTAAAGCATAAAACTTACCGAGTACTCTGAGCCAAAACAAAAACTAGTTAGAAAGAATGCATGATCCTAACTATACAATATGCCTAATGCAACACATGCAATAATGCAATTAATAGGCTCGGCTTCTAATATGGCATATGTAACACTTTGATAGCATGCTTTGAAACACGTACTCAAGTAAGTATTGAAATTGACAATGTAGTTTGAATAATGCGCCGAGCCTTGGTGCATGCAAGACAAATAAATGGATGCAAACATGTAAGCATAAGGTATGCTTATTGAAAATGTCCCTAAACTAACCATCGAAAGCGGTTAAATAAAAGGGAGAAAGACGTGGGGTTGGAAAACATGCACACACGCACGCATGCACACTTATTACAACATTACGCCCTCGCGAAGGAGGGTCCAAATAAATAAGCTAACTAGCTACGCTAATTACACTAACTATTACAAAACGAAACTAATTAACTATTCCAGTTAACTAGTTATTACAACCGAATTAAGCTAATTAATTACAAAATGAATTAATTAACTAAATAATTACAACACTTGTATGAATGAATTAGCTACGACTACCTAATTAAACAAAGCAAGTAAATGGCCTCGAGGGCGAGGGACGCATGCATGCTTGGTTGGTTTACTCCCGAAAATCCACCGCCTTGCCATCGGATACCTCTGTTTGCACTTGCTTGAACACCAACAGTGCTGCCAACTTCTGGAACATCTCTGCTCCAACTCAGGAACACACTTGTGCAAAATTTAATTTTTGGCCAATCGGCTACTTCTGGTGGCCGGTCGGCCACTACTGGTGGCTGGTCAACCACCCCTTCCCTGAACTTCTTCTTTTGCTGCAACAGAGAGCAAACCGAGGCAAAGTAGTGTATTCTCAAGGAGTGCATGTACTGTTACTCTCCTTATCATCACACAAGCTCAAAGAAGTGTAGCTCTTGGCCCTCAAACCATCAACCAACCATTTTCATGTATGACGGCCAAAGAACTAAGCTTGTACAAGCTTAATGAGTGCAAAACAAGACTCAACAAAACCACAACCCTATCGTGCATGATCAAGGGTGATGGTGACTAAGAAAAGTGGCACGTTTCATCACTTTGAGTATGAAACGTCCCATTTTTCTTGTGTTCGAATTAACGTCCGATCCGAACACATGCTATGCAACATGAAAGATGCTTATCTTGCCTCTTTACTTGTCATGTTTTATTTACCCATTTTAGCTTACCAATCCATTCTTTAATTGATTAGTCCAAAGGTAAGTGTCCTCTAATTGAAAGAGGGCTTAAACCACAAGTACCTTGAGCATGAAAGAGACCTCATGCCGTTGGTTAGTAGAAACCCTCAAAAGATGATTAAAACCACTAAGCATGAGTGTCTCAATTTCACATTCAAGCCAACAAGGGGTTCAAAGCCACTTTCAAAATAAATGAAAGAGTAAAGAATAGAGGGAGATTGCAGAGATTTCAGTGCTAAAATGGAGTGTAAAAAGACACTAAAACATGCCAACAACTCATGCAATTCATGCCAAAAAAGCCTAAAACATTAAGCTAGTGAAGCCTCTTTACACTACAACCACACAATACAAGCCTCAACTGAGTTGACCAGCCCAAAACAGAGCCAAAATAGGTCAAAACAGTGACTAAAACATGTTGAGATTAAGGTACAAAATGCTAGAAAAATATGCTCACATGTTAAGCTATCTAGGCATGCAAACAAGACACAAGGAGAGAAGGCTACCCCCTCCAATTTCGTACTTCAAAATGAGGTTTTTGCCACTGAAATAACTCTGAATTTCAGTGGTTTAAAGGCCCAAAAAGTTTGATTTAAATGTGCTAAAAGATGATGCAAAAGCTTACATAATTAGGCAATAAGAATGGTGGACTACCCCTTAACACAAAATGACTTCAAACCACCATGTTAAGCCTCAAAAATCAGAGTTTTTTGTAGTTGAAAACCAGCTCAAAAATAGTATAAAAGGATGGCAAAATGAGTAGCCAAAACAAGTATACTAAGCAAATGAACTACCTCTTGAAGCTCAAGCACAAAACAGCCTCAAATTCTAGCTCAAACCTCCTTCAAGAGCTCAAACTAGACCCCAAAGAACCTCAGCTCCAAGATAAGGGTGTTTGGTTAAGGGTTAGTGTGTAAAAGTGTAGAGAAAACTAACTACCAAGCACAAAACAAGAAGAGAGAGAGAGAGAGAGAGAATTCTAGAGAGAGGGAGAATTTTGATCCAAATTTTCTAACCCTTCAAAATAAGAGAGGACATCCCCTGTATATAGAAAAACAAGATTGAAGCTTGAATTCATCATACCATACACGTGTATGGAGATGCACTTCAGTGAACAATAGTTGACACAACTGGCAAACAAATATCTGAAAAAGGAGAAAAATGGCCGTCAGCCATCAATGTGGTCGACCGGCCACCACTGATGGCCGGCAGGCACAAGCCATGGCCGATGGATTGCAGGGATGGCCAACAGGCCACCCTCTCCTCCAAACTTGAAACAACAAGCTCTTGGTCCACAATCAAACACAAAACAGATAGGTTTAGAGGCTCAAAGACAAGATCATCGAGTGTTCAAGTGATGACATCGGGTGTTTAAACGATGACATCTTCGAGCACTCAAAACGAACACGAGCATGTAAGATCATCGAGTGTTCAAACGATGACATCCAAGTCTTACGGATGGTCAAAAATGGGGTGTCTACACATGTTTGTCTCTTCTATCCTTCTCTATCATAGAAAATACTCAAGAGAGAAGCGAACTGGGTTCCCAAACCATCTATGGTTGCAAGTTGATTCGCAAGATGATTTTGGACATGATAGGACAAAGATCAATAAATGCAATGCATAACAACCACCCCTCTCACCTATCATGAAATGAATTCAATAAGGGAAGTAGAGATGCTTCAAGGTTCATCAAAATATCATGAGTTGATGTCAGACAAGCCTTGACACAATAGACTCCGGCATAACGTTTGGCCGTAAAGACGCTTCAAGATTCATCAAAACATCATGAATTGATGTAAGACAAACCTTGACACAATAGACTCAGTATAACGTCCGACCGA
Source organism: Camellia japonica (assembly GCA_030407325.1). Taxonomy (NCBI): domain Eukaryota; kingdom Viridiplantae; phylum Streptophyta; class Magnoliopsida; order Ericales; family Theaceae; genus Camellia; species Camellia japonica. Next base: position 5,496,995 of record JAPPVO010000014.1, on the reverse strand, counting down.
ATCCAATATTAGTTCTTTATGTCGGTTGTAATCCAATTAACCAATTTTATTAGCCTTTTTTATTACCTTTCCATTTCTTTATCTTTTCTCCTTTTTGTCCAAAAGTGATATTTACGTCCACTAAGTCCAAAACAATAAAGAGAAACAAGCATCAACTTAACCTGAGAAAATAAACCTTATTTTCTTCGGGGGAAATTATAAAGGAAGATTCAAACTCATTTACAAGTGATAAGGGATTTCAAGTCAAACCCAAGATGTATAACAAGGACTAGTCAGACTCAAAAGAGTGATAATGACTTAGGAAAAACCCAAAGTGAGCGATAATGACTTAAAATCCAAACTTGATAATAAGTGATAATGACGCTTTCCTTGATGATTTCCAAGGGTCCATTAGTCCCTTAAAAGTAAACACACTGGTGATAAAAAGAAATAAAAAAATGAAAGATTGGCTTTAGTATAAGAAAGATGTATGCCTTTGGTAATGAACCTCCGAAGAGATTAACCTATTAAGTATGAAAAAAGTCTTATGCCGTTGGTAATGAACCTCCGAAGAGATTAAACTATTAAGCATGGAAAATTTTCTTTCTTATACTTGAATAACAATCTCAATTTTTCACAACTTTTTAATCGAACTAATCAAAGAATGGAGGGAGGTTGCAGAGATGATTATGCAGAGTTGATTAATTGGTTATTATAAAACAAACATAATATGTAAAACAAAATTATTGAAATAAATTAAACAGCCCCTAAATAGCGTAAAATAGTGCTGAAATTAAGCTATAGAAGGTGTACAATCATAAAGAGATTAAAGCGAGTAAACAAGTATAAGGAAGGGTGGCTAATCCCTCCATTTGTACAACTTCAAATTACATAGTTTCGATGTTGAAGAACAGCCCCAAAACAGTGGCAAAAATAAGTAGGAAACACAAGGATTTAAGCTAGGAGTAAGGTTCAAGCAAGGGGAATTAACCCTTCCACCTTTGGGAAGCTTTTAATCACAAGTTTCAGCTCTCAAAATAGTCCAAAAATAATATGAAAACACAAGAAAAAGATGAACAAAGATTGAAATAAAAGCAAGAAAGCTTTACCTCTTGTAGAGAAGGTGTTCTTGTTGTAAATCAAACTTGATTCCAAAGCACCCTCAAGTTTGAGTATAATTTTTAATTCTCAAATCAAGTTCAAGTTCAAGCTCTTGTATGGTATGTATGGATGATATGAGAGCTTCAACGCTATGGAAGAACAATGATGAACTCAACTATTGTATAGTTCTCACATTTCTTTGATATTTCTATATTTGATCTTTGTAACTAATATCTCATTTTTGAAAAATAAAAACAAATTAATGTATACAAATTAAAAAAAAAATGACAAAAACGTAAATTAAAAAAAAAAAAACAAAAATACGCCTCATCCAAAAAAATAAAAACATAAAAATAGAAATTAGCATTTGCCACGTAATTTAAAAATAAATAAAACACATGAAAACCCATTTTTAAAAAATAAAAATAAATTAATGTATACCAATAAAAATAAAAAAGACAAAAATGTAAATTAAAAAAAAAGAACAAATTAATGTATACAAAAAAAATGACAAAAACATAAATTAAAAAAAAAAAAAAAAGAACCATAAAAATACGCCTAATCCAAACAAAAAAACAAACAAAAAAAAAAATCCGGTACAATAACGCTGACGTGGAGGATGTAAGGCAAGGAGTTGACATGTAAAAATCACTTCAAGGACAGTTTGGTCATTTAACATGAAGACACCTCACCAAAAAGTCAAAAAAGTCAAAAAATCCTTCCTAAACTAGACTTTTTAGTCCCAGACTAAAATAGTCAACAAGACCAAAAAGTAAACCCACTTCCCAAATGACACCTTAATATGTTTAGACTTATTTATTTAATTTTAATAAGTTCGAGTTCAAGTTCGAATGTAATAAAAATTTAACAAACCAAATTTAAAAACCGAACTCAAACTTCATCACGAACGACCCTATTCATTGCAGCTCTATGCACTGGTGTCAAAAGATAACAAAAATGAAATATATAGGCCTTGCAAAACAAAGGCCATTCAAGCAAAACTTCGTCATACTGAGCCCAACTACACTTAAACTATTGGTGGGCCTTCATTGGGCCTTAAAACACTCTTACCTTAAAAGGCCAAATTTGGATTGACCATGTCTCAGCCCAATAAAGATATGTCTTGGTCCAGTTAAATTCTGTAACCTCGCACGGATCTGGTTTACCCAAGGTGGGCCCTGGGGACCCATCCTACCGATTGATCACAAATATTAGCATATATTTTTAGGTTGGATTTCTCTCAAGTTCTGTAAAGTTTAGCACAGGTCTCATTTGTCTAGAAATACAGACATAAGTCACGAGAAATCGGACACATATATAGATAGATAAGATTTTCAACAATGCTACAGGTTACTAAATTCCTACCACTAACACCATCACTTATGATGTGGAAAGTCAAAAAAAAAAAAACAAAACAAAACAAAACTAAGACACAAAATACATGTGGCAAAAATGCATCATTTTAGTGGTCTGCATTATTTTTTCGGAGATTTTTTAAACAAAAATGCTTCATACTATTAATTTAACACCACTAAATAGATCACTAATGACGTGGCAAGATGTGGACCCCATGTTGATGTGATAGTTTGGCCTTTAATTTTTTTTTTCTTACACTGCCACGTCATTAGTGTTGGTTTTAGTAATGGTGTATTAGTGGTCTGAATCAGAACTCTTTTTTAAAAATAAACTCCATCAAAAAACTGTATAATCTTGTATATATTTTATGTTTAATATTTTATTTCTATATTTGTAACAGAATTGATTTTTCTATGAGGTGACTACTTGGCTAGTAGAGGTGCTCAACGGATATTTCAATCAGCTCAAATAAGCCGAATCAAACCGATCTGCCGCATTTTAGACTGATGCGTGATGATGAGTAAACGGTTGCGGATTGATTTTTTTCAATCCACCTAGTTTTAGACACATGACAGATTTGAGGTTCTTTTAGCCGCAACTGAACCGCCAAATCGCGAGCACCCCTAGTAATTTGTAATACTTGTATTTTAAATTTATATAGATATTCTATTTGTGTTTTCAATTGAAAAAGAGTTTAGATATTCTGTTGTGTTTTCAATTTGGAAATCCTTTTATCAAATGTCAAGTATTGATATTTGGTATTTTGTGTAAAAAATATAAGGCTTAATTTTGTCATTTTTTTAAAAAAAAATCAAATTAAATAGTTTATGAATATATTAAAAAAAAAGTAATTAAATAATTTTGATAATGCATGGCTTTCTTATATATATTTATTATTGGTATTTGAGAATTTACTTGATAATCTTTTAGTTATGCTGAGTTGGATTGTTATCTAAAAAAAAGTTGACAAGTTGTATTTTGTTCAAAATTTATAAAAATTTAAACCGATAAATCGATTCACAACCATCTGTAAATTCGTTAATCCGTATTAATCAATTCAACGGATAGATACAAATTAATATTTTTTAATCCATTAATCTGATAAATGGATGACAAATTAAAATTTTTTTAACCGTAACTAAACCGTGAGCACTCCTGCTGACTGGTGCATGCTCTCAGAAGGTAGGGGTTTTATTTTTATTTTTATTATTATATTAGTATTACATTATGATTTGGAATGGATCTCAAAAAGGTGGGTAGGTGATGACCAAGGTAGTAGGAGAGGCTAGCAGATTCAAATAATGGGGATATGTTACAAACGTTTAAAACCTATTAATTTGGCCCATAACATTCATATGCTCATAGTATGTGGCCCATCCTTTCAAAAGCTGATTTATCCTTATCCCTCACATACATAAATATAAATATATATTTATGAAAAATGTTAAAAAATAGCCCTTAAGATTATCAATGTGTTTAGTTTGAATTTTCTGTATTAAATTTTTTGAAAATTGACTTTTTAAATTTTCGTATTTTTTTATTTTTAGTGAATATTTTTTAAATTTTAAACATTTTTTTTACTTTTTTAAATGCACCTTACTTAGATGTATCTAAAAAGTAAAAAATTATGAAAAAATATTTTAAAAAATTAATAAATACATAAAAATATAAAAACATGTACTGAATTCTTGTATTTTTTTTATATTTTTGGTATTTAGTGAATTTTTAAAAGATTTTTTTTACAATTTTTTTATTTTTTAGGTGTATTTATGTTAGGTGTGTCTAAAAAGTAAAAAAATTGCTTAAAATATTAAAAAAATTCAGTAAAAATAAAAAAACACGGAAAATAAGAAAGTAGAATTTTTTAAAAAGTATTTTTTGAAAAGTGGAAACAAACAAGGTAACTTAAAAAAATGTATAAAAAAAATATATTAAAATATGTAAAAATATTTTGAGATATGTAAAAAATATATGAAGATTATAAATATTTTAGCATTTTATAGTACCGATTTATTGACAATCTTAAAACTATCATTAGCAGGACTCTTTGTTTATATTATTTTATTTTATTATATAAAGTCTACGCCTTGTTAAAGTTTCGTCACAATTTTTCATTTTCAAACTGCTTTGCGAATGTCTCACTTTTTTATTTTAAATTTCAAAATTTTATGACTTCTTCAGTTATTTTTCCCATTCATCTACATTTTATTGGTCAATTAATAACTGTTCGACTCATTGATTTTTATAACACACCCATCAATTATTACGCACCTTCTAATATATATATAATATGATCATATTATTTTGAATTTCTCTAATACTCACTATATACATTTCCACCTTTGTATATTGAGAGGGCTTTTCCACCTCTAATATTCACTATATATATTTACTCATTGTTGTTTTTTTTCTTATTTTTTAGATGAAGAAAATTTAAATGTGACTAAAAGGTAAAATATTTGTGAGAAATCTAACAAAAATAAAGCGAAAAAAGAAGAAGAAGAAGAAATTGTGGTAAATTTTATTTTACAAAAAAATTTTCTTTTAATGTGCATCAAGATTAGGTATATTTAAAAAATATTAAAAAATAAACTACAATGAACAATAAAAAATAAAAAAATAAAAACTAAAACCAAAGTAAAGTCTTAACAACAATTTTCTAAAACAAAACCAAACAAAGACTGAAACTAGAAAGCTCCTAGGTCCTTCGAGATATAATTTAAGTAGAAAACCATTACCTAATTTTTTTTTTTTTTTTACTTTTTAATTTTGTTAGGAAATTATTATTTTCACTCTACGTATTTTAGTTATATTTTAAATTTTACTTTTACTATCGTTATTTTAGTTATATTTTAAATTTTACTTTTACTATCATAAATTATAGAAAACACGATTTACATACACAATAATAAAAATAAATTTTAAATAGTAAAAATAAATTTCGCTCTCATTATGCTAAATGGTTATGTTAGTTAATGACTGTGGAAACCCGAGCAAAATTATAGAAAAAAATTATAATTCATTTGGGGCATGCACCAATAAATCCCAAATTTGTATCTTGTAACCCATTTGGTCCTATGAATTTTCTTATGAACCGTTAGGTCCTATCCTAATGTTAATGACCATTGAACATCATCGACATCAAATCATCAACATTAAACATCATCAAACATTAAACATTAAACATCATCATCAACATTAAACAATAAACATCATCAAACATTAAACATTAAACATTATTCATCATAAACATCAAACATCAGGCATCAGACATAAAACATTATTCTTCAACATTAAACATTATACATCATCATAAAACATTAAACATCATCATCAACATTAAACATTAAACATCATCAAACATTAAACATTAATACCAATATCTACAAATCTGCATATATAGAATCAACAGAACTGAAAATAAGCAAACAAATAGAGATAAAAATTTGAATAGCAGCAGCAAAAGAAATCAAATCGAACCCATCATCAATACATCAAAGTAACAAAAACCCATCAAAATTAGTTTCTCCAATTCTCCAAGATCTCATCTTATCTAACAAAATTCCAAACTTCCATCACTTTCCACAAATTCTAAGTACCCAAACAGAGATAAAAGATCAAATAAAAAACCCATCAATATATGACAGAACAGAACTGAAACAATGTGAATATATATACCTTGCAAAGTGGGTTTAGGGCAAACAAACCCATCATTGGCGAGAGAGATATTCGAAGGCATAGGAACACTGGGGACCCAACTCCGAACTGGGTACCCACCAAATCGATCTGAAAGAAGAAGATGATCATCGACATTTAGGGCTTTTATATATAGATATATATGATCGACATTGATTATATATATATATATATGATCGTCATTTAGGGCTTTTGAGTTAACATTCGGTTTTTTTTTTTTTTTTTTTACATTGATCGACATCTAGGGCTTTTATATATATATATATATATATATATGTGATCGCGTATCTGTTTGTGTTTTGAATTGTAATTGAGACTGTAGGAGGAATTGATCTAGAAATTGATGATGTTCACATTTTTTTTTTTTTTTTATGATGTTTTGTTAATGTTGCTAATGTAGTTAATATTTTGATGATGTTAATAATGTTGTTGATGTTGCTGATGTAGATAGTGGGACTAAATGGTGCATAAGAAAATTCATAGGACTAAATGGTTCAACTTTCTATCATATAGGATTTACTGGTAATTTTTTCTAAAAAAATCCAATGATGAATTTTATAAACACTAATATTTTAAATTTTTTATGAATTTGTAATTATTTTTTTGAAAAGACCATCAAATAGTATTTTCTCTAAAGTTATATCTAGTCAAACGCCTTGAACAATTTGATGTGATGATTAGTGTCATTTTCTACTCAGTGATGTATACCAACGAATATTTAACTAGAAAATGAAAGTCAGCTTAGTTGGTTAATTAGATCCTTATGGGTGATTATTACATTTGAAATTAAATTTTCAGAGTTAGATGTTGCTTGTGCTAGTCCAATTTTAGGACAAGAGTAATGGTAGTATAGTCAAAATTTTGTTCTAAATTCACTTATGATGGATGAAAGATGAAGTTATTGAATAAATGCAATAATGACATAGAGAGGTAGGCCTGGTTTGACAATTTTATTTATTGATTAAAATAGTCAAAATAAATAAATAAATAAAATTAAAAAGATCATTAAAAAATTTTAAAAATTAAAAAGTTATTAAAAAAATCAAATATCTCACGAATTGACGGTTTTTGTTACAATTTTAAAAAAGGTCAATCCTAAATTTATTAATTTTTTTATCTTAAAAAATAATCAAAAAATTATTAAAAAAATCAATTCCCAAACAACACCTAATTAGTTTTATTAGAGTATCGATAATGTGATGGTTACAATTGTGTACTGAATTATTTATTAACTGAGAAAAGTGAGTAGGTTAAGTGTTTGTTAATTTAATAAGTCAATGAGTATTCCAATTATGTAATTAAAATGTGGATTAAGTGAATAATATATATTATATATGTAGAAAAATGACAAGGTCTATCTTGTAATATTTTTCTCTGTCTCTCTCTTTTTTTTTACGTCGTCAATTAATTGATATAAAAAAATGATAAGTAAATTACACTTTGTATCTATGTATTTTGCATTAAATTTTACTTTGGGCTTTATATATGAAGTCATGGCAGTCAATCCTTACATTTCTGGTCAAATCTCACTTTGATCCTTGTACATGAAATTGTAACAGTCAACTTCCTATACTTTTAGTCAAATCTCACTTTGGTCTTTATGCAAGTGTCAATGTTTCATTTCTAATTACTCAATTGTTTAAATTTTTAACAGAATCTAATCATATGATAAGAATGTGACTACGGCATGACAGTTAGAAAATAAAATCATTTACATCTTCTATCAATACACACTTTATCTCAAATTTTACATCAGAATATGACTGTATTAGGCTAAAACAAAACATAAATTATGAACAATTAAAAAGATGAACTAGGATTTTACATAAATTAGAATCATGAAACTCTGTTTTTCACTGTAACACAGTTTTCTATCTATTCATCTTTCTTTCTCTTTGATTTCTTTGTTGTATTTTCTTTTTAAGATTTCAAAAGTTCTACTTTCTTGCATTTTTATTCTAATTTTACCGTACGAACTCACATATATATATATATATATATATATATTGTATTAAATAATATTCATGTGCTTATCACATAGGATAAAGTGTATTGGTGAAAAACATGGATGATTTTTCTCTCTTACTCTCATTTCGTAGTCACATTTTTGTCACATAATTGGATTTTGTTAAAGATTTAAAAATAAAGTAACAGAACATAGATATTAACACTTATATAGGGACCAAAGTAGGATTTAAGTAAAAGTATATTGGGTTGACTGTCACAATTTCATGTGTAGGAATCGAAATGGGATTTGACTAAAAATACAGATGATTGATTGTCATGATTTTATATATAGAGACTAAAATAAAATTTGATGCAAAATAAAGAGATGCAAAATATACTTTACCCAAAAATAATTTTGCAGTGTCCATTGAAAATTTCCTTGGATCATATAAGCACGTGGTCGCTTATCATCAAATAGACAAACAACCAGTGTATTTCCCATAAAGATCTATGGTTGTTTTTCTAAAATTTATTTAAAATTTTAAAAACGCAACCAAACAAATCTCTTGTAAAAAAAGAAATAATGTAAATTACCAAAGATTCAAAAGTGTACAACCCATGGTGGTGGGCATTATCTGTTGGAATAATCTTTTATGTAAAATAAATAATTTAAAATTAAATTAAATAAATAAAAATAAATTACTTACAGAATTTATTTACCGAAATAAAAAAAAGTACAAAATTGATCAAGTCGAGTGTGTGACACTCTGTCCTTAAGACAGATTTTTCCGCTTCGGTGCTTACGGATAAATGGCATCTATCTTCCAAGATACAATGATCTTTACATGGATTGTAGTAGCACTCCAAACAATCTGTACGGCGAACAAAACCTGTGTTCTATACTCTCAGAAATTTCCCTAAAATAATATGTAGAATACATATGCAAGAGAGCAGGGGAAAAAAAAAAAAAAGGCAAGAAAAAAGATTTTCAGAATGAAACAATTGCTGGAAAAATCCTGGTATTTATAGGGCCGAACAGGTATGAATTTCAAACCGAACAAGTATGTTTTTGAAATGAACAGATCTATTGAAAAATAGAACAGGTGCCAACTGTTTGAACCTACTGGAAAATGGGCTGAAAAAGGGCACTGTTTGGATAGAAAATTTGGCGCAAAAATTAAATTAATTTCGTTTAGAAATTCAAATAATTTTTCCCTAGAATTTGAAAAAATTCAAATAAATTTTATCCAAAAAATTAATGTTAAGACCCATAACCCCGCTCGGCCGAACAGAGGCAATGTGTGTGTGGTGGTTTGAGCCAAAACTCACTTTGTCCACGACTCCTCTCTTTTACAAATTTGGGTTGCCCTTTGGGGACCAACCCAGGTATTCCCATCTAGAGTTTATAAACACATACAAGCTTTCTTCAAGTTTCAATGTGGCACAATCCATTTCAAGAAAATTCATATTTTATTGCTTTAATTATCTATTCCACGAATTCAAGAACGATGTCAACTTACCATTCACTCATAAATAGTTTTGACGAACCGCTTTCACCATGTGACTTGTCATGCAGTAAGAAACATGTCACCTCTTTGGATCCACTCCAAAAAGAGTGTGGCTCCCACTCAAATTTAAACTTTAAACTGGCTCAAAATAAGACTATAAAAATTATAATTATCAACATGCTAGTTTTTTTGGGCGACAAAGTGCCATAAAACCTCATCAAGTCTGAGCGGCAATCATAAGCTCCACGTAATTATGCTTTGTAAGTAACCAAACTATGATTTATTAATTTAAAATAATATTCATGTGCTTTTTACCTCGTCGGAAAGCCATCACAATGATCTAGTGCCACTTTTTTTTAAATCCAAATTCTTAGTCACTAATGGATATTTGCGTGTTTGAATCACTAATAAACTCTACAAATTGGATGGCAATGATGAAATTTGAAGATTAGCACCACCAAAAGCAAAAAAAAATTCCATGAGAGAGCTCAACAATTAGGTGAAATACACTCGACGGAAAAATAAACTCTATCAATTGAGACATTGTTGGGTTTAGTGAGCTTATTTTAAAATTGATTTTGATAATTTAAAATATTTATTTTATAGGATATATTGAGCAGATCAACTATGCATTAAGTTAAAAAAATTGAAAATTGAAAATCGATAATTATGTGATTAGATCACATTTATCTTTAAAAAAATAATGACAAGTATGATTTTAAGAATAGATTATCCGTTTTCTTTTAAAACAAATGTGATTCGATAGATATTTGAACATTTATCTTAATTTTTTTTGACGTGTGCTCTAATTAGTCAATCCTACAAACTAAATGGCTCTGATTATGAAAATAAGCCTTGAGGTATTCTGACTCAAAGCATCTCTAACAACAAAGGTATTTAGAGTATTTTTGATATTTTAGCTATGTTTGGTTTTGATTTTTTTGGTTAAAAAAGCACAAAAAATAAAATTGACTACATAACCCACTAAGATAAAATGTCACATTCAAATCATGATCATTATATTTTTTATTTACAAAAGTCAAAAAAATCCAAAACAAAAACTAAACAAGACTAAAAAAATTATGTTAAAATAATCAAAAAAATCATGCTATTTTAGCTCTTTCGAAACGAAGACTTTGCTTAGTTTCTTCGAAATGGCACTCCAACATGATAGGCCGCCACAAGGTAAGCATTTGGATTCATCCTCTCTTGGATAGTTACGTTTAGAGAGATTAGAGACCAAACAAATCAATTTCGAGAGTAAAAATGTTATTATAGTACGCACTGGGTAAAGTGTTAGGCAACACTAGTAGGCATTTTGCCTAACAAAAGTAAATAAAAAATATATTACGTATTTTGTTTACCCACTTTGCCTAATGTGTATTCTAACAATACATTTTATTTTTTGAAATTGATTTGCTTAACTTTCAAGACTTTTCATATGAAGATGATACAAAATGTCTATAATATTTCTTATTAAAAAAAGGAAAATGTTTGGGATCCCCACAAAAGAGGACACTATGACCCCCATTGATGTTTGACCATTAATGTGTTTAAATTTTTTTTCGAAATTATGTCTGACAGTGACATGAATAGTTCAGATCATTTTGGAGATTGTGGGGGTCTCTATCATTACTGTTAAAAAAATTAGTAAAACATCCCTCTCTAATTTTGAATAGTAAAAGAGATTCAATATATATATATATTTTTTTAATAACTAAAGTCCTTCGATGAAATTTCTCTGTAAAAATTTTAAAAGATCTCAACTACTATGAAAATATTATATATCATTTATCTTATAAAATCTAAATATCAGAAACTTTAAAAAAAAAATTTATCCTTCCTTATTTTCCTCAATTCTATTACGTAATAATACGTCTTTCCTATTGAAAATACACCGTGTGTAGAGTCAAATGAAACTTCAACTCGAAAGTGAAAATCTTACAAATGAGTCAAATTTGACAACCTTGAAGATGATAATAACAATGCATATGAAACTTGTGTTATTGCATAGAAATGACATGTCAACATCATGTGAACCCTGTTAAGTATTGGCAAAGCAAGGTTGGTGGTCCAAATGTTTACCAACTCTTTCAAAATTCTACTAAACAGGGACAAACATTATCTTCCTAGACCCCAATTAAAAAATGTGATTAAGTTGTAAACAACTCATCATGTTTTTTTTTTTTTTTTGAACAAAACTCATCATGTTGGAAAACAAAAGAACACATCACTTGCAAATGTTGTATTGCTATTGTTTATGATTAATACATAGCATTTAATTTACATTAACAATGAATGTGTCCATTTATATTTGTGATAAAAGAATAATTTGTCTGTTGTTCACTTAGTCGATTGAATCGTACAATCTAGGCTCATGAGTTTATTATAGTTTTCATTTTGATGATTCGATTCGTTCATTTTTTAAATAATTATTTATAGATCATCTAAAAAAAATAAAATTTGATTTGATAAGTGCAACCAAATGATTTTATTATATTTAATTTTTAAAAAATAAACAAGCATGAAGATAAATCGTATTTTAAAAAGTATATATACGGCTTGTTTGATTATTTTTATAATTATCATGTGTTATAATTATCAAATTAACACACGGTAAAATCATGTGTTATAATTATCAAATTAATTTAATTTTTTTTATAAATAATCCATATATAATGGCTTAAAAAATAAACAAATTGGATTTTAAAAATACTATCTGTTATGTTTCCATAAACCTGAATTGCACAAGAAGTAGACAGGAGACAAACTCAACCAGTACCACGAATTGTAATATAAGTGACATGATACGCTACAACCAACATTTTAATTTAATATTGTTATGTACACTTCTAATGTTGTTGTTGTTGTTTCTAATTTAATATTGTTGTGTACACTTCTAACCTATACTACATATATAATGAAATGGAGTACTTTTTTAAAAGGCTTCAAAAATCTATTCCTAAATTCTCATAATTTTAGAAAGAAAATATATATATATATGTGTGTGGGGGGGCACCTTCCTTTCCACTATTTAGGTCATTTCACTGTCTCTCCTTGAAGTGGGATGAAATTAACTAAGTTTTAGTGTCACAACCCAAACCCACCCTTATAGATTTAGCGTCGTAACCGACCAGTAATCCGTAATTACCGAAAACATGTTAATCACTAATGACAATAACACGATAATGGGGCTGGCGGAAGCTAATAAAGAAGAAAATAAAACGTTCAACGAGTTGTGAAAACTTAAATGAGACAAAACGAATTTTCATATAGACATATGTATATATATATATACATGGTCCATATCAAGTCCATATATCAAAAACATAAACAAAAGGAAGGGTCTCTGAAAAATCTAGAACTCCGCTAGATATTGATTTGTGATTATGTATCAATTTAAAGCAATAAAACAATCCCAATCAAACAATCAAGACAAATCAACACAACGATTTTAATGTGGAAAAACTACAATTGGAGCACCTCCAATTGTGATAAAAAAAAACCATGGGCAACAGCCACAAAACAATCCACTAAGAAGATATATAAAGAAATTACACAGGTATACTCTCAATTACCTAGTGAATCCACGCCCGAATTGAACCAACCCCTATGTGCCTCTTCCAACCCTGTCTTCACCTCGGAAAATCTTAAGGGCATCATTCCTAGCCTCGGAAATCTCCTCCTTTAGTTTGACATTCTCACTTTCACATGCTTTGAGTTTCATAGTGAGTTTGTCATTCAATTTGGATAAGTTAAGAGATTCCTTATACAACTTTTCATAAGCTTGCTCAAGCTCTTCATCATCACTTCCCGAGGATTCATTATCAGTGGCATTCTCAACCGGGCTCTTCGAATACTCTATTGGTCCATCAGTTTTAGAAGCTGCCATGAAGGCAATGAATTGTTTGTGTCCCTCTTCGCCTTGATCTTCGTTGTCACTTTCATCTTTATCAGATTCTGATTCATCATCCCAAGTGATAGCGAGGGCTTTCTTCTTCCTCAAACGAGTGGGGCATTCATGAGCAAAGTGGCCAAATCATTGGCATTCATAGCATTGGACTCTTTCAGAGTTCCCTTGTATCTTTCCTTTCTCCTTCTTGGCTATAGAATTAATTTTGAATTTATCTTTGCCTTTGGATTTATGAGTACGAGTAGATTCCAAATGATTAGGATTCTTCTTCAGAAAAGATTTTTTAAATTGTTTTACAAAAGCATCCGTAATCTTGGAATCTATCTCACAATCCTCATCAGAATCAACTCCAACTCTATGAGCACTACTAAAAGCAACATCTTTTTATTTCTTTTTGAAATTGCTATGTGCCTCATAAGTTTAGAGATTTCCAACCAAATGATCTAGCTTGAGGTTGTCAACATCTTGAGCCTCCTCAATAGCCGTAACTTTTTGGTTCGAACCGATCAGGCAAGGACCTCAGAATTTTTCCTACAATCTTGGATTCTAGTATTTTTTCACCTAAATTGAAGCTGGAATTTACAATGTCACTCAACTTCGCATGAAATTCATCAAAGGTCTCACTATCTTTCATTGAAATGTTTTCGAAACTAGACGTGAGCCTTTGAAGTTTTGAGCGTTTAACCGAAGGAGTGCCCTCATGAATAGTTTGTAAGATATCCCAAGTCTCTTTTGCGACTTCACAATTGCAAATTCGACTAAACTCTTCAGGTGTGAAAGCGCAAAAGAGAGAATTGAAAGCTTTACTATTCCAACTACTATTTTGGTAATCAATTGTGTCCCACTTATCAATTGGTTTGGGGAAAGTTACTCCATCAACGGTAATCGTCGGTTCAGTCCACCCATACATGACAGATTACCAAACTTTTTAATCAATAGATTTTACAAACGATCTCATCCGAGCTTTCCAAAACGAATAATTGGATTCGTCAAGTAGGGGTGGTCGAACCATAGAATTTCCCTCACGAATTGAATCCATTATCACAAATCAAACAAGATCTCGTTCTAATAGATTTTTTTTTAAAAAAAATAGAACGACCTGCTCTGATACCAATTGAAAAATCTAGAACTCCGCTAGATATTGATTTGTGATTATGTATCAATTTAAAGCAAAAAAACCATCCCAATCAAACAATCAAGACAAATCAACACAATGATTTTAACGTGGAAAAACCACAATTGGAGCACCTCCAATTGTGATAAAAAACCACGGGCAACAGCCACAAAATAATCCACTAAGAAGATATAAAGGAATTACACAGGTATACTCTCAATTACCTAGCGAATCCACGCCCGAATTGAACCAACCCCTATGTGCCTCTTCCAACCCCGTTTTCACCTCGGAATTGTCTTGACGATGAGCCACTCCAGAATCCACCAAAGCTTCAAGCTCGAATTCTTCAGAATCCACCGAAGAACAACTCTCTCTTTTGTGTAGAACAAACAAACCTTTGATGTATTCTCCTTAAACCATGAGTTGAATACTCAATTAAATATCAAAGAAAACTAGCAAAATATTCCCAGATATAAACCTTAAAATCCAAGAAGAAGATCTGGAGGAGTAATCCTAGATTTGGAGCAACTTGTCAATTTATAGAATCTGAAATCGCGAGGTCCGCTCAAGCGTGGGAATTGACGCTCGAGCGGGGACTCTATATGACGTATTCCGCACTAGGGTGTACACTTGAGCGGGGAAATGGACGCTCGAGCGTGAAAACACGGATCACAGTATATTTGCAGACTCACCAAACTTCTGAAACTCAGTTGTAACATGCCCGGGAGGGTACCTGCGCGCGTTAAACAGTTCGGACTCCCGAGATCTCTTTGATCTCAAGTCTCACGAGTGCAATGTGAAACGTAGATGAAAGTCCAGATTTGGCAACTTTTATTGAAAATCCATTTTATTGCAATTTTGTCAAAAATGGACTGCGTCATCAGATCTCAGAGTCGCCACCTAATGTTTTAGGAAATTAGGAAACCCATGACTCGGTGCCAAAGGCCACTGTTCATCGTAACCAAGGATGCTTGGCTCGGAACCTTAGGTATGAGAGGGGAAGGTCAATAATGAGCACCCCCGCTCACCCGATCAAAAGATCGGCCTCTACTAAACCATGATATGACTTTTATTTTCTTTATATGTTTATGTTCTGATTATTTTAGTAAATCCTAAAATTTACTATGTGAAGCATACAAGTATAGACTAGTTTGCTCAAATTGGAACAATTCAATCTCATGTTTGTTTTGAAAACGGTTTGATTTTGCCACCATCAAGTGGGCTTAAAGCGTACAATCTTTGAATCATTCCAATTTAAGCAACAAGCCTTCATCCACAGGCATTCAAACAGTTTATCACTTAAACAAATAGCCACATGGTAGGATGCTAAACATAATAAGAAAATCACACACAAATGGGATGCTAAAGCATAAAAACTCACAGATTGATCGACGTCCCTCGAACAACTACAAAACAAAAGTTAGTAAAATATGCATGATCTTATATACAGGATCCTAATGCAATTCACTCATGAGATGCACTAAAGATTTGGCTTCTAGAATATGGCATGTGAATCATCTCAAAACATACGATAGCACACAGAATCATGGGATAATCAATTGAAGCACAATGACGCAAATTTAGCCAAATCTTATGTATGAATCATGGATGTAAAGCAGGGATATGCATGACATGTCAAGATATATACATACACACAGTTAGGGAAAGCGATAAAAGAATGGGATAGAAAGAAGCGGGGTGGGGGAATTATTACAATACTTGAATTATTACAGATCCGAATAAAGGAGGAGGGAGAAATAATAAAATAAAATAAAACCTCACAAAACACTCAAAATAAAAAAGAAATAAAGAACATCAACTCAGTAACCCATTGGCACATTCCACTCCCTTTCTCCACAGAAATTGGGCCCAACAAGTAAGCCCAAATTATGAAACCCAATGTTTTAAACCCCAGACCACTCATAAAGATAAAGTTGACAACTAGCAAAGAACCATTTGTTTTCACTCCAGCAAATCTCAACTTATGTAAACTTGTTTTCACTGAAGGCCCTGCTACTTATAACAAGTAACACCACCATTTAATCAACTAAGCCCAACCCAAAATAACTCAACTTGCAAGCCCACTTATAACAAGTAGCACCTCTATTTAATCAACTGAGCCCAGCCCAAAATAACTCAACTTGCAAGCCCAAAGAGATGAGTTTGCTTTGATCTACTAAGCATCCGTATATCCATCAGAGGGTGATGAATCAGTAGCCCCACCATTCTTCATTCTTGAATTAGCATGCATGAATGTTACATGCAACTTCTCCAATTCGTCAAAAAGCTGGCTAGAGATAATCAAGCCCGTATGAGTTTGAAGAACCTTCAAGAAGGTAGGACTTGTCTCCAAATAAAGGTTCCAAAGAGCACCAGATTGTTTCAAATGGTCAGTAGAAACATCCTGATATACGCAAAACTGAATCTCCTTTAGGAATCTGTGGCACTCCTCCAAGATTTTCACACTTTTCTTCAAGTATTCAATCTTGCTACCTCCCTGGATTTCTCCTGTCACCACCTTGTCAACGCCGTTAGCAACGCATGCCAGAAAACATTCCTCCACCGGAAACTCTTTCTTGTTCTCCAACCAAGCTAAAATGTCTCAGTGTCACAAAGTACCCTTGAGTTGATCAATGAAGAGGGAGCTAAAGAACAAAACACAAACAGGAAACTCACGCTTGAATGGTAGAGAGAGAGAGATGGCTGTCATGGTGTGGTCTCTAGAGAGAGAGAGATGGCTGTCATGGTCTGAGAGAGCCGAGAGGTGCATGCATACGTGTGTGTTATGCCGAGTGTGTGTTGGGTGGTGTCAATGGTGGCTTGGTGGAGTGAGAAAATGGTCTGCCGAGAGGGAGAGAGAGGTGTGTTGCATGTGTTTGTTTGTATGAAAGCGAAGGTGTGGTGTATGTGATGGCAGTGGTGGTGTGGTGTGTGAATGGCAGCGGTGGTGTGGTGTCTATGTGTATCGTGTATGCATGTGTGTCTCCTCTCTGTCTAACCGTGTGTGTGTGGTCCCTGGGTGTGCTGGGTCTCTTGTTTTTTTAGAGAGAGAGAGAGAGAGAGAGAGGCCGTGTCTTGTGTTATACTCTGCATGTGGGTCTTGAGTGTGTGTATTGTATGTGTGTTGTGTCTTGAGTGTGTGCATGTGTGTATCGGTAGCAGTGTGTGTGTGTGCCTGAGTGTGCATGTATATGCATATGCCGTGTGTGTAGAGACCCAGCTAGAGAGATCAAGTTCAGAGAGAGAAGTTGATCTCTTGTGTTGATTCAAAAGAATTCAAGAGAGAGAATTCGTGCATGTGCTTGCCTTGCTCCCGTGTCCACTCGAGAGAGAGCCCCGAGAGAGAGAGCTGTGGAGTCGTGTGCCCTGCTGGGTTGTGTTTTTTGTTGTGTGTCTGCCCCTCCCTAACCCGTGTGTGCTGTGAGTGTGTATGTATGAAGAGAGAGAGAGAGGTCGGTGAGTCTGTTGTGTATGGTGTGTAGTGTGTGTGTGTGTGTGTGTATGGTGTGTGTCAATCCGTGAGAGGGAGAGAGATTGAGCTAGTGCCTATGTGTCGTGTGTCTATCAGCGTTGAAGCTCCAGAAATGCTCTCTGCCCATGTGTGGGTGTATCTTTGATTTAGAGAGAGAGAGCCCGGGTTGGTGTGTGTGTGTCTTGCTGGGTCTGTTGTGATATGGGAGGAGAAGAGGAGGTCTGATCTTTTGTTGATGGATGGGTATGGAGTTGAGAAGATATCCAGTGGCTGTGATGCATGGGTCTCTTCTCCTCTCTCACCTTTCTCTCCTTCACCTCTCCTTCACTTCTCTCTAACCCATGTCTCTCTTCCTTTTCACTCACTCCTCCTCCATCCTTTTCCCGAGAGCACATGCCACCACCTCTTATCTCCTTCACCCACTAGCCCACCCACTTCTCTTTTTTTGATTTTCTTTCCTTTTTTATATCACCCACTGCCGAGCATTATCCGAGCATTATCAAGAGAGAGAGAGTTCTCTTTTTTTTTTTTTATCAATTGTCCCCTGTTTTCTTCCCCGGATTAGTGCGCTCTTATCTATTCTCCACAATTCCACTCAACAAAACATATTATGTTATATTCTCTGCCACCGCCCCATTTTCTTTTCTTTTTTATTTTTATTATTTTTTTGCTTTTTAATTTTCTTATCAATTAATATAAAACACACTTAAAAGATATGCACACACCTAATTTAATATGTATACACATAAACACTACAAATTAACAAAAATACGAGTGATGGCCAAAATGGGTGAGGTTTGGAATTAAAATGTCAATTTGATTTTTTTGGTGAGGGTGGTCAAGATAAAATGCCCAAGTCTTAGGGCCGGTCAAAATAGGGTGTCTACAGTTGCCCCTCTTTGACAGAGCTCGAAGTCATGAAATGACGTGAGTGAATGTCAAAGCCAGAAGACGGCCTTTTTGACCAGGCCGTAAGACTTGGGCAATCACACAAAATGCAATGCATGTACAAACCAGATGTAATGCAAGTGGTTGAACCCGAAGGTTGCCTACGTATCCCTTTGCAAGGAATCAAACCAGCGTAGTTCAGGGGCAGAATGCAAATGATATGCTCAAAGTGTAGTTTGAAAATTGGACTTACACGCTTCGCGAAGCCGGTTTATAATTGGACTTATACACTATATGATGCCAGTTTGAAAATTGGACTTATACGTCTTACGCGAAGCCGGTTCGTAATTGGACTTATACGCCTTACGCGAAGCCGGTTTGAAAGTTGGACTTATACGCCTTACGCGAAGCCGGTTTGAAAGTGGACTTATACGCCTTACGCGAAGCCGGTTTGAAAGTGGACTTATATGCCTTACACGAAGCCGGTTTGAAAGTTGGACTTATACGCCTTACGCGAAGCCGGTTTGAAAGTTGGACTTATACGCCTTACGCGAAGCCGGTTTGAAAGTGGGACTTATACGCCTTACGCGAAGCCGGTTTGAAAGTTGGACTTATATGCCTTACGCGAAGACGGTTTGAAAGTTGGACTTATACGCCTTACGCGAAGCCGGTTTGTAAGTGGACTTATACGCCTTACGCGAAGCCGGTTTGAAAGTTGGACTTATACGCCTTACGCGAAGCCGGTTTGTTTGAAAATTCATGATTATGCAAGAGAGGGAAGACCTCAACCAAGAGAACTCAACATCCTAACACGTCTCACGCGAAAGGAGGAAAGATGGTGTAAACAACAGGCGCACCTGATGTTTTTAACCGAGTGAATTAACAAACCGACGCGCTTCACGTGAAAAGAGGAAGGATGGTGTAAACATCAGGCGCACCTAATGTTTTTAACCGAGTGAATCAAAGACCTAACGCGTCTCACGCGAGAGGAAAAGGGGTGGTGTAAACAGACAGGCGCACCTGACTGTATTTTAACCAGGGGTGGTGTAAACAGACAGGTGCACCTGACTGTATTTTAACCGAGGTGGTGTAAACAGACAGACGCATCTGACTGTATTTTAACCGGGGTGGTGTAAACAGACAGGCGCACCTGACTATATTTTAACCGAGGGTGGTGTAAACAGACAGGCTCACCTGACTGTATTTTAACCGGGGTGGTGTAAACAGACAGGCGCACCTGACTGTATTTTAACCGAGGGTGGTGTAGACAGACAGGCGCACCTGACTGTATTTTAACCAGGGGTGGTGTAAACAGACATGCGCACCTGACTGTATTTTAACTGAGGGTGATGTAAACAGACAGGCTCACCTGACTGTATTTTAACCGGGGTGGTGTAAACAGACAGGCGCACCTGACTGTATTTTGACCAAGGGTGGTGTAAACAGACAGGCGCACCTGACTGTATTTTAACTAGGGGTGGTGTAAACAGACAGGCGCACCTGACTGTATTTTAACAGAGGGTGGTGTAAACAGACAGGCGCACCTGACTGTATTTTAACCGGGGGTGGTGTGAACAGACAGGCGCACCTTCTGTTGTTAACCGATTTGGGTGGTGTGAACAGACAGGCGCACCTGCTGTTGTTAACCGATTTGGGTGGTGTGAACAGACAGGCACACCTGCTGTTGTTAACCGATTTGGATGGTGTTAAACAGATAGGCGCACCTGCTGTTGTTAACCGATTTGGATGGTGTTAAACAGACAGGCGCACCTGCTGTTGTTAACCGATTTGGGTGGTGTTAAACAGACAGGCGCACCTGCTGTTGTTAACCGATTTGGATGGTGTTAAACAGACAGGCGCACCTGCTGTTGTTAACGGACTTGGGTGGTGTTCAACAGACAGGCGCACCTGCTGTTATTAACCGATTTGGATGGTGTTAAACAGACAGGCGCACCTGTTGTTGTTAACCGATTTGGATGGTGTTAAACAGACAGGCGCACCTGCTGTTGTTAACCGACTTGGATGGTGTTAAACAGACAGGCGCACCTGCTGTTGTTAACCGACTTGGGTGGTGTTAAACAGACAGGCGCACCTGCTGTTGTTAACCGATTTGGATGGTGTGAACAGACAGGCGCACCTGCTGTTGTTAACCGACTTGGGTGGTGTTAAACAGACAGGCGCACCTGCTGTTGTTAACCGACTTGGGTGGTGTTAAACAGATAGGCGCACCTGCTGTTGTTAACCGATTTGGATGGTGTTAAACAGACAGGCGCACCTGCTGTTGTTAACCGACTTGGGTTTTGATAATTGGACTTATACACTACGCGAAGCCGATTTAACGATTGGATTTATGCAATGCAATGTCATGGAATGCTGACTATGTTTGCAACTTTCCCTATTCTCCAACAGGGTGACAGACTAGGTTGGTTCAGTTTCCAGAGTTGAGGCGCATACAAGCTATCTCAACCTATGGGGCTGCCATACAGATTTCAAGCCGGGAATACACCCTTGGGTATTTAAACCAGACTTTAGTCTCGGAAATCCCGAACCTTTTGCGTTCTAGGCTTCGCCATTCGAACTCTAGTTTCCACCGTCGCAGTTGGTCTCCTAGGAACTCATTACAAACACAGGCAGGATAATACACAAATATTTACACACATATATGTACATATACAGACAACATACAGACAGATATATACAGATATATACACAGACATATTCAGTATATATACATGTATATACGACACAGACATATACGGACCTATACACAAACATATACGGATATATACACAGGTGGGGAATATTCTGTTTGCTACCGTCAGTGGGAAGATGCCGTTACTGAGAAGGCATATTCTGTTTGATGACGTCAGCACACGCTCGTTGGACGTTTTATTTTCTTCTTTATTGGCTTCCACCAACCCCATTATCGTGTTATTGTCATTGGTGATAAGCAGACCTTCGATAATCACGGATTATTGGCTGGTTACGACACTAAACCTATAAGGTCGGGTTTAGGTCAGGTTTGGGTCGTGACAGAGTAGTATTAGGGCACGAGTTATACCGCACACACACGTCCAAATGAGCTATAGGATGTCCTAGAAAAGAAATTAGGGCATGTTACTTGCATGTGTGAGTGTGCATGGATTTCTTCTATGTCTGTGTGATAAAAATGGAAATGTGAAAACCTGTGTGTCCTATGTTTATTATCATTCTGTTTACCTATAGACCAATGGAGAACGCAAGACCTGCAGATGCATCTAAGTCTTCTGATGTGAGAATGGACCGGTTAGAGGGAATGGTGGAATTACTGACAAAAACTTTGAGACAACAACAGAGATAGCCATTCCCACCTCCTCCTTCGCCACCAATTCTTGTTGAGCCACCTAACAATGGTGATATTATCGCCTTGACACAGAAGTTTAACAAAATGAAACCACCTACATTTTCAGGAGGCCTTGAACCATTGAAAGCCAAAGCATGGATCTTAGCGATTGAAAAGTTGGTTGAAGTTTTTCCATGTTCTGAAGAGCAAAAGGTTTTGCTAGCAACGTTCACCTTGCAAGAAGAAGTGAGAAGATGGTGGATGTTTATCCGTAATCAGAATACTACGATGACTGGGGACAGTTTAAAGAGGCATTCTATGAAAAATATTTCCCACAGTGTGTAAGAGACCGCAAAGTAACGAAATTTAAGTAGTTAAAGCAGGGTACTATGTCGATAGCGGAGTATGAAGCCAAATTCACCGAGCTTGCACGGTATGCGCCACATATGGTAGATACCGATTACAAGAAAGCGAGGAAATTTGAAGGCGGACTTGATGTTGAGGTCCTTGACTAGATCAATGTACTAAAGTTGGTAAAATATGTTGGTGTTCTAGATAGAGCCCTCACAGCTAAGGCGAATATTGCTACCCTAAAACAAGCAAAGACACTGGTGACCGAATGGAAGGGTAAGAGATAGGGATTCAACTTTAAGAAGGGTTGGAATAACTCAAACAATTCCCAGAACAAGAGACAGAATATGGGATCATCACATAGCTCTAGCCAAGGGAATGATACACCCCTCTGCTCGGAATGTGGAAAAAGACATAAGGGAGTTTGCCACAAAATTTATGGTGCATGTTTTTGGTGCAAAAAAACAGGCCACATGATTAAGGATTATCCTTGGCATCCCAAGGCACACATAGACCCATGGCAAGTTCAACCGCATCAGCCTCAACACCGAAGTCTAATCTAAAAGCTGGTACAAGGAAGGAAACTTTGAGGCAATGACGAGTATTTGCGCTTGTATTGGGGGATGTACAGAACACAGAGATAGTAGTGTCAGGTATACTTTCCATCTGTGCCCAAAATGCTTATGTTTTAATTGATTCGGGATCTACGCATTCTTTTGTATCATATGCTTGTGCTCCAAACTTAACGAGACCTATGGAACCAATGAATTACTTGTTAGCTGTGTCTTCATTACTTGTGCTTATATGTACCCTGCATGTGAAATTGTTATTGGGGATATGACTCTATATGTTGATTTATTACCTCTGAATATGGGTTATTTTGATGTAATTCTAGGAATGGACTGGTTAGCAAAATATCATGCCACCATTGACTGTGTAACTAAACAAGTAGTGTTCTGCCTACCTGAATTGCCTGAATTTACATTTAATGGAGTTGGTGTTGTACCTCCCCTATACTTTAATTTCCTCCATGAAAGCAAATAGGTTGATTAACAAAGGCTGTAAGGGATTTTTATGCTTCGTGTTAAATGTGACAACTGTTGATAAACCTATTGTGGAGACCATTCCTATAGTCAGAGATTTCCTAGATGTTTTCCCAGATGATTTGCCAAGGCATTTGATTGATAGAGAGATTGAATTTACTATTGAGATAGTACCGGTGCACAACCAATTTCTAAAACCCCATACTGCATGTCGACGACCGAATTGAAAGAGTTAAAAATTCAGTTACAAGAGTTATTGGACAATAAATTTATCAGGCCAAGTACGTCACCGTGGGACGCTTCAGTATTATTTGTGAAAAAGAGTGATGGGTTCTTAAGGCTTTGTATTGATTATCGAGAGTTAAACAAGGTGACAATAAAGAACAAGTATCCGTTGCCACACATTGATGATTTATTTGACCAATTGCAAGGGGCACAAGTGTTTTCCAAAATTGATCTTCGATCTGGATACCATTAACTGAAAGTTAAAGCCAAAGATGTGGAAAAGACTACTTTCTGAACGAGGTACGGTCACTATGAATTCCTTGTTATGCCTTTTGGAGTTACTAATGCACCGGCTACTTTTATGGATTTAATGAACAGAATCTTCAAGTCGTTCCTAGATGAGTTCATTGTTATTTTTATCGACGACATTCTGATTTATTCCAAAAGTAAAGAGGAACACGAACATCATCTGAGACTTGCTTTACAAACCTTAAGGGAGAAGAAACTGTATGCTAAACTGTCTAAGTGTGAGTTTTGGCTTCATAGTGTCATGTTTTTTTGGGTCATGTGATTACTAAAGATGGCATTCTGTTGATCCACAAAAGATAGAGGCATCTGTGAATTGGCCTAGACTGACTAATGTTATGGAGATCCGCAGTTTCTTGGGTTTGGCCGGGTACTACCGCAGATTTGTGAAAGACTTCTCTAAAATTACCTTGCCACTTACACAGTTGATGCAAAATGGGGTACCATTCGAATGGACTGAACAGAGAGAGTATGCTTTTCAAGAACTAAAGACTTGACTTGTGACCGCACCGATTCTCACCTTACCTTCAGGTACGGATGGCTTTACTATTTTCAGTGATGCATCTTATAAAGGTTTGTGGTGTGTGTTGATACAGCATGGAAAAATGATAGCCTACGCTTCCTGACAACTAAGATCACATGAAAAGAATTACCTGACTATGACTTGGAGCTTGCTGCAGTAGTTTTTGCATTCAAGATTTGGCACCACTATCTGTATGGGGCAACATGTGAGGTGTATACGGATCACAAGAGCCTTAAGTACTTTTTCACCCAAAAAAAGTTAAACATGAGACAACGTCGATGGTTGGAGTTAATTAAGGATTATGATTTGCAAATCTTGTATCATCCAGAAAAAGCTAATACTGTTGCCGATGCTCTCAGTCGCAAATCTATTGGAAACTTGGCTTTTTTACTTACCGGACAAAGGTTCTTGCTACATGATATGGAAAGATTTGAACTTGATGTTGTTTTGCATGAACAAGGCGAGGTTTTAGCTGCTATTTTTGCACAACCGGCAATCCTTGAAGAAATCAAAGAAAAACAATTACAAGATGACTTCTTGAAGAAAATTGTGGATGAACAGAATTCCAAACCAAGACCGGGTTTCATTTTTGAGAATGACATGCTAAAATTTCACGGGAGGCTTTATATACCAAGCGATGTTGAATTGAAGAAACGAGTTATGCAAGAAGCACATAGTTCAAAATTTGCTATCCACTCGGGGAACACTAAAATGTACCAAGACTTGAAGCAACATTACTGGTGGCCGGGAATGAAAAGAGAGATTGCTGAATTTGTGTCTAAGTGTTTACAATGCCAATAGGTCAAAGCAAAACATCAACGACCCACAAGATTACTTCAACCATTACCGATACCAGAGTAGATATGAGAGCATATTACAATGGACTTCGTCGTTGGACTACGTCGCTCCAATAGAGGTATGGATTCATTCAATTTGGGTAATTATTGATCGTTTTACAATATCTGCTCACTTCTTACCTGTCAAAATAACTTATACTGTGGATAAGTTGGCTACACTGTATATCAATGAAATTGTGAGATTGTATGGAGTGCCTATTTCAATTGTTTCTGATAGGGATTCGAAATTTACTTCGAGGTTTTGGCAAAGTTTGCAAAAAAAACATTAGGAACCAAGTTAAGATTGAGCAGTGCATACCATCCACAGACCGATGGCCAATTAGAAAGGACAATACAAACGCTGGAAGATATGTTACATATATGTGTATTGGATTTTCAAGGGAATAAGGAGACTCATTTGCCTTTAGCCGAATTTGCGTATAATAACAGTTTCCATTCCAGCATTGGCATGGCACCACACGAGGCTCTTTATGGCAGGAAATGTCGATCACCGATTTGTTGGGCTGAGGTTGGAGATAGACTTTTGTTGGGACCCGAAATTGTGCAAGAGACAATGGAAAAAGTAAAGCTAATTCATCAACTGTTGAAAACAGCACAAAGCCGATAGAAAAGCTATGCAGATGTGCATAGACGGGAAAGAGAATATGAAGTGGGCAACCATGTTTTTATCAAAGTTACCCCAATGAAAGGGCAGACTCGTTTTGGAGCCAAGGGCAAGTTAGCACCTCGGTATATTGGGCCATATGAGATTATTGAGAAAATTAATCCTGTAACATATCAGGTAGCCCTACCTCCAGATATGTAACATATGCATAATGTCTTTCATGTGTCTATGTTACGAGAATTCCTTTGGGATTCTCTTCATGTTCTTGAGCCTACTCCCGCGCCTATGAGTGATGACTACACATATGAAAAATGGCTCGATCGGATTGTTAACCGCCAAATCAAGAAGTTAAGAAATAAAGAAATTATGTTGGTAAAAGTGAATTGGCAAAACCATAGTGAATGTACGCGACTTAGGAAAGAGAAGAAGATATGAAGCAAAGATACCTCGAATTGTTTACCTTAGACCTCACGCTCTTCCCGGAAGAAGGTAATTAAGTTAGGAGAACCAAACATCTTAAGGGAGAGAGACTGTAACACCCGCCTCCTTTATTAACTGTTAAATATGAAGCTTACCTTAATAATGTGTTTTTATGTGCTTTAGATGCTTATATGTGTGTTAATTATGTGCCATAAATGATTTGAAGTATGTTTGATTGACAGATATGTTAATGTGCGAAAAAGACCTGTCTGATTTGTTAAATTATAAGGTTAAAAATTAAATGATGGACTAGGTGGTTAGAGCCTAATTCACCTTAAGAAGATTAAGTTTGGGTTAAATTAAAGTAGATTATATGAGGATTGCTTTGATTAGGTGAATTTGATTTAAATTAGGTGAAACTTAAAATTTGATTAAGGAAAATTTTGGTAAAGTCAAGATAGAGAGAGAGAGATATTTTGTAAAGACTTATGAGAGAGTTCTAGAGAAAGGGAGAGAAAGAGCTCAAGAGAGGAAAGAAGAAAAGAGGAAAATCAAGGGGAGTAGAGCAATCTTTAACAATCCCCCAATCAAAGGTAAGAATTCTTGTCTAAACCCATGAGATTAAGTTAATTTAGCATGAGATTGAAGAATTTGAGTTGAATTATTAAGTTAGGTGGTTTATGGGACTGCTACAGGCGGAGGTGCTTGCACTGGAGCTGGTCTAGAAGCCATGGCCATAATAGCCTCAATGAGAGTTTGCAAAGCTACCAGGATCTTCCTCTGCGTATCCTGGAGTGACTGAACTGCCTCAACCACAACACTGTGGTCACAGTCCTCCACATGTGCTGTTCCGCCATTGAAAGAGCCTTGCTGCCGTGGGGGTTATTGAACTTCATCCTCTGCTATCTTTTCCAATGAAGTGTGTAAGCCACTGTGGATGTGAATCATCAACAAAGTAGCCTCCCTAGCAAAGTCACCAAGAAATGTAGGGGGATTCGAGGTTAGGAAGATGATTAGAGAGGCAAAACTATGCTAATGGTCCAAGAGTGGTGGAATGGCTGGAGAATGAGCAGCAGTAATTGTCTGGGAGTTAGAGAGTGTGTAGTTGGGTGAGGGTGAAGCAAGCAGCTCAAAAAGAAATGTATGGCAGTACCAAAATGGGCAGCATCTCCCCCAAATCCCCAAAATTCCTCCGTTTGAACCTTGGGAAATGGGTCCTATTTATAGGCTTTTCCTTGGTACCAAGAGGGCACCAAGTGGCCAAATAGAGAGAAAAACATGTGTCCTAGAGGATTACATGGAATATTCTGCCTCGAGCCACCAGACTGAAGGTGCCATTTGTCCCTTTACATGTAATGTGTACTATTTGTTTGCCTCCGTAACTACCCTTTTGAGCCTTAGCAAGTGTAGTTGCGACGTGAGTGTTTGGCAGTGTAACTCCCTTTTGAGCCTCAACAAGTATAGTTACAGCGGGAGTGTTTGCCTCTACAATGCCTTCTCAGCCTGAACCTCAGCAAGTGCACTTGCAGCGGTGAACCTTGCCGCTGCACTTGCCTTCTCAGTTCTATTTGGTCAGTACATGCATTCTCAGGACCCTATTAGTCTGCTATCGGCTATGTTCATGTTCACCTCAGCGAAGCCTCCACCCTTAGCCACCTAACCACAAACTCCCCAGCTTTCCAGGGTGAAGGCCACAGCCAAGCCTACTATCAGCCATGTTGTGCCTTAGTACCAAGCCCAAGAGGGCTTCCTTTGTCCTACCTATACGACTAAGGCAAATCCATGACCTGGGTAATGGAAAGGGAGTCCCTTATACTTGGGCTACCCTGCTCCCATTTTCGCAGGATCACCGCGGTAAACTGGTGTTTCTGGGTGTAGATGGCCCCGAACTCGCTCCGTGCGCCCCCCTTTCGGAGAGGGCGCGAATTGTAATTCTAGCTACTACAGTTCGGACTCCTGCCATGGTTCTGAATCTAATATCACAAAGTGCAATGTAAGACTGATAAATCACCAAAGAGTTCAAATCCGGCAATTGGTTTTGAAAAATCAATTTTAAATCAAAAAGCGCCAAACATGGACTGCTTTGCCAGATTTCAGAGTCACCACCTAAATATTTTGTTTTGAGAAATTTAGGAAACCCTGACTCATGCCAAAGGCCACGTGTCCGTCATCACCAAAGTTGCCTCGGCTTGGGAACTTGGGTACGAGAGGGGAAGGTCCTGAAATGAGCACCCCCGCTCGCCCGATCAAAGGATCGGCCTCTACTAAGCATGATATGTTGTTTTGAAAACACATGTGTTCTTATTCCGATTTATTAGCTATCTTTACTATGTGATGCGCACAACACACAAGTATAGACTCAATCGCAAGGATTGGAACAAAACATCTCATGTTTGTTTTCGAAAATGGTTTGAAAGTGCTACTCGTAAGTAGGCTAAAGCGCAGATTTTCCACCCTCAAGTGGGCTTAAAACAACATGATTTTGCCACCTTAAAACTCATATTTGATGAATTGTTCCAATTCAAGTAATAAAGCCTTCACCCACAGGCATTCAGACAGTTAAACACTTAAGTAAATAGCCTCATGGCAAGCATGCTGTCATGGCAGTCATTTACACACATGCAAGGATGCTAAAGCATAAACACTCACAGTGTACTTCGAGCCAAAACAGAAGCTAGTTAGTAATCAATGCATGATCCTAGCTATGTCAACAATGCCTAATGCAACACATGCAAAATGTAACTAAAATAGGCTCGGCTAGCTAAGATGGCATATGAATGCAACATCTGATAGCATGCTGTGAAACACGTATTCAAGTAAGTATTGAAATACGATGCAGTTTGTATGATGCATCGAGCCCGGTGCATGCAATACGAGTGAATGATGTACACATGCAAGCATAAGGTATGCTAATCGAAATATGCCCTAAACTAACCATCAAAAGCTGATAAGTAAAAGAGAGAAAGAAATGGGGGTTGGAAGACATGCACACACACACGCACCCTTATTACAACATTTGCCCTCTCGACGGAGGGTCCGAATAATAAGTTAACTAGCTACGCTAATTAAACTAATTATTACAAACCAAAACTAATTAACTATTCCTAGTTAACTAATTATTACAAAACAAATCGATTAATCAACCACATTAACTAATTAAGTACAAAACCAACGAATTAGCTAACTAAGTAAAGCAGCTAAAGCAGTTAAAAGAGGTCCTCGGGGGCGAGGGGTGCATGCATGCTCGATCGCCTCGCTTGGAAATCCATTGCTATGCCTAGAATTGCCTCTGGTTGCATTTGATTTGGTCTCTTAAAAGTGCACTAACTTCCAGATTGCTTCTGCTCCAACATGGGGACCTCCTGGTGGGCTGCCGACTAGAAAAGGGGGCTGTAGACCAGAAAAATTGGTTGTAGACTAGAAAAAGTGGTCGGCCAACCACCCCTACTGGTCAGCCGACTAGTTAATTTGCCAAGCTCCAGTTTTGCTGCAACAGAGAACAACAAGGGGCATAATAGTGTATTTGCAAGATATGTGTGCACAACCACCCTCCTTATCATTTCTCAAGCTCAAGGGAGTGCGGTACTTGACTCTCGGGCTATAAACCGAGCATCGCAATGCATAATGGCCGAGAAGCCAAGTTTGCACAAGTCAATGTCAATGTATGCACAAATAACACATAAGGGCCTCCACCTCTATCATGCTTGATCAAGAGGGTCGGCGACCAAGAAATGAGGCGCGTTTCATCACTTCAAGTATGAAACGCCCCTCGTTTCTCGTGTTTGGATCAACATCCGATCCAAACACAATGCAATGCAACACACATGCAAACAACATGCTTATCTAAACAACATGCTATTCTTGACATGTTAAGATGGTATGCACAAGACTCTAACATGCAAACAATCATACACAACATACTAGAACACTTAAGCATTAAACACTAGTGAAGGATACAACACTAGGACCATGCAACACAATGCTTAATGGAGTAAACCAACACCAAACAGACCTCATGCATGCCAAAACAGTGGCCAAAATGATCTAAAATGATAGCATGAATGGCAAGAGAATGATGCTCATGCATTGGCTCACAAACAAGGCATAAAGGTGCAACTCTCAAGAGCACCTCAAGAGTGAAAAACATGGAAGTGTGGCAACACTATATGCTCTGAAATAACATGCCAAATGATGCCAAAACATGCAACCATCACAAATATAGCATGCTAAGGTGCTCAAAACTCAAGACTAGCTAAGGCACTTGCACCATAGCCATATCAAGCAAGCCCCAAAGGACCAAGATCACTCAAAATAGTCCTAGGGCATGTCAAAACAATGCTAGAAACATGATGGAGTGTAGCCAAAACAAGCTAGAATGGTAAGCCAAAACACTAAGCATGCAAGGCTAATGAGTAGGATTACACTACAAATACCAAAACCAAGCAAGAGGTGACTCCATCAACCAAAATTAGAGTTGTAACATGGCCAAATAAGGCCAAAAACATGCTGAGATGGTAGCCCAAAAGCGTAGACAAGCATGCATACGTATTGGCTCATAAACAAGGCATGAAGCACAACTCTTAATCACAATTAAAGAGTGATATATATGAGTGTATGATGGAAATATATGCTCTGAAATTACATGCTAAAGGAAGCTAAGGCATGCAAACATCACAAGCCAAGCATGCTAGGGGCCTTAAAACACAAGGCTAGCAAAGGCACTTGCACTATAGCTATGCAATACAATCCTCAAAGGCCTAAAACCTTTCAAAACAGTCCTAAAGCATGTCAAAACAAGGCCAAAAACATGCTTGAACATAGCCAACATATGCTAGAATAAAAGGCCAAAACACCAAGTAAGCTAGGCCAATTATTGAGATTGCACTACAAGTACAAAAAGAAAACAACAAGAGGCCAAACCAAACCAAAATAGAGTTATATCAGGTCCTAAAAGTCACAAAAACAAGCTCAAACTAAGCCTCAAGAAGGGAGAAATACATGCTCATTTGACAGGCCAACAACACATGCAAACAAGAAACAAGGAGTGGAGGCCAACCCCTCCTATTTTGGACCTCAAAACATGGTTTTCACCACTAAAATACCTCTGATTTTCAGTGGTAAAAAGGCCAAAAAAAATTGGATTTGAAGGTGGTGAGAAGTTGCACAAAAGGCCTCACAAGCCAAGGAACAAAAAGGGAGAACAACCCCCAAACTCACCAAGCCTTAAACTACCATTTTTACACCGTAAAAACAAAGTTTTTGACAGTCCAAAACCAGCCCCAAAATAGTCCAAAACAATGGAAAAAGGATGGTGAAGCAAGTATGCAAAACAAGCTTAAACAAGGGAAATATTATACCTTTGAAGCAAGGAGCACTTTAGGCACCAAGGAGGCAACAAACCAAGCTCAATCCTTCTTCTAGAGCTCAAATAAGGCTCCAAGTAATCTTAGCCCAAATATGGTCAAGTTTGGTTAAGGATGCCTTTGCAAAAGTGTAGAGAATTCTAAGCTTAAGGCTCAAAAACAAGAGGAGAATGAGAGAATTCTAGAGAGAGAGAGAGAGTTTGCTCACAAATCTTCTAGAGAGAGAGGATTTTAGAGTGAGAAGCTCCCCCAATTTTTCTAACTCTTGCAATCTATGAGATATGGCTCAATATATAGCAATGTATGAGCATTTGGTCGAAATATCTCAATTCAGAAATATCTGGGACAGTCTGGAACAGCTAGAGCAAAATATCTGCAATTTCTGAGCTTTTTGGGCACAAGTGGTCGATCGACCACCTCAACTGGTCGACCGACCACTTTTTCTGGTCGGCAAAGATCATTTTTGGTCGGCATATGGTCGGCACGCTCCATTTGTGGTCGGCACACTCTCTTAGTGGTCGGCAGCAAAAATCAGTCCTGGTCCCCGACTTGAAGCAAGCATAACTCCTTCATCTGGATGCCTTTTCAGGTCATTCTTGAGCCTAAACTGAAGCCCCAAAAGTCTTCTTTCCAATGGTAGCAGCCTCACATCAAAATTCCAAGTGTGCTAAGAGATATCCCTCTTTTAGTGAAGCCTGCTCAGTTTCGGTCCAACCGGATTGATGCCTAACTTCCAACAACCATATCTCTCCCATTCGGACTCGGCTTGAGGAGGTTCTTGAATGAAAAATAAAGCCTCGGAAGTCTTCTTTCCAAATGTGGCAGCCTCATAGCTGAAATCCAAGTGTACAAATGGATAGGCCTGATTTAGCGAGGGCCGCTCAACTCTCTCTTAATGGTTCATGCCCATCTTCTTCCCCAACTTAGTTTCTTCCCTCTTCTCCTCTTTTCTTCAACTCCAAACCCCTAAACAAGGTGTTTTGAAAGATTTTTCATAGATTTCATCTCTCTTTCATTCATTTCCACTTTGTCCTTGCTCGGTTTACTGAAAAGCGTAACATTTGACGAAATGCGAGCCTCGGAACATCGTAGAAGCATTTTCAAAAATGTTTTGAAAGAGAGAGTTTTAAGGTCTAAAATATTTGGTCAAAAGGCTTTGGTCCACAACTGGGGTGTGAGGTTGGGATTTGATTCTCTTTCCTTGCCAAAGAAACCGAACCTTTGCACTGCATAGCCTACACCATCAAGTAAGCCATCAGTAGTGGCACCCAAGTCTTAAGGGCGGTCAAAAATGGGATGTCTACACTGGGCCTGCTATCAGCTCCAACCAGTAAGTCTTGGGGCCTGCTATCAGCGCCATGTTAATGAATTTTGGGGCCTGCTATTAGCCCTGGATTAGTAATGCCTTGGGGCCTACTATCAGCGCCAAGCATTAGCTTTTTCTTGCAGAGGGGAAGCTTTCCCAAAAGGTTACTATCACCTCGGCGGGATGTTCCTGTAGACACCCCATTTTTTACTGACCTTAAGACTCAGACGTCATCGTTTGAGTGCTCAGTGATTGTGCATGTTTGTGCTCGTTTCGAGTTTCCGGAGTTTTCGGCTGAGTGTCTTGCCTCCGGGCCTTTGAACTCTTTGTGTTTTGGCTTGGTTTGTAGACCATGCCTTGTTTTCCCTTGCCTGGAGGGAGAGAGAGGTTTGTAGACCACTTTTTTGTGGTCGTAGACCACTTTTCCCTCTTGTGGGCTAGTTTCCGGTTTCCGGAGCCTTCGGCCGAGCGCCTTATCTTGCTTCCTTTTTGGTTTGGTTTTGAACCAAACCTTGTTTTCCCTTCCCTAGAGGGAGAGAGAGGTCTTGTAAACCACTTTTTTGTGGTCGTAGACCACTTTTCCCTCCTGTAGACTAGTTTCCAGTTTCCGAAGTCTTCGGCCGCGCGCCTTGTCTCAGGACCGCTTAACGTTCTCCTCTTGGCTTGGTTTTTGGACCATGCCTTGTTGCCTTGGTCTAGAGGGACACTGAGGTCTTGGAGACCACTTTTTGTGGTCGTAGACCACTTTTCCCTTATAAACCCCTTTTTGTGCCTGTAGACTAGTTTTCGGGATTTCCGGCTGCGCGTCTCGACCCTCCGGACTCTTGTCTTGCATCCTTTTTGGTTGGTTTTTAGCACAAACCTTGTTTTCCTTGCTTAGAGGGTGGAATGAGGGTTGGAGACCAGTTTCTCTCCCTGAAAACCACTTTTCTTTCCCGCCAGCTTGTTTTTTGGTCGGCCAACTAGCCTTGGTGGTCTTTGGACGACCAAAAGTGGTCGGCAGCCATGCCACCACTTTGCTTTCTTGGTGCAGACCAGCTCTCCCCCTGGCCGACCACTTTGTCTCTTTGGAGACCACTTCCACTGGTCGGCCGACCAGTGTAAGTAGCTAGCCGACCACTTTAAGTAGTCGGTAGCTTTCCTGCATTTTCTGCAGAGTTTGTGGATGCCAGCTGTGCCAGTTGAAGAGCACAGATTGCATCCTCCATACATTTAACCAAGCTTCTAGCTTCTCCAAGAAGCTTGAAGCTTGGAGTTCTATAATAGGGAGGCTCTCTCTCCCTTTTCCAGGTTCAGAAAATTGAAAGAGAAAAGTTTACTCTCTCTCTCTATATTCTCTCTCTCTCTCTCTCTCTCTCTCTCTCTCTCTCTCTATATTTGTGCCTTAAAGTGTGTTGTTTCTTCACTTCTGCACTACAACTCCTAGCCACACACCACCACTCTGAGCTGAGATTCTTGGAGGTGATATTTGGGTCACAAATGCTGGTTTTGGGCTGAAGAAGGTGCTGTTGTTGCAGTGCTTCAAGGGTAACCCCTTTTCCCCTTTTTAAGCTTTGTTTTGGTTACTCTTTTAACCATCTTTGAATGCTTTGTTTGGCTTAGTTTTCAACTGTAAAAGCTTTATTTTCCAGTGTTTGAAATGCTTGTTTAGGGCCTCTTTGGTGTTGGGGTTGGTCCACCCCCTTTTGTGCCTTATTTTGCATTGTTTTAAGACATCTCTTTAAGCCTTTGAGATCACCTTATCTTGGCCTTTTAACCACTGAAATCCAGTGGATTTTCAGTGGTGGAAATGTGGTTTTGAGGCCTGAAATGAGAGGGGGTGGTCCCCCCTCCTCTTGTCTTGTTTGTATGCATAGAGGGCCTATCAAATGAGCATGTCTTTACACTCCTTTGTGGCTTTGTTTAAGCTTGTTTTTGTGACTTTTTGGACCTGATATGACTTTATTTTTGGCTGGTTTGGTTGTCTCTTGAGTGGTTCATACACTTGTAGTGTAATTCTACATTGCTAGCCTAACATGCTCTATACTTTCGACCATCATTCTAGCCTATTTTGACTACACTCCAGCATGATTTTGTCCATGTTTTGCCATGCTTAAGCTCTGTTTTAAGTGTTTTGGATCGTGCATGCCTTGCTTTGTATAGCCATGGTGCAACCTTGCTCATTAGCTTTGAGTTTCAAAGTCTTTAGCATGCTTGGAATGTGATGTTTGCATGATATAGCCTCAATTATCACATGATTTTAGAGTACATTTCATTGCCATACTCTCACATTTTTCACTCCTTCAATGTGTTTGAAAGTTGTGCCTTCATGCCTTGTTTGTGAGCCAATGTGCATGCATGTTTGCCTAAGCTCTTGAGCTCCATTTCAGCATGTTCTTGACCCTTAACTTGGCATGGTTAAGCTCTTTCCAGAGCTGGTTTAGTGGTTTAAGCTTAGTATTGCATGCTCCTTGTGTATTGCTCTTAACTAGCCTTATGCTCTAGGCCTTCTAGCATGCCTCATTTGTGTTGTTTGGATGATTTGGGATCATTTAACACTTCATTTCAGAGCATGTAGCATTGCCATATTCTCATGCATGTCACTCTTTAATTGCGTCTAAGAGTTGTGCCTTTATGCCTTGCTTGTGAGCCATGAGTTGAATGTGTATTCCATACTCTTTGTGCCTAGGTTTTGTTGAGTTTTGGCCACTGTTATGAAGTATCTCAGATGTGTCCATGTTTGGTTTGGCCATTTGAGCATTGTCTTGCATGCTTCATGTATGATGCACTTCATTTGCCTTGAGGCCTTAGCTTTTAAGTTTGCCATGCATGCATTGTTTGCATGATAGAATCTTGAGCATGCCATTCTAGCACTCATAGAAGAGCATGTTGTTTGTATGTTGTTATATAGCATTACATGTTGTCACTTTGCATTGTGGTTGCATGTTGCATTGCATTGTGTTTGTATGCTCATGTTGCATTAGCATTGTTTGCATGCCATTAGCATTGATAGGTTGAGCATATTGCATGCATTGCATTGTGTTTGGATCAGGCCTTGATCCAAACACGAGAAATGAGGGACGTTTCATACTTGAAGTGATGAAACGTGTCTCAATTCTCGGTCGCCGACCCTCTTGATCATGCATGATAGAGGTTAAGGCTTTTATATGTTATTTGTGCATTCATTCACCTTGATTGTGCAATCTTGGCTTCTCGGCCATCGTGCATTGCGATGCTCGATTGGTGGCCCGAGAGTCGAGAACTACACTTCCTTGAGCTCATGAAATGATAAGGAGAGTGGTTGTACACACATATCTTGCAAATACGTTGCCATGCCCTTTCTTGTTCTCTGTTGCAGCAAAATGGAGTTGTGCAGCATTTTCTGGTCGGCAGACCAGTAAAAGTGGCTGGCCAACCACTTTTTCTGGTCTGCAGCAAGTTTGGATGGTCGGTAGGTGGTTGGCAATACCAATAAGTGGTCGGCAATGCTCCTGGAGGTCTCCATGATGGAATAGAAGCTATCTGGAGCTTTGTGCAGAGTTCTGAGAACAAATGCAAACAGAGGCAAATTGAGGCATCGCGATGGATTTCCAAACGAGGCGACCGAGCATGCATCTTTTATCGTTCAAGGCAGAGCTAAGGCAGCCTACTTCATATAGTTTACATGTTTAGTTAGTTGCTAACTTAGTTAATTTTGTTAATTAATTAAAGTTGTGTAATAATTAGTTGTACCTAGTTATTCAATTTGTTGTGTAATAATTAGTGTAATTAGATTAGTTAGGTAGATTAGCTTAGATTTAGCTAGTTAGCTTATTATTCGGACCATCCGTCAGAGGGCAAATTTTGTAATAAGTGTGCGTGTGTGTGATGCATGTCTTCCAACCCCATTTCTTTCTCCCTTTTACTTATCAGCTTTTGATGGTTAGTTTAGGGCATGTTTCAATTAGCATCCTTATGCTTGCATGTTTGCATCATTCATCTGTCTTGCATGCACCGGGCTCGGCGCATCATACTAACTGCATTGTATTTCAATACCAATTTGAATACTTGTTATCAAGTTGCATTCACATGACATCTTAGAATAACCGAGCCTATTTTAGTTGCTTTTTTGCATGTGTTGCATTAGGCATTGTTAACATAGCTAGGATTATGCATTGATTACTAACTAGCTTCTGTTTTGGCTCGGAGTACACTGTGAGTGTTTACGCTTTAGCATCCTTGCATGTGTGCAAGTGATTGCCATGATTAGCATGCTTGCCATGAGGCTAACTGCTTATGTGTTTAACTACATGAATGCTTGTGAATGAAGGCTTCATTGCTTGAATTGGAACAATTCATCAAAATGCGAGTTTTAAGCCCACTTGAAGTGGCAAAACCATGTTTTCTAAGCCCACTTGAGGGTGGCAAAATCCGCGTCTTAGCCTACTTGCGAGTAGCAACTTCAAACCATTTTCCAAATAAACAAGCATGAAATGTTTTGTTCCAACTTGAGCGATTTAGTCTATACTTGTTTGTTGTGCGCATCACGTAGTAATGATAGATTAATAACCGGAATAAGAACACATGTGTTTTCAAAAACAACATATCATGTTAGTAAAGGCCGATCCTTTGATCGGGCGAGCGAGGGTGCTCATTGCATGACATTCCCCTTTCGTACCCAAGTTCCCAAACCGAGGCAACTTTGGTGATGACGGACACGTGGCCTTAGGCACGAGTCAGGGTTTCCTAAATTTCCCAAAATAAAATATTTAGGTGGCGACTCTGAAATCTGGCAAAGCAGTCCATGTTTGGCGCTTTTTGATTAAAATTGATTTTTCAAAACGATTTGCCGGATTTTGACTCTTTGGTGATTTATCAGTCTTACATTGCACTTTGTAAGATTAAATTCAGAACCGTGACAGGAGTCCGAACTGTAGTAGCTAAGAACAACGATTCGCGCCCTAGCGCGCGGAGCGGAGTTCGGGCGGTCTACAGTCCCTTTGTAAATTGGTTGCGGCGGCTATAGTTGTTGTGGCATTCATTTCCCGTGCCAAGTTCAAATGGCTAAAACCGACAATATTGGAGATGGCGTCGACAAAGTGCCTCTACAACTTGGGCGCTGCAGGTAATGCCTCTGCAACTTTGTTGCTTCGGTTTTCTCCTTCCCTCAGCAACTTCAAATAGCTATGGTACAGACATTACTTGGAATGGCAGCGCTGGGGTGAAGTTCCTCCGCAACTTGGCTGTCGCAAGTGTTGCCTTTGCAACTTAGTTGCGTCGGTTTTTTCTTTCCCTCAGTAACTTCGGATGGCGGCAGAACCGAAGATATTAGGAACGGCGGCGCTGAGGCAAAGTGCCTCAACAACTTTCCCGCTGCATGTTTTGCCTCTGTAACTTGACCGTTGCATGTGTTGCCTCTGCAACTTGACTTGGGCATTTTCCTTCGTGGAGTCCATTTGGACCCTTGGCGGGTTGGACTTGCTTTAGCCCACTATTGGCCCACTTCCTCTAGGCTTTAGCCCATGTTCCTTCAGTCATTCCTAGTCACCTTAAAAGGGCGACCCCAGTACTTAGGCCTATAATTAATTTGGGGCTTAATTTCTAACCCTCTACAAAGAGCAAGTATTTTATAAGCCTATGAAAAAAGATTCTCAATCCCATATTGCAATATTAGTTCATGCTATAATTAACACCCTTCCAACCTCGTGGCCTATACAAGAAATTCATAAAAAATTAAAAAAGACTTCCTAGAAACATGAAAACATTGATAGTTATGTTAGAGGAAATTGAAAATGATATGATTTGTTTACAAGCATTGGATGAAGTAGAGCAACGCATTAACATGAACAACAAAATAGTGGTTATGATGAAAATGAAGTGGAGCGACAACACAAAAATGAAAATAATTAAATCAACACTCATTATAAGATAATATATCTAAACTTTTCTTTTATTTTTTCAAAGTTTGTTTATATGTAAAAATTAATAACAAAAAAATGTTAACACTTTTATTTTCTTCTTTTTTTTTTTCAACAGGTACTTTTTTGGACATTTGGACATGATGAGCAACATTTATCGAGTTTTAATTTATCAAATATAGATAGATTTGATTTACAACATTCAGTTTGTTATTAGGTTTTTTAGCATATATATGTTTTAGGCATTAAGTTCATTGAGAAACATCTTATTTATTGTTAGTATAGATTTTTTCATTAGTTTTCAAGAAAAAATGATGAGTTGGATGATTATAATATTTTATGAATATTTGCTTTCAAATATTATTTTAGGCGTATTTGCATATATATGTTTTAGGCATTAAGTTCACTGAGCTCCTTGGGATAACTGGGGATTAGAACCTCTCTGCCTCTTATTGTCCCCCTGACTGTCCTGGCCCCTGACTTTCCTGGCTCCTCCTAGAGCCCCTCATTCTCTCTTCCTCTGCTTATATAATGGTCTCAAGATGGGCCACCGCCTCCATAAGGCGCCCATAGTCCCTAATCATGGACCTGGCCGCTCGAACCATGAGCCGGTCCTTAACTGCTTGTCAAACTCCAGAAAACGGCATTCTTCAGTCGTCACAAGCTCAGGAGCAAACCTAGAGAGGCTAGTTAATGTGGCCTCAAACTCAGCCACAGATGTGTTCAACTGTACCAGCTTGGAAAACTGGTTTCTTAACTTCTCTCTAACTGTGGAAAGCAAAAACTTGTCCTAGAAGGCATTGACGAATGCCTCCCAAGTCACCCCAATGCGCCCACGTGCATACTTCCACCACTGACCCGCATCTCCCTTCAGCTGGAAAGACGTTAAGGTCACCCTCAACTAGTCTTCCTCGATGCCAAACATCTCGAACGTCTTCACTATTTGCTCTAGCCACTTGTCTGCCTTCAGTGGCTCCTTGGGACCACCCAAAAACTCATCCAGATTTGACCGAAAAATTCTCTTGTCAGAAAAGATGGCCCTGCCTCAGCTACTTGGGCTTGGACTTGATTCTCAGCTCTGAGAATGTCCACAGATTCCCGCAATGCTCCGATCATTTCGTGGGCTAAGGCGCCCATGGCTTGTTGAC
Organism: Camellia japonica; assembly: GCA_030407325.1. Classification (NCBI taxonomy): domain Eukaryota; kingdom Viridiplantae; phylum Streptophyta; class Magnoliopsida; order Ericales; family Theaceae; genus Camellia; species Camellia japonica. The sequence goes on along the minus strand of JAPPVO010000014.1, from coordinate 5,456,677 downwards.
CCACTGGTTCGGTCATGTCGGCTTGACCAACTCTCTCCTCTTGTGCCGGAATATCATTCGGTATAGGCACCTCCTGCCTCCTAGGCCTACTGCGCCCACCACCACAACCACGTCCTGACATCCTAATGAAGGTAACACAAGAGATTAGCACATTCACAAATGTGCTGAAGCTAACTCACTCGCGTCCTAATGCGTTGGACAACAGTAATTCACTCCATATAATCACATAGTCACGTAAACACATATGAATTTCCTTCCTAGATAATGACCATCTCGCGGCGTTGCTAGAGTTCCAATTAGAAACAGCAGTGATCAAGTGCTCTTTTAATAGGACTTCCAGAAACCCATAGACCCACTCAATATCTTAGAAACTAAATCTCATACCCATATAATCATATAAGCATGTTATCACACAAGCATACAATACATACTAACGTCTCAACTAAGCGAGACAAACCCATTGGGGTAATAACTACTTCCCACGTACCTAAAGTATTCAAACTCGGCACGCTTTGATACCAAGTTGTAACGCCCCCAAAATAATACGATAAAACCAACTCATAAGCAGAAGAATAATGGAAATAAGATACTTTCATTCATTAGAGTTCGTTTACAAAAGTTAACACATGCGATATACATTCACCAATGTTCATCCTGAATCTATAGCATATGTTACAATGTTAAGAGAATTGAAACTAAACATATAGTCAAATGCCCTATAGGCTTACATATTTCCAAGTCATTGCTTGGTTACACAAAAGTGAGCCTAGCTCAATACAATTCAAGCCCTTGGCTATACAAAAGAATAAAACAAAATAAAGAAGCTCTTGCTTCCCAAAAGTCCCTCCAAGCTATTGCCTTGGCGGAGGCATGTCACTAGCACTTGAAAATATTTTTCCCAAATAAGGTGAGTCAAAGCCCAGTAGGAACAATCTAACACAGTATATGAGGTTTAACAAAAGATATAAGTGTACAGTGCATATACAATGTCGGTGACAAAATATTCACATTTTTATATGATTGTAAAGCACCAAGTTCATATTTCAATTCATATTCCTTCAATTCAGTTCAAGTTCATTCAAAATTCTCAATTCATGAGTCGATTTCATTATCTTTCAATAACCTAACTGAGACTACAACTTAGTGGTTTTCCAATTCAATACACTACCACACAAACACTTCAAATCTGCCATTTTACGAAAATTTCGTCTGCGAGATCGGCACCTATGTACACACAAGATTTCGGGACTTTTACCCTAGACACTCTGACCAACTTAATTTCAATGGAGTCCATCCCCTTTCTCCTCTCAAACAATCATACATATACAATGTATTTAAAACATAGTTATATTCAATGACAACCAACAATAGATTAGTTTTAATTTACCTAATCCTCATGCATTTTCTACAACAATCACTGTTATCCTCCACCGATAGCCCAATACAGATATTTCTAAATAGATATACAATCTTCTCAATAAATAAATTAATCAAGTTTCCATAAATGAGAGACCACACGTGTCCAACTCCACCATTTACATAAACAATCATCCAATTCCACATTAACATTATCAATTTTAGTTATTTGTACAAAATAACAATTTAACCCATTTAGGGCAAAACTCTATTTTTCATATATCAACCCAAGTGCCAAGATTAACTACTTTGCCACCATAAAACCTCATATTCGAACCCCATAATCATTTATTTCACATTCATTTAGAAACCCTTCTTTTTATTTCACACCCAAATCCTAGGTTTGTTCAAACCACTCTCAAATCCCACCATTGTTACACAACGACAAATAACTAAGCTAAAAACCATATGAAAGTGTAGAAAATCCCTACCTTAAAGTTTAGAAGACCAAAGTAACAAAGGAGAAACCTCAAAGATGTCGAAACCAACTTCTACTCGGATCAAAACGGAGCTCTTGAGATGCTTTACCTTTTCTCAAAGGCATTAGGGTAAAGATCTCAATGGATCTAGGTGAAAATGTAAAGAGAAGATAAGTTTTAGAGAGAGAAACTCAAGATTTAGGTTTTTGGAAAGTTTAGAAAGAGAGAGATAAGTGAAAAAGTGATGAAAAAAGTCATCCTCACGATCTGTTATACACGTAGTCCGCTCGAGCGCAAGAAGTGATGCTCGAGCGTAGAATACACACTTTCAGAAGTTTTGTAGACGAAGGATATCGCTCGAGCACAAGATTTGATGCTCGAGCGTCCACCTGCTCGAGCGTAGGAAACGCCGCGCGAGCATAGAATACACTAATCCAATATTTGCAGGTCTGCAAAAATATTGAGAGTTTGCAAAGCCCGCTCGAGTGCAAGAATGGCCACTCGAGCGAAGGAGCAACAATTACAAAACCTGCTCGAGCGTAAGAATGGCCGCTTGAGCGGAGAAGCAAAAATCTGGGCAACAAAGGTTTGGAAAAACAAGCAACCAACCTGTTCCAAACACACAACTATAATCCAAATGGCCAAACCAAAGAACGACAAGGGGAAATAAAAGATGAACAACAAATTAAATCATGAAACTCGAGTCCAGAACATAATAAAATGTCGGGTCAAAACTGGAGTTGATATGCGACTAACTTTTCTTGCTCGGCCCAAGCATTGGGCATTCGACCAACTCTTGTTTCTCGGTCCACTTCAGAGTGAACATTAGGCGTCTGACAAACTTACATTGCTCGGCCCACTTCGGAATGGGTGTTGGGCATCCAATCAACTTTTGTTGCTCGGCGCGCTTCAGAGTGGGCGTTGTGCGTCCAACCAACCACTGTTGCTTGGTCAAAGCGTTACGCGTCCAACCAACTTCTATTACTCGGCCCACACATTGGGAGTCCGATCAATTTTTGTTGCTCGGTCCATTTCGGATTGAGCATTAGGCGTCCAACCAACTTCTGTTGCTTAACCCACTTCAAAGTGAGCGTTGGGCATCCAGCCAACCTCTGTTGCTTGGGCGTGTTTCAAAGTAGGCTTTGGGTGTCCAACCAACATCTGTTGCTTGGCCCAAGCATTAGGCGTCCGACCACCTTTTGCTGTTTGGCCCAAGCATTGGGCGTCCGACCAACTCTTGTTGCTCGGTCTACTTCAAAGTGAGCATTTGAGGTCCGACCAACTTCCGTTGCTCAACCCCCTTTGGAATTGGTGTTGGGCGTCAAATCAACTTCTGTTAATCGGTGCACTTCAGAGTGGGCATTAGGTGTCTAACCAACTGTTGTTGCTCAGCCGAAGCATTGGGCGTCCGACCAATTTCTACTACTCGACCTAGGCATTGGACATCCGACCAACTTTTGTTGCTCGACCCAAGCGTTGTGTGTCCGACTAACTTTTGTTGTTTGGCACAAGCATTGTATTGGGCGTTCGACCAACTTCTGTTGTTTATCTATCTTCGTAGTTTTTCTGCTTCGTAGCACATTTGCTAGGCCAAGCTCCTTCTTTTGTAATAAAACTTTAAGTTAATGAAGTATTTTTCAAATTTGCCAAGTGTTGGACTTGTAACTTGCACTTTCAATTTATTTATGTTTATGTTGTTTGCCCTCTAACTGAGGATCAAGGATATAGTCCTACATCGTTGGTTATTTGGCCAAACTTTACCTTATGCCTTTGAAAAGTCAGGTTGCTATTCCAGTCGAGCAATATTAGGGAAACCTTTTAAGATTGTCCGTTTGGCCTTAACTGAAGCCAGTTGTTTTACCCCCAGCCAAGCAAAAGATTCATGGTAACAAGGGTTGTTTGATCGGTCAAATTAGGCTCCGTGCTCTCCTGCCAAACAGAGGCTCTGAGGGTGAATGAGGCGTCTGATCGATCAGCTAGGCATCCTGCCTTAGGAAAATTTGAGAAAGAAATCTTTCCATGCCCTCGACTGAGCAGAGGCTTCGAGGTCGAGTGAGGTGTTGATTAATCAAACTAAGCTTTATACCTTAGAAAAATTTTGAGGAAAGAACTTTTTATGCCCCCTAGTCGAGCAAAGGCTCCAAGACCAAATGAGGCGTTTTATCAGTTAGACCAGGCTTTGTGCCTTCGAAAATTTTTGAGGAAAGAACTTTTCATGCCCCCACCAGAGCAAAACCTTTGAGGGCAAACAGGGCATGTGATTGATCAAACTAGGCTTTGTACCTTAGGAAAATTTTAAGGAAAGAACTTTTCATGGCCCCAACCGAGCAGAAGCTCTGAGGGTGAACAGGGCGTCTAATCAGTTAGACCAGGCTTCATGCTTTAGAAAAATTTTAAGGAAAGAACTTTCCAAGCCCCCAGCCGAGCAGAAGCTCTGAGGAGCGGACCATCTGTTCGGACAGACTAGGCTTTGTGCCTTAGAAAATTTTGGGCAAGTTTTACTCGTTAGAGAGTGTAGCTTAGTTTTTTGTAAAGCACAAGTTATTATCATGGACCATGCCTTTCAAGTAACGATACTTGGCACAAATTCCACCAAGCTATACCACTTGGTGCCCTACTCGGACCAAAGGGTCGAGTTTTCGTGCTGGGGCGTAGGTTAAGACCCGTAACCCATTCTTTCTCAATTGTCGAGTGAAATATGTACAACACATGAAAAAGAAACTCATCGGAGAGTGTAACTCGGCTTTTTGTTGAGCGCAAGTTGTTACCATGGAACATGCTTTCAAGTAATAACACTTGGCACAAATTCCATCAAGTTGTACCACTTGGCACTCTATTCACGACCAAAGGGCTAGGCATGGGTTAAGACCCCCGTTACCTATTATAGAGGATGAATTTTAGCGGACTATACTTCAAGGGAGCTTCCACCACTTTAATCTCAGGGCAGAGTGGGGAAGGGACTAGTCAGTCTGGAGCACGACACTCCATCTAATGAGCAGACTAATCTAGATGCTCCTTTTCCCTGTCTAGTCGCTACTTCGCCACTTTGTTCGACTATTAGTCATACCTCTTGTTGTTGTTCAACCATGTCCTTAAGTTACGTAATCGCTCGGTGCAGAGGATGAGGGATTATCGAGTAATGACTGACGATCTTTCACAACTTTTACCTCTTGTGAGAGTCTTCTCAGAGATTCTTCATTCTGGGATAGTCTGTACTACTACTAGCCCTTTTGCTACGTACTGAAATCAGCCGACTACGCTCACCAAGAACAAGACCGTGGTTGGACCGTTCTTTTTGTGGTAGTGAAAGTGAAGTACACCTCATTTGCTGTGATGACCCTTCTCCGGACTTCCTTGGCTCTGCCAGAGGCATCATTTGCTTTCTCAATTGAGCACAAAGCTCTTCAATCTTCAGACTCATCAAGTCGATGATGCAGTCACGGTGGTCCTTCTCAACAAATAGACGTTGAGACGATTCAAAAGCGGCGACGTAACATTGCTCTATTGCATCAAGCGCCGAATTGTCTTGGTCCATCAAGTCGTCATTCCTTGTGGGGAGGGCTACACCTTTTTACTTGGTTCTCTCTATTCCTGGAGTCTTCTCTCCAATCCTAAGTGGTGAGGTATCTTTAATTCCTATCATTGGAGTTCGTCATGAAGTAATTAGAGAACGTTTCCCACAAATGGCGCCAATTGTGCGAGGGTGATTTTTGCACTATGAAGGGTTTAACTTCGTGGAAGAACAGCGTGCTCCGAGAAGTGAAGATCTACACAAAGTAACAAACGATGAGGCTGCCCAACCGGGGTTTGGTCGGAAACCCCTCTGATGGTAAAGTCAGGGACTAAGGGAGAGGAAGAAAAGAGAATACAAAGAGTGTATATGTTAAGTGTCTGGATTCCCCCTTCCTTGAGGGTGAATAGTGTTCACCTTTTATAGGAGAAGGTTGTTTGTCCTCCAAGACCTTCTATTTCCGTCATTTGTCTTGTTTGTGATCATCTCCCATTAGAGGTAGACGACCACTCGCCTGACACTCGGAAGCAGGTCTGTCTTGTTTGTCTCATTAGTGATCGTCTCTCATTGGAGAAGATGACCACTATGCCTGACACTCAGGTGCAAGTCTGTCATATGTGCGCCTTATCCTTTTGCGCCTTCATGTCTCCACGTTCTGTTCAGACAGAGGGAGAGAAGCAGAGTTGCTTGTCTCTTGTGAGCTCCAAGAAAGATATTTAGTGAATTGGCCTTCTCTAAGTTAGCCTACTTCGAAGTGGTTGCATGCCCAACTAGGAGGTCCAACATGTTGCTCAGCCCACTTCGGAGTGGTTGTCCAACATGTTGCTCGGCCCATTTCGAAGTGGTTATCCAATATGTTGTTTGGTTCATTTCGAAGTGGGCATGGCACTAGGCCACTACCTTGATTGCCTTGCTTTGGAGCTAGTGCTTGGTCATTGGGCCGAGCCCTTAGCTCCCCTACTGGTGCGAATCCGGGGTTGAGCCGAACACTAAGTGTAACACCCACCTCCTTTATTAATTGTTAAATATGAAGGTTACCTTAATCATGTGCTTTTATGTGCTTTAGATGCTTATATGTGTCGTGCCTAACCTGTTTCCTGAGGTTCGGGCTTCGATCCAGGTGCCTCCGGTGGTATCTCAAACGAATGATACAGCCGCTAGTTCAGCTACCCAGGAGCAGACCGGACCATTCCAACCCACTCACTTTGTTACTCTAGCCGATGTACAAGCTATGCTCGAGCAAGAGCACAACAAGAAGCAATTACCATCTCTCCTCGACCCAGATGTGAAACCCCCATACTCTTAGGAGATATTGACCATGCCATAAGTGCCCAAGTTTATTAAGTTTGATGGAAAACAAGGCAATGCCAGAGAACACGTGGTGAGGTTCATTGAAACTCTTGGTGTCCATGGAAGTGACCACTCTCTGCGCCTTCGGGAGTTCTCCAAATCACTTACTGAGAGGGCTTACAGCTGGTATGTGAACTTGGCTCCTAACTCAATTAAGAGTTGGGAAAAGATAGTGAACAAGTTCCACACGAAGTTCTTCCAAGTCCAAGAGAAAGTTACAACCCTCACACTTGGGCAAGATGTCCAAAAAGAAGGCGAAAATATACTGGATTATGTTAAGCAATTCCAAGATAAGGCTATTAACTATCATGAACCAGTGGATGAGGCCCACTTAGTCAGCATATGTGTGGAGGGTGCCATATGCAACTACAAAATTTTCTTGGTGAACCATAATCTGCCTACCTTTTCAGCCTTGATTGAGGCAGCTAGGAACCTCAGTACCACTAGTCTCTTGCACAGATCTCGTGACAGGCACCACTACCCCTGCAGTAGCAGAGTTGCTGCAGTAACCTCTGCAAGAGGGAGCCGCTCGCAAGGGGAGACGTCATCCTCTCGAAAGAGGAAGAGTTATGAGGATAGGAATCTATATCCTTGCAACCTTGAGAATGTTAAGGCCTTAGTTAAAGAATGGGTAGCCGATGGTGAACTTACTTTGCCTCCGGTTGATGTCCCTCTAACCAAAAAGGACAAAAAAAGCCCAGATTATTGTATCTATCACAGAACCACCATACACCCTACTAGGGACTGTTGAACTTTGAAAAGTATCTTCAAGAAGAAAGTTGACGCAAATGAGCTGAAGTTCAAAGATACCGGTAATCATGATGTAAGGAAGGACCTTTATCCTAACCATAAAGAAAATGGGAAGAATGTACATATGATTGGGTACCTTGGGCTTGTGCGCGATCAAGTGCACATGGCATCCTACTATGATGAGTTAAAAGAAATCGTTAGCAACCAGCTCCTTAAGACAGTACCTGCAGAGGCAAAATTCGCAGAGGATACTCATGCTCAAGCCTTACAAAACTTTGTTAAGTTTCGCACCTTCTTTGACTAGCTGGGGCTGAGCCAAGCCGCCAGGTTGGAAGCAACAAAGGCCCTCATTAACATTTCCGAAGTGCACCATGTCGAAGTTGCTGAGGCCAAGGAGTATGTGCCTCGGCGTATCTAGGAAGATTATGAGGCCATTACTTTCTCAGAAGCAGACAGAGCATACCCATTTCCTCATAACCGTCCTCTTTTTGTCACAACTTACATCAATGATGTAGAGTTCAAGCGTGCTTTCCTTGATGGTGGGACGTCCATAAACATCATCGCTACTGACACCTTTGCAAAGGCTGACATCCCAGAGTCCAGGATGGTTCACCAACCCATCAATGTAACGGGTTTTAGTGGTGAGAAAAAAGTTGCTAAGGGCCATGTTGTCATGGACTTAGCAGTTGGTGAGATCTGTTCCGCAACTAAGTTCCATGTGATTGAAGCAAACACAAACTACCATGTGATACTTGGCAGAGCTTGGATGCACCGATATGGGGCTATCCTGTCGAGTTATCACCAATACGTAAAGCAAAATTGGGAAGGCACACAATAACCATAAATGCGTCTAAAAAGCCATTCGGAGTGAAGGAGGCACACTATTCGGATGCAGTTTTCTTTACTGAGTTGTCAACGGATGAAACTCCAAGGACTGGTAAAGTTGCAGGGGTAAAATTGCTGAAATGGGAAGACATTCGAGATACAGAGGCTACTCCAGAAAGTAATGAGCAGAAAAGAAGCAGCGAGTCGACAAGTCCTGCGCCCAAGATTGTTAAGGTGCGCGAGGGCGGCAAGACAATTTACTACTTATGACGGTCTTGGGGGCCAGACTTCATACCTTGGGAGGATGGCCCCGAGACGAATAAATACGACAGTGATGAGTCCCAAGAAGGGTTAGTGGAGACGCTTGAGCCCACTCCTGAATGCATGCAAGATAGACCCAAACCGCAGCAGAAGGTGCTTGCTGAGGTCAACCTCAGCAACTTACCAAGGCAGAGCAAGCCCGTGTTTATCAGCAATACAATGGATCCAACAACTAAGGCAGAATTGATAACACTACTGAAGCGGTACAGTGACGTCTTTGCTTGGACATACGACGAGATGCCTGGTCTTGACCCATCCCTTGTCACTCATCATCTGGACACTTTTCCCAACTCTAAGCCAATCAAGCAGCATGCTCGAAAGTATCACCCTGATCTTGAAGCAAAGATTAAGGCAGAGGTAGAAAAGTTGCAGAGGGCCAAGTTTATTGAGCCTATACAGTACCCAACTTGGCTAGCAAATATTGTGCCTATGTAGAAGAAGAACAGTCAGATCAGGGTTTGCGTAGACTTTCGCGACTTGAATAAGGCCTGCCCGAAAAATGAGTTTCTATTGCCCCACGTTGACACACTCGTCGATTCTACTGCGGGTCATCAGATGTTCTCCTTCATGGATGGGTTCAGTGGTTATAACCAGATCAAAATGGCACTAGAAGATGCAAAAAAGACGGTTTTTAGAACGCCCTTGGGAAATTTTTTCTATACGGTGATGCCCTTCGGTTTGAAAAATACAGGGGTAACCTACCAATGGGCTATGACTGCAGTGTTCCATGACATGTTGCATCATGAAGTGGAAGTATATGTAGATGATCTACTGGTCAAGTCTACTGCGGCAAACCGACACCTCTGCGACTTGGAAAAAGTTTTTCAGTGTTGCCGTAAATTCTACCTAAAGATGAACCCTCTCAAGTGTGCCTTCGGAGTTACCGTAGGCAAGTTCCTTGGCTTTCTTGTACATCAGCGGGGGATCGAAGTAGATGGGGATAAAATCAAATCAACCATGGAGATGCCACCACCGCACTCTCAAAAGGCCTTGAAGAAATTCCTAGGCAAAGTGTCATACCTCAGGAGGTTCATTCCAGCCCCTGCTGTGATAACCTTTTCCTTTGGGACACTGCTGAAAGGGAATCATAAGTTTGAATGGTTGCAAGAACACTAACAGGCATTTGATATGGTGAAGAAAGCACTCACCTTTCCACTTACAATGATTGCTACACAACCTGAAAAGCCTCTGCTACTATACCTAACCTCTACACCTCAGTCTATTGGAGCTCTACTTGTCCAAGACATGGATGGCATTGAGAAGCCAGTCTATTATATCAGTCGCAAATTCAATGGTGCCGAATCGCAATATACCCCAATTGAGAGGCATTGTTTAGCCTTAATCTTCACAGTGCAGAAGTTGCACCACTATTTTTTGGCACACCCGATCCAGGTTATGATCCGGAGTGATCTAGTCCGTTACTTACTAAGCAAGCCTGCTCTGACTAGAAGAATGGCAAGATGGCTTTTGGCTCTAGCAGAATATGACATCACTTGTGTTACTCCCAAGGCTATTAAGAGCCAAGCACTTGTAGACTTACTGGCCCAATTCCCATCTGGTGAACATGAACTTGCAGAGGTACCTCTACCAGGTGAGGTCCATGTCTCAGCAACTACAGTTGAGACTTATTGAGACTTAAAATTTGATGGAGCTTTCGGAGCTGGGAAAGGTGGAGCTGGCATAACACTAACCAGTCAAGAAGGAGAGAAGTTCCATCTATCATATAAGCTTGACTTTGAATGTTCAAACAACGAGGCTGAATATGAGGCATTGATACTGGGTCTAGTTGTCAAGCAAACAATGGGTGATTTCGCCTCGAAGGAGCCTCTGTTGGCCTCATATCGCACCGTAGTTCAAAGGTTGCTCACTCAGCTTGATGATGTCCAAATCCAATATACCCCTCGAACACACAACCGTTTCCCCGATGCCTTGGCTACACTAGGGGTAAAGGTGGGCATACCAGATGATAGTATAACCATCATCATCGAGAAAAGAATAACACTAGCAGTGTTAGCCGAAGAATATATAGAGCAAGATGCTGATAGTTGGAAAGCAGATATAATACAACAATTGAAAACAGGCCAGGGAACAATCAGACTAGCAGAACTTGCATCGTTTCTGCTTCTTAGAGGAGAGTTTTATTTTTGTGGTCCCAACAACCTGCTGGCAAAATGCATTAGCAGACAAGAAGCAACTTACAGACTTAAGCAGATCCATACTAAGTCCTGTGGAGATGGAGATATCAGTCTATACCAATAGATATAGAGGCAATGGTATTACTGGCCAGAGATGGAAAAGAAAAGTACTGAGTTGCAGAGGCAATGTACAAAGTGTCAGTCCATCCTAAGGAAGAGGAAGCCCATTTCTTAAGCAGTGAAGAATAGAGGTAGCCATATAATAACTACCTTGGAAATGGCACACTACTGAGAACAAAGCCGATGCAATCAGAGTTAAGAGGCGGGCCCTCCGCTTCTTCCTTGACCAAGGCAAGCTGTACCGAAGAAGTTTTGAAGGGAAACCTTTGGCGTGTTTATCAAAAGATGAGGCAAATAAGGTGCTGGTGGAAGCCCACAAGATAGAGCATCAATGAGGGCAGCAATTATATGGACATCTCATTCACCTCGGCTATTACTGGCCGACAATGGAAAAGGATGCTAAAAACTTTGTAAGGAGATGTCAATCCTTCCAGAAGTTTGGGAACTTGATACATGCACCGGCAGTTGAACTACACAACATCAAGACTCCTTACCCGTTTCATACTTGGGCATTCGACCTAGTGGATCCTATAGCGCAGCAATCCAAGGGCCACAGATAGATACTTGCAGCGACTGAAATTAGCACCAAGTGGGTGGAGGCTATACCGATAAGGAAGGCAGATGGGGCAGGAGCAGCCAACTTCATCAAAGAAAACATAATTTGTAGGTTTGGCATACCCAAAGTAATGTTGTTTGATAATGGAACTCTCTTTGTAAATCGCCATGTAGGAAAACTGTTGGATGCCTACCAGATTAAGCACCACAAGTCTAGTCCATACTATCCTCAAAGGAACGGACAAGCTAAGGCAACCAACAAAACTCTCCTCCGAATATTGAGTAAAATGATGGATAAAGCAGGGGGCACATGGTCTGAACAACTCTATATAGCACTCTGGGCGTATAGAACGTCAAAGAGGAGGCCAACTCAGGCAACCCCATTTTCCTAGTGTACGGGTCCGAAACTGTGTTACCAGTTAAGTTGGCAATACCCTCAGCAAGAATGGCTATGTCAGCACACTTAGTTCCAGACAGTAGAAAGAATGACATAGAGGCAGCTGAAAAAAGAATAGATTGGGCCTAATAGGCAATGGAAAAGTATCATCAATCCATAGCTCGAGCCTACAATCAATCTGTTCAACACAGGGAGTTCAATGAGGGGGACTTGGTATGGAAAACAGTGGATGCAATCATGTGGGGGCAACCAATCCCCAAGTTCTCACCCAAATGGGAAGGCCCCCAAAAAGTTCTGAGGCAAGCAGCAGCGGGTACTACAAGTTGACAAGAGTAGATGATGGGTTCAGAACTGGCCTTATCAACGCCAAGTATGTCAAAGAGTATTTTCCTTAATTTCTATTGTCCAAAAAAAAAAAAGAGTTGTAAGTTTCTTTGTTAATACTTCCAAAGTAAAGTGTAAAGAAAGTGGCATACACTTAGTAAACTCGTTACCCTTGTAAACACTTAGTGCAAGGAAAGTTGTCCATACTTAGTGAAATTTTAGCCTTGTAAAAACTTAGTCATGGTGGAGTTCCGTTCATAGCAAGAGTTTTGTTCAGGTTTAGAAGATATGTAAAGGCAATGAAAAAAATGCCATGAAGTAAGACTCAATATCTTTGCTTCTCATAAACATCAAAGTTTTCCATAGCATGATTACAATGTTCAAAAGGCAAAGGAGAAATAAAAAAGATAGCAAAGTACAAACAAAAGGAGCCATAACAGAGTCACACTAAATCAAATCAAACCCTTCATGAGGGAGTCCATCAAGGTCACATCCCTAGGCAGCTGGGCAACCAGCGCAGAGTCTTTCTTTTTAAACCGAGCCAGGTTCTGCCGATGCTGCTCCAAGCCACCCTCACACTCCTTGATAGTCTCCTCCAAGGATGTAATCATCGCCACATTGTCTGCATGCTCAAGGAAACCATCGACTGCTTGAAGCCTATCCCTTATCCATGATAGGTCCAAACCGTTCCTCTCAAAGCTGCTCAAGTTGGCCTCAGCACTTTCCACGAACTTGCTAAGGGTTGTCAGAATCTTCTTAGCAGCAAGGTCGTGAATGAAGCTGGCAAGTGACTCCAGCAGCGCTATTTGCACCATAGATCCAAGAACGTTAAAAGCAGTAAAGGTATCCGGATGCAGCGCCTGGATGCAGGCAAGAGTGGGAGCAGCTTTGGAGGAGACTCAATAATTTAGAAAAGAAACTTTCCCTGAGGACTGAGAGGACTCTCTCACACCGCAGCCGGCTTCAATTACTAAGGGAGACTGGCAGAGCGACCAAAGGTCTGAGAGCGACGCACCTTCCCTGAAGATGATTGCCCAGCAGCATTGGAGTGGGTAGATGCTAGGTGGCGGCCGGGCAAACTGGCCTCGCGAGAAAAGCCAAAGCTGCCTGCACCATCATGTCGCTTCGAAAAGAGGTTGTCTATATTGTAATCCTCAACATTTAAATCTGGCACAACAGTGGTGTCCATGCCCACATAAAAGTCTCATGATACCCCAAGGTTAGCTAACACCTTAGGGAAGTGAGTAGGATATAGGTTAGCTAACTGCTTAGAAGTTGCTGAGGCAACTGGGTCAGAAGCATCATCAACAGTAGTGGTACCATGAGTAACCAGGTTAGTAGTTGCCTCCGCAAGTTGGGCCAAATTTTGGGGGCCCACAACAGGAATAGCCGCTGCATCTGCACTTCCCTCAGCAACTTGAACATTGGGAAGTGGGGTCTGTGGAACCAGTGAAGACTTAGTAGACTGGGACAAACCCCCGGATACAGCTCCTGGATGGGGTGGTGCAACTTTTAGTGGCTCTCTTACGCTACGATCCTCTCTAGGAGTCTCTGGGACAAAATCATCTCCACCGACAGAGGAACGGTCAGAGTGGACATAATTAGCAAGGTTTGGAGGTTCTGCACCCTCAGCAACTATATCACCCGCTGCAACTTCCACAGTAGAGGGGGGAGTTGTTCATTTTCTACAGCCTCAGCAACAATAGTTATTAAAATAACTATTGTTAGTTTGGCTCAGCCTCAATAGTTAGTTTGGCCTCAACACTTGGTCCTTCCTCAACATCTGGAAGTACCATTCTACGGGTTTTGAATCTTGTGACCCTTGAAGCAATGGGAAGGTCGTCGTCGTCGTCTGAAGCTGAGGAAATTTCGATGGCAGTAGAAGAATCTCCGGGGCCTGAAGGTGGTATGGCTAATGGGCCCTGAAAAGAAAAAAAGATCATATGATTATTAAAATAAATGTAAAAAGCCCAAGGAAATAATGCAAAATATTTTCTAAGTATGGATACCTTTCAGAGTCTTTTCCAACTTGGTGAGGCACGTGCCTCAGAAACTGATGTCACTGTTTCTTGGGCTGCCCTCAATCTAGAACGGGTCATGCGTACTGTTACACCTATCGGGTGAAGAGCAACTTGCAGGAGTTGGACAGACATTGCCCCAGATGGATGAGGCTCCTCTATTGCAGGTAGGGATAGAAGCATGAAACGGCAAAATATACTAGTCTGTTTCCCTCGACCAAAGGGGAGATGAAGGGATAAGTTAGGCTGCGGAATGGATTTCATCTCAGGGACAACGGGAGCACTGTTGCAAAAGTTGAAAAAAGAGTTGAGGTTGCGGTGCCAGAATAGCCTGTTGCTGGGAGTAAAAGTACCTTCTCGTCCAAGTGAAGGCAACTCCATGAGTCTTAAACCCTCCACGAGTAAGGCGGTGTAGTCACGAGCAAACCTCTGGAAGTTTTGATGAAAATCTGTCTAAGGTGGAGGGGCATAGGGAATGCCCTGGTCCATGCCGAATTACCTAAGGACCCTATCCGGTCAATAGACAACACTAGACATGCCCTCCTCATTCCATACAGGCAGAAACCCGAGGCGTATCATGGCAGCCAGTAGAAGGGAGTTAGCCTGGATGCTATCAAGGGAGAAATCAACATGACGAGCCTCTGAGAAATAAAACGGGACAACAGAAATGCCTATAAGAAGTTGTGTAAAAAGGCGGAACACACACTCCTTCATGCGATCGACGTAATCCACAAAGGGTCTGTTAGTGCCAAGACTAGACCACTGAGAGATGCGAGAGAGAGATTGGCGCACTTGTCTTGTGACAGGTCGACCCTCCGTATCTAGAACAGGATGACCCTCTACATCAAGGACTTCGTCGGTGAAGAAGGGAATCACTAGTAGAAGAAGGTGGTTAGGAACTGAGTGTGTACAAAGCTCCATACATCATAGCGGTCCATAGACCTCTCCATGTCCGAGTGAATAAGGTCAAGGCGGAAGTATAAGTTCTCCAAGAAGGGGGGGCAGAGGGATCTGACTGCCACTGCAAAGTTTAACAACCAGAGGGAACACCAAAGGATTAATACTCTCAATGGGGTTACTGGGGAGAACAAAAAAAGAGATGAAATAACTGACAAAGGCAGCCGGGTATAAGTAGCCGCAGTAGCCTGGCCCAACTATGGACTTGCGGCTCTCCTCTGTAATGTCGCCTACAACCGGTTGTAGGTCCTTGAAGAAATGTTTCAGCCAGGAAAGGTAGGTGGTCTTGTCCCTCTTGGGCCCTTCTTGGAGCAATTCCCTAGTCTTAAGATCGTACCAGGAGCCATCTAGTCTTAAGATCGTACCAGAAGCCATACTTCTATGCCTCTCGAAAGGCACTTTAGAAGGCGGTGACAACAACTTGTTCTGCAGAAATCAGGGACGCTGGATCGAAGGGGTGGTCTCCACGGGTACTTAAGCGCAAAAGGACGGCAACATCTTCGAGGGTTGGAGTTATCTCTCCCCATGCCAAGGCAAATGTGTGAGTGTCGCGACTCCAGCGGGAGACAACCATATTAGTGTTGGTCTATACCTTACGCACTGACAACTCCCTCGAAATCAAAATGGCATTAAAGAGATGAACATCCCTCAAGCGCTGCCCGAAGCCACCATCTGCAATGATGTCATTAACCCAGAGGGACCAGTCTGCTGGAGAGCTTGAATGAGTGAAGTAGTAGGTGTATGAATAGGGAAAGTCGCCACGCTCTACGCGAAACTGTAGCATAGAGACTGGGTTTGCCATGTCAGTATCGTCCAAAGTAGCCTCACCAAAAGAAAGTGGAGGCTCCTCCAGAGGGAGGGCATTAGGGACGAATGAGTCAACTACCTTCTAGAAGGGGTTAGCCAGCCCTCCGAAGTATGGGGCCCTCCTTCACTCAGTAGGGGGTGGGGCAACCCTGTCAGGTTGAATCCTTGTGCTGGCCATAAGGAAGAATAAAGAAAAGTAAAGAAGACTTTGAAAGGTGAGGGCAAGGAAGAGAAGAAAACAAGAAGACAAGAAAGAGTGTTGTGGCGGAAGTGGGGGACCAGTGGACCCAAGAGGCACTATTTATAGAGAAAGCAACAAAAGGGCGCCAACACGTGTCTCTAGGCCCATTATGACCCATTAGTCAAAGGGGGCACCTTTTCAGAGCCGACGCAACTTCTGACCTAATCGATGCAACTCCTAGGTTACTTGCTGACGTTATGCATGCGCGGGAAACAAGGAGCGTGTCCTCCACGCGCGCAGGGGCAAATGTAGAGGGTAAAAAATTAAGCCCCAAATTAAATATGGGCCTAAGTGCTGGGGTCGCCCCTTTAAGGTGACCAGGAATAACTTAAGGACCATGGGCTAAATCCCAGAGGAAATGTGCCAACAATAGGCTGAAATAGGTCCAACCCTTCAAGGGTCCAAATGGACTCCACGGAGGAAAATGCCCAAGTCAAGTTGCAGAGGCAACACATGCAGCGAGAAAGTTGCTGCGGCACTTTACCTCAACGTTGCTGTTCCTAATATTTTCGGTTCCGCCACCATCCGAAGTTGCTAAGGGAAAGAAAAGCCGACGCAACTAAGTTGCAGAGGCAATACCTGCGACAGCCAAGTTGCGGAGGCACTTCGCCCCAGCACCGCCATTCTAAGTAATGACAGTACCACAACCATCTAGAGTTGCTGAGGGAAGGAGAAAACCGAAGCAACTAAGTTGCAGAGGCATTACTTACAGCGCCCAAGTTGTAGAGGCACTTTGTCGACGCCATCTCCAATATCGTCAGTTTTGGTCATTTGAACTTGCCACGGGAAATGATTGCCGCAACAACTATAGCCGCCGCAACCAATTTACAAATGGAACATCCTGCCGAGGTGATAATAGCCTTTGGGAAAAGCTTCCCCTCTGCAAGAAGAGGCTAATACTTGGCGCTGATAGCAGGCCCTAAGGCATTACTAACCCAGGGCTAATAGCAAGCCCCAAAGTTCATTAACTTGGCGCTGATAACAAGTCCCAAGACTTACTGGTTGGAGCTGATAGCAGGCCTAGAAACACTAGTTTACCTCAGCGATCCCACGAAGATGAGAGCAAGGTAGCCCGACTATAAGGGACTCCCTTTCCATTACCCAGGTCATGGATCTGCCTTAGTCGCACAAGCAGGACTAAGGAAGCCCCCTTGGGCTTGGTACTAAAGCACAACATGGCTGATAGCTGGCTTGGCTGTGACCTTCGCCCTAGAAAGCTGGGAAGTTTGTGGTTAGGTGGCTAAGGGTAGAGGCTTTGCTGAGGTGAACACGAACATAGCCGATAGCAGGCTAATGAGGTCATGAGAATGCATGTACTAACTAAATAGAACTGAGAAGGCAAGTGCAGCGGCAAGGTTCATCGCTGCAAGTGCACTTACTGAGGTTCAGGCTGAGAAGGCAGTGTAGAGGCAAACACTCCTGCTGCAACTATACTTGTTGAGGCTCAAAAGAGAGTTACAGCGCCAAACACTCCCATTGTAACTACACTTGCTGAGGCTCAAAAGGGTAGTTTCGGAGGCAAACAGATAGTACACAGTACATGTAGAAAGACAAGTGGCATCTTCAGTCTGGTGGCTTAAAGCAGAATATTCCATGTGATTCTCTGGGACACATGTCTTCTCTCTATTTGGCCACTTGGTGCCCTCTTGGTACCAAGGAAAAACCTATAAATAGGACCCATTTCCCAAGGTTCAAATGGAGGAATTTTGGAGATTTGGAGGAGATACTGCCCATTTTGGTGCTGTCATACATTTCTTCTTGAGCTACTTGCTTCACCCTCACTCAGCTACACACTCTCCAACTCCAAACAATTACTGCTGCTCATTCTTCAGCCATTCTACCACTCTTGAACCATTAGCATAGTTCTGCCTCTCTAATCATCTTCCTAACCTCAAACCCCCCCTACACTCTTTATGTAGCATATGCACTTGTACCGTTAAATTTGAAGTCATCCGCTCTTGCTCAAGTTCAATCCATAGAGAATGGATTTCATGCTCCTTCTCCATTAAAACATCCATTAAAGAAAATTATAACACAATAATTTTAAAGTAAACAAAGATGACGTAATCAAATTATTGTTGTACATGAAAAAAAAAAAGCACAAAGGAAAAAGAGAATTCTATTTTGATTTATTGTTAGATTTATTTTAAGATTTTTTTGATTTACAAAATAAACACATAGTGGTGTCTTTGTGTGGACTTGTGTTTTTTTATTAATTTATTTAATTAATAGTGATATTTATTTAAGTTATAGATATTATTAGATTTTACATGATAGACATTTGATTGAGTGAATTGTGGGTGATAGATATGCATAGCTAAATTGTAGGAATAAGACTTGTAATTTTTATTTTTATTTTTATTTTTTTTTAATAACGTGATAAGCATTTGATATTTATAATTTGTACATATGTTTTTAATTTATTTAAGTTATAGATATTCGAGATTTTTTTTAAATAACGTAATAGACATTGGATATTTGTAAGGATAAACTATCAATAAGTCCTAATAGTTGGACTTAATTTCTATCAAATCTTATTAAAGACAAGTCCTAATAACATTGGAAGTGAGGATGTTGCTGTGTGGGTTGCGCAGCAGCGGCTGCTGTGCGGCACAATGGGCCTATTTCGGGGCCCATTTTGATAATCCGAACCGTTCACATTTTAAAATATATCAAGTAAAATAAGTTAATCGGATATCGTTTACCCATTCATCCACTCACATTTGTATTCATTTTAATACTTTAAATCACAATTATTATTTATTTTTGTAGGTATAATATGAGTGAATGAATAAGTAAACGATATCCGATTAACTTGATTTTTTGCTGGCATGTTCTACTTGATGTATTCTAAAATGTGAACGGTTGAGATTATCAAAATGGGCCCCGAAATGGGCCAATTTTGTTGCACAGCAACATCCCCACATCCAATAAAATTATACCGAAAAATATTTTTTGTAACATTTTTTACATACGTCACTAAAAATTGACAATTAGTGACTTTTTTTGTCATAATTTTTGTAAATTATCGCTAAAACTTATAATTAGTGACGTTATTCTGTGACAAAATTTTCAAACCGTCACTACAAGTTAAAAATTAGGGACTTTTTTTGTAATGATTTTTTAAAACTGTCACTAAAACTTATAATTAGTGACATTTTTGTAACAAAATTTTCAATTTGTCACTAAAAATTAACAATTAGTGATATTTTTTTTATTAATATTTGATGAAAAATATCATTAATTTACACAAAATCTATTGGATAATAAATTCACCTATTAAAACCTACACATAAGTCTCCTTTAAACTTTGTGTGGCTTAGTTATAATAATGAGAATTTGACTCCTACGTTTTAAATTTAAGGAGAACTAAATTTAGGTAGGTAAAGGGGGGGAAATTACGAATAGAAAAATGCTTTAGACCTCTAAATTGTGAGCTCTAGAAGAGCTCTAACCTGTGGGCCCCAGTGTGTGATTTGTTGTTTTCGCCTTTGTTTTGTGTTTTTTTTTTTTTAGATTGCCACGTCGCTAGTGCTCTTATTAGAGCTCTATTATTAGAGCTCTTAGTCACTACTGTTATGAATATATGAGGGGTGCAAGTGTGTATGTAGTGGGGTGTAAATAAAATGTTGTAGAGGTACAAGTGTCACTTGCATCTCTCCATGTATTGGTAATTATTTTTTTCTTCTCCCATCTACATGTAGTTTTCCCTTAAATTTAAAATTACTTCTGACTGTGGGAGTGTTTAGTCCAGCTTCTATCAAATTGAGAATTGATAATCAAAAAATAAAAATTAAAGCACTTCTAAGTTGGCTTCATAATAATTAATTTTTTTCAATTTATTTAAATTGCATAAATTATACTTTGCCCCCTTTTTATTTAACCATATTCTCACTTTGGCTATTGTAGTTTTTATTTTTTCATTCAACTTACTCCCAAAGCTAATTTATGTTCAAAATTAGACAAAAAAATGTCACATTAATCACCATTCAACATAGAAAATATATTGATATATTTAAATTTAGATTTGTGTCAAAGATGTGAGTTATATATAATAAAAAATTTTTATTCCACGTGATAGTCAATATTTTATTTTCTGTCTAATTTTGGACATAAGTTAATTTTTAGAGTAAATTGAGAAAAATTATATATATATTAAGAACCAAAGTGAGAAAATGATTAAACAAAAATGAGACAAAGTGTAATTTACCCATTTCTATTATTTTTATCTCGTAGGTGGTAACTAAAAACTCTACCATACACTTTGAAATTAATTTCTAAAATTAAAAAAAAATTATAAATATTTTTATAAATTGTATCAAACAATCCTACCTATCACAAAATTTTAAGTCATAATTTTCTACTTAAGAGTTATTTTTCAAATAGAAATATTAAAAATAAAAAAATATAAGGATAAATTATAAATATATTCTTAAGATTTGCTTAAAATACAGATCGCTTTATGTAATTTTCAAAATTACATCCCGACCTTTTAAGTTTTTAATTACATAAATTATTAATAAATTATTAAGCCAATTATCAATTTTTAATGATTTCAGAAATATAGTTTAATTAACAATTCAAGTAAGGGTGCTCGCAATTCGAGTTGAGTTGAGTGACCTCTCATCATTTATCTGTCCGAACTTAGAAGGAGTGAAAAAAATTAATCAACGTTCGTTCGCTTAATTAGCAAATGTAGATTGAGTAAGCAGTGTTGGTTGGCAGATGGATACAGATTGGATTCAAGATTTGATGTTTTGGGCATTTTTTTAATTATTTTTCAGTAATTTTTAATTATTTTATATCTAAAATTTTTTATTGTTCAATTTTTATAATAAAAAATATAGGTTTACTTTCATATTTCATACATAGCACATATTGGCATCTGAGCGACTTATAAGTCAGATTATTTACTTTTAAAAAAAAAAAAATTTATTTGGGTTACATCACACTCTAATTTTTATATGTCTTTTTATAATAAATAAATAAAAAAAATTAACTTATTTAGCACTTTTCAAAATAGGCTACTATAAATAAAAAAAAAATTACTTTTTTTTATTTTAACACACAAAACATAGAAGTAGAACATCATATTCTTAGGAGGATTGACTGATCAAATTGGGTAGTATCAATCTAAATTTAGGCGGATTGAAAAAAAAAATACATTCAGTGTGTTTGGTTTGAGTTTTCTGAATTAAGTTTTTAAAAATTGACTTTTTTGGTTTTCGAGTTTTTTTTTAGTGAATATTTGTTAAATCTTAAACACTTTTTTTACTTTTTTAGATGCACCTTAATTAAATGTATCTAAAAAGTAAAAAAATTGTGAAAAAATATTTTAAAAAATTAAAAATACGTAAAAATATAAAACATGTACTGAATTCTTATATATTTTTTTATATTTTTGGTATTTAGTAAATTTTTAAAAGATTTTTTTTTATAACTTTTTTACTTTTTAGGTGTATTTATGTTAAGTGTGTCTAAAAAGTAAAAAAATAGCTTAAAATATTAAAAAAATTTAGTAAAAATAAAAAAATATGAAAAATAAAAAAATAGAATTTTTTGAAAAGTGAAAACAAGTAAGGGGTATCCATTCACTTGGAGCATTTAAATTGTCAATTATGTAATGAATTTGTTCGGGTCATTGGATTTTGATAGATTAGGTGGATGTTTGTCTAATTCTAAATTCAGATAATTTTATTATTGTGTAAAATAATGGTTAAAAAATTTATTTATTTGTAATTGATTTTGCTTGATAAAAAATTTTCATGAGATAATATTTATAATTTTTAAAATAATAATTTGTATTTTAAACCAATTTTGTATTTATAATTTTTAGAAAAAAATAAATACTAAAAAAATAAAAGTGAAAAAGTCACTGTGAGCGGTATTATAAGTGGACTTTAATTTGGTAGGGCCTGTGTATATGCAGAGGCTTTTCTGTTTCAAGTGTGTGGTCTTAAATTTCTTGAAATCCGAGAACACTCAGAGGTTCACCAGTTTACCCACTTACCGACACTACAGGTGAAAAAAGCGCCAACCAGTTTGATTTTGGCTCCATCCCCAATAAAGCTCATTCACCGTCTGATGCTGATCGAACGGCGGGCGACAAAGCACTCGAATATAAAGCCTCTACCTGATCCACCGGTAACGAAATCCAGTTGGCAAACACGTGTTCTCTACCTTCTCTAAGCTTTCATTCTCTGACCTTACCTGACTCTGACCCTGACTATTCTCGTAAATCTTTACCAGACACAGACACTGCAAAGGCCAAGTCCAACTTTAATTTCTCAAGGCTAAAATTCACTAGGCGTTGGGCCAAGCCTGACTGTGGGAAAGACTTATCTAGACGAAGTGGAAGATATCAAAGAAGCTCGTGATTAGGGGTGGGAAAGACTTATCTAGACGAAGCGGAAGATATCAAAGAAGCTCGTGATTAGGGGTATGCGCGGTGGGTTTTGGATGGTTTGAAAGTAAAATTATAAATTAAGTGGTAGGTTAGCGGATTAGTGGATTGACAAATTACAATTTAGGTGATTTTTGACGGATTAGCTGATTAAAGAATATTTTAACTAATTATCATGCATTTGCATAATATATAATACTAATTTGTATAATATTTTGTAAATATATAACACAAAGTAATTTTACATAATATGTTTTATATATATAACTATTAATTCATATATATAACCACTAATTTATAATAAATTTTATATCTTAAATCTCTCTCACACTCATTTTTGCATTAGTATTTCATTGGAAGTTAAAAAATATATATGTATTAACTATAGTGGAGAGGAGCGGTTCGGTTGGCGGTAGGGGTGAGCAGCGGATATACCGATCCGCCAAAACCGACCGAACCGAACCGATCCGCCGCATTTTGGATGGATGCGTGATGACGAGCGGACGGTTGCGGATTGATTTTCTCCAATCCGCCAATTTGGCGGACGGATGACGGATTTGAGATTTCTTTGGCCGCAACCGAACCGCCAAACCGCCAAATTGCGAGCACCCCTAGCAATTTATAAGACTTTGTATTTTCAATTTGTTTAAATATTATGTTTGTGTTTTCAATTGAAAAAGAGTTTAAATATTCTGTTGAAAAAAAGTTTTCAACTTGAATATATTTTTTGAATTGAAAAAAATAAACATATTATTTATCTATATTTTTTGATTTTTAAATCTAACTCTAAAAATAATAAATAGAAAATATGATATATGCTGGTTGGTTTTTGTTTTCAAAAACATATGTAGATGTAACAATATAGAGACATACAATCTCTACTACTGCTCTGTTCATGGTTTTGGTAGTTGGAATTATTATTATATTTTAAGAATCACAGATTGTAATAATTTATGTGGATGAATCATGCTATGATTGTAATATGTGGATGAAGCATGCAGTGATCGTGATATTCTAAAGTTTCAAACTTTCTTTCTTTAGATAAGGCATACAGTGATTGTAATACTTTTTTAAGTCATTGACTGTAATTTTTTTTTTTTTTTTTTTTTGAGGAAGTGCACAAGTTGAATTATGTTGAAAATTTATAAAATTTTAAACCGCCAAACCGATTCGCATCCATCCGCCAAACCGCCAATCCACTCAATCCACATCCGCTGGATTGGCGGACAGATGCGGATTGATTTTCTTCAATCCGCCAATTTGGCGGACGGATGGCGGATTGGAAGTTCCGTGGCCGCAACCGACCCGTGCCCACCCCTAGTTGGCGGATTATAAATTTTAAAGTTTAAACCGCGGTTAGCAGTTAGAACGGTGCGAATTGATACGGATCGGTGCGATTTTAGTGGGTTGAGCGGTATTTTACACAGCCCTACTCGTGATACAATATTTGAACTCACCTATCAATGGCTTGCTTTGACAAGCCAGTAAAAAGCTAACTTTTAGTTTTTTTAGCCAAAAAAGTTAGTTTTTTTTTATCCAAGTCACTACTCAAAAAGCTAGTTTAAAAAAGCCAAAAGTCAGCTTTTTACCAACTTTCCAAAATACTATAATGTGTCGAAATAAGTGAGCAACTTTAGGAATCATTTTCCAATAATGCTAGGGAACATGAAAAATATATCATGAAATTCATCATGAAGATTTTTTATCTCTTAATTAGTGTGTGGTGTTTTATTATATGAATAATTTAAAAATAAAAAATTTTTCATGATCATTTTTATAATTTTTTTTTTATGATCCCTAGCATTACTCACCATTCTCTGCCTTGCCTAAGGAACAGAACCATGAAACTCCTGCCAATGTGGAGTTGATAGAAGATGAGACCACAAAGAAAGATGAAACCTAACTGAATGAGATGAAACCCAACAGAAATTTTAGATTTTTCATATTTTGGTAATCGCCAAGTCAAAATTTTAATTTATTTTCAAGTAGCTGTTGTTTAGATGCAGAAATGTTTAGGCTCTTTGGTTTTCAGAATTTGTTTCCTGGGAAAAAAAAACTTATTTTCGTGAACAAATTGAATTGAAAAAAAATATATATAAAAAAAAAATCATGGATTTCATACGGTTTTATCGTTTTTTAGGGCAAAAATAATTTCTAAAACTTCAAAAACATATTTTTGGTGTTTATTTTTGTTAAACAAATTTATATATATATTTTTAAAAAAAATCAGAAAACTGATTCTGAAATTGAAAACAGAGCATTAGTAACTGTTGTATACTAAAAGGGCGATTATCCAAGCAAGCCAGAGTTCATCTTCTTGATACAGAACCTTTGGGTGTATCCAACCAATTTCTACTTAACAGTGGTGCTACATACCACTAGAAAATAAGCACTAAGCCAGCTCTAATGAGCTGGCAGTACTGAAAATTAATTAAAAAAAAAAAAAAACAAAGAGTAAAATATCACATCAATTGAGACTACAGTATTTTTAGAGCTATTAGAGCTCATTATTTTAGAGCTCTTAAATAATTTTCTTCTACTTAATTGCTTATTTTGCTACTCTCTTTTTGTTTAATTGCTCTTCTCAAACATGTTGCATATAAAGTGAATACAGCATAAAAGTAAGCTGTGTTTTGTACCTATAATTTGTACTGACCTTTGTAATTCTTCACTGCTTCCATCTTCACTCTTTGATAGTTGTGTGGTGGGGTTGGTGTGTTCCTCAGTTTCTCTCTCACTGATTTTTCGGATTACACTTGCTGGTCGACCAGCATTTTGTTGATCGCCAAAAATTCATTGTTGGAGCGCTAGATATCAGATAGAGGAATTTCTCAAATTTTTATTTAGATTTGATGAAATATTTGATACACCGTTAGAGATGCCCTTAGAAATGCAAGAGAATTGTTTAAAAAATGTTAGATTAGTATACTTTTTAATTTTTTTTTTTATAAAAAATATAAAATGTGAATTAGGATTGAAGTAATATAGTAGAGAGGTGATATGACACAAATAAAATAATTGTGATTCAAATAAGATAATGTAACAAACTCCAAATCTAAAAATATTTCTTTTGAAAATAAATAAATTATATAAGTACATTTAGTGACTTTTGTTTTAAATTATGTTAAATCTTTTTATGTTTTCGATCTATCTTGTGTAGATTAATTAAAAAAATAAAAAAATAAATTGAAAACACCAAAATAAGTAAATCCTGGACACCATAACTTAAATATTATTGGACAAATTATAAATAAGTGGAACATTTACAAAATAATTACATTAATGTGTAATTCTAACACATATGAAAGACTAACACCAAGCACATAAACTTGTAACAATACACATAAAACACTTTAACATTGTAAAAATAAAAATATTTTTTCATTACTTGACTAAAATGCAATTTTTCAATAATATTATTGGTGAAAATAATGTACCCACCATTTTTATGTTTTTATTTTTATTTTTATAAAACAAGACAATACATATATAACAATTAGTGGTGTAGAGCAATGTCCCTCCTTTTCGTTTATTCTTACACATTCTTTTGACAATTTATTAGTTAAAAAAAATAATATCTATTTTGCTAAATAAATTTTTTTAAAAATCATTCATTTAGGTATGCTTAGAGGTGGTTTAGAGTTGACTTTTTAGTAATTTTATAATTTTTTAATTTTTTTTTTTTTAGAATCTAACAAAACTATTTGCATTTAGCAAAGTTGAGTATTTTTTAATATTTTAGTAAGTGAGAAAATTGAGTGATTTTTTATATTTTTTAAAATTTCTGATAAAGAATTTTTTTTGAATTTTTCGGCAATATGAGATTTTAGTTTAAAAGTTAAAAATTTATTAAAAAATTAAAAAAGTAAACAAATATCAAAAAAATCAAATATCCATATTCACTCTATTTTTTGTATATCTTTTTCATAAAAATTTTAAAAGTCATTCTAATCATATTAATTTTTTTCATCTCATATTTTAGTTTAAAAAAAATAAAAAAAAGTCACTAAAAAAAATTTATTCTCAAACGATCCTGAATTAGCTAAAAAAAACTTTGGAATATGCAAAAAAATAAGTAACTTTTTTTATTAACTTTTTTTTTTATCAGTTTGTTTTTATCCAATAAATTATTTTTAACTAAAAAAGTGATAAAGTTCAAAAGTTAAAAAATCTATTTATTATCAATGATTTTTTTTTTCAAAAAAAAAATTCAAATTTTCATTTACACAAAATAATTTTAAGGAGTATTTGAGAATTGACTACTTTCATTTATTTTTTAATTTTTTATATAAAAATAAAAAAAAAATAAATAAATAATGGGATAATTTATAGTATTTTTTTTAAAACTATATTAGCTTATCTTCAAATGAGGGCTTAAAAAGTGAAATATATATAAAAAATTAAAAAAATAAAAAGGTTAATGCTAAAATTTGTTTTGAGAATTTTAATTTTTTTAAAAAATATATAAAAATATAAAAAAGTGATATGACTAAAAAAATATTAAGGCCTCATTTGGTAACATACTTTTTAACTTAAAAGTCAAAAAGTTACAAAAAAAAAAAAAATTAAAAAAGTCAACAATCTATACAAAAAAGTCAAAAAAAAAATTTTATTTACTTTTTATATATCTTTTCGTAAAAAATCAAAAAATCATTTCAAACATATTAATTTTTTTTATACCATATTTTAGCCAAAAAATTAAAAAATTATTAAAAAAAACTAAAACGTTTAGGGCCTATTTGGTAACGTTTACGTTTTCAGTTTATATTTACAAAAATTTTATAAACTGGTTTTTGTTTATTTTTAAAAAAACATAAACTACAAACGCGTTTGATTTAGACAAAATGTTTAAAAAAAATTTAAAATATAAAAAAGTGAGAAATGGCAAGTGGTAGGGGGTGGCGGCGGAAGACGGTAGTGGAAAATAGTGGCAGGTGGTGGGTGATGGTGACAGAAAACGGTGGTAAAAAGTGGTGGCAAGTGATGGGTGGGTGGGTGGTGGTGGTGGCGAAAGACGGTGATGGAAAGTGGTGGCAAGTGGCGGGTGGTGGCGGCGGGTGGGTGGTGGTGGCGAAAGACGGTGATGGAAAGTGGTGGCAAGTGATGGGTGGGTGGGTGGGTGGGTGGGTGGGTGGTGGTGGTGATGGTGGTGGCGGCGGGTGGGTGGTGGTGATGGTGGTGGCGGCGGGTGGGTGGTGGTGATGGTGGTGGCGGCGGGTGGGTGGGGGGTAATGGTGGTGGTGGTGGGTGACAGGTGGGTGGTGGTGGTGGTAGTGATGGTAGTGGCGGCGGGGGGTGGGTAGTGGTAGCGAGTGGGTGGTGGTAGCAGGTGGGTGGTGGTGGTGGCGAGTGGGTGGCAGATAGGTGGTGGGTGATGGTGGTAGGTGGGTGGTGGGGGGTAGGTGGTGGTGGTGGAAGACGGTGGTGGAAAATGGTGGCGGGTGGTGGCTAGTGTTGGGTGGTAAAAAAAAAAAAACCCAAAACTGAAAACGGAAACACATTTTTTGGTCAAATTTATAAACTGAGATCACTGATTTATAAATCAAAAATTTACCAAATAAATTTTTATTTAAATTTTTAAAATTTTCATAAATACAAACTGAAAACTGAAAATGTAAAAATGTTATTAAAGGGCACCTTAAAAAACGATTTTTAGGTGAGTTGCCAAAATAAGGCTGACTCTCGAACTTTTATTAGAGGACATTAGAGTAATTTCACTCTCACTCTTAGAATACGACGACGTCTCATCGGCAACGCCGACAGTCCCAATGTCCCAATCAACCAAACTAAAAGGCCAAGCCAGCGTCACCGCCAACAGCAACCGGTGTGAACATCAGCACCATTCCTACCAGTGGGTGGGTCCCAACTTAAAAACCAACACTATCCTCTCCTCTCCTTAATTTTTTTGTTTTTTTCATGGTCTGTCACCTTGGTTGACTTCCCAATCTCGTCACTCTAGCCTTACCTCAAACAAAAAAAAAAGCCACCAAACAAACCAAATCCACTTTTCTATATATACCCTAATCCTATCTATTATTCGTTCCGCTTCTCTAAAATCCACCATTAATCCCAACCTCCAGAGCTCTCTTCACCTTCCATTGTTCTTTCACCAACACAATTTCTTCAACCAAGATCATATAAACCCAAAATGGAGAGGATCAAGATTCAATTTTGATCAGTCTCTGTTCTCACTCTTACCATGAAAGTTTCTTGAACCCAGTCTCTATCTTCACATATAGATAGATATTTGAGCTTTGAGCTTTGAGCTTCGTGCTTTGTGCTTTGCTTGTGGTTTCAGCAATGGTTTCTCTGCAAGATTCTCACTCCAATTCAAGTTGCTTTCCCACAACGCGACCCTTCTACAGTCCATCTTCTCTCTCCTCCACCAGGATTCAGAGGTCTCTGGGCCGGTCCATGCGAACCATCCGGTCCAACTTCTATAAAACCGACCATAGCTACTCCTTCCCCGGCTCGACCGCCGATAAGTCGGTCTCCGAGAACCTCACCGACTCCGCCATCGACATGCGACTCGGCGAACTCGCCGCTCGGCCTAGTAACTCGGCGAAGTCCTCTTCCTCGTCTTCCGACGAATTCCTCGATCTCTCTCAAGCCTTCAGCGAGTACTCGGCTTGTAGCAGTGATATCTCCGGCGAGTTACAGCGACTCGCCACGATTCCGATTTCGGAAATCAAATCGGATCCGAACCCGGAACCCGAGATAGAGCCATGTACCGGGTTTCTTGAACGCGAAACGTTCTCTACCGAGATTATCGAGAGTATATCGCCGGAGGATCTCCAACCGACGGTCAAGATCTGCATCGACGGTCTCCAATCGCCGTCGATCGCCGTGAAACGGTCCGCGGCCGCGAAACTCAGACTCCTCGCGAAAAACCGGTCCGACAACCGCGCTCTGATCGGGGAATCCGGGGCGGTTCCGGCTTTAATCCCTCTGCTAAAATGCACCGATCCGTGGACTCAAGAACACGCGGTGACAGCTCTATTGAATCTCTCTCTCCACGAAGAGAACAAGCCTCTGATCACCAATGCCGGAGCAATTAAATCCCTAATTTACGTACTGAAAACGGGAACCGAGGTTTCGAAGCAGAACGCGGCTTGCGCTCTGCTCAATTTGTCTTTGATCGATGATAACAAGATGTCGATCGGAGCGTGCGGAGCGATTCCACCCCTGGTTTCGCTGCTGATAAACGGGTCGAATCGGGGGAAGAAGGACGCATTGACAACGCTTTATAAGTTGTGTAGTGTGAAGGTGAATAAGGAGAGGGCGGTGAAGGCGGGAGCGGTGAGGCCGCTGGTGGGGCTGGTGGCGGAGCAAGGAATTGGGATGGCGGAGAAGGCCACGGTGGTGTTGAGTAGCTTGGCGGTGATTGAGGAAGGGAGGGAGGGGATTGTGGAGGAAGGTGGGATTCCTGCTCTTGTTGAGGCGATTGAAGATGGGTCGGTCAAGGGGAAGGAGTTTGCTGTGTTGACATTGTTGCAGTTGTGTGGGGATAGTGTGAGGAATAGGGGTTTGCTTGTTAGGGAAGGTGGGATTCCTCCCTTGGCCGCGCTTTCGCAGACCGGGACTGCTAAAGCCAAGCACAAGGTGACATTTTTATCCATTTTGAACTTCTGATATCGATACTGATACATGTCTGTTATTTAGATTATGTGTTTGTTGCTTGCTTATATTAGCTTGATTATGGAGTTGATTGGGTTACTTTGCATTATCATTTGGTAGTTTTTCAAATGGAGTGTCTAGTGTCTAGTGTCTACCATCTTCAAAATGAGTTTTGTGTGCTAGATTAGAGTGTTAAGTTTTTGGTAACTTGTGAAATTGAAATTCTTGTTTGGATCTTGAATTTGTGAAGGGAAAAGGGAGTAGAAGAAACTAATTTTTTTTCGACTTTTATTTTTGGTAATCAATTATACTTTCTTATGTTTCTTGCCTATGTTACCTTAATTATGGAGTTGGGGTTAGCTTAATTTCCATCATCATTTGGTGGTTTCAAATGGGTGTCTTTCAAGTGAGTTTTGTATGCTATATTATAGTGTCAAGTGTGCTGACTTGTGAATTGAAATTCAATTAGACTGTCCTTTGTTTGGATCTAGAATTTTGATTAGGAAATTCGAATGAAAACAAATAGATATTAGTGAGAAAGATAGAACTTTGATAATTGCCAATAAGTAATAAAATATGTACAAGTAATTTAATTTTTCTTAAATTTTTTGTTTATCTTGACAAATTCAAGATCTAAGCATAGTTTGCTTGGCTCAAAAATGGCAATTATGCCATTTTGAAATTATTGTACTTACGAATTGAATTATTAGACATGTGAGGCGGGGTAAGGAGGAAGTAAAATATCTATCAATTTTCCTCTCGGTCATGAAACTTTAAATTTGTTCATTTCTTGTGAAACATCGAATTATTTCACAATTGATTATGAAATATACTTTGTTTGATGGCTGCATACAAATTTGCAGTATTTCTTTTACTTATTTCGAAATACCAAACAAATTTATTGATTCATTACGATTAAAAGTCTGAATGGTGGTTAGTCATAGCTGTCTTTGAATGTCTATTAACCAAATATGGAAATAACAATTAATGATAACATGTTGTACTCTTTTGTATAATTTCGATCTATTGGCTGCATCTATGTTCAAATTTAAGACTATCTATATATCAGTAGATAATAATCGTATTGCTAGTATTGATATGTATTTTGATACCGATCTTTAATGGTTATTTGGTTGGTTTTGTAGGCAGAGACGTTGCTTAGGTACTTGAGGGAACCGAGACAAGAAGCTTCTACGTCGAGTCCTTGAAGAGAGGTAATCTCATAAGAGATGGTTAGGTTTTAATATTTAGTATACTAGGAAGTGTTTTGGTCGTTGTTTGTATATAGGATATATTTTTGATGGTTTGTACAGAGGGGTTGAGAAATTTGGAAGTTTGTGTTAAAAGAATTAATAATTTAGTAGAAAGCTAGTGAGAAAGTTTGTGTTTAAAGAAGTGATAAATTAGTGGATGGAAGCTAGTGAGGAGAAGAAGCTGACCTTTTTGATTAGTTGTTTGGTTGTTGACTAGCCCAGGGTTTTCTGGGGGTTTTTGTTTTTCTCTTTCTTGACTATTATTTTTGTTGTTGGAAGGAGAGAGAGAGAGAAAAAAGAGTGGGTTTGGGGTTGTTGATGAGATGATTTGGGTTAGGTTTTGTTTGGATGGACCCAAATTGTTCTTGTAAAAAAGATTCTAATGGTTTGCCAATAATACTTGTTTGTGGCTTATATCCAGAGATAATTTTTGAGAAAAAATCTCAAAAATTTGTTTGGTTAAAAATTTTTGAAAAAAAGAAAAAATTCAAAATTACTTCTCTTTCTATTGGACATTAATCCATCATTTTTTTTTTTTGCCAGCTCTTTCTTTTACATTTTACACATTTTTTCTATGCTTTCTCTTTCTCTCACATTGTACACATTAATAAATTATTTTTTCTTATACTCATCTATTCAACTATCAAAAAAAAAAAAAAAAAAGAATTTTTTTAAAAATTAAATTAAATTAAATTAAATCATTCCAAACTCTAAAATTGTTCTCAAAACATATAATTAAACAAAGTTTTAAATTTTGAAAACTCTTTCTAGAATATTTTTCAAAATTGTTTTACAAATACAAATCAAACATGACTATAATTTTTGTGTTTGTGTTATGTTGATGTTTTCTTTTTGGGTTGAAGATTTGGGTTATGTTTGGTATGGATAACCCAAATTTCGCTGGAAAAAAATGCAGCTTAATTACACTTTGCCGCCTCTACTATTGTTGATTCATCATTTTACCCCCTCAACTTTAGAACTGAACATTTGGGTCCCTTAACTATAAAAAAAAAAAAAATCATACAAATCACTCTCTCCGGAGGAGTGAAAAAGAATAAATTTTGATAGCTAAGTGTAATATTTTATTGATTTTTCTTTTTGTGGTTCTTGAGTAGCCCTCATGTGAGATGGAGAGCCACTTTCGGATTCTCTTAATTAGATGGTGTTTGGGTGGGTGGGGTCTAAACTATGAAGGGGGTGACTATATATATATTAGAGGGCTGGATGGACAGAGACCTTATATATATTTAAATTTTTACCAAAGTTTTTACATTATTTTGTATAATTTCTGTGTATTATCTGATTACTGTTTTTTAAAGTCGAGATATTTTACGATGAGATGTTAACCTATAGAAAGTAAGACTGCAAGGGTAAAAAATAATGTTAAGAATACAAAAGTTGGTCACATAAAATGTGAGAGAAGGTTAGAATTAAATCCAATTATGGAGGTGTCTATATTCATAAATCTGTAAATTTCGATGGCGACTAAATTCAAATGTTTAAATAGAGACTAAATATTATATCTGTAAATTTTGATGTAGACTAAGGGGTTGTTTGGGATGATCTAAATAAGTGTATTTTTTGTCTTTTTATGAAAAAAATATACAGAAAAGTAGAGAGATGATGTGATGGAAAAAAGATAAAAAGATGGATTATTTTGGTGTTGCCAAACTTAGCCTTAATTCAAATGTTTAAATAAATATTAAATGTTAGTAGATAGATTTGAACTCAAGATTTCTTTTTTGATATTATCTCAAAAGTTTAAATTATTAAAGAATGAATTTAGCAATATATATCAAGTTATTTAACAGTTTCACGAGACGTGTATCACAAATGGAGTATTGGTTCGTTATGTTTGGCCAAGAAAGAAAGAGTACAAATATGATGATGGCATGGACCATGGTAGGGTCTTTTGAACCTGCCAGTCTTTGGCGTAAAGTAATTTCATCATCCGCCAGTTGTGTTTTTGTGTCCTATCAAGGCATGCATGCGTAAGAGTTCACTATTCACTTCATTTTTAAACAAAATTTCAAAATATAAGTTAGTTTCCAACTTTACTTTTCTCAAACTTGAGTTGTTTTTCAAAATTATGTTTTCAAAACACGGCTTTTGAATTTGAAATTGTATTCATGATTTCTAAAAATTTTGGTGTTAATTATGCCAAAATTCTTTGGCTATTAGTGAATATTAAGTTACTCCATTTATGAATATGTATATTTTTATTTCTTCAATTATACTAGTAAAAAGTTGTATAAATATATGCCTTCATATATAAGAGGGATAAGTTGATATTCACAAATAGTTAAGGAAGATTCAATGAAATTGTATATCATTACTCTTGGTTGAAATTATGTTTCTTTACAAAAAAAAAAAAAAATTATAATTAGATTAATAAATTCAAAACAAGAATCTGTTTCAGAAAACAATATGCAAAGATACATATGTCATGGAGGCAGAGCCAGCCAGCAGACAGCCAATCCAACAACCAACCCCACCAGAGGATGATGCAAGGAGTTGGTATATATGGGCTGCATGTATCTTTTATCTCTCTCTTTCTTTCCTTTTTGTCTGTAATAATTAATATATTATTATTATTACAACAATGATTCATATCACTAAAAAAAAAGATTACTAATAGTACTAAAGTATTGGAAATGTCAAAAAAAAAAAAAAAAAAAAAAAAAAAAAAGCATAGGTGACTCATTACCACATCATTAGTGGTGCTATTAGAGTACCACTTTTAGTGCTCTCAAATAATGCTTGGGACCCCCTTTTGGGGGTCACCCCTTTGCCACGTGGCGGGTGGTGATTGGAGGAGTAGGAAAAAAAAGAAAAAGAAAAAGAAAAAGAGACCAATGAGAGAGAGAGGGGGTCAAAGGGGTGGGGAAAAGGGGGATGAATCATTGTTTTTTTTCTTATTATTATTATTAGTGTCCATTAGCTGTCATGGAATAGCAGGTTTTGTCTCTCCCTCCCTCCTCTCCTTGTGTATATGAGAGAGAGTATAGCTTTGCCATTTTTTGCCCTTAGGTACAGAGTTATTGAATGCTTTTGTTGTTCTCTTTAATGGATAGTTTGTTTGTCTGTCTGTATGGTACATCTGTTTGTTTATCTTGTGATCCCTTAGTTCCTCCTAATCACTCATTTTTTTGTCAAATTGTGTCACTTCCTGTTAAAAAGTCCTTGTTTTTCTTGTCTCTCCCTCCTCTCTTGTCATATGATGATTTGTCTCACTTTTTGTATTAACTTTTTTTAATTTTAACGATGTGATAATATATTAAATTTTTTTTGATAGGATATGAAATAGAGGATGAGATAGATAATTAAAGAAAAATAATTGGGAGCTCTAATAAAAGAGTTCTAATGAGTTCTAATGGGAGTGGATCCCACTATAATGTGATGTTTTGGCTTTGGTATTATTTTATTTTATTTTTTTTATTCTCTGCCACATCATTAGAACTCAATTAAAGCTCAAAAATTAGAAGAATGTATCATTGTTCTTTTTTTTTCCCTTCTCTCTCATGCCTGAATCTCTCCTATTCAAAAGCCCTTCTCTCCAATTACAAAGTCCTCCACCTATCAAGTTAAAATAGATTTATCTTATAATAGACAAGTAGTTTGGAACATAAAGATACTCGCAAAGGCTCATGTTATTCCCTTTGAATGGAAAACATAATTCATATCATCGAGAACCAAGAGTTGAAAATTATTTTGCTTATGTGGTTCCACAATGCCCTTACATTTACGAAAGAGATGTAAAAGGTCCGACATCATTCCGCCACCTCCATAAAAAAGCTTCTTACACTAAATATGAGTACATAATAAAAATGCAATACACTTCACAACACTACTGCCTGCAAATATCTAAACCAAACATTTTTACCTTCCCTAGTTGTGTGTTCCCCCATTATTCGTTTGAAGAATTTGTTATTTTAGTATGCTATTTTATTTTTTGACTATTTTAATAGGTTAAAATTTTTGTGTTTGAAAAAATGGTTGAATTTTTTTTTGTAGTTTGATGTGATATTTGTGAGAGAAAAAGTGAAATAATTATGGATTTGATGTGACATTTTGTTTTATTAACTATTTTAACCTATTTTGTCTTTTTTTGTACATTTTAGCCAAAAAAAAAAAAAAAAGAAGCTAAAAACCCACTTGCCAAACAGCGCCACTCAAATGAACAAGGTCACTCAAATGAACAATTTCTGAATAGTTGATAAGATTAAGATTCCAGCATCTGCACCACAATAAGTTTCATATGTTATCACTGAATCCAAGACACCAACACAACATAACTTTCATATGTTATCACTGCATGGATAGTAACAGTATTGAGAGTTAAAAAATATATACATATAAACCTCTCATAAAGCTAAAGAAAAAACATCACATCTCATGTTCTTTTTAATCTCCGAAAAAAAAAAAAAATATCATAAAAATAATCTTGTCTAGCGACTAAACAGCAATCTAATAGCTAAAATTACCATTAGTCTGAGACAAAATTCTAATTCCAACTGATCTAAATTAAAACAGTTGTAAAACAGATTCTAAGGTTAGCTCAAGAAGGATCGACATCCTTTTGCTTGGAGCAAATGCTTGGCCTGTACCCCTTTTCCAGCATCTTCTCAACTTCCTCAAATGGCAATCCTTTCGTCTCCGGTACAAGGAAAAATATCGCTATTAGTCCCAGAAACGAAAACCCGGCAAAAAGCAGGAATGTGCCTGCAGAGCCGACTGCCTCAGTTAAAGTTAAGAATGTCTCACTGACGAGCAGATTTGAAATCCAGTTACTAACTGCTGCTGTCCCTCCTCCGATGCCTCTGTATCTCAACGGGTATATCTCTGAGTTCACAATCCACGGTACTGTTCCCATCCCCGGTGAGTACATTATGATGTACAATCCCAGAAGTAGGACTGCTAAAGCCCCGAATTTGGTTGGACAGCCCTTCGTGTACCATGTACGATGTTCTGTGCGGCAGGCATCTCTCGTAGCATCGGTTGCAGCCAAGCATGCTCCCGGTAGATACTGATGAAGGGGAAAGTACATTAGTAAAGTCGCAATTGGTAACGTTTACGGATTAGTGTTTACAAAACACGTTTATACTTATTTTTGGTGTGTATACATCGATGTGTTTCAAAATTTTGTTTTGAAAACAAGTGAAAGCAGGTGTTTGCAGGTGGTTGTCGTTAGGGGATGGTGGCCGAAGGTCATTGCTAATCATCGGAGGTAGTGGCTATAGATCGTTTTCGGTGGAAAGATTGTTGCTGAAGGTGGTCTTCAGTGGTTGGTTGCATAAAGCCAGAAGTAGTTGCCGGATGTGCTGGCCAAAGGTGGTTGCCGTTAACAAGAAAGAGGTGGTGGCCGGAGGTTGCTGACAGCAGTACTAGAGCAGGTTGCCGGCGACAGTGGCTTGATGTTGGAGGTGGCCGGATGTGGTGGCTGGCAGTGGTGATAGGCAGGGGCGTGGTGGCAGGGTGGGAAAGGTAGGAATGAACAAAAAAACTTGTTTTCAAAACAAGTGAAAATAATTTTTTTTATTACAGTAATTTAATAAATCTTGTAAACTATTTTATAACTTTTTACAGTTTTTACTTTGAATTTTCAAAACTTCTGTAAATGTAAACAAAAAACTGTGAACATAAACAACTCAATGGTAATCAACATTTGTTAAGATGACAAAACATGAATGTTCAAATAGATTGATTCATTGAAGGAGTTAAAAGAAAAAAGAGGGCAATGAATCAAAACTTACTTTGTTAGGTGAATTAGCACAAAATGCACAGTCTGATGCTGCTTTCAAACATTTCGTACAACTCCAAGATGATGCATCCTGTGCTGACAAATAACTTGAACACGTAGAGTTCCCGCCAAATCGCGTGGATTCAAACCTACTAATTGGTGGAGAGTGAACAGAAGCTTGGAAGAACACAACTGATAAGGCCACGAGGCAGACAATAATCCCAATCATCGACAAAATCATCAACCTCCTCCTCCCATATCTGTCAACAGTAACCATACTAACAATTGAGCCAAGAGCATTGAGACCGGAAGTGATGAGAGAGAGAGCTAAAGCAGTCTTGTTTGAAGCATAACCGGCCAGTTGAACTATGGTTGGACTGTAATACATGACAGTGTTTATACCCACAAATTGCTGAGCCACTTGAACTGTGATCCCTGCGTAGAGGCCTCTCCTAACCACATCGTTTTTCCAAGAACTCTTTATTTTTGAAAACATGCCATTCCCGATGGCAGCTTCCTCCACCTTTTCAGCTTCAACCGATGATTGTAAGGCTTTCATTTCTTCTTCAACTTCGTTAGCAGGGTAGATCTTCTCTAAGATGGCCTGGGCCTCGTGTACCTTATTCTGATTATCAATTCAAAGGACAAAACTGTTATCCAAATTGCATGAACGGCAAGTCTGTTTATAAGTCCATCAAGGTTCAAACTAATATGTACAGCATGTACATTCAAAAAAAGAAAAAAGAAAAAAGAAATGATGAGGAATTAAAAAAGAAAGAAGATGAGATCTTTCTTTTATCACTTAGGAGCCATGTGAGTTGAAAGTCTCATGCACGGTTTTGAATGAGATAAACAAGTGAGGAATTTTCTTTTTGACTCTGACTCTCCCAATCCAATGGCTGCTTGGATGGTGAGCAAAGGCAATTGAACACGATGTAATCAAACTTTTCATCACCCAACTCTGAACACGATGTAATCAAACTTCTGCCCATTTATGAAGTGGAAAAAGTAGGAATAGCATAAAATTGCATACTGATGTGTATTACCTGTCTATAGAGCCATCTAGGAGACTCAGGAAGTAACAGCATCAGTATAAACTGAACAAGAGCAGGAACACCGGCAACCCCTACCATCCATCGCCAGGTACCCGGTGCCTGAAACACATTCATTGGGAGGGATTAACATTAACACAATCAATAAAATAAATTAAAAAAGAAAAAGAGTTACAAAAATCAAAGGAGATAATCAATTTTCACACCTTTGTGAATGCGAGGTTGATGAGATACGACAGGAACTGTCCTCCGGTGATCAGCAAACCATTTGTGCTGACAAGCGCTCCCCTAATTCTAGCAGGAGAAGCTTCTGAAATATAGAGAGGTGAGGTCATGGAAGCCATTCCCACTCCAAGACCTACAAGTATTCGTCCAATAATTATCACCCAGGGAGCCGGAGCAACAGCCATGACTATTGCACCAATAAAGAACAGAACATCAGCCATAAGAATTGATTTTCTCCTCCCGAACTTGTCGTTCATCCATCCACCAAAGGCTGCGCCAATTATAGCTCCTGCAACTGCCATGCTCACAATGGTTTCCTGCAGATTGAGGAAGGTATACGATAAATCATCACATAAAAGAAAGATATGAATTGAGAATGATTTCAAGAGAGATCAATTGAAATGTGTAAGGAATTAACTTGCCTGTAGCCATGTCTTCCTATCAACAGATTTGAAGTCGTCCCGGATGTACAGCAGGGCACCAGAAATAACACCTACAACCCACAAAAGAATTCTAATGTAGAACATGCAGCTTAAGTATTTTTAGAACTTTGGGGGCAGCAAGCAGGATTGCAATGGGTACAAGGGTATAATGTCATTTTTCTATACTTGAAAAGTTTTGTTTTGTTAGTTACGTGGTCTAAAAGACTCTGATTTCACTAGGTTTTTTTTCTCAAATGTTTCTTTAGGATTCTAGTACCAAATTTGTACTTAACTAAAATTTAAACTTTTCTTAGAAGCTTAGCTCGTGTTACCATCATCCCAAAAGAAAAAAATGAATGGAAAAACCTTGTATTACCGGTGTCATAACCAAATAGGAGCCCTCCAATGCCGGCTGATAGAGCAAGTCGCATTATGTATGGTGTTTTCCAACTTGTCCGCCAGCATTCTGTGAATTCTGTTTTATCCGGTTTGCCACCCCCTTCCATCTGATTCGGGTCGTTGAGATAAATTTATCACTGAACTTCTGCTCAAGAAATTTTTTTTGAAGAAGATAGAAGAA
Source organism: Camellia japonica (assembly GCA_030407325.1). Classification (NCBI taxonomy): domain Eukaryota; kingdom Viridiplantae; phylum Streptophyta; class Magnoliopsida; order Ericales; family Theaceae; genus Camellia; species Camellia japonica. The sequence continues at coordinate 5,417,239 of JAPPVO010000014.1, read as the reverse complement.
CAATGCAGAAGAAATATTTGATGTATTAAATCAAAGTGAACCTGCAAGAAAAATTAAAGACGGCATCACAGTATTGAAGCCTATACACCATTAGTGAGCAACATGATCAGCATATACAATAATCAGAAAACTGGATATGATCAATCACATAAAAACCAGTATCAAATTCTTTGTAAAATACATAATTGAATGAAATTATCGAATGTAACCATAGACGGAAATTCGTTCCGATAAAAGAATAAAATAATAGATCAGATTGTACATAAATAATATGGAAGAAGAATGAATTGTGCAGTAACATATTCCTTAAAATTCAAAGAAAAATTAGGGAAAAAATAGAAAAAAGAAAATCATTAAACACATTGCTGGGAATTATGAAGAAGCATTCAATCAAAAAATATGTGGGCACGCATCTATAAACACAGATAATTTCTCCATGATTAACCATACTCAATTCTCTTCAAAAAAAAATTAAAAAAAATCTCTGCACTGATTTTAGGCAAATCTCAATTCAGTTGCGATTAACAATACTTTTACAAGAATGGAATGAAATCAAACCCATCAAACAAGAAGTACAGTTTCTTTATCTAATTTAGATCATCCCAATTGTTCATTAAGTTTGTTGAATTTACAATGCAACCCATCAACACCACATAAACTATTTTGATCACATGCAACACAATCCAAAAACCTAAACAAAAGAAAAGAAAAAATAGATAGGAGTGTTTTTCAAAGCAACAATTGCCTTCTTGAAATTTTACTTCCAAAAAAAAAAAAAAACACCTTTCAGTGAAACATCATTACCTTGAGAAGCTTCCCTCTTTCTCCTCCTCCTCTGCTTCTTCCTCTCTGTTTTTTAGATTTACTCAAACCCTTTACTCTTCTTATTATGATATATCTACACATATTTATTTATTTATTTATTTATTTATTTTTTTGCAGTTAATGAGGATAAGACTTCGTTTGAATTTATGTTTGCGACCCACATCAGAATCAAGCAATTCCCTTGGAATCTATTATTGGACGGTCTGATTAACAGTCTGAGTGGTGGTTAGTCATAGCCGTCTTTGACTGTCTATTAACCAAATATGGAAATAACAATTAATGATAACGTGTTGTACTCTTTTGTATAATTTTGATCTATTTGCTGCATCTATGTTCAAATTTAAGACTATCTATATATCAGTAGATAGTAATTGTATCGCTAGTATTGATATGTATTCTGATACCGTTCTTTAATGGTTATTTGGTTGGTTTTGTAGGCAGAGACGTAGCTTAGGTTCTTGAGGGAACCGAGACAAGAAGCTTCTACGTCGAGTCCTTGAAGAGAGGTAATCTCATATGAGATGATTAGGTTTTAATATTTTGTATACTAGGAATTGTTGAGATTCCTGAGTCAAACACATTTTGAAGTCCAGATGGTAAATGATAAGGCATTGATGTGGTCACAAATGAAAGGGATGTTGGACAATCTTTACTATATTTAAATTAATTAATTTTGTTGTGTACTTAATAACAATTAGAATGTAAAAGAAATAAAGGAAAGGAGAGAAAATTATTTGATTACAAAGATCAAACTAGAAATAAAATTAAATAAATGAAAACAGATTTTATTTTGTTACAAAAACAAAATTAAAATCTGATTTAAATAAATAATAATAAAATCAGAAAATAAATAAATAACTTACTTGATTAATATCTTGAATATTATTCTGATCAAGTCCAGTGTTTGACACTGTGTCTTTAAGACAGATTCGTCCTCTCTACGATGCTTTCAGAATGTGGATGTCTATCTCCCAAGATGAAATGATCAACTACAAACAATAGCAGCACTACAAATTGTTTGCCTAACGAACACACTAAGTGTTTATACTCTTTCTCACAAAAATTAAATGCAGTAAAATGAAGAATAAATTTGCAGAGGTGAAGTACAAAATTTCTGAATGTAAAACATCAAATAAGGGCTGTCCTATTTATAGATGTATTGGTGGCTGCAGGTTTTGAATTAAACAGGTGCAAACCTGTTTGAACAGGTATGAAACTTGTTTGGTTTTGAATTTAAACAGATTTGAATCTGTTGGGTTCAAAATTCAAACAGATAAAAACGGGAAGGGATCTGTTTGGGTGTACAGAAAAATCAGACCAATTTATTTCCGAAATTAATTTGAATTATGGATTTTATTTTTTCAAAAAATAAAATTAAATTCAAATGTTTTTGACCCAAAAAGATAGGTATTGGGCTGGACAAGCCCAACCCAACCTCACACCATGCATCCAAACCCAAGCCCAGCCCAGCCCAGCCCGCCCGACTGGACGGCGGCGGCGGCGCGCGCACATATGGTGATTTTTGGGTCCAATGGGACTAGCCCAATTTGCCCATAACCACCCTCTCTAAAACACTTCGGTACCCCTTGGGGTACACCCCAAGTTTCAATCCCATGCTTTATAAACCCATTCAAAACTTCCCACCAAATCAATGTGGGACAAGCCTTATTCAAACATTTAAGGATTTTTCACCAAAACTCCATTTCCATGGAGCATACTTTGGCTTCAATTTCCCATTCACCTGGTAATGGTTTTGAGCAACCAAATATACCACGTGAATCACAACGCGGCATAGAACGCGTTACCACTTTGACCAGCGAAAATCGACGCACGGGGCCCACCTAAAAAATAGACCAAACTTAGGAAAAAATTCTGATTTTACCCAGAATTTTCCAACTATTTCCAACAATCTCCCACATGAATGGAATTTGATGACAACGAAAATGCAACAATATGCAGACTTTATCGAAAGAGTATAACTCGAAAATATCTTGCATCAGGATAGGTAGCTTTCGGCCTTGAACCTTTCCTAGTGATAACCTATCAGACTTACTAGCTAACCAATGAACGCGATGCCTTGAATTGTTCAGCCGTTTGTGTAAGCCAAGACAATAGATTTCACACAAAATATCTTCTAACACATCATGGTTCTCTTGTTGTGTTCATTTTGGCCTTCAACGCTCCTGGTTTTCATGAGTGTTTCTAGAGAATTTAGCCTCTTCATTCTCATAGAACCGGCCCCAGTTCGACACTCATATAGGTGATTCTTATTGTGAGTATCTCCTATACTCGTCTTGATTTTATGCCTCAATCAAGATATAAGTAATCATTAAAAGCAAAGCTTATCCGTATACCCCTACATACAACATATGTTGCAGATATCACTCTCAATATAAGAATGGGTAAGGAATTTTAATCCCTTGGTGATTTCTAGCGAGCCACACATAACTTAGTTGTCCCTTTGAATTTAGTTCTTGGGATCTCCAGTCATATAAGTAGGGCTACCATTATGACGACTCTTATGTAATAGGCTTTAATCCCATCCCCTTCGATGAACTATACACTAGCTCTTTTGTCAAACCTTTTGTTAACGGATCCATAATATTTTCTTTAGATTTTATATAATCTATTGAGATTATTCCATTTGACAATAATTGCCTTACGGTATTATGTCGATGGCGAATATGTCGTGACTTACTGTTATACATATGATTCTGTGCCCTGCCTATTGCAAATTGACTATCACAATGAATGCAAATAGCTGGCACATGTTTTGGCCACATTGAAATGTCCTCTAAGAAGTGACGAAGCCATTCTGCTTCTTCTCCTGCTTTGTCTAAAGCAATGAACTCGGTTTCCATTGTGGATCGCGCAATGCATGTTTGTTTCGTAGATTTCCAAGAAACAGTAGCGTCTCCCAGAGTAAAGACATATCTACTAGTGGATTTTGAATCTTTAGTATCCGATATCCGATTGGCATCACAATAACCTTCGAGTACTGCTGGATATCGAGTAAAGTTCAAACCATGATCATGAGTAAATCTTAGATATCTAAGAACCCGAATGATCGCCTTCCAATGGTTTTCTCCGGGGTTACTAGTGTACCTACTCAATTTACTGACTGCATAAGTTATGTCAAAACGAGTACAATTCATTAGGTACATTAGGCTTCCAGTGATTTGGGAGTATTTTAACTGAGACACCGCATCACCTTTATTTTTTGATAAATAAAGATTGACGTCTACAGGTGTTCTAGCTAAATTCATATCATCCACATAAAGACAAACTATGACATATCCTTGGTCAGTGTTTTTAACATAGATGCATTTGTCACATTCGTTTATTTTAAACTCATTAGTAAGCATTGCATGATTAAATTTTTCATGCCATTGCTTAGGCGCTTGTTTAATCCATAAAGGGATTTTACAAGCCGACAAACTTTCTTTTCTTGCCCCGACACTACAAACCCTTCGGGTTGCTCTATATAGATCTCTTTATTTAGATTACCATTTAAGAAAGTTGTCTTAACATCCATTTGATGTATTTCTAAATTAAACAACGCTACTATAGCAATAAGCATGTGAATGGATGTTATTCTTGTCACAGGGGAATATGTGTCAAAATAGTCCAGACCTTCCTTTTGTCTGTAACCTTTTACTACAAGTCTTGCTTTATACTTGTCTATTGAACTATCTGCTTTCATTTTTCTCTTGAATATCCACTTATATCTAAGAGGTTTAGAACCTGGTGGAAGATCCACCAATTCCCAAGTATGATTTTGCATAATGGATTCAATTTCATTATTAACAGCCTCTTTCCACAAAGGTGCTTTAGGACCTGTCATTGCTGCCTTAAAGCTTTGAGGTTCATTTTCTAACAGGTATGTCAGAAAATCTGGTCCAAAGGATTTTGATGTTCTCACTCTCTTACTTCGTCTTGGTTCATCATCAGTTAAATCCTGTTGGTTGAGACCATTACTAGCCTCTTGTGTTTGATTGTCATTAGTCTATTGACTTTGTGTACAATCATAAGTTCTTTTCTGTAAACTTAATTCCTGTCCTTTCTTGTAAGGAAAGACATGTTCAAAAAACACAGCATTCCTTGACTCTATAATAGTGTTCACATTTATATTAGGTATTTCTGATTTATAAGTTAGAAACCGATATGCACTACTATTCTGAGCATAACCAATAAACACACAATCTATTGTTTTTGGTCAAATCTTAGTCTTTTTAGGAACATGATTTTCAACATTTGCCAAACACCCCCACACTTTTAAGTATTTGTAAGAAGGCGGTCGACCTTTCCACAATTCATGAGGAGTGCTGTTGGTTTTCTTGTGGGGTATTCTGTTAAGAACATAATTAGCAGACAGTATTGCTTCCCCTCACAAGTTCTGTGGTAAGTCTGAACTTAGTAACATGGCATTCATCATTTCTTTTAGGGTTCTATTCTTCCTTTCAGCAATTCCATTTTGTTGTGGAGAATAAGGTGCTGTAGTTTGGTGAATAATGCCATGTTGTGCACAAAATTCATTTAATGGTGCATCATATTCACCACCCCTATCACTTCTAACCATTTTAATGGTTTTACCAAGTTGATTTTCAACTTCTGTTTTGTAGAGTTTAAACATTTCTAAGGCTTCATTTTTACTTCTAAGTAAATAAACATAACAATATCTTGTGCAATCATCAATAAATGTTATGAAATACTTTTTGCCTCCTCTAGTTTGAACAAATTTTAGATCACATACATCAGTATGAATTAATTCTAGAGGTTCGGTTTTCCTTTCAACCGATTTAAATGGAGCCTTAGTTAGTTTCGCTTCTACACAAACTTCACATTTATGATTAGGATTAATTTCAAACTTTGGTATGTAATCCAAACCAATTAATCTACGCAAAGCATCAAAATTCACATGTCCTAATCTACCATGCCATAAATTTGACTCAAGAATATAAGCAAAAGATGTGTTATTCTTAGTCATAGCAACTTTCGGTACAACTGTCATTATATTCAACTTAAAGAGACCATCACTTATGTATCCCTTACCAACATACATACCACTCTTTGTTAATACAAATTTATCAGACTAAAAAACAAGCCTAAAACCATCTTTACTTAACAAAGAACCAGAAACTAAATTTTTCCGGATGTCAGGTACATGCAGTACGTTGTTGAGGGTCAGTTCTTTTCCTGATGTCATCTTTAAGATCACTTTCCCTTGTCCAGCCACAGTAGAAGTAGAAGAATTTCCCATGAAAAGTTGTTCACCATTTGCAGCCTCATTGTAGGTAGTGAACATCTTCTTGTCCGCACAAATATAACGAGTTGCTCCAGTGTCAACCCACCATTCCTTGGGATTTCCAACCAAATTAGCCTCAGACACCACAGCAGAGAAGTTGATGTCATTCACCCCGTCAGAGATGTAATCTAGTTCAGTTACATTGGCCTGATTGGTAGTCTTTTTGCTTGTACTTCCATGATCCTTCTTAGGGCGGCGGCAATCAGAAGCTCGATGTCCAGTCTTGCCATAGTTATAGCATTTTCCTTTGAACTTCTTATTACTATTGTTGTCGCCTTATTTAGGACCATCTCCAGTAAACTTCCTCTTTTTGTTATGTAGTTTATGAACTTGTTCAACCATATTAGCCTTGGACTCAATGGGATTTTTCCCATTCCTCTTTTCAGCCTTTCGGTTATCTTCCTCAATTCTCAGTCTTACAATAAGTTCATCCATGGTCATCTCTTTGCGTTTATGTTTTAAATAATTTTTGAAATTTTTCCAAGCCGGTGGTAACTTTTCCACTAAAGCAGCGACTTGGAAAGACTCGCTCAGAGACATACCCTCAGAATGAATATCATGTAAAATTAATTGATAACTTTGAACTTGAGAAATTACTGTTTAGGAGTCTCCCATAACGAAGTCCAGAAATTTACCGACAACAAATTTCTTCGTGTCAGCATCCTCTGTCTTGTATTTCTTCTCCAAAGAATCCCATAATTCTTTTGCTGACTTCAAAGGACTGTAAACATTATACAACATGTTGTCAAGGCCATTGAGAATGTAGTTTCTGCACAGGAAATCTGAATGTTTCCAAGCATCTACAGCGGCAACAACTTGCCGATCACTTTCACCCTCTTTAAGTGCTGGAGCCTCTTCATGGAGAAACCGGGCCAAATTTAGAGTTGTAAGATAGAACAACATTTTCTGCTGCCATTTCTTAAACTCAGTACCGTTAAATTTTTCCGGTTTTTCTCCATGATTTATTGGTACATGAACATGGTTCTGGATAGGAACCGGTGTTGGTGTAACAATCGGAGTACCACTTCCAGTTGTAGTTTCAGTTGCAGTAACCATAATCTCTAATTACAAAAATCAAAAAAAATTAAAACACAAATTAATTTTCTAGTTACTAAAACCAGAAAATAAATTATGACACAAAATAATTTTATTTTCCTTGTTACTAAAACTAGAAAAATAAAATACCACAATAATTTTCTTTACCACAAATTAATATTCTGCAATTGTTAATGACACCAGTATATGACTACTAGTTGTCAAAAAAAAAAGACAGTATATTACTACTATCTGTCAAATAACATAAACCACTATTTGTTTTTCTAACCAGAATATGTCTTTATGAAATCACAGAAAATTAAATACAATGAAGATACCAAAAATGATTCTGTCTTAAGATTGTTGGACAATCTTCACTGTATTTAAATTAATTAATTATGTTGTGTACTTAACAACAACTAGAATATAAAAGAAATAAAGGAAAGGAGAGAAAATTGTTTGATTACAAAAATCAAACTAGAAATAAAAATAAATAAATAAAAATAGATTTTATTTTGTTACAAAAAAAAAATTAAAATCTGATTTAAATAAATAATAATAAAATCAGAAAATAAATAAATAACTTACTTGATTAATATCTTGAATATTATTCTGATCAAGTCCACTGTTTGACACTGTGTCCTTAAGACAGATTCGTCCTCTTCATGGTGCTTTCAGAATGTTGACGTCTATCTCTCAGGATGAAATGATCAACTATAAACAATAGCAGCACTACAAATTGTTTGCCTAACGAACACACTAAGTGTTTATACTCTTTCTCACAAAAATTAAATGCAGCAAAATGAAGAATAAATTTGCAGAGGTGAAGTACGAAATTTCTGAATGTAAAACATCAAATGAGGGCTGTCCTATTTATAGATGTATTAGTGGCTGTAGGTTTTGAATTAAACAGGTGCAAACTTGTTTGAACAGGTATGAAACCTGTTTGGTTTTGAATTTAAACAGATTTGAATCTGTTGGATTCAAAATTCAAACAGATAAAAACTGGAAGGGACCTGTTTGGGTGTATAGAAAAACCGGACCAGTTTATTTTCGGAATTAATTTGAATTATGGATTTTATTTTTTCAAAAAATAAAATTAAATTCAAATGTTTTTGACCCAAAAAGATAGGTATTGGGCCGGACAAGCCCAACCCAACCTCACACCACGCACCTAAGCCTAAGCCCAGCCCAGCCCAGCCCGCCCAACCGGCCGGCCGGATGGCGGCGACGGCGCGCGCGCGCGTGTGTGGTGATTTTTGGGTCCAATGGGACTAGCCCAATTTGCCCATAACCTCCCTCTCTAAAACACTTGGGTACCCCTTGGGGCACACCCCAAGTTCTAATCCCATGCCTTATAAATACATTCAAAACTTCCCACTAAATCAATATGAGACAAGTCTTATTCAAACATTTAAGGATTTTTCACCAAAACTCCATTTCCATGGAGCGTACTTTGGCTTCAATTTCCCATTCACCCGGTAATGGTTTTGAGCAACCAAATATACCACGTGAATCACAATGCGGCATAGAACGCATTACCACTTTGACCCGCAAAATCAACGCACGGGGCCCATCTAAAAAATAGACCAAACTTAGGAAAAAATTCTGGTTTTACCCAGAATTTTCTAACTATTTCCAACAAGGGAAAGTCAAAGCAATCAGGATCTTGAACCCAGTAAGACAATCAAAGGTAAAGAGAGCAAGGGGGAAAAAAGGAAGAACCAGAGAAAATTAGTGATGTAATCTGGGTTTCAAAGAGGGGCCATCTTTAGAGCAACTGTTGCTGCAATTTCTTTCTTCATCACTGTCTCGTAACAGCAGCTCAAGCAGTCAAAACAAACTACTTTTGGAGGCTCAAGCTACCATACAGCTTGGGAAAGAGTTGGGAATAGATTTTGAAGGCAAAGATGATGAAGTTATGAAGAAAATTATTGAAATGGAAGAGAAGGACATGGAGCAAGCTGCTGAAAAGAACAATGGTGTTGTGGCTTAAAATAGCATCAAGGGAGGCTCAAGAGTGAAAAATATTTTTTATGAAGACTCTTTCTTGGAACATTAGAGGGCTTGGTAGGCCTGAAAAGAGGAGGAAAGTCAAAGAAGCTCTCAAAGAAAGAAAAGTGGACATGGTGCTGTTGCAGGAAATAAAAAAGGTAAATGTTTTTGAGCAGTTTGTGAAATTTATCTGGCCTCATGACCTAGTTGGCTACATGAATGTGGATGCTGATGGGAGTGCTGGAGGTCTGCTTTGTGTTTTGAAGCCTGAAATCTTCTCCTTAGCTGACTACTGCTACAACAGGAACTTCATCATATTATCAGGTACCTTATTTAATAGTTTGGAGTGTGTGATTGTGAATGTATATGCACCCAATATGTGATTGATAGGAGAAATTTATAGGCATCTTTGATCAATATTAAGGCTGTTTTCCCCAAACCTTGGTGTATAGGAGGGGACTTTAATAAAATAAAATCACTAGATGAAAGGAAAGGTTGTGTAAGAAGGGATAGGAGAATGGCAGATTTTGGTAACTTCATAAGTAGCTTGGAATTGATTGATATACCTATGTTGGGAAGGAAATATACATGGTGTAATTCAGTGGAAGGTGAGAGATGGAGCAGGTTAGACAGGTTCCTTGTTAGCCCAGAATGGTTGAAATGGTTTAGATACAAACTCTGGGATCTACCTAGAACCTTTTCAGATCACTATCTAATTATCCTGATGGAGGATGAGAGAAATTGGGCCCCAAAGCCTTTTAGATTCATCAATGCATGGGCATCTCACCCTTCTTTCATTAATGAAGTGAAAAAAGTATGGGAGGGTACTTTGGTAGATGGTTAGGCAGGTTACAAACTAAAAACCAAACTGAAGGCACTTAAACAAGCTTTAAAGAAGTGGAACATTGAAGTGTTTGGGAATATGGACTCTAAACTGAAGCAAGCTAAAGAAAAATTACATGCCCTGGATTTAATTGTTGAGAGTAGAAATCTGGATGAAGATAAAGGTAGAAGGAGAAGAGAGGTGATGGGAGAAGTTGTTGGGGAATTTTTCAAAAATGGTTTTTCAAATTTATTGTTTAGTTTTGGGTGTTTTTCAAAACCTTCCATGTTTTTCTTTGGAAAGCATGAAACAAGCTTGGGGACTTTGTCCCACATTGGAAAGAGAGCAAAATATGGAGCACTTAATAAAATGCTACATGGAATATTCCTTTGAATATGATATTATGGGATGGATGCTAGTGTACATGCATTCACACCTCAAGAATGGTGCTTTGCACCATCCGCACACGCGCTCACACATGGCGTGATCAGTAGGCTATGTGGCGTTTGATGGTGCACTTTGCACAGCATGCTGGTACATTTGCTTCTTATCTTTGTGCGTCTCGCGCCATATTTGATTATGATAAACATCACAAAGCCCACCTGGGGCGTGTCTCGATTGATTTATTTCGAAAACAACTTAGGTCTCATAAGAGCCCCTATAGAATCTCCCAAGCATGGTTGATCTTTACGCCTGTGACCTGAAAAAGCTTTCTGAGTCACTCAGCGGTAATATATTCCCTTTCCTTCAAGTAAATCTAACCGAGCCCAAGCTAACAACAGCCCGATCCTTGCCGGATCTTATAGAGCGAGAGTAGTCTTACTCAACCGAAGACGCTCCCTTCCCTCTTCCCTTAGAGATGTAGCTTCGAAGCAGTAAGCTCTGTGCTCTTATTCTTTCGACCAATACAAGCCCGAAACCGCCTCCAACCCCTAATTATAATTATACGCCGACCCGCTTGCTTGCCCATATCAAAGAAGGGAGCTTCGGTCCCGCTTGCTGCCTCCTGGAATGCAGGATACTTACCCTATTATCTTGCTTAGTAGAGGAACGATGTGCGCTAACCTTCTAACCATATTGGTATCTGACTCTTGAAAAAATCATTTCACGCCGGTCCGTCTACCATTATTTATATGTAATTGTTCGTTCGCTTGACCTGGAAGTTCGGTTATGAAACCCACCCCTTTATTAGTATTAGTAAGCCTTTGCAGGAAAGCGCTTAATAGTGTGGTAAACCCCGCCGACCTTGGCTATCGCCTTTCAGCGCCGCTAAGATCACCAATAGAATAAATGGGAAATCCGCCCTCTTGAGTCAGCGGAAGTGTAGTTGTCACTTTATCTTAATAGGTATAGCTAGCGGGGGGGTTAAGGGGGAATATCCGCTAGCCGAGCTGAAGCTCAGATATGAATTGGTGAAGTTCGCCACGAAGAAGAGCCATCTTTGCTTTCTAACAAAACTCTAAAAGTCGCGAAATGGAGGATCGAAGACCTCAGCTGAGAAAGAGCATTCGGCTGATGATGTGACAAAAGGGGTCGGGCTTTCAAGCAACCAACTGGCTTTAACGAAGAAAGACACAACCATTATTACTTACGATAGAGTGCCCCAGTTCCCGGAGATTCGTTAGAAGAGGAGGTGTGACCGAGATTCAATAGAAGAAGAGGTTGTGCTAATGAGATGGGACGAGAGTGGCAATGCGTCGTGTGATGCTTCGGCTGTAAGCCTTGTCGGAGCCCTAAGAGTGGAAATTCTGGCTTTATTGTTGTACGATGATCTCAAAATCATCCCTTGAAAGCCTAATAGGGGACTTGCCCCTTCTATAATCTTTTCCTGGATAGCTGGATAGAGAGTACGTCTGCGTGTCTATTGGTCTTGCTAGATGAGATGAGGCATACTTGGCCCCTCAACCATTGCCACTTTCTTTATTTGTTGTGTTGTGGAAGGGTAAGAAGCCGAAGGAAAATGACACTAGCTAACCAACGGAGAGAGAGAAGGCCACAAAGAGTACATTCCTCGCTCGAGACCGAGACAGAATAGAATTCGATTATGCCTCACTTATCTTATATGCCGGGTCCATGCAGTCTCACTCTGCTTTCTCTTCCCCCGCTAACAGATAGTTGATATAAGACTTAGAAGTCAGGGACTACTTCTCCTCTTAAGTCAACTATCCACTCTCTCTTTCTTACCCGAAGAAAGGTCAACCTCTTTTCTTCTCTTCCTTATAGCATAGGTTGCTCTTTTTCCCTATAGGGAGTAAGGGTATCCGGTCAGTCCTCTTCTCTTGTTCGAGAATCCACAGCAATAGATGAGACTGTTGGGATTGAGCTTTCCTTGGTGGAAGCTCTCTCTGTCGGTATTACCGCTGCACTCGGTCAGTGACTCTTGCCTTTAGTATAGTATGAATAGGCCTGTGCCATGAGAACGAAATTAGTCCCACGAACAACTAACACTATTCTTCCTATTCGCATAGCCCTTTCTTGTGCATCATAGGCTGTCGGTCCTTGCTTCTTAGCGCTCCGTGGGTCAACCAGGCTAGGTCCTCCCACTTCTTCAAACCGGGGCTTTGATCGAGATAGGAAGACTAGTTGCCCTTCTTCTCTTTGTCCAATCATTCCCTTTGATAAAGTCCCAGAGCCTATTCTTGCAAACAGCCTTTTTTTTTGTCCTAACTACGCATTTGAAGCTTCTTCTATCAAAGAGCTTGGGCGTCTTTCAATGAGTAGGTCCGAAAAGAGAGTTAAGGCAATACCTCCCTCAAAGCCGTCACTCCGCCTCTTTCTCTTTTTCATGTGAAGGGGGTGCTTTCGGTAGTGACTAGACCACTTCCATGTCATACCCTTATAAACGGGGATGTATATCCGATCTTGCTTGGCCGAAGAGAAGTAGTGTAGTCAGGGGGGCCTTAATTAGCACGTAGCCAAACTACGGCTTAACTTGCCATTGCCTACTTTTCTATCAGGTTCCGTGCTTTCCAGTCAGTAGGTGAGGATAGCTCAGTTCAATAGCCAGGGGATTTAGCCGAATATTCAGGAGATCAATAAGTATGCTGATAAGCCGTATTTTGTTTTTATTCTGTTTGCTGCTCCTCCAGAAACGACTTTCTTTAGCCAGGAGAGAAATCAGTAGGCTTCAAAGCGCACTATTGAATTAGAGGAAGAGATAGGATATTCCATAGATGCCGAGTTTACATCAGTGTATCTAGTTGTTGACTATGAAGGTGGTACAGAGGCAACAACATTCCCGATGCCGGTCCTATATGATGAAATTCCCTACCCCTCAGGACTTATCCTCCGAATCAGCAAACTACGGCCCAACTAGATACGGCTTTGTTGAAGCAATCTCTTTCAACGAGCAAGCAGATGAACTGAAATAGCCCCTTTCTTTAGTTAGAAGAGTGGTGTGACCTTTCCTACTTCTCGTTAGTTCCTTCTTGCCGGAGTGCGCCAGTTCAGGAGCAAGGGATAAAAACCATGGGCAATAGTTCTCTATCTCCTATAGTACGTCTCATTTTCCTTGAAAGCCATTAGCTTTGTTTGAGTAGTACTTTTCGGCTTGACTTGAATGAGTGGAGGAGGCTCTATGCTGGTGCGGTCCTAACTCATCTCCTTATCTTGGGATCGGTCCAGACGCTCAGCAATGTTAGCCATGTTGAACTCGTAAGCAACATAATTAAACTCAGAATCCACAGCTTATGATGAAACTAGATTGACGGAGGAAACGAGCTCTCTTTCAGATCCTTACACTTCAGTTAAAGTAGATTACTCGGCTACAGTTGCTTCCTTTCTCTCACCTAAACCTGTTAAGGTTGGGCGGATTCTTCGGATAAACCTCCTTCATTCTACCTGGGTCTTTTCTATACCTTCGTTGTATGCCTCTTTGCACACCTTCCCCCCCCCCCCCATCCAATTCGGTGCCTAGCCTCTTTGTCATAGAGTACATGCGGAGAACCACTTTTAAGCATGAGTTGAGCATTGGTCCTCCAAAGTATGGGCAGTAGTAATGGTTCAAAAAATGCAGGGAAAGAGCCTGCCCCATCGTCCAAGTACTAAACGGACCTTAAACTAGAGCCAGGAGATAGATCCGAATACCCACACTCGAGGAACAGGCCAACGTAGCTTACGAGGAAGGGGATCAGAAAGACTACACCGGGAGTGCAATTATGGTAGCTAGTTTCGTGAGGAAACTCTTTTTTCGCGGGTTCCTTAAAGCAAGCTTTTGGCTGTGCAGATGGAGATCTGTTGAGATCAGCGCTTCCGGCGGTTCAAGGAAGGGAACCGAGACTCCGGGCAAGTCGATCAGAGCAAGGACCAGAGAAAGACGTTAGAGCTAGTACAGGTTTAGTTCCATCTATCTCTTTCGGGAAAAAGGCTAGTTGGGTACGCTCAAAAGTGAAGTCAGTTAGTGGAGCCCGTTACCGTTAGTCAAGTGATTCGCTCAGTAAACGAGTAGAAAAAACCCTTCTTTCAAGTCAAGTGGAAGAAAAAGATAATGCGCTCCCGGAGAACAGAATCTATCCTTTCGGCTCAAGGCTCAGTGCTCGGTAGGTCGTAGATAAAACGGTTAGTTGCGTTACGGGGGGTCGAGGGCTATTTTCCAGAATAGACCTTTAAAGTCAGCCTTTCAAGAGTAGCCCTTCCACAAGCGGATGGAAAAGGGGAAAAGGTACCTGGAGTTCTTGGGCTAATATGGGTCCAGCTGATCAGAGGGAGGAAAGGGCAGAGTGGTTTGATGAATTTACTATTCCTTGCAGTCCTATTCGCTCGTAGAAATAGAACAGAGAGGGTTAAACGAAACCGTTGTTAATGCTTGTAGCTTGCGTGTAGTAAATAAATGCCTCAGGCATTCATTTCTTATGCGGTAAAGACAGAGTCACTGAAGGTATCTGAGGAAGGGAGAGCTACCGAGTCAGTAACCGGTCCGAACAGGCTATCTTCAAAAAACATATCTGTCTAGTCGTCCCAAAAAGCGGTAGCGAAGCTCAGGTGGTAATGCAAGTGCGCGGTGAGCGTAGTAGCCCCCTCCTTGTACAACCAAGCTAGTGAGGGCCTTTAAGCCTGTAAGAAGTAGGGCAGCTTTTTCTCTGGAACAAAGTAGCTCCCTCGGAGAAAGAAGCCCTATCTAAAGGGGGCATCCCTCCATCTCTCTTTTCCTTTATCTTGGATTTATTAACCCCTCTTTTAGTCGAACAGCTCTACCAAAATAGGTCAGTCGAGGACTCGACCGGGTACTCGGCCAGTAGAGTAGATCCACTATAGCTTGCCCTTTCATCGTCTTTCGAGAAGTACACGTAATGTCAAAGAAGGAATGACTATCTAAGTTGGTTAATGCCGGTAAGTTCGAAGAACGAAATCCAAGTTCTATTACATGTGGGGGCTACCTATTTGGCAATGTTCAAGTTGAAGCTTCTAGTCAGAATGATTAGTTTAAATTCCGATAGTTGTTTATGTGGTCCGTGCTCTTAGGCGAAGAGTAAGCTATATTGGGTTAGGACGTAGTGCCAGAATGAAGTCCCACACTTAAGAAATAGCTCAGAAACAACCTCAACATACTAATTAGAGGGTAAAGTAGTAGCTAATCACTAATCAAATAATAGAGAGGAGGAAATAACAAGAAATAATCATAATGGTAAACTAGAGTCACCGGTTGGAGGGAGTTCCAACTTCCAAAATAGGAAGGTACGATCTATCAAATTGATTCATGAGAGGGGGGTAGAATTTTTCCTGTAGTAGTTAGAGTCGGAGGAATGATGACTTGGCTAAGGGTGTAGGCGTGAAGGCAAGCTTCCTATGTTTGGAGGTCTTTAGTTGATTTTCCCATTTTTCTATGTTTTTTGGCATGTCATCATGATGATAAGAGGGGGTGATGCAATATCTTGTCAAATGATAAAGGAAAATGGCCTGATAATCGACATTCCTCCATTGCAAGATCACGTCTTTCTGTCTCACTCAATCCAACGGAAGGACGAATTTGAAACAAAAGAGGAAAGGGTGAAAAAGGAAGAAGGCCCTCGCAGATGAGGCGGATAGGCTAGGATCGGAGGAGAAAAAGGGCTACTAGTGGGATCGGCAGATAGATGAATCGGCGGATAGCATCCTCACTCTCGTTGATCAGACGCAATTGGTAGGCAATCGTTTGGGCTGTTATGAGGGGATCGTCTGGTTTCTCTTTTTTTATCCTTTGAATCGTCTGCCTTCCGGCAGATAGTGGGATTGAGTAGCAGCACGTCTTGCAGCACATTATTTGAACATTATGTGTTGTTTTATGTGTTGTTCGAGCTTTCTATCCAAACCTTTTGTTGAGCTAATTCGAGTCCTTTACATTCTCATCCTCAACTTCCACCCTTGGGCTTTTTGATCAAGATGCAATTTAAGGCCATGTTCTTTATTGATTGATCTCTCTTCAATGCTTGATGGTTACCACCACCTTACGAGCCTGAATCACATGCCTTATCTGGGCCTCTAGAACTCAAATTTTCTTTATTAGATTCAAGTCTTGCATGAGCCAGCAACTCACAACCATGGAAGGGAAGAGGGGTGCTTCCCTTCCAGGTTTGATTATCCGATCCGAGGAACAAAACCAAATGGAATTGTTGATCAGATCATGAAGGCCTCACTCGAAACATTGAATTAAAGGCCATCTTTCTATAGCCAAAAGCCTCGTTCTTGGCATTTCAACGATCGTTTAGATCACCTGATTGGCCTCGAGAACGTCGATTTCGTATTAGTAAACCTCGAATTTAAGCACACTTCCTCTCATAATCTTAGCCGTCTAGCTAGCCTTCCCGCTTCCTTGACACTTTGATTTGAAAGCACATTTGGCTTTGTTGGATTCGCTGTCCTACGTACCCAAATCAGTGTAGAAAGTCTAGAGAAAGGAACTTCTACCTCTCTTGCTTGGGCGCCAGCCTATCCTTCTCATAAGACCGACCAATAATTTAAAATTTTATTTTTGCATTTATCTGCTGTTGTTCTTGATTGATTTTATTAAGTGCGCAACATAGGATGTAAACCCTAGCTTTTCCTAAGTAACCCTATAGACAGGGAGGGTACCAGCGATAATTATCTACCGCTAGAGAATCACCTAAGGGAAGAAGGGAAATGTGGTCCTTAGATTAGAGTTGCGTCCTAGCCGCTTCATCTTCTTACTATCGTGAGGTAGTGCCATAAACTCGGATTGGGGAAGCGCTCAGAGCACAGAAGAAAGAAAAAGAGATGGAGGAAAGGACGAGCCTAGACTAGAGGAATTGAGAGTGAGATCTCCTCCTAGCAGCCTTGAAAGACGAACTGCTCACCTAGAACAAGCTCACGAACCCTTTTTGGCACTTTGCTTCGATGAACCCGTTAAGCCCTACCTCTCACCTTGCCATGTAGAAGATGAAGACTTCGATTTCAAATCCAACAATTTCTTTACTTTACCTATGAATATGCTATCCTCAGGAACAGACACAAACTCCTTGCTTTTGGGATGCCCATCGACAGCTTGAGCCAAGACTTGATCAAGCCAAAAAGACAGTAAGCATTTGGCCTCTTGATTGATTGACTCACAAAACAAGAATTCAGGGCATAAGAAGTAAAGCAAATCCATGGACTTGTCGATCCCTTGGGACTCAACTATTATCAATTGGTGGCATCGAAGCACGTTCCATACGCGAACTAGATCAAAGGAGAAACCTCAGTCGCTAATCGATTTGACAAACCCAACCGGCGATTTATTCTCCCGCCTTACAGTTGAATGCTTTGGGGTGAGTGCCCGACTTTTAACCCCTCCTTTTAGTTTCCTAAGGCGGGGCATAGCCCTTTTTTTTCACTCCTGCTCTAATAACTTCAACTGCCATATAGTGAGATCTATCTTCCGAAGTTCTAAATAATCGACGGCGCAATTAGTCTCTCTCCTCAACGACGTAGTCCGGAGCGAGTTTGACGAGCGCTGTGAGAGGGGTACATATTAAGCATAGTGATGTGGAATTAATCGAAAAGAATGAAAGAAAGTGTGGAAAGATGAACTTTGTGAAGTAGAATGAACGTAGCAAGTCCATTGAAAGCAATTCCCCTATTTGTAGGAAAGTTCAAGGTGAATCTCTCTCGTTTTTGGCTTGCAATAAACTCCGGTGTCCTGATTGAGCAAGACATATTCCTATTTATCCACCTCTAGCGTTAATTCAATTTCTCGAGTCTAAGTAGCGCAGGGCTGGGAGCAGTTTATGTTAATCTGAGGTTCTCCATGGTTTCTCCTCTTTACTTCCTGCTAAGGAGATTTTGTACAGTTTACTCTCACAGCCTCCAGTTTCTTCTGGTTTCTAATCATTTCGCTTCCCCACGTGTTTTATTAATGCAGAGTTTAGCGTGTTCTCGTCCCACGAGAGATTTTGTTCATCTCGTTTTGCTTTAAAGATATGTATAGGTTTTTCTTCCCCATCTTTCAACCTAGCTATGAGGGGCCAGTTGGTGTGATCCTGATACTGCGTTTCTATATATTTTCATATAGTTACACAACCCGGTTTCTTGTTGAATAGAGGTATTGTTTTTATATTGAAATTCCTTTTCTCATTCCCCCTTATATATGTATATATCTCCGCCTCGAAAAAAAAAACATTATACTCAACTGGGTCTGCTCTGACCTGAATGGATCTTGAAGGATAAGAAGTCCCCCTCTTCTTTTGGTTGTGCCTCTTCCTTTTTTAGGGGTATGAGAGCAAAGTCGATGAGCGTCATCTTGTGTTCCTTGTTTTTTTCCAAAAAGGTTGGACTTCTTCGTATTCTCTGTGGGAAAAAAAGGGCATGATGAGCGGATTATTGGGGGTTTCCCCCTAAAATAACATTCTCGGTCTCCTCAAAAGGTGCAAAAAATTGATTGGCTTCCGAGGACATTTCTCTGCAAGGCTCCTTTTCAAAGAGCTTGGTGACTTCGTAGTATTGAAGATTCCTCGTGCAGCAAACAACTTTTCCCATGTGGGGTTCTTTATATAATAAAAGGTAGGCCTGCTCATCATTATATTCTAGGTTTAGATGAGTTAGGGTAGGATTTAAATAAGCAAGTAGAGATTGTTGGATCCTTCTATCAATGCATCCAAGTAGTGTTGCTATGATTCGCCCTTCTTCCAAATTCTGGATTTTGGTATAGAAGGGTAGCCTAATGAATCTAGCTCTAAAAGGTC
Organism: Camellia japonica; assembly: GCA_030407325.1. Classification (NCBI taxonomy): domain Eukaryota; kingdom Viridiplantae; phylum Streptophyta; class Magnoliopsida; order Ericales; family Theaceae; genus Camellia; species Camellia japonica. Next base: position 5,398,104 of record JAPPVO010000014.1, on the reverse strand, counting down.
CGTGCTTCTCCATAATCCCTGGGAGTTCATTCGCTATCATTATGACGAGAACCTTCCTATGTTTCCTAAAGGTCTGTTGATACTTGGAATCCAGTCTACAGACTTATTCATCCAAGACCTTTAAGAGAGTGTTAGCATAGGTAGTTGTTGCGCTGATAAGGTGAGTTGATCTGGCTAATGAAATTCATCGTATAGCCAGAGATCATAGTAGTTGTTAGCACCTGAGAAGTCATTCACCCTGGCACTGGCAAAATAGATGCGAATAACTTTGGCGAGCATATACATAATTAAGGTCTTCTGGGTGTTAGGGGCCCCATATATGAAGAATTGCTTCATCTTAATAGGTCTTTCGAAACACAGGTTACACACAATCCAATCGAGTAAGAGGTATTTTTCCTGTAAATCCTCAATGTCATACTCTTTTTGGAAAGCCATGCTCTGTTACATAATTGAGAATGCGTTGGTAGATCGTTCCCTCCCCCTCTTTTTTTGTTTTTATATCTTGAAAAGCTTCTTTCAAGTGAGGGAGTTTCTTTAGCATGACTTTTCTTAATATAGGGTCGTCATAAGCATCGTACCACTCGTGGTTTTTCGCTAATCCAATCGTTCCAGGATTTCTATTTCATTTGAACTTTTTTTTGGTTCTGCTTTGCGCATGCGATGGTACCGACAGTTTTTAGCTAGATTAAGGATCTGCTCCTTCGAGTGATCCCCAACCACGATTGGATTTGGATCCTATTTCGTGAGATAAGTAAAAATAGGCGGCCACACTCTGTGATGCATTTGAATATTACATGCATATTCATCCCATTCAGGAAAAGCTCTCCTTACCTTCTTAACTAGGAATACCTCTGTGCTGAAGAGTTAAGTATGCCAACATGAAAGTGGTAGCCATCCGCCTTGTGTAGTTCTTTCGCGAGAACTATACAATGACATACAAATAGACCCCAAAGCCTTCGAATGATCTCGTCCGTATTGACATTCTCTCTCCTTTCGGCATGGTTTAATGTAAGCAAAAGGAATCTCCTAACAGAAGAATGCCTTTGTTTAGAAGCTTTCTTCTGTGTTTGTTCCTCCTGTACTGTCCTGTGCCTCTTACGTTGATATAAAGTTGAGCTTCTCCTTACGAGTAAAATCGAAAACTAAGCGATTGATCATGCCCTGTGGCACAAAATTCTCGAATTTACAAAGCATACCAAAATTGGATTTCCTTATTCCCTTCGCTAGCTCTGCTTTATTGCATCTTGTCTTAGGCTAGCTATTAGCCAAAGGTTACCAGCAACCCTATTTCGACTACACAATGTTAACCCTTGCTTGGTCGGTCTTGAGATGCATATGAATCAGAAATCGAAAAACGGGATGCTGGAGGATGGCAATTGGCTTCAAAGTCCGCAGGTATAAGCTATCGATGGAAACGCTAGGCAAACCTGTAACAAAATACGGGTCAAGTAGCAGATCCAAAAGAAAAGACTCAATCCTTGGCTAGACCCATCTCTGTTTTTCAAATCATTTATTCCACTATTCTTTCTTTGTGCGGTGGCATCAACAATTCCATCAGTTCTTGGTTCTGTGGATGAAATTCCAAAAGAGAGGGCCCTGGTAAAAAGACAGAAATCGTGTTCAGGCACCATATCCTAGGTAGGTCCTTCGGTCAGTCAAGTGTTGACATCGGATTAGGAAAGAATTTCCTTCCTTCTCAATGTCCGGATGAACATGCATTCTTTTCGATACAGTATGGTAGAGAATGGTAGACTTGTAACCAATCCAATCGGAAACCTTAATTCGAGAGATCAAACTAGCGAAGATGTTATTCTATTTTCTTCCGTACACCTTTGCCGAAACCGGTACCTCCTATCATTGGCACTCTAGAAAAATGAGGGGAATTTTTATATACCATATACGGATGCCAAGCACCGATGTTTTGGTTCCCCCTCCCTTTTCCTTGCTTAACGAGTTCTAGCTTACGCCTTGATAACTGAGTATCTGTATTGTATGCATAGTGCATTACAAAGGTGTTAGCCAGATCTGGCCATGTGCGAATGGTATTTGCGTCAGTGTTCATCAACCAAGTCAGCACGGGTCTGGTCAAACTGCGCTGGAATAATTGGACAAGTAGCTCATTGTCAATTCCCATGGGCTATAGAGTTCCGACATACATACTGCCTTTTAAGCTCCGAGGTAAGCCTCTTTTTATCCTATTTTGTTATGCATCCGGTTCCATTATACTTATCTATCTCTGGCCACTTAAAACTATACGGAAGCCTAACTTTAGGGTATAGGGACAGATTCTCAAGATTGCAATATCATACTTGTCTCCACATAACTTATTAACTGCCCATTCAAGGCGACTGGTCTTCTCCATCAAAGGATCGGACGACTGTGGTGGGACGTATGGCACTATCTGATTCATGGGAGTGAAGCCAAGGACACTACCGGTATTGCAGGAGGCTTTCTTCGGATCTCTTCCTCGTAGTGATCTACAGGTTCAGGAGCTGCGGGCTGATTCTGAATTGGAGGGGATACTGGGTCTAAAGGTATAGCATCTGTTACTCTTGGTTGGCTTTATGGTTATGGATCTGTGTCCCCTGAGTCAAGGTGGTAGATGGAGGGTTTGTTCCTTGAGCAGCAGGTGCAGCCAGGGTCTTTCTGATGGCTACCTTCAAGGTCAATTGTGCTAGCATCCGGGCAATCTCAGCTAGTTGACGGCTAACTGTCTCGTTAGAAAGTTGCTGATTTGCCGGGGCTGTAGGGTTCAGCTAGTGGTTAAAGCCAGTGTACTCTTCATTGTCCCCATCATAGAGAGTGTTCCTAGTGCCTCGGTGACTGGCGTTATTGGCTATGATCTCTAGGTCTGATTCACCAAGGTGTTCTAGGTTCTCTATTTTGACTAACCTCCTGGACGGGCCTCTAGTAGTTTGCACCCACCTGCGGTTTGCAAAATGACGGCGAACTGAGTCTAAGAAGGATTCCTCTTCTATCGAACCATGGTTCAACACTCAAGATTAGGGTAGGATGTACCCTAAAGGCTGACATTGGCTTAATAGAATAATAAGGGAAAGACCGCAAAGATGTGTGCTTGCTGCTGTATGCTTCCTGATTAATGTCCGATGTTGCACTGCTGTATGCTGAATCAAGCGGTCCCAGAAATAAGTGCGTACTGAGTGTAGTGCAATTTACTGGGTTCCTTAGCGGGCTATGCCTAGGTTCAGTACATGCATGAGGCTCAACACGGGTAGGCTTAAGGCTTACCTTAGCAGGCTCTCGCCCTATATACCTCGTAGCCCGAAGACTAGTCGCTGGTACTGGCTAAGGGTGTAGGAGCTCGCAGCTATGGTCAATCAATAGGTCCGTTTTGACCTTTTTTTTCGTCCTAAAGTTCCAGGTTGGACCAGATATTTGAAAACCTGGGCGGATATCTAAAAACCTTTTCTTTTGACAAACCAAAACAAATGCGGAAGCCAAAAACCTCATCAACTCCTTCTTCTAGTGATGCTGCTTAAACTCGCTCTCTAGGATCTATGTTTACCCAATAGTTAAGGAGTTTTCTACCAACCCGAGAAAAGAGCAGGGATAGAAGACTAAGCATTGAATCCAACCTCCTACCTTGATCGACTCCCCCATCATAAGTAGGGCCTTTTCCTTTTGATTGGGTTTACCATGAAAGAAAGATTCTTTAATGCCTCTGGGGGCGCCCCATCTTACTAATAATAATGAAGGGCTTATTGGTCGACTTAGACTCAAAATATCTTTGATCAAAGGAAGCGAAGAAAGCTACAGGGCGCTCCTACGTATGCGGAGGACATGTCAACAGCCAGATGCTCGCTAAAAAGATCATTCGATAAGGATATGACAGATCAAGATTGTAATAAATTCGTCAGGGGATGCATGAAGTGTCAAATTCACGCCGATCTAATTCATGTGCCGTAATCATCACTCCATCCTATGTCGTCTCTGATAGCTATAGCTTTAAGAGAAAGGTTTTGGGAGAATAAGCATTATCATTAACTGGAAAAGAGGGGCTTAAGCTTAGTCAATGACAATGAAATCAAATCAAGAAGAAAGCAAAGGATAGAAAGAGCCATAATACAACTTGTTAATAATACATGATATTACACTCCTCCTCAAACTCGAACAAATGAGAGGTCAAGAAGCGAGAGTTTGCCCACCAAGAATTTATGCCGAGCACGAGTGTGAGACTTGGTAAACAAATCTACAATCTGAAGGCCTTACTCATTTAAGGTGAAATAAAGGGCTGTCTTTTAATCCAAGCACTTCTCGCGAGTGAAGCGCCCTTTTTTTTTTTTTTATATAAAGGTAAAGCCACTTCGTTTATTATTGGTACGCTCATTAACGACAAGGTTGGTTGCAATCTGAATAGCGCTGTTATTGTCACAATGAAGAGGCGTTGCAGCGGTGAGATGAACCCCAAGATCAGATAGAAACCTGTGTAACCAAACCACTTCACTAGTGGCTGCAGACATAGCCTAGTATTCTGCCTCTGCACTGGATTTGGACCTTATTAAGTATTGCAAAATAAAGGTCCTGCTCTAGCTAGGTATTCCCTTCGAGGGTGAGATGGGATAAGATTAGTTCGCTGCTTTCACTTCCTTTCTCCGGTAGCGATGAGGTCTTGCAGAGCCTCGATTGCCTCACGTGACGGATAGAGCAGCGGGCATACCAGAAATAGATTTTCAGGAATGGTAGATGGAACAAGGATGCATAGCAGGCTTAAAAAACGACACAAGTAGGACGCGCTGAGGCCAAGCTTTCCTCTACTACCACATCTTCTTCCCTTATCAGAACGCTTTGACCGTTTGCCATAGTTACAGAGATTCGCGGTAATAAATAAAAATCATTTGCTTGTGGACAGAAAGGAAAGATTACGCCCATTTCCGATAGATAACCAAAGAGCGGACAGAAGCAAACCAGAGACCTATTCCATATGAGCTAGCTAGCTAATGAGATGAGCTATCCATTGAGGGAGCTTAAACCGATGTCTCTATGTGCCAGCCGTTACCTTCCTTTCAGATAGGTCCTTCCTTGCATACTATACTTAACTTATCGAATTCCAGTTTTAATAAACGGCCTATCAAGGGGGGGAAAGATCGGTTGGATGAGCCTCTTCAGGTAGAGCTGATCACGTCTCATGATCAGCAGAGGCCTTATGTTGTAAGAATGGATAGATTGATCGGCCGGTTCCTGCGAGGAAAAGAAGTCACTCCTCTTATTAACAGCGGTCGAACCCGGCGTAGGAGTGCATCAAACTCCTTCTATCATTTAGCGAGGACTTCTATCTCTTTCGGGCATAGGTGGTACTCCTCCTAAATGAGTAAGGCGCCTCTTCACCGATCGGATGGATAAGAGAGATCGTGGTTTAAGGCTTTAGTGGCCGGAGGAGATGGGAATGAAACGATCTACGTCTAGTGCTAACACATTAGTAGATGCCTTCTAGGTATATGCCCCAGGGTCCAAAGCTACTTCTTTTTCCTCCTATTCCGTATATATGCTTTCAGTTCCGCAGTTTCGTCACATCCTTGTAGACGTCCCCGAACGTCCCGGGAGGATGAATCCCGTTCTGTTCATTTGGGCTTACTACAGTTCAGACTAAAATTGTCACGGTTCTTAATCTGAACCAAAGAGTCCAAATTCGGCAAATCATTTTGAGAAAACAGATTTTTAGAAAAGGAGTGCCAAACATGGACTGCTTTGCCAGATACAGAGTCGCCACCTAAATATTTTATTTTGGGGGAATTTAGGAAACCCTGACTCGGTGCCAAAGGCCACGTGTCCGTCATCACCAAAGTTGCCTCGGCTCGGGAACTTGGGTACGATTGGGGAAGGTCAGCTATGAGCACCCCTCTCGCCCGATCAAAGATCGGCCTCTACTAACCGTGATATCTTGTTTTGAAAACATTATATGCTCTTATTCCGGTTATTAGCCTAGAATTACTATGTTATGCGCACAACAAACAAGTATAGACCAAATCGCCTAAATTGGAACAAAACATTTCATGTTTGTTTTGAAAATGGTTTGCTACTCGCAAGTAGGCTAAAAATGCAGATTTTTTTCCACCCTCAAGTGGGCTTAAAACTCGCAGTTTTAATGCATCATTCCAATTTAGGTAATTCAACCTCCATCCACAGGCATTCAAGCAGTTATATCACATAAGCAAACAGCCTCATGGTAAGCATGCTGTCATGGCAACACTCACACGCATGCAAGGATGCTAAAGCATGAGAACTTACCGAGTACTCCGAGCCAAAACAGAAACTAGTTAGTAATTATATGCATGATCCTAGTTCATGTTAAGATGGCTAATGCAACACATGCAAAATGCAAGTAAGATAGGCTCGGCTAATCTACAATGACATGTGAAATGCTACAACTAACACGTATTCAATTTGGAATTGAAATACAAATGCAGTTAGAATGATGCGCCGAGCCTGGTGCATACAAAACGAATGAATGGATGCAAACATGCTATCATACTGTATGCTAATTGAAGTATGCCCTAGACTAACCATCGAAAGCTAGTAAATAAAAGGGAAGAAAGACGTGGGGTTGGGAAACATACACATACTCACGCACACTTATTACACAATTGGCCTCACTCGGAGGGGGGGTCCGAATAAATATTACAGTCCGAATAAATAATACTAAATTAATTATTACAGAACTTCTAATTAATTAACAAATTAAATGCGGAAAGAAGGTGGCCACAGCCCCGCCTTGGAATGCGTAAATGATGCATGCTTGACACGTCTCGCCCGGAAACTTGCTGCCATAGCACTGTTGCCTCTGTTTACACTGCCTCACCCCTTTGAAATTTATGAAAGTATCCAGAACTGCTTTGAACTTCAATCTGAGTGCAGTGGAGTGCCACCGGCCAGAGCAAAAGGCCACCGGCCATGGGGATGAGGTTATCGGCCAAAGATGGTGTCACCGGCTGGACTTTGGTGGCCGGTCGGCACTGTATGTGGCCGATCAGCCATTGCTTCCTGCAGAATCCTGCAGTTGACAGCAGCAGAGGGCAAGCAGTGTATGGCATGGAATTTCAAAGCAATGTGTGCATGGCCACTCTCCCAATCATGTAATGGACTCAAGGGAGTGTGGCCCTCGACCCTCGGGCCATCAATCACGCATTTCAATGCATGATGACCCAAAAGTCAAGTGTGCAACTTTAATATCAAATGAAATGCACACACAAAACACATCAAAGGCTCCAACCTCTATCATGCTTGATCAAGAGGGAAGGGATGCATGCACAATGCAATGCAACCTAAGCATGCAAGCAAGGCTAATGCAACATGATTATGCAATGCATCTAATATGCAATAGGCACACAACCTAAACATGTAAACATACATGGCATACAACAACATGCGATGATGGACTTAAACTAACATGGATAGCTCGCAAGCATGCCAAAATCAGTGGCCATGTGATGAAAATGAGGCAAACAAGATGCATGCAAACATGCACAATGCAATGGCCCCGAGTCTAAGGCACAAAACACAACTCCACAAAGGCATTGAAAGGATGAATTATGGCATACAATGGCATATGTTCCAGCACTGAAGTATGATGCTCAATGGTCCCGAAACATGCAAATATGCCACCCAATGCATGAAATAGCCCCCGAAACTCAAAACTAGGCACATGTATTGAACTATAACTATGCAAAGCAAGCATTATTTGACCATGAAGCACAAAGACAGAGCCAAGGTAGTCCCAAAATATGCACAATACTAGTTTAAAGCATGGCCAAAAAGTGCTAACACGTAGGGCTAAAACAATATGCAAGATTGGCTAGTAAGCATGGTTTATACCACACCTATATGAAGCATATGAAATCTCACCAAACCAGCCAAAAATAGTGAACAAAACATGTCAAAATATGCCCAAATACCCACTGAAATGAGGTCTACACATGCAAGAACGATGAGCTCTTTTGGAGGGCCATGCAAGGGATTACTCAACACATGCATCAAGGACACTTAGCATAGCAAAACCCACTCTGGAAATCAATTATGACAGCCCTAAAACTCACCAAATTGGCCCTGAAATGGGTCAAGGAAGCATACAATGAAAGGTCCCTTCAAAAGGCCTTAAGGAGGATTGTTCTACACATGCATCATAGACATAAAATATGGCAAAATGGGCTTCGGACGAAGCTAATGCAGACCATATAACTCACAAAATAAGTCCTGGAATGTGACTTCTCAACATGCAAAATGGAGCCCCTTTGGAAGGCCAACAAAGCTAGTAAAGAGAATGAGGGGTGAGAGGGTCACCCTTCTATGATTTTGAAGCTCAAAGACACATCTAAGCCACTGAAAATCCATTGGATTTCAGTATCTAAGAGGCCAAACCAAGGCCAATGCAAATGCTCACATGCATAGCTCAAAACATGAAGAAATAAAGCATGAAAGGGGGGAGATGACCCCGAACAGAGAAAGTATCTTAAACAAACATGTTTATAAGCTCAAAAGGAAACTTTTTATAGTTTATAAAAAATCTCAAAAATGCTCACAAGTAGGACTAAGATATGATGCAAAATAGGCCTACAAAGAGGGATAAAGCATATAAGGATGTGGGAGACCTCAAACAAAAAAGTGTCCTTATAAAATCTTCAAGAGGAGCTCAAAATATGACACTTTTTAGTTTATGAAAAAGTCCAGAAATACTTGCAAGTAAGGCTAATCAATGGAGCAAAAAAATGCAAGTTTAAGGGAAATAGGTGCTTACCCTTGAAGAGCAACAAAGCTGGAGCTTTTGGACCAAGTTGGTGAACCTTCAACCCTTGAAAATCAGTCCCAAAGTGCTGGAATGGATGGTGGAGGTGTGGTGCTAAGGGTTGTAGTGCAAATGGTCCAAGAAAACTAGGATTTGGAGGCTCAAGTGTAGAGATATAGAGAGAGAGAGAGAGAGAGTTGTAAGCCTCTGGAATTTTTTCAGAACCATGGAAAAGGAGAGGGGAGCCTTCCTTTATAGAGCCAAGAGACTAAAGCTTCTCTTATAAGCTTCAAACCAAGAGCAAAGATCCTCTATACACGTGTATGGAGGATCTAGTCTGTGCCCTCCAGCTGGCACAGCTGGCATCCACTCAACCTGTAGAATACACCGGAAGGTCGTCGGCTAGCAAAATTGGTCGGCCAGCTACTTTAACTGGTCGGTCGGCCATCTGTTCTGGTCGGTCGGCCATCTATTTGGTCGGTCGGCCATCTGTTCTGGTCGGTCGGCAGAAAAATCTGCTCTGCAGGTCCAACTTCAAACGGGCATAACTTCTTTATATGAACTCCTTTTCAGGTCATTCTTGTGTCAAAATTGAAGCCCCAGAAGTAAGCGTTCCAATGGAACCAGCCTTGCATCAAAATTCTAACTGTGCAAAAAGTTATGCTTGTTTTGGTGAAGGCTGCTTAGTTTCGGTCCAACCGGGATGATGCCCAACTTTAACCAATCATATCTCCGCCCTCCGGACTCGGATTTAAGAGATTCTTGAATGAAAAATGAAGCCCCGGAAGTCTTCTTTCCAACGGTGGTGGCCTCATAGCTTAACTCCAAGTGTCTAGACAGATAAGCTTGATTTAGCGAGGACTGCTCGTCCCTCTCTTAGCGATTCTTGCCTATCTTCTTCTCCAACTTGGTTTCTTCTCTCTTACCCTCCTTTCTTCAACTTCAAACCCCTGAGCAAGGTGTTTTGAAAGATTTTTCAAAGATTTCATCTCTCTTTCATTCATTTCCACTTTGTCCTTGCTCAGTTTACCGAAAAGCACAACGTTTGACAAAATGCGAGCCTCGGAACATCACAGAAATTTTATTTCAAAAATGTTTTGAAAGAGAGGGTTTTAAGGTCTAAAAACCATTCAAAATGGCTTTGGTCCAAAATGGGGTGTGAAGTTGAGATTTGTCTCTCTCCTTGCCGAAGAAATTGAACCTTTGCCCTGCACACTTTTTACCATCAAGTAAACCATCAGTAACGCCCAAGTCTTAAGGGCAGTCAAAAATGGGATGTCTACAATACCTAACTTAAGTGAGTGAACGGCCACTACTTTCCTTTGCATTACATGAAATGAGGGCCCCCTTATCACTTAAAGGTACCCTCCTAACCCGTTGAACCCGCTTGCCTGGTGGATGAGAAAGCTGACTTTGCCTTTAAAACCGGATCTGTATGGAGCACGAAAAAGGAGATCGGAGTCAAAAGGAAGGATAGCACCAAAGCAAAACACCTACTTCAAGGCAAGGAGAGCAGACCAAGTCGGAGAAATAGGTTTTAAGGAACCAAGTCAGCAAGTTGAAGCTCAAGGACGAATGAGTTCTTGAGTTAGCAAGCTTTCTCCTCTTTGGCCCTTTTTCCAACTCGAAGAACGAGCTAAGTTAGCGGGCGGCGCTTTTTCTTTCTGGCCAAATGGATGACGTGTTACGTAAAAGGAACCTTTTTTCAGTCCAAGAGGTTAATTTCTTCCATGGGATCCTGCACATCTGGCCATTTGCGCTCTTAAGTGCCATCTACCGGTAACCCGCTTTCTACGAATAAGTTTGACCTACTGGCTCTTCAATTGACTATCTACTGCTCCCTCTATACCTAGCTAAGTAGGCCTGGTTTTGGCTTTTGCCCTTTTTCTTAGTAAAGAGCTCGTTCAGAGAAAGTAGCTCCAAACCAGTGGTAGTACCCTTTTTAAGGACAGGTTTTCGATGGAGAATGGCATTCAAGGGAGGGCATGCACCTGAGTTCCGGCCAGTAGACAATCGAGACTCCGTAGCGCCTGGTATTCGAACATTGGCTCTTGGAATAAAATAGTATGCATTGAACTCATCCAACAAGCCATGAATCAGTCGGTCGGTGAGGATATTTAAACCTATATCCCCGTCCAACTCCCCTTGCTTCTATGCGCGTGCTCTGTAATTATTAACCACATTGCTCATCTAGCAGGATCAGTTTGTTTGCTTGAAATTCCCATATCAATGAATATGAGTAAGATCGCTAATCCATATGGTGCAGAAAGTCTTTTTTATATTCCATAGATAAGAACCAAGTCTTCATTCTAACTATCTCGATTAACATGAGTATCGTCTTAGCAGGACTAGCTTCTACCCAACTCGGACAAAGCTAGAATCCAAGCTCGGGGAGGTTTTTTACTATATGCATTTCTTCCTGTTCAAACTTCCTAAAGTGTGCCAATTTCGCTTCATGTAGATGACCTAGTCGAGATACTAGACTAAGTGTTACAGAGAAGAAGGTGACTTGCGAATGAATGGAGATCCTTGAAAGCTCTACCCGGAAGTTTTCACTTCACTTGCTCGATGCAACATCGACTTCCAAGCTTGGGTAACAGCAGGGGTTAGCGGGCGAGGCAGATGTCCACGCAGTGGCAGAAGGTGGTAGAGCTCTATCCGAATTTGACAATCAATCACCTACCTGATCTTCTTCCAGATTAGCCTTTCCAGATTACTATCTTCTTTTCTACAGGTTCAGGTCTCTCGAGCCTTTTTCTGTTTATTAGAGTGCTCTCTATACTGATAGAGTGGTTTACTCTGCTAAGCTTGATTTCATCCTTGCTTTGACTCTATTTTCATAAGTAAAAAAGTAATCTCCTCATTTTGTAGAAGTAGAAAGTAGTAGCCAATCTCTCGGGCCCTTCCTCTTTCGGAAACTTAATTTGGGGAAACTTACTTGTCAACTGTAAATGTAGGATGTGTAGGGTGCTAGCCCAGGAGCGAGAGTCCTACTCAATACGTGAAGTCAAGAGACGAAAAGGAAATGGCTTTTTGCCAACTTGAAGAGAAATAGCTCGCTTAGCCGTCTACAAAGGGAAAATAAGGACCTTTAGAATAAATAGGGATTGGTCAAGACCTTTGAATAGAGCCTATTGTTGATCGAACGGTTGTGTGTCCGATTTGGAGCGTTTGATCATAGTCGTTGATTGGAGATACACGCGATCGTATGGATGAGATGGCACCCGGTCGTGATTAGGTGTGATTAGTCAAGGCATCTATTTGGTGTGAGAATGATCTGCACCGTAAATCGTCAATCTAACGATCAGATCTGATCAGATGCAATCAAGGGACATGACCATTCGATCAAATGCATCAAGGCCCATAAATAGGTTGCGAAATCAGCCATTTCAATCATCCAAAAAAAAAAATCCAGAAGTCATTTATGCAATTCTCTCTCTCTCTTTCCCTCTTGATTTAGAGTTTTCGATCAAGAGTTTCTTAAGCTAGCTTTTTCTTTTCTTATTGGTAATCAGGTTCTGCAGACTTGATTATCAGTGTCTTGGTTTTCTTGATTATATCAAGAGCATTCTGATCTACTGTCATCAATGCTGACACCAGAAGACTTGATCTTTAGATCAGGCTTCATTATATCCTGGAGGCAAATTTCCTGTAACCCCCTACACACTGTTTGGTGGATACAAATATTGTCTTTAGGAAAGCAACTTAGTAATACGACTTGATGCATCAAATTTTCTATTTTACATAGACAAGATCATTGCCAAGTTTTGAAGACCTGAAGACCACTAACTGAAGAATTCAAGACGAATTGTTCCAACATTCTAAAGACAATATATAGATATAGAGAAGTCTATTCAGAAAATGACTCAAGATTTCATGAAGCTTGGCCGATTTGATGGTGGAAATCTCCGACGCTGGCAAAAGAAGATGCACTTTTTGCTCACCACTCTCAAAGTGGTCTATGTGCTAACTACCCCTTATCCGGTGGAGCAAGAAGATGAGACTATGGAGCAAACCTGTACTAGAACCAAATGGGAGAATGACAACTACATTTGTTGAGGACACATTTTGAATGCGCTGCCAGACTCTCTGTTCGATGTGTATCAACATCTGGAAACGACAATTCAACTATGGGACATATTACAGTCAAAGTCTCTCACTGAGGATGCCACCAGTAAGAAATTTCTTGTTAGTAAATTTATGCATTTTACTATGATTGATACAAAGCCTATTATGGAACAATTCCATGAGATCTAACATATTCTGAGTCAGTTTCAACAAAAGAATATGAACATGGTTGAATCTATTGTAATTTCGTCTATAATAGAGAAACTACCATCTTCTTGGAAGGATTTGAAGAAAACTCTGAAACACAAAAAGGAAGATATAACGTTAGAGGAATTGGCTCAATGCCTCCAAGTTGAGGAAGAGTCAAGATTTCTTGAAAGTAAAGAAAACCAATTGGCTCAGACTTCCAAGATTCACATGGTGGATGATGGCAAGAGGTTCAACAAAAAAAAAGCGTAAGCGCGATCCCTAACCTGAGAAATATGCTAAGAAGCCGAAAGGTGCTTGTTGGCATTGTGGCAAGCCATGCTCGAAGATGCTGGTGACTGGTGGATTGATTCAGGAACAACAAGGCACGTCTGCAATGACAAGAGCTGTTTCACTATCTATGAACAAGTGAGTGATGGAACAGTTCTCTACATGTGCAACTCTTCAACTGCTGCTATTAAAGACAAAGGGACAGTGGATCTAGAGTTCACATTTGGAAAAGTCTTAAGTCTTAATGATGTTTATCATGTACTTGATGTTAGGAAAAACCTTGTATCTGGAAGCCTGCTTAATAAGCATGGTTTCAAGTTAGCATTTGAGTCGAACAAATTTGTCCTGTCTAAGGGTGTGATTTTTGTTGGGAAGGGCTACATGTATCAAGGAATATTCAAACTTAACGTTATCAATAATACATCTATTTCTGCTTATAATGTCGATTCTCTTTCTTTATGGCATACTCGTTTAGCTCATGTTACTACTAGGAAAATGCATGATATGGTTAATTTTGATTTAATTCCTAAGTATGACATAGATATGTTTAAAAAATGCAAATTTTGTGTACAATCTAAAATTACTCGCATTCCATTTCCTAAAGTAAACAAAATCACATTTCTGCTTGAACTTGTGCATAGTAATATGTATGTGACATGTAAAGTACCCCACTAGAGGTGGTAAGAAATATTTTGTAACATTCATTGATGATTTTTCTACGTATTGTCATATCTATCTTTTGCATTCGAAAGATGAGGTGCTTGATAAATTCAAGATTTTTAAGACAGAAGTACAAAATTAGTGTAATGTCAAAACAAAGAGACTTAGGTCTGATAGAGGCAGTGAATACCATTTTCCAGAATATTGTGAAAATGTTGGTATTATTCATGAGAAGTCTACACCCTACACACTACAACAAAATGGAGTAGCTGAAAGAAATAATAGGACATTAACAGAAATGATTAATGTTATGCTTTCATACTCCAATTTAAGTTCTGGTTTTTGTGGTGAAGCCTTGCTCACTGCCTGTCACATACTCAATAGAATTTCTTTCAAGGGAAGAAATGTTACTCCTTATGAACTTTGGAAAAACAAGAAACTTAATCTAGGTTACTTGAAAACATGGGGCTGTATAGTAATAGTCAGATTGCTTGAACATAAAATGAAGAAATTAGGTGAAAAAGGAATTGAATGCATATTCCTTGGCTATGCTATACGTAGCAAAGCATATAGGTTTATGGTAGTAGAGCCTAATGGTTCAGTGGAAATAAATACCATCATTGAATCATGTGATGCGGTATTTTATGAGAATTGTTTCACAACCATTTCAAGGTTAGATTCTAATCAAGGAAATAAATCAACTCCTTTGATGTTTACAGATGAAAGTGAACGACATGAACTCATTGAGCATAATGAACCTAATGAGCCTGTTGAGTTAAGGAGGAGTAAGAGGGCTAAGACTAAGAAGTCATTTGGCCCTGATTTCATAGTTTACCTTGTAGAAGGAACTAGGAAAGCTGATTGTAAGCAAACAATGATTTCTTTGAATATAGATTCAGATCTATCAACCTTTGAGGAGGCTATGAAGTCTCAAGATATTGCTTTCTAGAAAGAAGCAATAAACGATGAGATGGATTCAATAGTAGGTAACAATACCTGGATACTTGCTGATTTGCCACCTGGATCCAAACCAATTGGTTGTAAATGAATTTTCAAAAGGAAAATGAAAGTTCATGGCACAATTGACAAGTTCAAAGCAAGATTAGCTGCTAAGGGTTTTACTCAAAATGAGGGTATCGATTATTTTGATACATATGCTCCGGTGGCTAGAATCGCCACCATTACAGTGTTAATTGCCTTAGCCTCAATCAGCAATCTTGAAATCCATCAAATGGATGTTAAGACCGCTTTTCTAAATGGAGAGTTAGATGAGGAAATTATATACAACAACCGAAAGAATTTATTGTACAGGTCAAGAACACAAAGTGTGTAAACTCGTGAAGTTACTATATGGACTGAAACAAGCTCCAAAACAGTGGTATGAGAAATTTGACAAAGTAATAGTGTTAAATGGTTTTAGGATACATGAATCTGATAAGTGTGTGTACAGTAAGTTTACTGGCAATAGAGGTGTAATCATATGCCTATATGTAGATGACATGCTTATTTTTGGTACTGAGAATGATGTCATTAAAAGTACTAAAAGTTTCTTATCGTCTAGCTTTAGTATGAAAGACATGGGTTTGGCTGATGTAATCCTGGGTATTGAGATTAAATGAGAGGATAATAATTTGATTCTTACCCAATCGCACTATATTGAGAAAATTCTTAAGAAATTTAATCAATATAATTGTACACCCATCTCTACACCTTTTGATTCAAATTTGAAATTGTATCCTAATACTGGAAGAGCTATTGATCCGTTAGAATATTCAAGAGTGATAGATAGCCTGATGTATGCCATAACTTGCACTAGACCTGATATTGCATTTGCAGTGGGAAAACTTAGTAGATACACTAGTAATCCCAGTAGTGTGCATTGGCATGTTGTTAACCGAGTGCTTAGGTACTTGAGGAAAACAATAGACTATGGAATAGTCTATAATGGCTATCCAGCAGTGCTGGAAGGATTCACAGATGCCAGTTGGATAATTGACCGTGAAGATCACTCGTCCACGAGTGGTTGGATTTTTTCTCTTGGAGGAGGAGCTGTCTCCTGGGGTTCTAAGAAACAAACATGCAAAACAGACTCAACCATGGCGTCTGAGTTTGTAGCATTGGCTTCTTGTAACAAAGAGGCAGAGTGGCTAAGGAATCTCTTGTTAGAGATTAAGATATGGCCAAAACCTATGACACCAATATCTTTGTATTGTGATAGTGAAACAACTCTATCACGGGCCTATAGCCATGTCTATAATGGAAAGTCCAGGCATATAGGACTGAGACATAGCTGTGTTAGGCAATTAATCACAGAAGGTGTGATTACCATTAGTTATGTAAAGTCAAGTGAAAACTTGGCTGACCCCTTAACAAAGGGACTTGCAAGGGATTTGGTATGGATAACATCAAAGGGGAAAGGTCTTAAGCCCACTTAACATAATCATTCATGGTGGAAACTAGACTCATTACTTGAAGAAACATCAAGTCTTGAGTTCAATGAGCCCAAGTACACCATATGTCATGATTGCAAGCACTTTTTTATTTCATTTTCATCCCAAGGTTGAAGTGCTTAGTACCTATAATGTGAAAAGAAGAGGATGAGTTAGCAAAGTCTTAATAAGTTTAAAACTGGGCTGTTAAGGTATTGTAAATTATAGGGGTACTCTCAGTAAGCTTACCTATGTAAGTGTAGGAGGTGGTGCCATTTCCTATGAGTCCAAGGACTTGACTATGAAACAGGATATAGACACAAGGCCAATCCACATGTCGGTTTGTTTGAATACTTCAGGTAACCTGTACTGTGTGTGAGACATGTCCGGTTAGTCGTATAAGATCTCTAGTTCAAAAACAAGTCTACTATGCCATCTTGACTAACTTTGAGATGTCTTCACTAAGTGAATAATTCAAATTGTAAGATATCTTCTGTAGTTCAACTTTTCACGCTCCTTTCGGAAGACGATGAGCCTAACAGTTCGAACCCCCGTGGTTCTAAATCTGATTCCACAAGTGCAATGTGAAATAGAAAACACAAAAGAGGCCAAATTCGGCAAATATTTTGGAAAATCAATTTTTAATCAAAATGCCAAAAATGGACTGCTTTGCTAGATACAAAGTCGCCACCTAAATATTTGATTTTAAGAAATTTAGGAAACCCGGGACTCGTGCCAAAGGCCACTTATCTGTCATCACCAAAGTTGTCTCAGCTCAGGAACTTAGGTACGAGAGAGGAAGGTCATGAATTGAGCACCCCACTCGCCCGATCAATGACCGGCCTCTACTAATCATGATGTGATTCGTATTTACATTATATACTTGTTCCAATTATTAGGCTAACTTACTATGTGATGCGCACATAAGTATAGACTAATTTGCCAAAATTGAAACATTTGATTTCATGTTTGTTTTGAAAATTGTTTCGAATATGTACCACTTGAAAAAGTGATTGCATATGAACATTACTCAAATTATTCAAATTCAAGCAATTAGCCTTCATCTACAGGCATTGAAGCAATTTATCAATTAAGCACTTGGCCTCATGGCAAGCATGCTAGACATGGCAAAAATTACACTCATGCAATATGCTAAAGCACAAAAATGCTCACCTAGTACTCCGACGTGAGCCAAAAGAAACAAAAGATTTAGAAAAATGCATGTTCCTAGCTAATGCAACATGCTTAATGCAATGCATGCGATATGTAGCTAATAGGCTCGGCTACTAATTATGACATGTGAGTCAATTTAATAGCATGCGGTCTAAGCATGTATTCAAAGAAGTATTTAATTAACAATGCAAATTAGAATGATGAGCCGAGCTTAATGTATGCAAGACAATGGATGCAAGGCACGAGAGCTGCTAAACGAAACATGATGCCCTAAACTAACATCATAAGTAGGTAAATAAAAGGGAGAAAGACATAGGGTTAGAAGACATACACATTATTACAACTGCACCCTCATGCAGGAGAGTCCGAATAAACTAACTAGCTAAGCTAATTAACTAGCTATTACAACAACAAATTGACTAATTATTACAAACCAAATAAACTAACTATGCTAGCTAGTTATTACAAAACCAATTACTTAGTTAACTATTCTATGGAACTAACTAATTAATTACAACATGAATACAACATAAAAGAAGTAACTAAGCCAACTAATCAGCCCCGGGAAGCGAGAGATGCTCATGCATGCGCGAATTTTCACCCGAAAAGCCCACTGTTCTACTACTAGAATGCCTCTGTTGCACAGTTAGAACATCTTTCACCTCAGCCTCTGCTCTGTTCTGTTCCAAAAAGTTACTGCTCAGTTCGAAAAAAGTGGCCAGCAGGCCATAAGTAGTGGACGGTCGGCCACAAAAGGTAGCCTGCCGTCCAAAAGAAGTGGTCTGCCGGCCTGTCACGACCCAAACCTACCCCTATAAGTTTAGCGTCGTAACAGGCCAGTAATCCTTGGATTACCAAAGGCCTTGAACAGAATAACTTATGATTAGGGGCTGCAGAAGCAAATATAGAAACATACATAATCCATTGAGCAGTGGAGATATATATTGTAACGCCCTCAAAATAATACAAACAACCCAACTCATAAGAGAAATGGATATAACATAATTAATACGCTTTCATATATTAGAGTTTGTATTACAAAAGGTATTACATGCATTATACATTCATAAATGTTCATCTTGAATCCACAACATGTAATACAAGTTAATAACAACAAAATAAATGCTCTACGGGCTTACATCTTTCCAAGTTATCACTTGGTTACAACAAAAGAGAGAGTCACAAGCTCTATACATTTAAAGCCCTCAGCTTGAATAAACACTAAGACACAAAAATGACAAAATAGAGCCTTCAGCTCCTAAGTCCTCCCAAGCTATGTCCTTGGAGGAAGCATATCACCTGTACCTGAAAATGATTTCCCAAGTAGGATGAGCCAAAGCCCAGTAGAGATAAACTAACACAATATATGAGATTTAACTAAGATATAAGTGTCAAATAAATGTTCAATGTTCATGATCGGCTTACATTTTTTCCATGACTACTCAGTATTGATATTCACATCTCAATCCATTTCCATTTTTTCATTTTAAGCCAATTTATAGACATAGTTCCTTGTTATCTAGACAACCTCAAATGAGACTACAACTCATTGGTTCACAATTCAACAACAACCATTATTCAAACACTTCAATTTCTGTCATTTTACGGAATTCACATCCGAGGGAATCGACACCCATAAATATAAGGTTTCGGACTTTCACCCTGGACACTCTGGCTAACTTTATTTTAAATGGAGTCCATTTCCTATCTCTCCCAAACAGTGGAGTACATTCCTTATCTCCTTTCAAACAATAATACATATACAATGTATTTAAAGGCATTGTCATATACAATGACTATCCATAACACATATCCAATGGTTTAATCAAACCGTCATATTCAATGACATAATTTATATGGTTAGTTTCAATTCACTTAATCCTCATGCAATTTTTACGACAATCATAGCTATCCTCCACCGATAGCTCAAAACAAATATTTCTAAACAGATATATAATCTTTTAAACATATAATTTATCAAATTTCCATAAGTGAGTGATTTAACAAATCCAACTACACCATTCATTTACATGTCCTTCCAATTTCACATTTCTCATATCAATTTCATTATTTATACAAAATAATTATCCAACACAAATTAGGGCAAATTTTCCCCTTTTCAAATATCAACCCCAAGGTCAAATTTCAACATTTTAGCACAAGAGAGTTTCATATTCAAATCCCTACATTCATTTTGCAAACCAACATGGAAAACCCCTCTTTTAATTTGAATCCAAACCCTAGTTTATCCAAAATCACTCCCAAATCCCATCATCTATACCAAACAACAAATAGCTAGGTTAAAAGCTATATTAAGGTGTAAAATATTCCTAGAAAAAAAAACTTCAAAAATGCACAAAACCAAGCTTTATTCGGATGGAATGGAAGCCCAATATATGTTCCACATTTTTCTCAAAGAAGTAGGGTAAAGATGCTTAGATCTTGGAGTGTTTGTAGAGAGAAGTCAAGTTTTAGAGAGAAAAAGAGCTGATTTAGGGTTTTTAGAAGAAAAGAAATCAAAAAATGATATAAAATTGCTCTGTTGCGAACTGATATACGCAAGGCTCGCTCGAGCGAAAGAGTTGTCGCTCGAGCAACCAGACACAATAAGTGCCTCGCTCGAGCGCAAGAAGTGTCGCTCGAGCACAGAATACATACCTTCAGAAGTTTTACAAACGCACACCGTCGCTCGAGCGCAGAAATTCTGCAAGTCGAGAAAAAATACTAGGAACACCCAAAGCTCGCTCGAGTGTAAGAAACCTCGCTCGAGCGAAGAAGTAAATTCCACAAGGCTCGCTCGAGCGAAGAAGCAAATTTCTGGACAACAACAACTTGAACAACTAGCAACTAACCTACTCCGAACATGCCCAAGACATTCCAATACTCAAACCCAAAGACAAAAGAGGGAAAACAAGACATGGATAACAATATTAAACTACGAAGCCCGAGTCTGGAATACAATGAAGATCGGGCCAAAACCGGGATCGCTATATATATGGGACAGAAATTTTAAACCTTTATACACATATTCGTGACATCATATTGCAGTAGTCTCACATCACATTTATTACAAATATAGCTAAAAAGGGACTTAGCCCAATATATAGATAACAAAAAACTTGTTCATAACCCAAAAGAAAACAAAGCTTTTACGTTCACAAAACACGACCATAAGGCGTATGGAACCTTCTTGAGAGGCACAAAGGCCGGCTGACAAAAACTCTCCAGGCAGTCATCACTGAGCCTGGCCACGCGCTTGATCACTTATATACATAAATAATAGAGTGAGCGGAAGCCTAGTGAATAATAACAAAGTAAAGAGTTTAATAAATGATGTCCATCTGAGAGTTAGAAATCAGAGTTTATATCAGAAATAGATTCTTATACATATTCAGATTTCAAATTAGAAACAGATTAAGATTCAGGTACTTATCCAAAAATCATAAACAGTTATAGGTGGTACATCCACTAGCTATCATATCAACTTGGTCTTGAGACCCACATATATGGTCAGTACCAACGACCATAAAGGTCCATATCTTGTGCGCAAGTAGCCATGGTATTGTTACCCCCAAACGAGGGCCACATGAATATAGGCCTTAGTATTGTTACCCCCGGGCAAGGGCCACGTGAATATAGGCCTTAATACTGTTACCCCCGGGCAAGGGCCATATGAATATAAGCAACAGTATTGTTACCCCCGAGCGAGGGCCACGTGTATATTAGCCACAGTATTGTTACCCTCGGGCGAGGGCCACGTGAACCATAGATGCCACAACTATATTTTAGAAAAATGGATATTCATTCATGTTTCATAAAATAGCATTTTAGAGAACATATCATATCATATCAATCAGAAAATACTTATTATTAAACATAGCTTTATAGAGTTATTACTCACAGATGGCTCCAAAGCAAACATACAGAGTAGACAGATCAGATAACTTGCGGCGTATGACCTACACAGATACAGAACGAATACGAACAGAATTACACACCCGGAATCATTAACGTAGTTCTTTTTTATATTAGTGTGTTCTACCTATTTTCTTCATTATTCCATCTTAATTAGGGCTTAGGAATGCCTAGGATGCAATGAGAATGCTAAAATGTACTTGAAAACTCTTAACGAAAATTACTCGAAACAGGGGTTTCGCTCGAGCGCAACTTCCTTCGCTCGAGCGGGCTTGCAAAATATGAGTGGTTACTCGAGCGCAACTCCTTCCACTCGAGCAGACTGTAAACTTCTGCAAAAGTACTGGTTGTGTGAATTTCACGCCCGACGAAGGCTCGACGGTCGCTCGAGCATGAGACTCAAGTCCTCGCTTGAGCTCAACTCTTGTTGTTCAAGCAGTCTGCAAGACATGTGCACTTTTAGGAGCATGCTTTATGCTTGAGCGGACTTCTGGTCACTCGAGCGGAGATGCAGAAACCAAGGTGGCCGCTTGAGCGTATGATCTGTCGCTCGAGCGTAGAGGTCGAATTCTAGAATTTTCAGATTCACCTCCAAGCTTCCAAACTCAACTTCAAAGCTATAAAACTCATCCTTTTGGGCCAAATACTTGCGAAAACACATTTAAAATTGGAAAACATTGAGAATTCAAGATTATTTCATGAAATTAAGGTCTAAAAGCATGCCAAATGTTCAAAACTAAGCTCAATTCTTTGAAAAACATAACATGCATGTATTGTCTTGACTTCAAAACTTTCAAACATGATCGATTGGTATGAAATGGTATTAATCAAGATGAATTCTCAAAATAAAGGTAAGATGAACACATGCATGAGAGAATTCTTTGAAATCAAACTCAAATTGTGTTCAAATGGACATGCATGCATAAGAAGTTCTTCTTTTCTACCTCTTAGTTCAATTCTTGCTTAACTTAGCTCACTTATCTTGAATTCATGTATGGAATGACTTAAACTCAAACCTAAAGGTTGAATTCTCACCTTAGATGTTCAATTATGCTCTAGAGTGCTAAAATCTTCCAAATTCTCTTCCAATGCTAAGCAACCCCTCTCTTTCCTTCCTTGTTTGATGAATTCAAATTCTCAAGCTTTCCTTTCCCTCTCTTCTCACATTTGATCTCAAGATAACAAAATCAGAGTGTGTAAAGTGTAGCCAAGGGTCCACTTATGCCTTATATAGGCTTGATTAGAGAATTGATTAATTAGGCTTGAGTGAACATTAAATATTCTAATTTAATCGTTCCAAACCGAATTTTAATTGAACCTATCATAATATTCTAAAAATTCTAATTAACATGGAAATCAAGTCAATTTTGTGATCGGATGTCGATAAGGCCTTCAATTTGCAGAATAGAACAAAATCAGAGACAAATATTCCTACACAGAACAGATAAAAACTTATTTAACACATAACATATGTAATGAATGCAAAATTTCACTTATTAGGCATAATTAATCATGGATTAACATTAATTAGAGGTCGGGGTTATTACAGTCTCCCCCTTTTAAAGAGTTTGGTCCTCCAAACTCGAATTACCTTTATTATGGAAGAAAACCGAGTCTAAAGGGAACAAATCTGGGTATTTTCTCATCATATCTTCCTCTGTTTCCCAGGTTGCATAGGTCTCCCTATGGTTTTGCCAATCAACCTTTAGTAGTGGAATTTCCTTGTTCCTCAGTCTTTTGACTCTTCGGTTAACAATTTGGATCGGCCGCTCCTCATACGTATAATCATCTTTTAGAAGCACATGAGTCAGTTCAATCACATGTAGTGGATCTCTCAAATAATTCCGAAGCATAGAAACATGAAAAACATTATGCATATGTTCCATGACCGGCGGTAAGGCTACCTGATACGTCACCGGGTTGATCTTCTCAAAAATTTCATATGGCCCAACATATCTCGGCGCCAATTTGCCTTTCACTCCAAACCGCATTTGCCCTTTCATAGGAGTCACTTTGATAAACACGTGATCTTCTCTCTGTCTCATCTTCGAACATCTGTATAACTCTTTTGGCGGCTTTGTGCAGTTTTTAATCTCTGTTGAATCAATTTCACATTTTCAGTTGTTTTTTGCACAAGTTCTAGTCTTAACAATGGTCTATCTCCTACCTCGGCCTAACAAATCGGAGAACGGCACTTCTTACCATATAAAGCTTCATAAGAAGCCATGCCAATACTCGAATGGTAACTGTTGTAGTATACAAACTCGGCCAAAGGGAGGTAAGTCTCCCAATTCCCTTGGAAGTCTAACACACACATATGTAGCATATATTCCAAAGTTTGACTGGTTCATTCTATTTGGTTGTCTGTCTATGGGTGATAAGCACTGCTTAGTTTCAGTTCAGTTCCCAAAGCCTACAACAAACTTTGTCAAAACCTTGACGTGAACTTTGAATCTTTATCAGATACAATGGATACTAGCACACCATGTAATCTCACAATCTCATTCATATAAACGTTGGCCAATTTGTCCACATTGTTAATAGATTTAACAGGCAAAAAATGGGCAAACTTAGTTAAATGATTAATAATAACCCAAATAGAATCCATACCTCGAGAGGAGCGAGGCAGTCCAATAATAAAATCCATGGTAATATGCTCCCATTTCCATTTTGGTATTAGAAGTGGCTGAAGCAATCCAACGGGTCATTGATGTTCGGTTTTAACTCACTGGCAGTGCAAACATCTAGTCACAAAGTCAGTAATGTTTTTCTTCATTCCAGGCTACCAGAAGTTCTGTCTCAAATCATGATACATCTTTGTGTTCCTCGGATGCATAGCAAATTTAGAATTATGGGCTTCAGTCATAACCCATTTGCTCAAATCACAACAATCTAGTACACAAAGGCGATTATGAAATTTCAACACATTATTGTTGAGCACAAATCCCAGTCTCAATTTTGAGTCAATTTCATCCACAATCTTTTTTAGAAATGCATCTTGCAGTTGCCTGTCTCTTATCTATTCAATAACTGCGGGTTGGGCAAAAAGAGCGGCTAGAATTCCACCATGTTTACGCAAAACCACTTCAATTTCATTTCGTTCCAATTCACACAACAATTCTCTTGACCAGTGAGCAAACATGATAGATTCCCAATAGATTTTCTACTCAATGCATCTACAACGGTATTTGCCTTCCTTGGATGATATAGAATTTGCAAGTCATAGTCCTTGATTAATTCCATCCATCTTCTCTGCCTCATGTTCAGCTCCTTTTGGGTGAAGAAATATTTTAAGCTTTTATGATCTGTATATACTTCACAAGTTACTTCATACAGATAATGACACTAGATTTTCAAAGCAAACACCACGGTTGCCAATTCAAGATCATGAGTCAGGTAGTTCTTTTCATGAGGACGGAGTTGCTGAGAGGCATAAACAATTACCTTCATATTCTGCATTAGCACATAACCCAAACCTTTGTAGGAAGCATCACTGTAAATCTGAAACCCATCACCCATCAGTTCCGTTAGGTAAGGTTAGAATTGGTGCAGTTACCAGTCTAGTTTTCAATTCTTGGAAGGCTGACTCCCGTTGATCATTCGAATCAAATGGTGCATTTTTCTATGTCAACTGCGTCAATGGCATAGCAAGTTTTGAAAAATCTTTCACAAATCTGCAATACTAACCTGCAAGCTCCAGAAAAAATCTAACTTCTGACATAATGGTTGGTCTTGGCCAATCTATAATGGCTTTAATTTTTGTGGGTCAATAGAGATACCATCCCTATTGATTACATGTCCCAGAAATGCCACACTGTCAAGCCAAAATTCACATTTGGAAAATTTTGCATATAGCTTCTTTTCTCTTAGAGTCTCTAACACGGTTCTCAAGTGATTCTCATGATCTTCCCTGCTTTTGGAGTAAATCAAAATATCGTCAATAAATACAACAACAAATTCATCTAGATATGATTTAAACACCCTGTTCATAAGGTCCATAAAGGCAACAGGTGCATTAGTCACCCCAAACGGCATTACCAAAAATTCATAGTGTGCGTATCTAGTTCTAAATGCAGTTTTCTCTACATTTTCTGCTTCAACTTTTAACTGGTGATACCCAGATCTAAGATCTATCTTGGAGAACACTTGCGCTCCCTGAAGTTAGTCAAATAGATCATTATTCGGGGTAATGGATATTTGTTCTTCACAGTTACCTTGTTCAACTCACGGTAGTTAATACACAACTTGAAGGACCCGTCATTTTTTTTGACAAACAACACTGGAGCACCCCAAGGTGACATGCTCAGACGAATAAATTTCTTGTCTAAGAGTTCTTGGAGTTGAACTTTCAACTCTTTCAGTTCAGAAGTTGACATTCTATATGGGGTTTTGGAAATTGGTTGTGTTCCGGGTATAACATTGATAGTAAACTCAATTTCTCTATCAATTAAATCTCCAGGCAATTCAGTTGGAAATACATCAGGAAATTCATTTACTATAGGGATGTTCTCTACAGCGAGATTATCAAAAGTCACAGTCAAAACACAACACATATACCCTCTACATCCATTCCTAAGCAATTTAGCAGCTTTTATGGTAAAAATCAAGTATAGGGTAGGGACCACCCCATTCCCAGTGAACACAAACTCAGGTAACCCTGGCGGACGAAATATTACAGACTTATTCACACAGTCAATATTTGTACAGTACTTCGTTAACTAGTCCATACCCAATATGCGGTCAAAAAGATCAATTCCCAAAGGCAATAAATCAACATACAACATCACATCACCAATCACAATATCACATGCCGGATACACATACGCACATACTGTAGAGCCCCCGGATGGTGTAAATACAAATAATAAATAATTCATAGATTCTAAGGGTCTAGTTAATTTCTGAGAAAAAACATGCGATACAAATGAATGCGTGGAACTAGAATCAATCAGTACACAGGCATTCTATACATCCCCAAGAACCAATGCAAACACTCTCCCTTGCCATAGCGTTTCATTTCCAGTGCTGCCCCTGGCATTAGTTCTCGCATTTGACCTTGCTACAGAAGCAGACTCGGCTGAACTTGCCGCAGGACGGTTAACATCATCAGATCTCAGCAGACAATCCCTAACCATGTGGCCAGCCTTGCCACACCGAAAACACTCACCTGATGCACGGTAATACGCACCTTTATGCTTTATTCTGCAGTCGGGATAGTTCATAATCGAGCCACTATTCTGACTAGAGCTACTAGAGGATCTTGTATTCTGCCTTTTTGGAATGACCGACCTTTCTTGAAATTTAATCCGGACCTTTTATGTCTCCATTTTGTGGTTGGTGCCTTGGCTTGTTTTATTGCTGCTAGGGTGGCTTCCGTCATTATTGCTCTATCCAAAACTTCCACATAGGTAGGCAACTTCAAGACGCCTACTCGATCAAACACTTCCAAATCTAATCTGCCTTCAAATTTTTGCGCCTTTTTGTAATTAGTATCCACCATGTGTGGGCAAACCGAGCCAACTCAATGAATTTGGCTTCATACTCGGCCATGGACATCTTACCTTGCTTAAGTTCTTGAAACTCTGACACTTTCCGATCTCAATATCTCATTGAATTAGGTCCATGTCATGTCCCCATTGTTATTTCGAACTAACAACCAACATTTCCGGGCTTCATCCTTTAAGATATAGGTGGCCAAGAGTACTTTCTACGTCGCGGCTCAAGGAAACTGTAATAACCCGAAAATTTAAATAATCCTTTAAATTTTATATTAGTATTATTTAATTATAAATGATTTCAAAAAAATAATTTTAACTTTATATTATTATTCGATATTATTTTCTGAGTTTTATGGTATTTTTATTATATTTTTCCCTATATTTTTCATGAATCAAAATACACTGAAATATAACATTTTCGGTACAACTACGATGCGTAGCCCCCAAGTCGCTTGCTGCCTACGGCTTGTCACCTATATATATATAAGGATAAACATCATGTCCCATTAACACTCTTAGTCTCTCTCTCTCTCTGCCTCTAAGTGTTTTGTTTTATATATAAAACTTTAAGTTTAGTTTGGAGTATCTACTAAGTCGCAGTGAGTGAAAGATAAAAGTTGGAATTAAAGTTAAGGTAAGTTATATTATACCTTGAGTTACCATAATATATTTTACGTATGTTTTGACTTACCATACTTTATTTTATACAAGTTATATTTTATGAGTTATATTAATACAAGTTATGTTTTATAAATATTTCAATTACGTGGATTAATTTCTGAACTCTATTTGTTTAAAATGAAACCCATGGATATGTTTGTTTATATTTTAAAGAATATTTAACTATGACCTTATATACAATTATGTTTTGTAAGTACCACCATGGGAGTTCCACGCCTTGGGGGACTTAAATAACCATTGGCATCTGTTTGGTCACTTTGTGGCCCTCTGTTGTCATGGATCTATTGACTTCTGTTTTGTGCGGACCAAAGTGCTGTGTGGAGATAAGTGCTACACTATTGTGGGAGCCACCTCCATAATCCGTACGAGCCACCTTTTGAATCCGTATTTCTGTTTTGACTATCACTCTTGTGATCTTTGTTCCATTCTGTTTGATACCGTGGTTATTGTTATATATTTACATAATCTCAGTTTTTCTACTTAAATGATTATTTGTTCAGACTAAGTTATCTTAAATATTTTAGTTACATAACTATCCATGGTTATGTTGTGTCCCTTATACTCTTGGCATAATATTTCTCACTCTGCCATGTGCTTATAGTTGTTTACCAATTTTTAGGAAACAATACAATTCAGAAATAGCTTTTGGAAAATCTTAGACGTAGGGCTGCGGAATAGACACACACAGCACTTTTATGATATTTTCTATGTAAATATCGGCCTTTTTGGTTAATAAATTTTTTTATAAAAATAGAAGCTCTAATGATTATTTTGGTACCCTCACTTGAGTATTATTTCCGCTCGCGTTTATTAATTTGTTCAAGAATTGGCCGGAGGTAACTTTAGTTACTGGCCATCACGATGCTTAACCCTTGGGTACGGGGAGCGGATGTAGACCCGACTTCCTTCGCGCGCCCCCCTTTAGGAGAGGCGCGAATTGGTCTCTCTACAATTCGAACTCTTGTCATGGTTCTGAATCTTATCTCACAAAGTGCAATGTGAAACTGATAAACACCAAAGAGTCCAATCCGGCAAATCATTTTGGAAAATCAGATTTTGAATCAAATAATGCCAAAACTGGACTGCTTTGCCAGATTACAAAGTCGCCACCTAAATATTTTATTTTTGGAAAATTTAGGAAACCCTGACTCGTGCCTAAGGCCACGTGTCTGTCATCACCAAAGTTGACTCGGCTTAGGAACTTGGGTACAAGAGGGGAAGGTCCTGAAATGAGCACCCCCGCTTGCCCGATCAAAAGATCGGCCTCTACTAAGCATGATATGTTGTTTTATAAACTTCATGTGTTCTTATCCTGTTATTAGCTAACTTTACTATGTGGCGCACACATACAAGTATAGAATAAGTCGCAAGACTTGGAACAAATCGACTTATGTTTGTTTTCGAAAATGGTTTGAAAGTGCCACTCGCAAGTAGGCTAAAGCGTGGATTTGCCACCCTCAAGTGGGCTTAAAACATGATTTGCCACTTCGCAAAGTGGGCTTAAAATTCACAATCATCGAATTGTTCCAATTCAGGCAACCCATAAGCCTTCACCCATAGGCATTCATGCAGTTAATCACTTAAGCAAATAGTCACATGGCAAGCATGCTATCATGGCAACACTCACACTCATGCAAGTATCCTAAAGCGTAAAACTTACCTAATGCAACACATGCAATAATGCAACTAAATAGGCTTGGCTATCTAAGATGGCATATGAATGCAACAATTTGATACATGTATTCAAATAAGTATTGAAATACGATACAGTTTGAATGATGCGCCGAGCCTGGTGCATGCAATACAAATGAATGATGCAAACATGCGAGCATAAGGTATGCTAATTAAAAAAATACCCTAAAACTAACCATCGAAAGCTGTTAAGTAAAAGGAAGAAAGACATGGAGTTGGAAGACTTGCACACACACGCACGCATGCTTATTACAACATTACGCCCTCGCGAAAGAGGGTCCGAATAAATAAGCTAAGCTACACTAAGCTAAGCTACACTAAGCTAAGCTAATTATTACAAATCAAAACTAATTAACTATTCTAGCTAATTAATTATTACAAACCGAATTGAAACAAATAGCTATGCTAAGCTAATTAAAAGATTACAACACAAATTGAATAATCAGCTACACAAAGCTAATTAAAGCAATAAAATGGCCTCGCGGGCGAGGGAGACATGCATACTCGGTTGGGCTTCTCCCAAAAATCCATCGCTTTGCCATCGATTGCCTCTATTTGCACTTGTCTTAATTGTTGAACATCGAACCAATATTCCAGACTGCTTCTGCCTCAAAATAGGAACACTTTGCACAAAAATGGACTGGTGGCCGGTCTGCCACTAAAGGTGGCTGTCTGCCACCTTAACTGGCCGGTTGGCTAGTCTAGGTGGCCGGTCGGCTACTGCAAGTGGCTAGTCGGCCACCTCTTTTTCCAAGCTTTTGGTTTTACTACAACAGAGAACAACAGAGGCACAACAATGTATTTGCAAGGAAATGTGTGTACTGTCACCCTCCTCATCATTTCTCAAGCTCAAAGGAGTGTGGCACTTGGCTATCAAGCATTTTCATGCATGATGGCCAAAGAATCAAGCTTGTACAAGCTTAGTGAACGCGCACATAAGACTCAAATGGCCACCACCCTATCATGCATGATCAAGGGTGACGACGACCAAGAAACATGACACGTTTCATCACTTTGAGTATGAAACGTCCCATATTTCTTGTGTTTGGATTAACGTCCGATCCAAACACATGCAATGCAAATAACATGCTTATCTTGCACAAGTTTTACTTTACTCATTTGATTTACACATTTTAGCATTACGAAGCCATTCTTTAACCAGTTAAGTCCAAAATGAGAGTCCTCTAATGAGAGAGGGGTCAACCAAATGATGATTTAAGACATGAGAGAGATCATGCCTTTGGCTAGTAGAAACCCTCAAAAGAGAGTTAAAGCCATTGGGCACAAGCTCTATCTCAAGCTTAAACACAACCTTAAGACTAACCAACCCTCAAAACAAATGGAAAAATGAAGAAATGAGGGAGGTTGCAGAATTTCAGTGCTGAAATGGCATGCTAAAGACATTAAACTATGCAAGCAACACATGCACAACATGTTTAAAGACTTAAGCATTAAAGCTAGTGAAGTGCACTACACTCGAGGCATGTAATGTCAAACTCAATTGACCAAACCAGCTCTAGACAGAGCTTAAACATGCCAAAACAATGGCCAAATCATGCTGAAATTTAGACACGAAAGACAAGAAAAACATGCTCGCATGTTGGCTCACAAACAAGGCTTAAAGCACAACTCTCAAAAGCAATGAAAGAGTGACAAAAGTGAGAGTATGACAGAGCTATATGCACTAAAATTACATGTTACATGATGCTACAACATGCAACCATCTCATGCAAGGCATGTTAGGGACCTTAAAACACAAAGCTAGTAAAGGCCCTTTGCACTACAACCATACAAATCAAAGCTCATGTGACCAAGACCACTCAAAACAGAGTTAAAGAATGTTAAATTAGTGGCAAAAATGTGCTGAGATGGAGCTAATACAAGCTAGAATGATAGGCTAACTCATTAGGTATGCTAGGCTAGCAAGCAAAATTACACTACAAGTGTAAGAAGCAAGCAACAAGTGACCCAACCAGCCAAAAATAGAGCTAAAACAGGTCAAAAAAAGTCACAAAAACATGTTGAGATCAAGCCATGAGATGGTAGAAAAACATGCTCACATGTTGGGCCATCAACATTTGCAAAGAAGACACAAGGACCCCTCTTATTTTGGACCTCAAAACCGAGTTTTTACCACTGAAATTCCCCTGGAATTCAGTGGTTAAAAGGACAAAAAAAAAAAAGGTTGTTTTAAAAGCTTTAAAAGATGGCACAACTCTTAGCAAATAAGCAATAAAAGAGTGTAGACCACCCCTAAGTCCAAAAGGGCCTTAAACCACCATTTTTAAACCTTAAAAACAGAGATTTCTGTAGTTGAAAACTAGGCCTAAAATAGCATGCAAAGGTGGCCAAACTAGTGTGCAAAAATAAGATTAAAAGGGGAAAGTGTTCACCTTTGAAGCACAGCAGCAAAACAACAAAGATTCTGAGCTAAAACCAGCCTCAAGACCTCAAACAAAGCCTCCAAGAACCTCAGCTCCAAGGTGAAGGTGTTTGGCTAAGTGTCTTAGTGCAAAAGTGTAGAGAAATTTCACTTTCAAGCACAAAATGAGGAGAGAGAGAATTCTAGAGAGAGAGAGAGAGAGGAAAATTTTGCTTTGAAAATTTTGTAACCCCCAAAATGGGGGAGAGACCTCCCCTTATATAGAAAAAAAAGCTACAAGCTTGTTTGCATCCCTCCATACACATGTATGGAGATGGCATTCAGTGACCAACAGCTGGCACAGCTGGCAAAGAAAATTTTCGAAAAAGCAGAAAAATGGCCGTCGGCCACCTCCTCTAGCCGACCGTCCACTTCAAGTGGCCGGTGGGGGAACAGGTGGCCGACAAGTGCCAAAAGGTGGCCAACAAGGCTGAAAAAGGAGCAAAATGTCCGTCGGCCACTTTAGGTGGCCGGCTGTCCACTTGTGGTGGTCGGCCGGCCACCAAAAATTTGCTTCCAGGCCCGATTTCAAATAGGTATATCTCCTTCGTATGGACTCCTTTTCAGGTCATTCTTGTGTCTAAATTGAAGCCCTGGAAGTAAGCTTTCCAATGGTGGTAGCCTCACATCAAAATTTGAAGTGTGTTAAGAGATATCTCTCTTTTAGTGCAGACTTCTCAGTCTCGGTCCAACCGGATTGATGCCTAACTTCAACCAACCATATCTTCCTCATCTGGTCTCGGCTTTAGGAGATTCTTGAGTGAAAAATGAAACCCCAGAAGTCTTGTTTGGAATGGTGGTGGCCTCATAGCTGAAATCCAAGTGTACAAATGGATAGGCCCAATTTAGCAAGGGCTGTTTAACTCTCTCTTAACGATTCATGCCCATCTTCTTCCCCAATTTAGTTTCTTCCCTCCTCTCCTCTTTTCTTCAACCCCAAACCCCTAAATAAGGTGTTTTGAAATATTTTTTAGAGATTTCACCTCTCTTTCATTCATTTCCACTTTGTCCTTGCTCGGTTTACCGAAAAGCACAACATTTAAATGAAATGTGAGCCTCAGAACATCATAGGAACTTTTTCAAAAACATTTTGAAAGAGAGGATTTTAAGGTCTAAAATCTTATTGGTCAAAATAGTTTTAGTCCAAAAATGGGGTGTAAGGTTGGGATTTGACACTCTCCTTGCCGAAGAAATCGAACATTTGCATAGCATAGCCTACACCATCAAGTAAGCAATCAGTGGCACCCAAGTCTTAAGGGCAGTCAAAAATGGGGTGTCTACAACGGGTCATGACAGAAACACTTCAAATAAATTTTCTATTTTGAGCAACCATGTTTCTGCCTTTAGGGGTTCAATACCACCCAAGAAAGTTGGCGGTTTCATCTTCATAAACTTCTGGGTCAAGTTGATTATATCATTGTTATCTAGCTCATTTTGTGCTGGTAGAGGGGCGAAGGTTGTGGCCTCTGTTGTTGAGTCATTGTTTCAGTTAAAGCTGCAAGCATTTGCTCCATGCGGCCCTCAAATGATTTGGCTATTCCATCATTTCTTGCATTCTCCATTTGCTATAGGTAAATAGAGCACTATAAACATAGGCAAATAGTCATTTTCATAACATTCAGATCATTTGTTTCAATTTCACGTGTTCATGTTCTGATATAGTTTTCTCATGCACATAAATTAATACACACTCACACATGCAGATAGAATGTCCTTAACTCTCACTAGGACATCCTATAGCTCATATGGACTTGTGTGTGCGATATAACGCGTGCTCTAATACCACTCTGTCACGACCCAGACCCGCCCCTATAGATTTAGTGTCATAACCGGCCAGTAATCCTTGGATTACCAAAGGCCTCTGAATAGAATAACTTATAATTAGGGGCGGCGGAAGCGAATATAGAATCATACATAGTCCATTGAGCTATGGAGACGTATATGGGATATAAATTTTAAACCTTTATACACATTCGTGATGTCATATTGCAGTAGTCTCACGTCACATTCATCAGATATAGCTAAAAAGGGACTTAGCCCAATATACAGATAACAAAAAACTTGTTCATAACCCAAAAGAAAACAAAGCCTTTACGTTCACAAAACATGACCATAAGACGTATGGAACCTTCTCGGGAGGCACAAAGACTGGCTGACAAAAACTCTCCAGGCGGTTATCACTGAGTCTGGCCACGCGCTTGATCACCTACATACATAAATAATAGAGTGAGCGGAAGCCTAGTGAATAATAACAAAGTAAATAGTTTAATGAATGATGTCCATCTCAGAGTTAGAAATCAGAGTTTATATCAGAAATAGATTCTTATGCATATTCAGATTTCTAATCAGAAACAGATTAAGATTCAGGTACTTATCCAGAAATCATAAACAGTTATAGGTGGAACATCCATTAGCTATCATATCAACTTGGTCTTGAGACCCACATATATAGTCGGTACCGACGACCATAAAGGTCCATATCTTGCGTACAAGTAGCCATGGTATTGTTACCCTTAAGCGAGGGCCACGTGAATATAGGCCTCGGTATTGTTACCCCCGGGCAAGGCCCATATGAATATAAGCCAAGGTATTGTTACCCCCGAGTGAGGGCTACGTGCATATTAGCCACAGTATTGTTACCCCCGGGCGAGGGCCACGTGAACCATGGATGCCACAACTATATTTCAGCAAAATGGACATTCATTCATGTTTCATAAAATAGCATTTCAGAGAACAGATCATATCATATCAATCAGAAAATATTTATAATTAAACATAGTTTTACAGAGTTATTACTCACAGATGGCTCCAAAGCAAACAGACATAGTAGACAGATCAGATAACTTGTGGCGCGTGACCTACACAGATACAGAACGATGTAGACATCCCATTTTTTACGACCCTTACGACTTGGACGTCATCGCTTGCACACCCAATGATGAGTCTACATGTTTGTCAAGTGCTCGAAGTCCTCAGCGGAATGTCACAGCTTTGAGCCTTTCAAACCCTGCACCTGTTTCTTTTTTTTGGACCAAAACCCAGAGATTTTCAAGCCTACAACCTCTGGTGGCCTGCCAGCCACTGCTATAGGCTGCCGGCCTTTGCTCCTGGTTACCAGCCACTGATGTGGCCTACGGGCCACCAATGTGTTTTGTAGATATTTTGTGACAGTTGTGCCAACTATTTACACAAATGCTTGCATTTACTCCCACATGTATGGCTGGATGTTTTTTAGGGAGTTTCATGTTTCTCTATATATAGAGGACCTCCCCTCTTGCCATGGGGTTAGAAAAATTTTCTATCTTGCAAATTTATTGACCTTTGCCTATACACTCTTCACCTTTGCCTGTACACTATTAACCAAACCTCTCCATCTTTGAGCTGAGGTATCTTTGAGCCTTGTTTGAGCTCTTGAGGGTGTGTTTGCCTTGTTTTGTTGCCTAGAAAGTGATCTCCTCTTCAAAGGTATAAAGCTTTGCCTCTTTACTTGCTTTATTTACGCTTTTTTCCTACTTTTTTCCAACTGTTTTTGGGCTATAAAACTCTGTATTTTTGGGCTGAAACTTGGGTTTTAAGGCCAATAAAGGTTGAGGGTGGTTCACCCTTCTTTACACCTTGCTCTCAAGGCCTTTACCCTTGTGTTTCCCACCTTTACACTATCTTTTTTTGAGCTTTTAAACACTAATTTTCAGAGTTATTTCAGTGGCTAAAATCATGTTTTGAAGTCCAAAATTGGAGGGGTTAGCCTCCCCTCCTTATGTTTTGCTCACTAGCCTAGCAGATCCATGTTTTAGCTTATTATTCTAGCTATTTTTGTCTTAATTCCAACATATTTTAGGACTATTTTAGGACTGTTTCTAAGTGTTTGTTGCATTTGAGCTTTAGTTTTCATGCTTGTAGTGTAATTGTCATCATATGCTTGGTGTTTTAGGCATTAGACACCATCTTATTTGAGTTGATAGTGTTTAT
Organism: Camellia japonica; assembly: GCA_030407325.1. Classification (NCBI taxonomy): domain Eukaryota; kingdom Viridiplantae; phylum Streptophyta; class Magnoliopsida; order Ericales; family Theaceae; genus Camellia; species Camellia japonica. Next base: position 5,362,383 of record JAPPVO010000014.1, on the reverse strand, counting down.
TTATAGCTTTCAATACTTGTGATCACTCTTAATCACCTCTGCAACCCTTGAGTCTTTAGTCGTTTCATACTCATTAGTGATGAAAATGATTCAAGATTCATTGTCAACTACTTCCCTCGATCTTACATGATACGGATGTGGTTTTAAGAGTCTTGTTTTGTTATATTCATTGAACTTGCACACTTGATTCATAAGCTATCATGCAATGAAATTGCATCCATTGGTGGTTTGTGAATTAAACTTACTACTCCTTTGAGCTATTCAAATGATAAAGAGGGGTAAATTGTGCAAATAAACCCTTGAGAATACACTGTCTCTGCTCTATTTGCTCTCTATTGCAGTAGGATAACCCAGTCAACAGTGGCCGGCAAGCCATCATCAGTGGATGGCAGACCCTCTGCCAGCCACCAGTGCAAAATCAAGCAGTGTCTTTTTGAAGCAGAACAGAGTTGGTTTGGAGGTGGAAATCAATGCAAATGTTTTACTGTGCAACAGAGGCATTTAGCAGCAGAAACAGTGGCTTTTTTGGGTGAAAACCACATTCATGCATGAGCCCTCCATCAATCCTCGGGATCCGTGTTATAAGTATATTAGTGTTGTGCTTAAAATAGTGGTTTTGTAAGTAATTTGTTAGAATAGCTAATTCGTCTCATGTTGTAATTATTTTAATTAGCTAGATTAGTTAATTAATTAATTTATTCGGTTTGTAATAATTAGTTAAGTAATTCAGCTAAATTATTCATTTGTTGTTGTAATAGCTAGGTAATTAGTTAGCTAATTTATTCATTCGGACCCTCCTGTGTGATGGTGCAATATTGTAATAATGTGTATGTCTTCCAACCCCACGTTTTTTTCCCTTTTATTTACTAGCTTATGATGGTTAGATTAGGGCATCACGTTTTGTTTAGCATTCACATGTTTGCATCCACTTGTATTGCATGCACTGAGGCTCGGTTCATTATTCTAACTTGCATTGTTAGTTAAATACTTCTTTGAATACGTGCTTAGACCGCATGTTATCAAATTGATTCATTTACTATATTAGTAGCCGAGCCTATTTAGATTGCATATTGCATGTGTTGCATTAGTCATATTGCATAAGTTATGATCATGCATTTTTCTAACTCATTTATCTTTTTTGCTTTAGCATATCACATGCGTGTGATTGTTGTCATGTCTAGCATGCTTGCCATGAGACTAAATGCTTAATTGATAAATTGCTTGAATGCTTGTGGATGAAGCCTAATTGCTTGAATTGGAAAAATTTGAATAATGTTCATATGCGATCACTTTTTCAAGTGGTACATATTCGAAACAATTTTCAAAACAAACATGAATCGAGATGTTCCAATTCTTGCAAATTAGTCTATACTTGTGTGTGTACGCATCACATAGTAATGCTAGCCTAATAAATCGAAACAAGAGCAAATAATGTAAATAAGATTCATATCATGATTAGTAAAGGCCGATCTTTGATCAGGCGAGCGAGGGTGCTCAATTCATGACCTTCCCCTCTCGTACCTAAGTTCCCGAGCCGAGACAATCTTGGTGATGACTAATACGTGGCCTTTGGCACAAGTCATGGGTTTCCTAAATTTTCCAAAAAATAAAACATTTAGGTGGCAACTCTGTATTTGGCAAAGTAGTCCATTTTTGGCAATTTGATTCAAGATCGATTTTCCAAAAGATTTGTCGGATTTGGACTCTTTGGTGATTATCTATTTCACATTGCACCTGTGGAATCAGATTCAGAACCGCAAGAGTCCGATACTGTAGGGCTTATTCGTCTTCTGAAAGGGGGCATGAAAAGTCAAGCTACAAACGAATACGTACAGAATTACACACCCAGAATCATTAACTTAGTTCTTTCTTATATTGGTGTGTTCTACCTCTTTTCCTCATTATTCCAACTTAATTAGGGCTTAGGAATGCCTATGACGCAATGAGGATGCTAAAATGTACTTGAAAACTCTTAATGAAAATTGCTGGAAACAGAGGTTCCGCTCGAGCGCAACTTTCTTTGCTCAAGCGGGCATGCAAAATATGAGTGCTTGCTCGAGTGCAACGTCTGTAGCTCGAGCGGTTTGTAAACTTCTGCAAAAGTACAAGTTGTGTGAATTTTACACTTGATGAACGCTCGACGGTCGCTCGAGCGTGAGACTCAGGTCCTCGCTTGAGCGTAACTCCTGTCGCTCGAGCGGTCTGCAAGACATGTGAACTTCTGGGAGCATGAATTTCACACTCGAGCAGACTTCTGGTCGCTTGAGCGGAGGTGCAGAAACCAAGGTGGCCGCTCGAGTGTAAAGGTCGAATTCTAGAATTTCCAGATTCACCTCCAAGCTTCCAAACTCAACTTCAAAGCTATAAACTCGTCCTTTTGGTCCAAATAGTTGCGAAAACACTTTTAAACTTGGAAAACATTGAGAATTCAAGATTATTTCATGAAATCAAGACCTAAAAACATGCCAAATGTTCAAAATTAAGCTCAATTCTTTGAAAAACATAGCATGCATGTATTGGCTTGACTTCAAAACTTCCAAACGTGATCAATTGGTATGAAATGGTATTAATCAAGATAAATTCTCAAAATAATGGTAAGATGAACACATGCATGAGAGAATTCTTTGAAATCAAACTCAAATTGTGTTGAAATGGACATGCATGCATGAGATGTTCTTTTTTTCTACCTCTTAGTTCAATTCTTGCTTAACTTAGCTCAGTTCTCTTGAATTCATGTATGGAATGACTTAACTCAAACCTAAAGGTTGAATTCTCACCTTAGATGTTCAATTATGCTCTAGAGTGCTAAAATCTTCCAAATTCTCTTCCAATGCTAAGCAATCCCTTTATTTCCTTCCTTGTTTGATGAATTCAAATTCTCAAGCTTTCCTCTCCCTCTCTTCTCATGTTTTATCTCAAGATAACAAAATGAGAGTATGCGAAGTATAGCCAAGGGTCCACTTATACCTTATATAGGCTTGATTAGAGAATTGATTAATTAGGCTTAAGTGAACATTAATTATTCTAATTTAATCATTCCGAACCAAATTTTAATTGAACCTACCATAAAATTCTAAAAATTCTAATTAACACGGAAATCAAGTCAATTTTGTGATCGGATGCCGATAAGGCCTTTAATTTGCAGAATAGAACAAAATCAGAGACAGATATTCCTACACAGAATAGATAGAAACTCATATAACACATAACACATGTAATGAATGCAAAATTTCACTTATTAGGCATAATTAATCATGGATTAACGTTAATCAGAGGTTGGGGTTGCTACAGTCTTCCCCCCTTAAAGAGTTTGGTCCTCCCAACTCGAATTACCTTTGTTGTGGCCAGTATCCAGTTCATGGTGGGCCTAGATGCTGACTTCTTCAAAGCGGAGGGTGACTACGCGACGTTCATCAAGACTCATATCATGCCCCCCTTGACAGGCGTTTGCGCGAGCAAGGCAACAGGTGCTCCTATGGCGGGTGAGGTGACTCAAGCTACTAGGGCCGATACTATGGGGGCCCCTCCTGTTAGGTAAATTACTAGTTGGTCAGAGATTCCCACTGTGTTTACATATTGGTGACCGACTGGAATAGCCTACTAGATTTCGATCAAGCCGGCAGAGGCAGGGCACGCGTATGTCAGAGCTCGAGGTGCACCTCAGGTATGGACTACACTTTACAATTTGCACCCCACATTTTCTATTTCAAATAGTGATTATTCTAGGTATTGGTCATTCAAATGCACTTGAAGGCATCTGCGAAGTATACAGAGAGCCTCCTCGAGCTAGTTGCTTCTTTGATTGGTATGGTGCAAAGGAGAGAGACGTTGTTTGGTCTCCACGGTATTCAAGTAGTTTCCTCTATTTCAGTATACATTTTACTACTAACTTTGTTGTGCACCACACTATCATATTCCCACTGATACATTGTCACTTTTACTGTAGTCTTCCCCAAACTGCACTGATGCACTACATTGGCACACTGTACTCATATTGTATTTGGTTTCTACGTGACGCTCATTCTGCATACTATGCCTTTATCTGATACACACACTGTAGCTGATATGTTGACAACTGTTTTTCCAGATTCTATCTATACCAAGGGCACCAGTGGCAACACCAGCACCAGCACCGGCTGTGGACGCGCCCCAAGGGCCTTGCTTACCAGAGTTCGAACTCAAATGTCACGGTTCTTAATCTGATCTCACAATGTGCGATGTGAGATTGATAAATCACCAAAGAGTCCAAATCCGGCAAATCATTTTGGAAAACTGATTTTTGTAAAGAAGTGCCAAACATGGACTGCTTTGCCAGATACAGAGTCGCCACCTAAATATTTTGTTTTGGAGGAATTTAGGAAACCCTGACTTGTTGCCTAACGCCACGTGTCCGTCATCACCAAAGTTGCCTCGGCTCGAGAACTTGGGTACGATTGGGGAAGGTCATCTATGAGCACCCCCGCTCGCCCGATCAAAGATCGGCCTTTACTAAACATGATATCTTGTTTTTGAAAACACATGCGTTCCTATTCTGGTTAATTAGCTAGAATTACTATGTGATGCGCACAACACACAAGTATAGACTAGATCGCCTAATTTGGAACAAAGTATCGCATATCCGTTTGTTTGAAAACGGTTTGAAGTTTGCTACTCGCAAGTAGGCTAAAACACGGATTTCGATGAATTATTCCGATTCAAGCAATCCAACCTTCACCCACAGGCATTCAAGCAGTTATATCATATCAGCAATTAGCCTCATGGCAAGCATGCTGTCATGTTAACATTCACATACATGCAAAATGCTAAAGCATAAACACTCACAGTGTACTCCGAGCCAAAACAAGAAACTAGTTAGAAATCATGCATGATCCTAGTTCATGTTAAGATGGCTAATGCAACACATGCGAAGATGCAACTAAAATAGGCTCGGCTATTCTAAAATGGCATGTTAGATGCAATACTTAATACATGTATTCAACTTCGAATTGAAGTATAATGTAGCTAGTATGATGCGCCGAGCCCGGTGCGTGCAATACATATGAATGATGCAAACACACGAGTATAAGGAATGCTAATCGAAATATGCCCTAAAACTAACCATCATAAGCGGTTAAGTAAAACGAGAGAAAGAAATGGAGGTTGGAAGATATGCATCGCACACACGCACGCTTATTACATAATTGCGCCTCTCTCGACGGAGGGACCGAAAGAATAATACAAATTAACTAACTAACAAGCTAATTAATTATTACACAACACTTAACTAATTAAGCAAATTAATTAAGCTACCAAAGCAGTTAAACAGCCTCGGGAAGAGAGATGCATGCATGCTCAGTCGGCTTCGCTCGGAAATCCATCGCCATGCCATATTGCCTCTGTTTACACTGCTCTGCACCCCTAAAAACTGCGCAAGCCTCAAGGATGCTTCTGAATCACATTATGAACACTGTGGGATGTCACCGGCCGAAAGTAAATGCCACCGGCCAAGAGGAACTGGTCATCGATCATTTGTGGGGATTTCAGCCAACAATGCATAGCCGGCCGGCACTGAAGATGGCCGACCGGCCATCTCTTCCTGCAGAATCCTGTTTTTGCTGCAACAGAGGACAGACAGAGCATGGCAATGCATTTTCAAAGCAATGTTTGCACCACCACCCTCCTTATCATGTTTGAGACTCAAAGGAGTATGGTTCTCGACCCTCAGGCCACCAATCACGCATTTCAATGCATAATGGCCAAAGGAGCCAAGTGTGCATTTTAATGTCGAATGAAATGCACACAAAACATATAAATGACCCCAACTTCTATCATGGTTTATCAAGAGGCAAGGGATGTAAACATGCAAGCAAAACTAGTGCAACATGAGCATGTTAATGATTATGCCATACAAGGCTAAGCATGCCAAATGCAATGCAACTTAGACAAGCATGCAAAATGCAACATGGACATTCAAGCATATAAGGCAAACATGTGACAACATGCAAAGGGACAAGATATGCAAACATGCAAAGCTACTTGACAAAAGCATGCCAAATGCAATACCACTTAAACATGCAACAACATGTTATGGACTAAGTATGCAACAAGGCACAATTGAACTAGCATGTTACAACGTGTAATTTACCAAATATGCGACAAGCATGCGACAACATGCAAGGCAAGCATGCAACAACATGCGGGGATAGACTTAAACCAAAATGGACAGCTCTCAAATAGGTCCAAATCAGTGGCCAATTATGCTAAGGGATAAGGGACAAAATCACATACAAACATGCATGGTAATTGGCCTAACACTTAAGCATCGAAAGACAACTTTTAAGAATAATTAAAAGGAATGAAAAACATGCAAATGTGACAACATTACATGCTCCGGAATGATGCTAGGAGTGATGCCAAATCACATAAACAAGTCAAGCATGGCATGCTTAAGGCTCAAAGCCTAAGGCTTGTGAAGGGACTTGAACCAAAGCTACACAAATCAAGGAGCATATGGCTAATGTAACCCAAAACAGTCCTAAATCATGCCAAGATGATCCTAAAACATGCAAGGAATGAAGCCAAAACATGCTAGAACAAAGGACCAAAAGCATGAAGCAAACTAGGCCACAAAAGAGGTGTTACACTACACCTATCAAAGCCAAACATGGCATGACTTAAGCAACCAAAAACTGAGTTATGGCATGTCCAAATGAGCCCAAAAACCCACTTAGATGGCATCCCAAATGCCTAAGCATGATGGCATACACAATGACACATTTATGAGGCATAAGACACTAACCCTTCAAGACATTAAAGGAGTCATAAGTGCAAGCATATGAGCATGGAATATGGACTGAAATAACATTACAAGTGATGCCAAACCACTAAAATGATTGAAATAGAGCATGCTAATGGCTTGAGCACCCAAAGCTAACAAGCTAGAATATATGGTAGCTATACAAAACAATGCAAGCATGACCAAGGGGATCAAAATCAGAGCTTAAGCATGTCACAACATGGCTAAAAGCTTCATGGAGTTGAACCAAAATCATGCTAAAAAGACATGTTACAACATGGTGCATGTTAAGGCAAATCATGGGATTACAAGATAAGTATACAAAGCATGCATGGTATGTCTAAACCAAGTCAAAACAGTGCTATATCATGGCAAAAGAAAGCCTAATATATACTGAAATGAAGCTAAAACAAGCTAAGTATACATGCTACAAACATAAGCCATTTATGCAAGCATTAAAGATGACAAGGAGAGGGGATGACCCTCTCCTATTTGAGACCTTAAAACACCATCCCCACCACTGAAATCCTTCTGGATTTCAATGGTGAGAAGGCCAAAGCAAGGTGATCTCAAAGCTTAAAAATAAAGCACGAGAACAAGGCCAAACAAGGCCTAAGAGGGGGTAAACAACCCCAAACAGAAAAATAACCTTAAACAAAGGTCTTAAGCACTAAAAATCAGAACTTTTATCAGTTGTAATCTAAGTTTAAAACAATAAGCAAGAAGGGCTAAAAGCTTGAGCAAGAATGGGGTATCTAGAGCAAGGAACTCACCCTTGTAGAACCTCTTCAAGAACAAAGCTCCAGCAAGTTTTCTAGAGTTCAAACCAACCCAAGAACACTGAAATCAACCTCCTAGCACCTCAGCAACCAAGGATGGTGTTCTAGTGTGTGTTTGTGTACAATAGTAAGACAATACTACTCTTTTAGACACAAAACAAAGCTAAACAAAGAAGAATAGATACAATACTATATCTATCCTCTCAAGAACCATTTTTCTGAACCTTGGAGGAGGGAGGAGGGGCTCCCTCTTTATAGAAGTTCAAATTCTAAAGCTTCCAAGAGAAGCTAAGCAAAGGGAAAATCCCTCCATACACGTATATGGAGGGGTGAATTGTGGATGCTAGCTGCATCAGCTGGCACAAAATATCTGCATAAAGTAGATGAACAGGGTTCGACCACCAAAAATGGCCAATCTACCAACATAAGTGTCGGCCGACCAAATATAGTGCCGATCAGCCAACACTCTTAGCCGATGGCAAGAAAAAGGGGCTGATGGCCTCATGCCATGGCCGGTGGGTTGAGGGGATGGCAAACAAGCCACCCTCTTCCCTTAGAAGCAAAAACATAAGTGTTTGGTCCACAACCAAGCACAAAACAAACAAGTTGAGAGATCTTGAGGCAAGGCGCGTAGCCGAGGCCTCCAAGAACTCAAAACGAACATGAGCAAGGATGATCATCGAGTGTTCAAATGATGATGTCCAAGTCTTGAGGACGGTCAAAAATGGGGTGTCTACAGTTGCCCCTCTTTGACAGAACTCGAAAGTCACAAAGTGACGGGAGTAAATGTCAAAGCCTAGAGACGACCCATTTTTAACAAGGTCGAAAACTTAGACGAGCATGCAAGATAGCAAGACATGTGCCCGAAGGCAGGGGCAAGATGCAAGTGATATGCACGATGCCGTTCATAACTTATGATCATGCAAAGAAAGCTGTAATAAAGCATTCATGCAAAACAAATGCAACAATTTAAGCAAGCGAATAAGAGATAACGGTCCTATGCATTCAACAGAAAGGGTGTAAAAAAATTATGCAATTCTCATTGCGCCTTACGCGGAGAAGATTAAAGGCGACTACCGAGGACACTCGGAGTCTCAAATACAACATCTCTCAACGTATCATGCAAGAGAGGCAAAGGAGTATCTCTCAGCGTAGCACACGCATGAGAGGAAATGAAGCATCTCTCAGTGTGGCACACGCATGAAAGGAAGGAGAGCATCTCTCAGCGTGGCACATGCGTGAGAGAAAAGAGAGCAATAAAGCACGATGCACATAACAGTGCGAATACGTCCAAACGCGGCACCGAGTGGAGAAAGGTTGCGCAAGAAAGCGCGATGCACATGACAATGCGGGTACGTCCAAACGCGGCACGCGAGTGGAGAAAGGTTGCACAAGAAAGCGCGATGCACATAATAGTGAGGGTACGTCCAAACGCGGCACGCGAATGGAGAAAGGGGATACGTCCAAACGCGGCACGCGAGTGGTGAAAGGGTTACGTCCAAACGCGGCATGCGAGTGGAGAAAGGTTTATGTCCAAACGCGGCACGCGAGTGGAGAAAGGTTTACGTCCAAACGCGGCACGCGAGTGGGGAAAGGGGTACGTCCAAACGCGGCACGCGAGTGGAGAAGGGTTTACGTCCAAACGCGGCACGCGAGTGGAGAAGGGTTTACGTCCAAACGCGGCACGCGAGTGGAGAAAGGGGTATATCCAAACGCGGCACACGAGTGGAGAAGGGTTACGTCCAAACACGGCACGCGAGTGGAGAAAGGTTTACGTCCAAACGCGGCACGCGAGTGGAGAAAGGGGTACGTCCAAACGCGGCACGCGAGTGGAGAAGGGTTTATGTCCAAATGCAGCACGCGAGTGGAGAAGTGTTACGTCCAAATGCGGCACGCGAGTGGAGAAGCGTTACGTCCAAACGCGGCACGCGAGTGGAGAAGGGTTACAGTTAAACTGAATCGGGACTTCCCTCCAATGAACTGAAGATACAATATCATGTTTGTCTGGTTCGTCTGGTCACGCCAGCTTCAAATGAACCGTACATTCAATATCGTGCCTGCAAAAGAAAGAAACTTAACAGGTACAATTTTGTTAGAAACATGCATAACAATGCAATTTAAAACTGCGTGACAACGCGAGTAAAGTGTGCATAACAATACAGGTAGAACATGCGAAACAACGCGAGTTAAAGACGTACATAACAATGTAAATAACGAACGTAACAACGCAAGTTAAGGGTATGCAAAACAACGCGATTTAGAGAAGCTTGCAAAACAATGCAAGTTAGATGAGTTTGCAAAACAATGCAGGTTAGAGGGGTGCAAGACAATGCATATAATCGAACAAAACCATGCCAGTTATAGGGAATGCAAGACAATACGAATGAAATATGCAACAATGCGAGAGATTGATATGCATGATAATGCAAATGGAAGATGCATGACAACGCGAGTTGTTTGAAATGCATGACAATGCAAACGAAAGATGCATGACAATGCACGTTGTTGAAATGCATGACAATGCAAATTATTGAAATGCACGAAAAATGCAAATGAGACACGCATGACAATGCATGAACTAAAATGCATGACAATGCAAATTATTGGAATGCACGACAATGCAAATGAGACACACATGACAATGCATGAACTGAAATGCATGACAATGCAAATTATTGAAATGCGCAACAATGCAAATGAGACATGCATGAACTGAAATGCATGACAATGCATGATTATTGAAATGCATGACAATGCAAACTATTGGAATGCACAACAATGCAAATGAGACACGCATGATAATGCATGAACTAAAATGCATGATTATTGAAATGCATGACAATGCAAGCTATTGGAATGCACGACAATGCAAATGAGACACGCATGACAATGCATGAGCTGAAATGCATGATAAAGACATGGTTCGAGGTCAACACAGAAGCCGGTTAAACTTCAAAAGTCCACTTCCTTGCACTGTCTTGAGTAATGAAGGTTCCAAACCACATAACTGACCCAACCAAGGGTGTGGGAGGTTCACCGACCACAAGGGGAGGCCACCGGCCATCAATCGGCCACGAAATAAGATCATCGGCCAACTATTTAGCCGATCGGCTAACAATTTGGCCGACCGGCCAAAAATGGCAATGTCGGGGCAGTTTTGACATTTAGCCACGGGTCTTTAAATATAGGGTCTCAAACCCTATATTTTCACTTCCTCCTAGCTCGAAAAACCCTCCCCTCTCTCTCTAGGTGATTTTCCAACGTTTAATTGTCGTTTTTCTCTTATTTTCGGCGCTTTTCCGTTGTTTGATTCGTGAAACCCTTCCCATTTCGTACATTTTGAACCGAACAAAACTCGATTTCGATGACCTTTTCTTGGTTTCCACCACTTGGGGCTTGTTTCCCTCGAGTCATACTTCGATCTTCGTGCCTTTTCCACACTCCGACCTTTCCTCCCATTTTTCACCCTCTCGGGGTTGACTTTTGGGTTAACTTTTGGCATTCTCGCCTATTTTCCACATTCTCGGCCATTTTTGCACTCTTTCTGAGATGGCAGACAACATGCCATAGGGTGGGGCTCCCCCGAAGATGGATGTGGATCCCGAGGTCGAGCTTATACCTCTTCACATCCAGCCGTTCGATCTGGCGACTTACAGGCCGGCGATACATGTGTTGCCTTCCGATGGCATCCGCCACTTCAGGAGCTATGCGCGGGGCGCGCCACTAGAGCTTTTGTTGCGCGAGCCAGAGTCACATCTATCCTACGGCGCTTCTGAGGTACACTATTCCCCTGTTTCATTTTCTGCCATGTAGAACACATAACTGCGATAGTCGATTCTGTTCTTTAACTGCTTAACTCAGACACACTGATACATCACATGCTGTAGTTCACTGTGAGCACACCCACACCCAATATCTGTGTAGACTCTGACACATGCACACACACAGCATTCTCAACTGAACAATTCAAACACACTGATACATCATATGCTGTAGTTCACTGTGAGGACGTCCACACCCAATATCTGTGTAGACTCTGACACATGCACACACACTGCATTTTCATCAATTCTGAGCGCATTCAACACTATATTTGTAACACTGTTTCGCAACTGTTTGTTTTGATCACATGGAGATTCCCATGCCTTCTGGGGGTATGGGAACACTGCCGCCCGAGGTTGGTACATGGAGCTACCCGACGCGGTTCGTCGTATTGTTGACCAGGCCAGTTTTGGGACCTTCTGCATAGGACTCTCGCGCCTCACTACGAGCAGGCCCCTTCTTGCTGCTTTGGTGGAGAGGTGGTGGGACACCACCGACTCCTTCCACCTTTCTGCCACTGGGGAGATGACGATGACCCCCTTTGACTTCTCCATGCTCACAGGCATCGGAGTGGGGGGTGATCCGATTCCCTTTGACATAGATATGGACGAGTGGGACGCCGCTCAGCTATACTTGCTCGACACTCAGCCACCTCTCGCTCGGGCAGGATTTGTGAGGATCACTTCCGGATCCAGGCGCCTACCACTCAGGAGGATGAGGAGCAATATGCTCGTGGCTTCATTATGTTCCTGCTGGGGACCACGCTCTTCGCCGACCGGGCGAACACTGTCACCCTCTACCTGTTGAACGCATTAGTGGACGTAACACGGATCCGCCGCTACGACTGAGGTGGCGCGGGCTTGGCCACTCTTTATGGATATATGAGCTCATCCTCCCGCGGTAGCGGGTAGTTGCTTGGAGGCTACTGGCGAGCCTGGGAGGTACACGTTCTCTTTTCTATCTTTTCAATTCTGATGTACATTATCTGTATACCACACACGCTGTACATATGCAATCTGCTTTACCTGTTAACTGCTTTATTTGATAAGCATACTCTGCTCTATCACATTATACAGTTGTGGGTGTATGCCTACTTCCTTAGGCTTGCCCCAGTGCCAGATGAGGAGATCCCTCTCGGTGTTCCATTTTCTCACCGCTTCGATGTGAGATGCGAGCGGAGGCCACGGGAGTCCTTCATGTTCTTCCGCCGCTACTTTGATACCATCACCGCAGCCGAGGTATGTCAAACATTACAGTTCATTTAAGCTTCGCTTTACATTGTACTCTCAATATCAGTAGATAACAAACTGTGTTTTATTTGCAGATCACCTGGCAACCTTGGGCCCCGTTTCCTGACGCAGTTTGGGAGCAGTATGCCGGTGCTCGAGAGACCGCCCGGTTCAGGGTCTTGTTAGAGGGACCAGTTTGCCACGCTTGGTACTTTGGGGAGCGCTTCCTGCGGCAGACCTTGGGCGTGCCCGAGCAGATAGTTCTAGCACCTCTTCCTACCCACACGAGGCACACTGAGAGGTACACCTTGGAGGAGATGATAGACTATACGATTGGCTGGGACTCTGAGCCTTTCAGGGACGAGGGTGACTACACCGAGTACATTCAGGCTTACATCATGCGGCCTTTGACTGGTGCTCGTCGAGCTGAGCGAGAGAAGCTAGCGGCGCCAGCAATAGGAGCGGGGGCACCGAGGGCACCTCCGGCCCGAAGCAGGAGTGGGTCCCGGAGGGGACAGGGAGCTAGATGGCCAGAGCTGCCTACGACGATCACATGTCGAGGGCAGGGTAGGGAGATTTATCAGATTCCCTTTGCTCCTCCTCCGGCTGATCATGAGCTTGTCGGACCCTATGGCTCGACCCCGGTATGCACTACTAGACTTTACATTCTGTACAGTCATTTCAATTCATTTGATATCCCGCAGAATACTAATGACTTCAACACTTTTGCAAGCTTCCGTCGAGTACACTCGCCAGTCTCTGGAGTTGACAGCCTCAGCGGTAGGGATGCTACAGCAATGCATCGACTTGTTGACCATCTACAATATCCCGGTAAGTTCTTTCAACTACAATCTCAAACTCCGCCTAATCGGTTTCATACATAATCTGATGCATCACACTATCAACACGGCACTTGATACACAGCAGTTACGGTACTGATACACTGTAACCCACATACTGCTCACAGCGTTGCTCACGGCATTCATACACTGTACTCACACATTGTTTTTGGTATTCACATTCTGCTTTATCTGTAACTGATGCATTTGCCATTTGTCCTTTTCAGGCCCCATTCCAGATTCCGGCCACGGGAGGTGCTCCAGCTAGACCATCTGTTCCTGCTCGAGGAGGAGGGGGAGTTAGGCGAAGGATGACTATCCATAGCCAAGGCAGACATAGGCGCACCCGTGCTGAGAGCAGTTCCCGAGAGCCCTCTCCTGATGATTCTGATGAGGAGGCGGCGGCGTCCCAGGGCGAGGCCGGAGACAGCTCAGATTCTGACTATGGAGATGGTGGTGGTGACCCTGGACCCTCGTCCAGGAAGAGGACCAGGACCGACTCCCGCACTTGAGATGACTGATTTTGATCCAGACATTTGCTGCTTTTTCTTTTCTCTGCTCTGTTTAGACATTTCGTTGCTTTTCTCTTTTTTACTTTACTTTTCTTTTTCACTGATAGTTTGAGCACATTGTACTGCCTCAGGCAGGTTTTACTTTCCTCAAAACTGTGTACTTTTTGCAAAAGACGTATGATGAAATGAAATAGTTGTTTTGTTCAAAAAGTGTTACATTTGTACATTTTATGCATCGCATCGCATCGCATCATATTACATAGCAATGGGATCGAATGGAAATTGAACATACATGAATTACCAGGTCAAGTAGTGAACCAACGTAACAAACAAAACAAATTAACTCAATAAGCAACAATAAGACCTTGACAAGTTTACAATTCAATAAACAAAGAGCAACAACTTGATAAACAAAATTGCGACAACTTGATGAGCAACAACTCAATAAACGAATGAACAACAACTCGATAGACAAATGAGCAACAACTCGATAAGCAAACACAATTTTTTATGCGTGAGACAAGCAAAGCATATTCTATGCAAAATTGAAAGCAAACACATTTTACGCAATAGACAGGCATATTATATGCAACATTGAAAGCATTTTCTATGCGTGAATTATAACGATACGTGGCACGCATGCAACATAAGTGTAGATGAAAGTGCACATTCTATGCAATAGGGAGGGCATCAAACATGTACTTTGGTGCCTCCGATTCATCTCTCGGAGGGCTTTGCAACATACTCAGCTCAAAAAGGGTACACCCTGTTTATATTGGCAAGAGATAACATCTGAATGTGCAAACTATAGGTGCTGCTTAGGCTACCATTCTGACTTAAAGTAGGCTTACACTTGGGGTCGAGATACACCCATACTCTAGAGAAAGGCTAGGCCTGACAAGATGCACCTGGAATGCAGTCTCAGAATTTGCTGAAGGTGAAACATACTGAGATGCTCCAAATTTTCCTTCTTTTCTTTCGCTTTGCAGTCTAGAACCCACATAGCTTCAGATAGGTCCTTGATCTAATGTTCTCACATGACCTGGGTTTAACCCTGCAGTTTTTGTGAGAGAACAAAACCTGTTTTGCACAAATATGGAGAATGGCACAGCACTCTGAGCACAAAATGATTTTTTGAAATTAGTTGTTAACCGGGTATTAAGCCTACGACTGAACACAGCGAAAAGACTCAACAACGGAAAACAAAAAGGTAAACAACCTAAACATATCGAGAAACACTCGAAACGACTCAAAACAAAAATCGAGACAAACAACAAAACAAACACGACACTCAGACGTATTACAAAGGCGAGAGACCTCTTAGTTCGCGAGGACCTTATTTCTCCGAGTATTGTTTCCCACCCTTTCTCATTTGTGATTCTCATATCACTCTGGCACTCAATCTCTATTTTTCTGAAAAAAACCCTTTTCTCACCTTTTCTCTTATCGCACATCTCTCTATTCTTCAATCTCTCATTTTTTTATCCCTTCCTTGGGTGGTTGACGGATGAACAGGAAGTTGCGGGCTTATGCCCCTAGCATTCTGCTAGATTCTCTTTCTTCTGCTCATAACAGTGAACTCTCTCACAGTGGGGTTGTGCTACAACTAGACGTGTAGCAAATCTGCAGCTGACATCGGTTGACGATGTTTTGCTGGGGAGTTTGGACTTGATCAAATCTGTCCAGATGAGGGAGTGGAGTATCTTGATCCCTTCCAGTTCGTGCTTCGCACTTGGCTTGATACCATGCTGCTTGGAGGATGTTGAGAGCTTTCAGCCCTTTATTGACAGCTTTAACTGTGCCCTTTCTGGCAGGTAGCGTGCCCTTCTTGGCAAGTATGCTGATAATGGGGAAAAGACAGAAAACCTGACTCAACTATGCCCCTAGTTCATCATTTTGACCATTTTCTATTTTGGCTTTCTACTAAAACAATTTTGATCAATATGAGAGTTAGATTAACATACATGTTTGACTTTCTGATTTGAAATCATGCAAGTCAAGCTATAAGCACTGAAAATTTTCCTTTTTTGGGTCCAAGAAAATGGTCCAGTTTTGGAAAAATGGAATAATTTTCGAGAAAATCAGTCAACCTCAGTAAAAATTCTCAAAAACTATTTTTGCAAACGGCCACCGCTCAATGAGCACGGAACCTACTCTTGAGATGCACAACCTCAGATCCAAAATAATGGAAAATCGCCCCTTGTCTGAAGGACACTGCACGCAACGGAAAGTTGCCCCCCCTTGTTTGAATAGCACCGCAGCACACTGAACGGCAACAGAAAGTTGCCCCTTGTTTGAATAGCACCGCAGTACATTGTAATCAGTTCTCATGGTGATGATCACAACCGAACTCTTGGATACAGAGAAGACTAAGATGATCAAAACCATTACATGGACACAATCGATTTGGAAGTGTTTACGGCTGGACTTCAGAATGAAGTTGCCTACGTATCCCAAACATGGGAATCAAGCCTTACATAGTTCCAATTAAGGTACACTCGGGTATTAACCTCTCCTTTTGCGCTCTAACTTTTTCCAAGGCCGCCCTTCCAAGTTTTCAACCTTGCGAGCTCTGTTTTTCTTTTCTTTTCAATTCTTTTCATTTCTTTTTTTTCCCAATTCTTTTTGTCCTTTTTTCATTCTTTGCATTTTTCTCTTTTTTTTTATTTCTTTTTTTTCATTTTCTGTATTTTTCTATTTTTGTTCTTTTTCTTTTCTTTTCATTTGCTTTAACTTTTGCCCGGGTCGCCCTTCCGGGTTTTCGGCCCAGCGTGCCTCTCAAGGGTAAAAGTGTAGCTTTGTCCATGCCAAATGGTTTTAGGGTCTCGAAGCCATCCGAATCCAGGAGAATGGCTGTTGTCTGCTGATGATGTAGAAGTCCATCCAATGGGGGCTGAATTTGCCCCTAGTGTTGTGGATAGGAACTCGGTTGTTCTTTAACAAAACTTTCTTATTTCTTCCCTTCTAGGATTTGGCATTCTTGCCGATCTTCGTTTTTGACTCTTCGAGTGCATTATTTGACATCTTTTGCCCCTAGTTCGAGAGGTGCTTCTGATCTGGCCATACAAGCCTCACATTGTGGTTGACCGTTGAACATTCTGAATCCAAGTTCAATTGTTTGAAAGTAAGGGGGTCGAGTCTCGAGGCTGAGAGCGATCTTAAGCTGCACAATCTCAAGAGTGATTCCACACAGGTCTTCGCAAGACGGTGCAAAACATTTTTTGAAATCTTTTAAGAAAGCGACAAATCGCTCGCGTTGAAGACAGTGTAGAACCAATCTGGATCAAGCCAGGATCCTTCTCAGCACTCACATTAACAACATGATCTCATTCATTAACGGCTTAGCATGCCTTTCTTTCTCTCAATTGATCAAATTTTGCAAAACCTGAGGAATTCCTTCCTCTTTGTTTTCAACACATTATTCGAAAAAGTTTTGAAAAACTTAGGTCAATGTAATGATTTTAAGGCACAGAAGGGCAGGTGAAATGTACTGCCATTTCATTCTAAAGTTGCTGGCACAACAGGCTCAAAATAGCAATAAGCACAAAAACATGATAGCCACAGCCATTTCGTTCAGATTTCCTGGTTGCAATGGGCTCCACAGCAGAGACAGACTCAAAAGAAAGCAAAAGGACAATCACAAAACAAAATAATGATGTCCGAGGTGACACCCTTAGAATCACCCGACTTCTGTACAACAGGATTGACTCGATACAACAAGACAGACCTTAATCAAAAAGACTGACTCAAAACAATGAGACAACTCGAAACAAAACCACAAAACTGACTCAATACCCAAGTCAGAAAATACAAAAATTCGCATTCGCAAATGCTCAAAATAGTGCGTGCCAAATGCCGCATCTGAAATAAACTGAGCGCCGCCCACAGGTGGACCAACCCCTGATCACATACTTATATTATCCTCGAAGTCCACGAACTCAGTGGTGATAGACTTTGCTGAGCTAGGTGGGAGGACGACCCCGTCGTCAAACAGATCCTGTACTTCGTGGCGAAGTCAAAAGCAGTTGTCGGTGGTGTGACCAGCCTGTTGATGGTATGCACAGTACTGCGTAGCATCATGTGAGAGAGGGAGATTACTCGGGAGAGGCCGAGGCTCAAGAGGTTTGAGATGACCTTTTTCAGTGAGGATTCGAAGAGCCTTGGACAAAGGCATGTAGAGGGCATGAAAGACCCTGCGGCCTCAGGCATGGAGAGGGCATGAAAGACCCTGCGGCCTCAGGGCAGATACTTCGAAACTGATGGACCTTTGCTGGACGCACTAGCAAAAGGATCAGCAGGTGCTACCTTGGCTCTCTGATCTTTTCCAGGTGCAGGGTTAGGATGGGAAGGAACTGTTCTGGTACGAGGGTCCCTATCCCGATTTTCCCTTTGGCTTGAAATGCTCTCGATCTGAGCAGGGAAAATGTCATCCACAGTCTTAGCCACAACTGCGAGTACTTGTTGCTTATTCAACCCCCTGGCTTTCAGAGCCTCAACAGCTTACTGGAGTTGTTCATAGGGATCTGTGTCCACCTTCATCTTGTTCTTTCCTCTAGCCTCAACTTGGTGAATGGTTTGGGTTGCTACTTCAGTACGAAGCCCCATTGTTGTCGACATGTCATTGCCGGAGCTTGAGACAACTTTAGGTTGGTTGAGCTCAATTACAATTCGCCCTAGTAGCGGGGGCTCCTCCGACATGAAGTTCCTGGCATACAATGTGGTTAGTGGCGGGGTCGACATTCCATAGGCTAGATTAGCCATAGATCTCTGGAAGTCGCCAATCATTCCCATTAACTCAAATGTGGTGGGTTCACGAGCTTGAAACAACTGGGGTTCCCAGATCGGGCGTGCAGCAGGTGACCTGGGTGGGTGTGGCACTTCAACGTCGGTCTCACCCTGCAAGATGATTCTTTGGTTTAATGCGGCTGCCATAACCACAATTTCCTCTGAATTTTGTGCCATCATAAATCTGCTGAACTGAACGGAGGTGATGTGATCGGTGACTGACAGATCAGATGTCTGCCTTGCTTCAGTGAAGGAGAACACTGGCTATTCTGAACTAAATCTCTGAGACCCCCACCACTGAAAGACAAAATAGGCAGCATCTCAACCCAATTTTACCCGAACAGTCATAAGCATAGCTGAATAACTGTATTCGAACACTGATCACTGTTTCCCAAATTACTGCTCCAAAACTGAATTTGATACCCGCGGATATAACTGATTCTCAAAATACTGAGACTGATGCCCGCAGGCCTGATACCCAGACTTGCAAACTGATATGTGCATTCATGTTGTCACGACCCAAACCCGCCCCTATGGGTTAAGGACGTAACCGGCCAGTAATCCTGAGATTACCTACGGCCTCAAAACAGCATAGACATAGCTCAACAGAGTAAAGGGGCCAAACGGAAGCAATAATCAAAAACTTTGTCTATAGAGCCGTGCTTATATGCACTCCAAAACAAACCATACTCATATATGTTAATAACCCACACCAAAAGTACAGTACCATAAATTCTTTAAGACAGGATCATCCGACTAAGTCAACCCATGACAAACTATTTACAAGTATACATAAGGTCCTTGCCAGCAAGACAAAATATAATTACATAACAAAATGGCAAAGGTAGGTCTCGTGCGTGAGACACAAGGATGACTCTCTCAAAACTTATGCTGTTCCTGGCAGACTTCACTGGGGTTGGGTTTGGACTCCCCTCGGCTCACCTACAAACACATGAATGAGCGTGAGCGACAGCCCAGTGAATAATATCAAATATAGAAGTCATATAAACAATATATAGAACAACATACTTCAAACGGCCTTGGGCCCAAATTCATATTTCTACTTAACATATGTACATTTATACCAAGATTAGGTCCAGTGACTGTAGTTCCAAACATACTGGCCTTTTGCCCATTCAGGTTTCCATTCATGTCAAAACGGCCTTCGGCCCATTCATTTATGTTGAAACGGCCTTTGGCCCATTCATTTATGTCGAAACGGCCTTGGGCCCATTCATTTATGTCGAAACGGCCTTCGGCCCATACATTCGTGTCAAAATGGCCTTCGGCCCATGCATTCGTGTCAAAACGGCCTTCGGCCCATACATTCGTATCAAAACGACCTTCGGCCCATACATTTACATTAGAATGGCCTTCGACCCATACATACGTATCAAAACGACCTTAGGTCCATTCATTCGTATCAAAACGACCTTAGGTCCATTCATTTCTGTCAAAACGACCTCCGGTCCATGTATTTTTCTTATCAAAACGACCTTTGGTCCATTCGTTCATTCATGTCAACTTTTGTCCACAGTCCCAATTAGCAACTCATAAAGCTTATAAGGGAATAAACAATTGGACATTCATAAGCGTTCAAATATCGATATTACTCACAGTGATCGGCTTGTGGATTTGCCCTGGAGCTTGACCCTACACATTTCATGAACACAAAAGGGTCACTAACAGTTCAATCTGTTCTTTAATTCACATATTCCTCTTTAGGCTTTATTCTTATCTCATTAACTCATTTACAATGCTTAACATATGCCTAAGAGTGCTCACAAGTGAAAGAGAACGGAAAACAGAACTCAGAATGCAAAAACAGAATTTCAGAAAACAGGGTCCCCGCTCGAGCGTAAACTTCCCCGCTTGAGCGGACCCTGAAGGCCTGCAAAAGTACTGGATAGGTAAAATTTGCGCTCGATCGTCCAAAATGGCGCTCGAGTGGAAGGCCTCTTAACATAGCTCCCCGCTCGAGCGTGATCTTACCCGCTCAAGCGGACTCTATGTCTGCAAAAAGTACTGGATGCATCATTTTTGCGCTCGAGCGCGATATAGGACGCTCGAGCGGAAGTTCATCTTCCATGATCCCTGCTCGAGCGTGAAATTCCCCGCTCGAGCGGACACCATGCCTGCAATAACAAAATACTGGGAGCTCGAAATCCCCGCTCGAGCGGACATTCCCCCGCTCGAGCGAACATCAAAATTCTGGGTTTCCCAGATCATGTTCTTGAGCTCCAATCCAACTTTCCAGCCACAATACTTGCATGTAATGGCTCAAATCTCAATATAATCATACCAACATGGCACCAATGCAAGATTATAACATTTTGGAGCTCAATTTCTTGATTTATCTACATGCATGTCCCAAAATATGTCAAATTATCACCAACATACTCAAATTCAAACATGCAAAGCTTACTCTTTCATGATTTACTCTTGCATGCAAGGAATACACATTATTCACAACTTATTTGGTGAAGAGATGGTCATACACAGGGATTTCATTCAACTTCAACATAGGTTACACAAATTAAGGTCAAACATGGAAATCTATAGCATTTCCTTACATGTATGCTTCTATAATCTTGAAATCCAACATATACAACTTAATTCTATCACATTCAAACTAATTCATGCTCTTGACCATCTATTAAACTTGAATTCACAAAATGATGGCTATGAATGCATGAATCACTCACCAAGGAGCTTTAATCTTCCCAATAGTAGCAATATTTGAGCTTAATCTCCCAAAAGGTCTAGGTCTTGAACTACAAATGCACAATTTTCCCCCTTTCTCTCACTATGGCCGGCCCATCTCTCTCTATTGTATCCTCAGATTTTTTTTTGAGTTCAAATGAGTTAAGGAGAGTGTAGTGCTATAACACAACAAGGCCCACTAATACAATATTTTAATATAAAATATTTGGGCACTAATTCATCAATTTAATCAGTTTAAATTGACCAGAATCAATTTTCAATTAAATTTCACCGTAGGCTCTAAAAATTATGCCAATCACAAAGGCGTAATCAATTTCGGGTTCTGTGGCCGATAAGGCCCTCAATTTAATTTCCAAAGCAGATTATTCAAACAGATATTCCTACGGTGAACAGATAGAGTTCCAAAATCACATATATCCACATAATGGCACACAAAATCATATCAAGACATATAATCACATACATATTAGGGACCAATTAACATAATGCCTAACAGGGGTATCACACCTGTAGAGGCCAACTCTAAAAGCACATAGCAAGCAAATGAGAGCCAAAACACCCCTATGTTGGGGTAGGGTTTCCCTGTCCTGTCTTGTCAGGAGCTAGGGTTTCACTACGCACACAGCGGTTTCAAACAACCTAACATCGGGTAAGCAACCTGTCCTAGTTTGGAATAGTCACTATGGATTCCGAATATGCACTAGGTCGAATGGTCAAAAAAGGGTGCCCTGGTAAAAACCAAGGTTTGTGTTCCCGTCGTGGTAGAGCCCGCAACCGGTCAGCCTTATGGCATGCTTCTCAAAGCAAGCCTCCGGCAAACCGTCCAGGAATAGCATACGGCAAACACGGTATCCTAGGCACACCAATGCACATGCAATGCAAAGAGACACATAAGTGTAATCAAAACAAGATATCATGAGTTCGAGTTAAGTTCTCTAACTCCCCAGCAGAGTCGCCAGAAACTGTGGACGTGCCCCGAGGGCCTTGCTTACCACAGTTCGGACTCAAATGTCACGGTTCTTAATCTGATCTCACAATGTGCGATGTGAAATTGATAAATCACCAAAGAGTACAAATCCGGCAAATCATTTTGGAAAACTGATTTTTGTAAAGAAGTGCCAAACATAGACTGCTTTGCCAGATACAAAGTCGCCACCTAAATATTTTGTTTTGGGGGAATTTAGGAAACCCTGACTCGTTGCCTAAGGCCACGTGTCCGTCATCACCAAAGTTGCCTCGGCTCGGGAACTTGGGTACGATTGGGGAAGGTCATCTATGAGCACCCCCGCTCGCCCGATCAAAAATCGGCCTTTACTAAACATGATATCTTGTTTTTGAAAACACATGCGTTCCTATTCTGGTTAATTAGCTAGAATTACTATGTGATGCGCACAACACACAAGTATAGACTAGATCGCCTAATTTGGAACAAAGCATCGCATATCCGTTTCTTTGAAAACGGTTTGAAGTTTGCTACTCACAAGTAGGCTAAAACAAGGATTTCGATGAATTATTCCAATTCAACCAAACCAACCTTCACCCACAGGCATTAAGGCAGTTATATCATATAAGCAATTAGCCTCATGGCAAGCATGCTGTCATGTTAACATTCACATACATGCAAAATGCTAAAGCATAAACACTCACAGTGTCCTCCGAGCCAAAACAAGAAACTAGTTAGAAATCATGCATGATCCTAGTTCATGTTAAGATGGCTAATGCAACACATGCGAAGATGAAACTAAAATAAGCTTGGCTATTCTAAAATGGCATGTTAGATGCAATACTTGATACATGTATTCAACTTGGAATTGAAGTACAATGCAGTTAGTATGATGCGCCGAGTCCGGTGCGTGCAATACATATGAATGATGCAAACACACGAGCATAAGGAATGCTAATCGAAATATGCCCTAAAACTAACCATCATAAGTGGTTAAGTAAAAAGGGAGAAAGAAATAGAGGTTGGAAGACATGCATCGCACACACGCACGCTTATTACATAATTGCGCCTCTCTCGACGGAGGGACCGAAAGAATAATACAAATTAACTAACTAACAAGCTAATTAATTATTACACAACACTTAACTAATTAAGCAAATTAATTAAGCTACCAAAGTGGTAAAACAGCCTCGGGAAGAGAGATGCATGCATGCTCAGTCGGCTTCGCTCGGAAATCCATCGCCATGTCATGTTGCCTCTGTTTACACTGCTTTGTACCCCTGAAAACTGTGCAAGCCTCAAGGATGCTTCTGAATCACATTATGAGTACTGTGGGATGTCACCGGCCGAAAGTAAATGCCACCGGCCAAGAGGAACTAGTCATCGACCATTTGTGGGGATCTCGGCCAACAATGCATAGCCGGCCGGCACTGAAGATGGCCGACCGGCCATCTCTTCCTGTAGAATCCTGTTTTTGCTGCAACAGAGGACAGACAGAGCATGGCAATGCATTTTCAAGGCAATGTTTGCACCACCACCCTCCTTATCATGTTTGAGACTCAAAGGAGTATGGTTCTCGACCGTCGGGCCACCAATCACGCATTTCAATGCATGATGGCCAAAGGAGCCAAGTGTGCATTTTAAAGTCAAATGAAATGCACACAAAACATATAAAGGACCCCAACTTCTATCATGGTTTATCAAGAGGCAAGGGATTTAAACATGCAAGCAAAACTAGTGCAACATGAGCATGTTAATGATTATGCCATACAAGGCTAAACATGCCAAATGCAATGCAACTTAGACAAGCATGCAAAATGCAACATGGACATTCAAGCATGCAAGGCAAACATGTGACAACATGCAAAGGGACAAGATATGAAAACATGCAAAGCTACTTAACAAAAGCATGCCAAATGCAATACCATTTAAACATGCAACAACATGTTATGGACTAAGTATGCAACAAGGCACAATTGAACTAGCATGTTACAACGTGCAATTTACCAAATATGCGACAAGCATGTGACAACATGCAAGGCAAGCATGCAACAACATGCGGGGATGGACTTAAACCGAAATGGACAGCTCTCAAATAGGTCCAAATCAATGGCCAATTATGCTAAGGGATAAGGGACAAAATCACATACAAACATGCATGGTAATTGGCCTAACACTTAAGCATCGAAAGGCAACTTTTAAGAATAATTAAAAGGAATGAAAAGCATGCAAATGTGACAACATTACATGCTCTGGAATGATGCTAGGAGTGATGCCAAATCACATAAACAAGTCAATCATGGCATGCTTAAGGCTCAAAGGCTAAGGCTTGTGAAGGGACTTGAACCAAAGCTACACAAAACATGGAGGATATGGAAAATGTAACCCAAAACAGTCCTAAATCATGCCAAGATGATCCTAAAACATGCAAGGAATGAAGCCAAAAC
Organism: Camellia japonica; assembly: GCA_030407325.1. NCBI lineage: Eukaryota > Viridiplantae > Streptophyta > Magnoliopsida > Ericales > Theaceae > Camellia > Camellia japonica. Next base: position 5,337,528 of record JAPPVO010000014.1, on the reverse strand, counting down.
ATGCTAGAACAAAGGACCAAAAGCATGAAGCAAACTAGGCCACAAAAGAGGTGTTACACTACACCTATCAAAGCCAAACATTGCATGACTTAAGCAACCAAAAACAGAGTTATGGCATGTCCAAATGAGCCCAAAAACCCACTTAGATGGCATCCCAAATGCCTAAGCATGATGGCATACACAATGACACATTTATGAGGCATAAGACACTAACCCTTCAAGACATTAAAGGAGTCATAAGTGCAAGCATATGAGCATGGAATATGGACTGAAATAATATTACAAGTGATACCAAACCACTGAAATGATTGAAATAGAGCATGCTAATGGCTTGAGCACCCAAAGCTAACAAGCTAGAATACATGGTAGCTATACAAAACAATGCAAGCATGACCAAGGGGATCAAAATCAGAGCTTAAGCATGTCACAACTTGGCTAAAAGCTTCATGGAGTTGAACCAAAATCGTGCTAAAAAGACATGTTACAACATGGTGCATGTTAAGGCAAATCATAGGATTACAAGACAAGTATACAAAGCATGCATGGTATGTCTAAACCAAGTCAAAACAGTGCTATATCATGGCAAAACAAAGCCTAATATATACTGAAATGAAGCTAAAACAAGCTAAGCATACATGCTACAAACATAAGCCATTTATGCAAGCATTAAAGATGACAAGGAAAGAGGATGACCCTCTCCTATTTGAGACCTTAAAACACCATCCCCACCACTAAAATCCTTCTGGATTTCAGTGGTGAGAAGGCCAAAGCAAGGTGATCTCAAAGCTTAAAAATAAAGCACAAGAACAAGGCCAAACAAGGCCTAAGAGGGGGTAAACAACCCCAAACACAAAAATGACCTTAAACAAAGGTCTTAAGCACTAAAAATCAGAACTTTTATTAGTTGCAATCTAAGCTTAAAACAATAAGCAAGAAGGGCTAAAAGCTTGAGCAAGAATGGGGTATCTAGAGCAAGGAACTCACCCTTGTAGAACCTCTTCAAGAACAAAGCTCCAGCAAGTTTTCTGAGTTCAAACCAACCCAAGAACACTGAAATCAACCTCCTAGCACCTCAGCAACCAAGGATGGTGTTCTAGTGTGTGTTTGTGTACAATAGTAAGACAATACTACTCTTTTAGACACAAAACAAAGCTAAATAAAGAAGAATAGATATAATACTATATCTATCCTCTCAAGAACCATTTTTCTGAACCTTGGAGGAGGGAGGAGGGGCTCCCTCTTTATAGAAGTTCAAATTCTAAAGCTTCCAAGAGAAGCTAAGCAAAGGGCAAATCCCTCCATACACGTGTATAGAGGTGGTGAATTATGGATGCCGGCTACACCAGCTGGCATAAAATATCTGCATAAAGTAGATGAACAGGGTTCGGCCACCAAAAATGGCCGATCGACCAACATAAGTGCCGGCCGACCAAATATAGTGACGATCGGCCAGCACTCTTGGCCGATGGCAAGAAAAAGGGGCCGATGGCCTCATGCCATGGCCGGTGGGTTGAGGGGATGGCAAACAAGCCACCATCTTCCCTTAGAAGCAAAAACACAAGTGTTTGGTCCACAACCAAGCACAAAACAGACAAGTTGAGAGATCTTGAGGCAAGGCGCGTTGTCGAGGCCTCCGAGAACTCAAAACAAACACGAGCAATGATGATCATCGAGTGTTCAAATGATGACGTCCAAGTCTTGAGGACGGTCAAAAATGGAGTGTCTACACTGGTAGCACCTCCTCCAGCAGTAGGGACGAGAGAGAGACAAGCCCCAACACGTGGCCGAGATGTACGCTATGGTCGAGGCAGGGATAGGGGTACCCGAGGCTAGAACAGTCCCTCGGAGCTCATTTTGAAGGATGATGATGCCGAGACCAGCGACTCTGAAGAGGCAGCAAGTTGACATTCTAAGTCGTCTAAGAGCAGGGGTGATGACGTTGGCTCGGAGTCCGGGAGGGGAGATGACGCCGAGGCTGGCTCTGAGGCAGGGAGTGGAGATGATGAGACCAACTCTAGCTGAGAGTTTGATTCTGACAGCGGTGCTGACGGAGATAGTGACCCTGAGTCCCCTCCGAGGAAGAGAACGAAGAGGGCCTCTTAAGCTTGAGGTGACTAGCGCCAATTTTTGTACTTTTTGCTTAGTTTCTTTTTTTTGGTAGCTTAGCACATGTATAACTTCAAATAGGCTTTACTTTTGCTTTTGAAACTTGTACTCCCTTTTACAAAAATCATGATCAGAATAAAACCTCACAATTTTTATGAAAAGTGTTTTTGTTTTTGCATCATGAGCACCATATTTGCATGAAATGGAAATTGTCACATCCCAAATCCGGGCATGACCGGCCGTGGCCCACAGGGACTCAGCCCAAGGCACACGTAAGCCTAAACACAAATCCATAAACACATTGAATAACTATACAATAGTCCATTAATAAATAACCAAACTCAATCCAGTGACATACCACAAGTATAAATGGAAAAACCAACCATAATCAATACCATCCAAACATACAGGATATAAACAGCCCACATATCAAAATAATCCTAAATGAACCTCAATAAAAATAAAAAATAAATATGCACAAACTTGACATAATAGTCTAAAACAAAATAAATGAATGTCCTAGGGGTCCATGCAATTGAGTCATCGCTACGCCATGAGTCCACTCTAGGTCCTTCTAACACCTGAAAATGGTAAACAACTAAGTCAGCTGATAGCTCAGTGAGTAGCAACATGAATAGTAAATACAGTTTTGAAAATAGGGTTCAATTCCAAAATAAAATATATATCACAGAAACTAGATTGGCATACAGTTTGGTAAAGACAATCTGTTTCAAAAAGAAGGTTCCACAGTTCAACAGTAAAAATACTCATGTCTCTTAAGAACATGATAAATGACATTTTCCACTTAAAATAGATTACAACATGAACACTAATAATTTTCTGGGTACCAAGAAATAACAAATAATATGCCACATAGTTCTCAACGCTATAAGCCCCGTTGGATCCAATACCAAACTAAGAGTCATCCTCAAGGTGGCAACCTGAGCCTTTTCTCTATGACGATCCGATTGAAGGTCACCTAGCTTAACCTAGGTCTTTTTCTTACAATCGTTGAGCACTAGAGTCATCATGGCCCAACCCGAATATGTTCCCTAGTGGCCAGAGTCACCACACACAGTGAAATAATTTCCCTGGACTAAATACACATATGGTCCCAATAATCAATACGCATCAGTTTCGAAAAACATGGTAGTTCATCATTATAAACATGAGACCAAAAAAAATAGTTTACAGTATGCCAAGTTCACACATGTTTCAGAAATAATTTGATTCCATTGATAATATAATAATTTATCAAAACAGTTTAGTCATGAAACAACAATTTAATTTTTCAACAGTTCAGGGTAAGGAAACATTTATAAAAATATGTAGCATGAAACTACTCACCTGGAAACAAAATAATGTAATCCTTGAATAGAGTATAAAAGTCCAACTAGTGCCCTGAACCAAGTATAAAAACTACACGTCACTACTAATTTAAAAATACTAAAAAATAGGAACTAAGTAACCTCCACTAAAGCACACTAACACGGCTCAACCCAACTCACTGTTACTCTTAAATATTACCTAAGTTCATGTTCTTCAAGGTCTAAAATCACCCAAGACATGGGTTCCGATCGAAACGTAATTAAATGTGACTTTGAGATAAAATAGAATTTTTGATAGGTTTTCCCGAACTGTTCACTAACTCTGAAAATTAAAAAAAAACCACTCTACGCCATTCAAAAAATTCCAAAACCCTCCAGATATCAACTAATATATCCTAAGTTTCAAACCCAATTGGTTTTACTTGATTTGCTTATCAAAATAATTATTTAAAATTAGTTATGCCCAAACAGGTTATTTTCCGCAGCACTTTAAATAAATTAATCGTTCTCTTAGTATATAGGAGCAATCAACGCAAGGACAAAAATGTAAGAAACTAGACTCGTAACCGGTTCTAATGACGCTAATTTGATAATTTTTGAATTTATACTCAAAGAGAACAACACTCCCGAATTTACTGTTCAAACCAGTTTTCTGGACAGATTTGAACGTATCAGTTTATAGGGATTTTGACACCCAAAAATTATGAGAAAATTCGGATATGAAATTCAATATGTAATTAATCTACTGTAAAAATTTCAGTTCAAAATTCATTCGTTTGATATGGTTTCTTGATTTTTAAAGTTTGCTGGCAGATTAATATTCGTAGGAGCAACATTATGAATTCAATTAAAATTTCTAGAATACTATCCCAATCAGCCAATCCATTCCTTTTTCTTCCACCAACTCACAACACCCACAAGCACCACAACTATGTAAACAACATATTATAATAGAACAAGAATAGATTGATTAATACCTTAGAGAGTTGTTGAGACACAAGGGTGCTTTCTCTCCCTCTCTCTTTTCTATCTCTTGCTCTCTCTTCCTCTCTCACGTTTCTACTTCTGCTGTTGCTGCTATAGTGTTGATTAGGAACCTTAGGGTTGTTATATATATATATGAAAACAAAACTCTAAATAATTATCCTTTGTTTTATATTATTTTTTTCTCTCCATTAATTTAAATAAAATACAAATATTATTAGATCAACATATGCTTACTAATTTGACACTTATTTATTTATTTGTTTATAAATAATAAATTTTGCTTCTAAATTAAAGACTTTCACCATAAATTTATTTTAGGTTTTAAAATTAGTTAAACGACCCTCCAATAATCTTTAATTTGCACTTAAAGATTCACAATAAAATATTTGAGATTGTAATATTATTATTATTTAATTATTTACTAAATCTTTACATTCGGGTTCTTACAGAAATAGTGTTGAATTTGAAACCAAAAAACAAAACTTGTATTGGCATGGTTTTCTTAATCGGGTAATGAGGCAACCAACAACCAACATACAAAACACAAATTGATAAACAAAGCAAAAACAACTCAAACATAGTTATACACAATTACTAAAACCAAAAGACTCAAAACAAGACCTCAAAATACAAAGATCAAGATAGAACCAGGCTGCCAAGACTGTCCGGCCCACAAGTGAACGGCCGGCCACCACTGGTGGACGGCAAGCCAGAAAAAGTGGACGGCCAGCCACAATTAGTGGCCTACTGGCCACTAATGTGAAGAACCACCAGAAAGCTGACAGTTGGCCTCCACTCACAACCCTATCTTCTACAAAAGGTCCTCTTTTGTGATTTTTTCTCCAGAACCTCATTTTTGTTGCTATTTCTTACACAAATGAAGATATTTCTTGTCGAGAAGCTCACAGATGGGATAGCCACTTTAGATGGCACGGAAAAGGTAAATTTCTAAGGTTTTAGCATAAACGCACTTTTTTCGTTAAGCCATACTCCAATTTGTTTTCCGTTCCACCATGTCGCGGTCCGATGCTGGGACCCGATTACGCATGTCTTTCGCTTCGAAGCACAGGAAATATGTCCGACACCCGTTTCAGACACTAATGGAATCCTGGCGCGATGAGAAAATCATGCCTCAGCCCCCTTTTGTAGGGGTGAGCATAGTCCGAATTGGACCGGATTTGGGTAAAATCAAGACCAATCCGTTATCTACGGTTCTTGAAAAATTAGAACCAATCCAATCCGTTTAAATCATAGAACCAATCCGAACCAATCCATTTAAACACCGATTGGATTGGTTTAGGACCACGGATTTACATAATTAAATAACAAAAAACTGTATATGACACTTTAATTTCATAAAAATATAAATATAGCATCATATTAGTTTCACAATAGCAACATGTCTTTTCATAACAGTGACATATCGTTTTAGAATTTAAACAACCATAAAAAAAACTGGCTCTACCATAAGTATTTAGACCATTAGAAATTAACACTAAAAACTAGCAAACAAAAGTAATCAAAGAAGATACTATGCGAGTTTAGGTTTGGATTTAAGCTTTATATGAAATAAGAGAAAATACTATGCAAGAAGGTGTATAATAAAAATATAGACTATTTGTATACGGTTCGGATCGGTTCCAATCCGGAACCGTGGGGTTCAATCCGGAACCAATCCGCGAACTACGGATTTTTAATTTTTCAATTCGGAACTGAACCACGAATTCAAAAAACTAATCCAAACCTACTGGATTGGACTGGACTGGACTGGATCGGATTACGGATTTCACGGATTCATTGCTCAGCACTACCGTTTTGGCCATGCCCTAGCCCTGGGATGGATATGTGGGCTCACTTTGCACGAAGCTCGATCTCTGGCTCAGGACGGGGAGCTGGATATACCTGGCTTGGTTCATCGGTTTTCCGACATCAGTGACATAGAAGACCTTCTTTGGCGAGGTTTTCGGCAACATGCCCTCTGTTTATGTATGCTTGCGCATTTCTTTCTTGCCCCTAGTTACGGCAGAACCAACATTTGGTTGATCGAAGTGGCCTAATGTCTGAAAGAAGATAAGAGTTGTATTAGTTTGGCCCTGGCCGAGACCTTGATAGGTTTAGATGCTTTTTATCGACGAGAGACCACCAGATTTGCGAGGAGTCCACTACTACTCCAGGTATTGTTTCCCACCTTTCTGATATATACATCACATATCACTCAGCACTCATGCTCTATTTTCTCTCAAAGCCCTTTCTTTAATTTTCTTTCCACGTACATCTCTCTATTCTTTAATCTCTTATTTTTCATCCCTTCCTAGGTATGGCTCATGGATAAGCTGAATGTGGTAGACCCTTGCTCCGAGTATTTAGCTCGAGCTTATTTCTTCCGCCAACGACTAGTGGACTTTCCCAATGAGGATTGGTGGTGCAACTGGATGTGTAGCAGGTCTGCAGCTAACATAGCTTAGCATTGCCCCTGGCTCAATCTGACTGAGATGAGTTATAACATGACTCGGCAACCTAGCATAAGTTGATTGGCCTTACGCACTACACGTTCTATTTTTCCTTTCAGTTCAAACGCCAGCTTGGACATGATTAGACCTACCCAAAGGAGGGGGTAGAATACCCGGCTTTGTTCCTGATTCGTGGTCCACACGTGGCTTGGTACCTCGTTGCTTGGAGGATGAGAGAGCTTCTAGCCCCTGCCCCTAGTTTCAGTTATGCCTTTTCTGGCGTATGCTTGACTTGGCTCGAGGATGAGGCACAAGTCAGGCTAACTTTGGCTACAGAAGCTTCGGCAAGCACAAGCAGAGGACACAAGAGCACCTGACTCACCTATGCCCCTAGTTTATTGCTTTGACCTTTCTTTTCAAGTTTTATAATGTAAAAGCAACTTTAATTTGTATTAGAGAGTTGGAGAACTTTATGTTGAAATTAATGGAATTAAAGTTGTGAGCACTAAAAAAATCTCTTTTTGGTCCAAAAATGGTCTAAGTTATAAAAAGTAAAATGTTGAACAAAATCAAGTTTTATTAAAACTTTCCAAAACCATTTTCAAAAATGATCACCACCTGACATACACAGAATCAATCCTCGAGATGTACAACCCCAAATCGGCAAATCATAACTGCCCTTGATTGAATACCACTACGGCTCTGCATTGTAACCATTTCTTCTTCCCAGAATGAAGATCACAACCGAACTAACAGATGATGAATAGAGATGACCTAATCAGAAAAAATGGACAAGATAGTTGAGTTGGAGATGGTTACGGCCGAACTTCAGGATAAAGTTGCTTACGTATCCCAAAGATGAAAATCAAGCCTTACGTAGTTCGGTTCAGGTTCACTCGAGTATTAACTCTGTCCTTTTGTGCTCTAACTTTTGCCAAAGTCGCCCTTTAGGGTTTTCAACCTTGCGAGCTCAGTTTTTCTTTATTTCTAATTTTTCATGCTCTAACTTTTTCCTAGGTCGCCCTTTCGGGTTTTCAGCCTAGCGAGCCTCTCAGGAGTAGTATTTCTTTAACTTGTCCATATTGATCGGCTGTGAAAATTCTAGGCCATCTATGTCCATGAGAATAACCGCCCCTCCTGACCAGATAGCTTTGATGATGTAAGGACCAGTCCAATTGGGTCTGAACTTGCCCCTAGGGTCATGGATGGGAGCTCGGTTGTCTTTCAACACCATGTCGCATTCCTTAAGATTTTGAGACTTAACTTTCTTGTTAAAAGCCCTGGAAATTCTACGCTTGTAGCCCTGAACATGATACAATACTTTTAGCTTCCTCTCATCAAACAACATTAACTCCTCAAATCTACTCTGTTGCCAATCTGCTTCCACTATCTGACACTCAGCCATAACTCGCAGCGACGGTACTTCGATTTCAATTAGCAGAATAGCCTCCATCCCATAGACAAGAGAATATGGGGTTGCTCCTATAGACGTCCGGATCGAGGTCCTGTAGCCCTAGAGTGCGAATGGCAATTTATCTGGCCAGTCCATGTAGGTCTTAACCATCTTCTGCAAGATGTTCTTGATATTCTTATTGGCGGCTTCAACAGCTCCATTGGTTTGTGGCCTGAATGTGGATGACTTATGAAAGGCCACGTTGTATTTCTCCAACAAGTCTATCACCTCTTTCTTGAAGTGGGAGTCGTTATCTGATGTGATCTTGTTCAGAACTCCGTACTGACAGATGATATTATTTCTGATAATTTGGCCGCATGCGATGCCTTCAACACTGCATAGGATTGAGCTTCCACCCACTTTGTAAAGTAATCAATTGCCACCAAGATATGTTCATGCCCATTCGATCCTTTTGGTGAGACAACACCAATAACGTCGATTCCCCAGACTAAGAAAAGCCATGATGAAATCATGTTGTAAAGCTTTGATGGCGAAATATTCATGCAATTGGCATGAATTTGACATTTGTGGCATCACTGCACAAAACCAATACAATCCTCCTCTATGGTGGACCAATAATAGCCTTGTCTTAGGATCTTCCAGGCTAACATCACACCATTCATATGCGCCCCGCATTCGCCGCCGTGGATAGCCTCTATAAGGCGCTTCGATTCCTCTTCCTCCACACACAACTTATACATTCCCAGATGACCTCTTTTATATAGCTTACATCCGCAGACGATAAATTGGACGGCCATACGCTGTATTCCCCGTTTGTCATTAGCATTTGCCCCTGGTGGATACATCTCTTTTTCCAAGAAGTTCTAAATATCGTAATAGCAGTGGTTTTTGTCTTGCACTTCATCTATTGCGGCAATAGTTTCATAAGCCGACGTGTAATTCTGTTCGATGATAATTGGACGCATCCGGACTCCAAATAGAATGTCTACCATAGAAGATAGAGTTGTTAAAGCATCAGCAAACCTGTTGTTCTTTCTTAATAGATGTGTGAAATTCAGCTTTTCAAACCTAGGAATCAAAACATCTAGGGTCTGATGGTAAACCTTTATTTTCTTTTCTTTGACTTTTCAGTCTCCATTTGCTTGAGAAACAACCAAGTTCGAGTCCCCGATGACATCCAACCTCATTGCCCCTAGTTCCAAGGCGGCTTCTAAACCAGCAATACACGCTTCATATTCCACTTCATTGTTGGACACCTTGAACCGAAGTTTCAAGACTAAGGGTATATGGGAGTCATCGGGTGCTATCAGCAACAAACCTATCCCATAACCGTACTGATTGAACACTCCGTCAAAGTACATTGTCCAAGTTTCCTCTTCAACTTGCAGAATGTCTTCATCTGGGAACAAGTATTCCACTACTTCATCTCCTTCTACCGGGTGGTCTGCTAGGAACTCCGCTATAGCTCTTCCTTTAACCGACTTGCGGGTGACATATTTGAGATCAAATTTGGAGAGAAGAAGCAACCAACGAGCCAGTCTACCCGTAATCACCGGTTTCTCAAAGAGATACTTGATGGGATCTAATCTCGAAACCAGGATTACAGAGTGAGCTAACAAGTGGTGCCTCAACTTTCAAGTAGCCTATACCAAGGCTAGACAAGCTTTCTCCAACGGAGTAGAGCGGGTCTTGTAATCCAGTATTTTTTTGCTCAAGTAGTAAATGGCTTTCTCTATCTTATCTTCAGATTCCTAAGCGATCATGCATCCCATAGTCGTGTCTGCTACTGACAAGTACAGAATCAAAGGCTTCCCCAGCTCTGGAGGTGACAACACATGTAGATTCTAGAGGTACTGCTTAAGCTGTTCAAAGGCAAACTGACATCGATCATCCTGTCTGAATTTCTTCCCTTTCTTCAGGAGACCAAATGGTGGTTCACAAGTCAATGTTAATTTGGAAATAAACCGTCTTATTAATTGCATTTTACCTAGAAAGCCTCGCACCTTCTTTTCAGTCCTTGGTGGTGGCATTTCTAGGATGGCCTTGATTTTGGAAGGATCAACTTCAATGCCTCTCTATATGATCAAAAAACCCATCATTTTTTTCACCGTTACGCCGAAGGTGCATTTCTGCGGGTTTACACTCAGTCTGTATTCTCTGATCTGTTGGAAAAACTTTTTCAGCACGGTGTAGTGGCCCTCTCGTTCTTTGGACTTGACAATTATGTCATCCACGTACACCTCAACGTCGTTGTGGATCATGTCATGCAGAATGGTGGTCGCAGCCCTCTGATAGGTAGCTCTAGCATTTTTCAAACCGAACGGCATAACCCGGTAGCAGTTGGTTCCCTACGGTGTAGTGAATGCGGTCTTGTCTCTATCCTCGGGTGCAATCAGAATCTAGTTGTACCCGGAAAACCCATCCATAAATAATAGCAATGCATGGCCAACAGTGAAATCCACTAATTCATCAATGTGCAGTAGAGGAAAGTCATCATTCGGACTGACTCTGTTCAAGTCCCGGAAGTCTACACACACCCGGATTCTACCACCCTTCTTCAGCATTAGGACGATATTGGCCAACCAAGTCTGATACTCAGATACTAACAAGAAACCTGCCTCGATCTGCTTGGTGACCTCTTCTTTGATTTTCAGCGCCCAATCTGGACGGATTCTACGCAGCTTTTGATTGACTGGTCGAGCCTCAGGGTCAAGAGGGATTCAAAGCTGTACAATCTCAGGATCAATTCCAAGTATGTCTTCGTAGGACCACGTGAAAACATCTTTGAAATCTTTTAACAAAGTGATTAAATGCTCACGCTTCTCCGAAGACAACGTGGACCCGATCTGGACCAGGTGCGGATCCTTCTCAGCATCCACATTAATGGCAATGATTTCATCAACACAGGATTTAGCAAACCTCTCCTCCTCTTGATTAATCAAGTTTTTCAAATCCAGGGGAATTTTTTTCCCTTCATTTTCATTAAAATTCTAAAAATCTTGGTCAATATAATAAACCAACGACACAGAAAAGTACACAGAATCTATAGAGTTCTCATTCAAAAGGTCCAGACCTTCGATTACAGACTCAAAAAAAAAACGGAATAAAGACCTAGACAAGACTTTGGTATCCGAGTTACCACCCCCAGAAATACCAGACTTAGACTCAGAAGAACTTGAATCTGATCCCGATCCCACAGACTCAGTGGAATCAGATTCAAGCTCATCACCCGATTCAGAACTGGACAGATAACCTTCCTCCAGCTGCCAGATAAGATATGGTGCCCTTGATGCATCCAAAATGCCACTAGTTGGGTTCACACCCGGTTCTTCCCCGATCACAGAGACAGTAAGGTTATCCCCTAAGTTCTCTAAGTTGGCCGCAGGATCTGCTAGGAGACTAGCCAGTGCTACCCCTACTCCAAGTTCGCTGCCATTTTAGTCACTTTCTATGCCCTGTTCAGCTTTGATGCTTGGTTTGGCTTTTTTCTCATTATCACTGTCCTATAGCTGCAGATCAAAGAAGATCTCGAACCCGGGGACACGCTGCTTTGAGGAATTCACCTAAGGCTCGAGCAAGCCATAAAAAGGGAAATCTTCTCCCTCCCGAACAAAGCAACCATTCAGTGTCCCCTGGATTGGCCTGTAGATAAGTTCATAGTGTTTTTCGGCTTACTTGGCCTTGGCTCTGCCTCTCATCTCTTCCTCCTTCCTTATCCAGTCCTTTTTGGTGGCACATAGCCCAGTTCAAAGGCATGTGGGTTGTGTGGCACATCTGTCAGTGCAGCAACACCTTTCTGACCACTTCTTCTGAGTCCCATTCCTGGAACATGCTATAGTTTTCCATGAAATAAATGGACTGGACGCTGACGTACATGCCTTCGTCTGGGGCCAGAATGGTCTACACTACCCAAGCTTCAGCCAGAGTGAATCCTGAGAGGAATATATCTTTTTCGCCGTGGTTGATCTCCAGCACTGGCGTAGTTACTTTTGGTGGCGGATGGATGGACGAGTTCCCAAAAACAATTGCCACTCCTCCGCCATGAGGGTACTTCAATACCTAGTGGAGAGTGGAGGAGACAGCCTTCAGATGGTACAACCAGGGCCTCCCTAATAACAAATTGAAGGTAGCCGGCACATCCAAGACATGAAACTCAACCTCTTGTTCAGCTGGGCCCACCTGGACTCTAACTTGCACTGTACCTATGACCTCTCTACTTATGTTATCATACACCCGTATTACTTAGGCTATGGGAACAAAGTCTGCTGGCTTAAGGCCTATTGCATAGGCGGTGCAAGAAGAACAAACATTAATGGCCGAACCGGTATCTACCAACACCACCGGTACCCATTTCTCCCTGCACTCCATAGATATGTACAACGGTTTGTTGTGAGCTGAGCCTTCCGACGACAGCTCTTTGTCAGAGAAAGTAAGAGTTGGCCTAGCACCACTTGGAAAAACCAAACCCACAAGCTACTCGAGCTTAGTGTTAATAAACAATTTAGCTTTGTCCATTGCTGACAACACTGCCTATCGGTGTACTCGCGAGGCCATGAGAAGACCCCAGATGGAGATGTCAGCTTAGATTTTCTTGAGTTATTTCAACACTGCCTCCTATTCTAGTTGTTTCTCTTTCTGTTTCTCGGCCTCTCTGTCTTTTCCAGACGCCTTTGCTTGATTTAGGTGCAATGGCTTAAAATACTGCCCACTTCTTGTCAGATGGTCTATTTCCTCAGTATACCATGTATTGTCCGAAAGGTATTCACCCCAGTCTTCGTCAGTGTGGGCCAGATGTAGATCATTATCATCCCATCATTCGCCCTCAACAGTCGACAAACAGTTGTTTGGCTCTGCTTGTATCACCTTCACATCATAGGTGTCCCCCACAGGACATTGTGAATTTATGGTTTCCTGGCTGTCTTCAATCCTTTCTCGTTCAAAATGCCTCAGTGCAGTTTCTTTCTCAGTGTCCACAGTGTTCACACTTCTCGGGTTGGGTTTTCCACACCAACGCTCTCCGCAGCTTTCCTTTCTCATCAGCCCTTCCAGCCACTATAGCTATCTCTGTTTCCTTTCCTTCTAGTTTCATTCTAGTTTCTTCTTCTTTGTCTGGCTCATCACTCAGCCATCCAGTGTTGTTAGTTGATCCATTCAGGTCGAACCACCCGATCTGCACATCTCCCTAATCCTGCTCATCAAAGAACTACAGGTTGTCCAAATCCTCCTCGAGTTCTACCAAATTATCCAACCCCTGGCTCGGGCCATCTTCCCTGTGTAACATGCCCGGGGGGGTACCCGCGCGCGTTAAACAATTCGGACCCTCGAGATCTCTTTGATCTATTCTCACGAGTGCAATGTGAAACATAGATGAGAGTCCAGATTTAGCAACTTTTATTGAAAATCCATTTTATTACAATTTTGTCAAAAATGGACTGCGTCATCAGATCTCAGAGTCGCCACCTAATATTTATTTTGGGAAAATTAGGAAACCCATGACTTGTGCCAAGGCTACTGTTCATCGTAACCAAGGATGCTTGGCTCGGAACCTTAGGTATGAGAGGGGAAGGTCAATAATGAGCACCCCCGCCCACCCGATCAAAGATTGGCCTTTACTAACCATGATATGAATTTTATTTTATTTATATGTTCATGTTCTGATTGTTTAATAAATCCTAAAATTTACTATGTGAAGCATACAAGCATAGACTATGCCATTCATTTTGGAACAATTTGATATCATGCATTTTGAAAGAGTTTTGACGATGTACAACCCAAATAAATTGAGTTTACAAGCATGAAAAATCAACATCATTCCAAATTAAGCGACACAACCTCCATCCACTGGCATTCATAGAGTTATATCACATAAGCAAATAGCCTCATGGTAGAATGCTAGACATAGTAAGAAAAACATACACAAACGGGATGCTAAAGCATAAAAACTTACATGTTTGACGTCCCACGAACAAGCTACAAAACAAAGTTAGAAAAATATGCATGATCTTATATACAAAATCCTAATGCAATTCACTCATAAGATGCAACTAAAGATTCGGCTTCTAAAATATGATATGTGAATCATCTCAAGAACATGAGGTAGCGCACATAATCACATAGGAATTGATTAAATCCACAAATGCAAACTTAGCCGAATTAAGATGCATGAAACATGGATGCAAAGCATAACTATGATAAAAAATAAATATGATGTTTATGTACAAATAAAGAAAGCAAGTAAAAGAACGGGATAAAAAGAAGCGGGGCGGGAATTATTACAACATTTTAAAGAATAATTACAAACCAAATTAGAGAGGGATGAGGAGAATATTACAACAAAATAAAAACTTCACAATGCACTCAAAATAAAAAATAAATAAAATAAAAACTTCATGTTTTTTAGAACCGCCGGCGGAAATTGGTCAATATTGGGAGATTACGCCATCTTGTTCGGAAGAAGCTAACCGACCGGGCAAATAGGCCGGCCGGCCAACTAGGCCAAGCAAAACCTTCCAAAGAAAGATTGAGCTTCTTGATTTCCAAACTTCCTCTTGATCACCCTCAAGTGTAGGAAGTGTGTTCTCAAATCCTCAATTCGAAATTATGGAGTTTATGGGGCTTGTGGTATGGAAAGTGGCTAACTCTCTAGTTTTTCTCACTTTCAATCACTAAACACTCTTCCTTATGATCAAGGCAATTCATCTTTGGCTATATCAGAATTTTTGGAGTGGTTTTGGTGTATGGAAATGAGGAATTTCAGTAGCTATGGAAGGTATGGGGTGTATATGGAAGATAGGAATATTTTTGGCTCAAAAACTCAATTTTTCTCTCTTTTTTCACCCTTTTCTCACTCCTTTCTCTTCAATTTCGTGGTCCTCCTTCTCTCTTACAATATGATCATTCTATATAGGCAATGAGGGAGAGTAAAGGTCAAAAAGAAGGTGAGAGACAAGGTGGGAGACAAGAATGTGATAGGAGGGCAAATTTTCAAGGTGGTTGCATGGGATACTCCTTTATGGATGCAAGCAAAACCTCTTTTTGACAATGGGGGATGATTAGGTATAATGGAGGATGAGTGGATGCACTTGAATGGCTCAGAAAATAGGTAAATGGGTTGTCCCAACCAAACCAAAACCAAGAAAAATTGGCTATTGCTGTTTTGCGCTGAGTCAACAAAATCTGCTTTTAAGCCCAACTTCAAATGAGTATATCTCCCCCATATGAACTTGGTTTTAGGTGGTTCTTGGATCCAAATTGAAGCCCCAGAAGTCTACTTTCCAATGGTGGTGGCCTCACATTTAAATTCCAAGTGTACAAAGAGAAATATCTAATTTAGTGAAGGCTGTTCATTTTCTTCTTAATGATTTGATACTCATCCTTTTCCTAAACCAGTTTTCTTTCATCCCCTTCTCTTTCCTTCAACTCCAAACCTATAAAGAAGATTTTTTTAAATATTTTTCAAAAAGTTCACCTCCCTTCCATTTATTTCCACTTTGTCCTTACTTAGTTTACTGAAAAGTGTAATATTTTAATCGAAATGGGAGCCTCGGGACATCGTAGAAACATTTAAAAAAAACATATTTTGAAAAGCGGGTTTTAAGGTCTAAAATAGTTTGGCCAAAAAATGGGTAAAGGTTGGGATTAAAGCTTAAATTCCATCTTTCTTACTGAGAAATTTGTGAGAAACACATTCTAATTGTCATCATCAGGTAATCAAAAGAAAGCGCCCAAGTCTTAGGGCCGGTCAAAATGGGGTATCTACAGCCTGACCACATTGATGTCTACCAAGGTTGGCAGCACCAATTCAGGCTTGATTTGACCAGTTGACACAATGTAGCAACTTGGATCATACACCCTATCAGGTAAGTCCTCAGGACACTCCGGCAGCAGACTTTTACCTTCCTCCAAGGTCAACTTCCCTTCCACTGTAAGTCTCATCACCACAGGCTTCGGTTGAGGGTTGGACGTGTCCATCATGCACAAGTCTGCACTTTCCAGAATGAACAACATCGGTTTTGGTAGGTGGGAGGGAGTAATATATACATTGGGGTCATAGGGGGTGGCCAGTGTATGGATCAGGTTAAGATTTCGAGGTGGGGAGACTTGGTTATGGGCTGGGAGTGGATTTGTGGTCACGTTTGGTTTTTGAGGTAGAGCAATTGCCTTGTTGTCAATAAGATCCTAAATCTCATGATGCAATCGAAAGCACTGGTCAGTGTCATGACCATGCTGTTAGTGAAACGCGCAGTATTTTGCGGGGTTATGTTTAGGTGGAAGAGGATCAGGCAATGGGCGGGGTTCTAAGGGTTTGAGGTGCCCTTTCTTGACTAACACTTTCATGGCTTGAGACAGGGTCATGTAAAGTTGGTTGAAAGTTCTCTGGGATCGAGTAAGGTTGGACGGCGTTTGTGAGCTTATGTTGGCAAAGGGGTTGGTAGTCTTGGTTGTGGTGACAACGCTTACATCTGACGGCTTCGCAGCTGTGCTACCACTGGCAGCATTGAAACTGCGAACAAACGGCCTTTTTGCCGGCTCCTTCTCATCTGTAATAAGCCCCTGCTTCATAGCATCTTTGATTTGCACTCCCATTTCATGGAGTTCTGTAAATGTAAACAGAGGTAGGACAATCATTTTTTGTAACAATTTGCCGTGTAGATTCCGAACAACCATTTTGATCTGGTCCTCTTCAAAAGGCCTCGTGGTCATCATCGAGGCTTTAGCTCTCCATTTTGTCACAAATTCAGAGAAGCCCTTCTTCGGCTCTTGGCGTGTTACCTCGAGATCACGGGTTATGACCTCGATTTGAGTATTGTACGAATCGTGAGCAATGAAGGCCTCAACCATCTCCTCCTAATTCCGTTTGACAGAGTCTTCCAACTTAGCATACCGATTGGCTGCTATACCAGACATGGTACAACCAAAGAGAGACAGCTTCTGTAGTCTAGTCAAGCCCATCAGCCGTAAGATATCAGAAAATAGAAGCAAGTGGACCATTGGATCTCTGGGGATATCAAATTGATCGATGTACGGCATTTTAAACCGATTTGGTAATGTAACTGCAGAATCAGTATACCCGTCATTTATGTCCGGGATGAAGTTAACCCTTTGTGCCCTCTTGAATAACTTTTCTAGTTTATTGACCTTGAGTACAGTTGGGTCAACCTCAAACTCGAATGGAGCCTTGGTCTGATAAACAAGGGTTTTGGAGGCTTGTGTTGGGATTGGCTCTGTTGGATTGCCTTGGTTTTCTTGGACATTGGCAGTATAAGCGATGGCTTTGGGTGCTCAGATCCCTGTGGTAAGTGTATGGGATGCAGAGGCCGCAGCCAGCTGGGGTTACTGTTGTTGTAGCCTAGTTATAACCTCAACCTGACGAGCTGTGACCTCGATCTGGCGGGGAGCATCTTGCTGTAGGGTCTTAATTGTCTACTGTAGATGATGTATCAATTCTTCCATACTGACTGGGGGATACTGTGTCATTGGAATAGGCAATTGATCTTGTGCTGGGCTAGAAGTAGATGACTGTCCCTGAATCGAACTAGACACAGGTGAGTTGAGGGGTGACTGCTATAAAAACTGAACTGGTGAATTCTGCCTGATTCTCCTCTGTCTTGTAACCAGTGGGAGTGAGGTAAACACGGGCTGTCCCCGAACAAGATCCCTAGCTTTACAAAGTCTTCTGACTCGAGTCCAGAGTACTTGGGGGATATCCAAACTTTCTGAAGCTATGGTTTTAAACTACCTAGCAAAAGAAATAAAGCAAAATAGCAGGAATCAAAAACCGCACAGCACCTCAACTAAGATATTATCAACACAGACATGATCAAGCTGTAGGACTGTACTCCACACTAAATTCTGCCCCCAAAATAGATACCAAATTTGCAAATGCTATGCACATTCCTGTACAGTTTCACTGTAAAGTACATACCAGTTAAGAGAGAGCCAAAACACTCCTATGAGGGGTAGGGTTACCCTGTCCTAGTTTCATCAAGAACTAGGGTTTCACTAGTCAATCAAGCGGTTTTCACACAATCCTGCATTTTTAGGTGAGCATCATGTCCTAATTTGGATCAATCACTAAGGCTTTACTATATGCAGCTAGGCTACATGGTCAAAGAGGGTACCTCAGCAAGACTACCTAATATACCTCTCGCACCTAACACTGAGAAGTGAAAGGAGGATCAAATGGTACAGCAATAGTCCAGATCCAAGGGTTGTGCTCCCATCATGGCAGAGCTCACGACCGATCAGCCTTTTGGCAAGCTTTTGGACAAGCCTCCGGCAAACCGTCCAGAAATAGCAGATGGCAAACACAGTGACTTAAGCGTACCAATGTAAATGCAAATGCAAAGAAACATATAAGTGTAGATAAAATTTCACATCATGAAGTTCGAGTCAAGTTCTCTAAATTCCCCAGTAGAGTTGCTAGAAACTGTAGCTCAACTTTTCACGCTCCTTTCGGAAGACGATAAGCCCTACAGTTCGGATTCCCGTGATTCTAAATCTGATTCTACAAGTGCAATGTGAAATAGAAAACACAAAAGAGTCCAAATTTGACAAATCTTTTGGAAAGTCGATTTTGAATCAAAATACCAAAAATGGACTGCTTTGCTAGATGCAGAGTCACCACCTAAATATTTGATTTTGAAAAATTTAGGAAACCCGAGACTCGTGTCAAAGACCACTTATCCGTCATCACCAAAGTTGTCTCGGCTCAGGAACTTAGGTTCGAGAGGGAAAAGTCATGAATTGAGCACCACACTCGCCTAATTGAAGATTGGTCTCTATTAATTATGATATGATTCTTATTTACATTATATGCTCTTATTCCGATTATTAGGCTAACTTACTATGTGATGCGCACACGAGTATAGACTAATTTACCAAAATTGAAATATTTGATTTCATGTTTGTTTTGAAAATTGTTTCGAATATGTACCACTTGAAAAAGTGATCACATATGAACATTACTCAAATTATTTCAATTCAAGCAATTAGCCTTCATCCACAGGCATTCAAGCAATTTATCGATTAAGCACTTAACCTCATTGCAAGTATGCTAGACATGGCAAAAATCACACTCATGCAATATGCTAAAGCACAAAAATGCTCACCTAGTACCCCGAGGTGAGCCAAAAGAAACAAAAGAGTTAGAAAAATGCATGTTCCTAACTAATGCAACGTGCCTAATGCAACACATACGATATGCAACTAATAGGCTCGGCTACTAATTATGACATGTGAGTCAATTTGATAGCATGCGGTCTAAGCATGTATACAAAGAAGTATTTTACTAACAATGCAAGTTAGAATGATGTGCCGAGCTCAATGTATGCAAGACAATGGATGCAAAATGAAACATGATGTCCTAAACTAACCATCATAAGTAGGTAAATAAAAGGGAAAAAGACATGGAGTTAGAAGGCATACATATTATTACAATTGCAACCTCGCGCAGGAGGGTCCGAATAAACTAACTAGCTATTACAACAACAAATTAACTAATTATTACAAACCGAATAAACTAACTATGCTAGCTAGTTATTACAAAACCAATTAATTAATTAACTATTCTATAGAAATAACTAATTAATTACACTAATTAATTAATTACAAATTAGAATTAATTAATTAATTACAACATGAATACAACATGAAAGAAGTAACTAAGCCAACTAATCAGCCCCAGGAAGCGAGGGATGCTCATGCATGCGCGAATTTCCACCCAAAAAGCCTACTGTTCTGCTGCCAAAATGCCTTTGTTGCACAGTTAGAATGTCTTTTCACCTCAGCCTCTGCTCTGTTCTATTCCAAAAAGTTGCTGCTCAGTTTGACAAAAGTGGCCGGCAAGCCAGAAGTAATGGCCGGCCGGCCACAAAAGGTAGCCTGCCATCCAAAAGAAGTAGCATGTCGGCCACTGAAGCTGGGTTCCTCCTGCTGTAACAGAAAACATACAGAGCACAAAATAGGGTATTCTCAAGGTATGTTTGTACACCTTACCCCTCTTTATCATCAAAACAGCTCAAAGAAGTGGCAAACTCAATTCGCAAGCCATCAATCGATGCAATTTCATTGCATGATGGCCTATGAACCAAGGTGTACAATTTCAATAAATACATAATAAAAGACTCTCAAACCTCCTCCTTATCATGGATTGATCAAGGGAAGTGGTTGACCTTGAAACTTGAACCATTTCATCAGTAGCAAGTACGAAATGCCTCAAGTTTCCATGTGTTCAATTAACGTCCGATTGAACGCCAAATTACTTATTATCTTGCATCATTTTTAGTCTTAATTCTATTACTCTATTTTAATTACCAACTATTCCTTAGTTTATTAAGTCTAATAGTGAAGATTAAGTCCTCTAATGGAAAGGAGTACCAAACCAAGAGTTGTTTTAGGCATGAGAGTGGTTGGTAATGAACCCCCAAAGGGATTAAACCATTAAGCACAATACCTCTATCTCAAGCTTAAACAAGCAAGTAGTTTGAAACAACTTTGAAATCAAAAAAAAAAAAAAAACCAAGAAAAGAAGGAGGTTGCAAAGGTGATTAAATATGAATACAAGTATGAAAAGCAAGAAATAAACACTATCAACTCAAATAGGTTGGTAGCTAAGGCCTAAACCACCAAGCCTATGAGGACCATTACACTACAAGCATGATATACAAAGCTCAAATGTAATGAACAACTGAAAACAGCCCTAAAACAGTCTTAAAACATCCTGGAATTAAGACAAAAATAGCTACAACATGGAGCAAGTTAAGCTAGTAAGCAAGCACAAGGAGGGGAGGCTATTCTCTCCATTTTTGGGACCTCAAAACATGATTTTAACCACTAAAAAAGCTCAGAAATTCAGTAGTAAAAAGCTCAAAAAAAGATAATAGAAAGGTGGGAAACACAAGGGCAAATGCCTAAGAAGTTAGATGCAAAGAAGGGTAATCCACCCCTTTACCCTTAATGGCCTTAAACCATAAGTTTCAGCCCAAAAATACAAAGTATAAACAGTACGAAAATAGTCCAAAAACAGTAGGAAAAATAGCAAATAAATCAAAGAAACAAGCCAAGACTTATAACTCTTGAAGAAGAGAACCCTTTCTAAGTGACAAAGCAACCCTTACACACCCTCAAGATCTCAAAGTAAGCTCAAAAATACCTCAGCTCAAAAACCACAAGGTTTGGTTTAAAGTGTATAGGCAAAGGCTTAAGAATTTGCAAAATAGAGAGGGAATTGTAAAGAGAGAGAAATATTTTTGCTCCAAAATTTCCAACCCTCAAAAATGGAAGGGGAGGTCTTCTACTTATAGAAAAACATGAAACTCCCTCAGAAATATCCATACATACACGTGTAGGCAGATGTATGCACCTGTGGAAGCAGCTAGCACAGCTGGCATAAATATCTGCAAAAACAAATAAGTGGCCGGTAGGTCATACAAATGGCCAACAGTCCACACTAGTGGGCCTGTAGGACCTAGGATTTTTAGGCTTAAAAAACTGTGGTTTTGGTCCAAAACAAGGCAAAAGGTGTGTAGGGTTTGAAGGCTCAAAGCTGTGGCATTCTGCTAAGGACTTCAAGGACTTGGAAAACATACACAAATTCATCATTGGGTGTGCAAGCGGCGATACCCAAGTCATAAGGGCGGTCAAAAATGGGGTGTCTACATATTCACCTATGCATAAGGCTGCCAAGTGAACCAAGAATCATCATCTGATATTTTGAAAATGGTGGGGAAATGTTGGGGAATTTTTGAAAATGGGTTTTCAAATTTATTGTTTAATTTTGGGTGTTTTTCAAAACCTTCCATGTTTTTCTTTGGAAAACATGAAATAAGCTTGGGGACTTTATCCCACATTGGAAAGAGAGCAAAATATGGAGCACTTAATAAAGTGCTACATGGAATATTTCTTTGAATATGACATTACGGGATGGATGCTTATGTACATGCACTCACATCGCAAGGATGGTGCTTCGCACCATACGCACACGCGCGCGCACATGGCATGGGCTGTGTGGCGTTTGATGGCACACTTTACACTTAACACGGACGCATCGGCGCAAGGCGCTATGAGAGCACTTTTTTATTTGCATTGGACAGGTTGGAGCGATGACGTGGATCCAGCGTTGCATAGGTGACGTAGAATATAGTCAGCTCCACATGGCAGTGACGTGGCATCCGTTGGCGATGAGTTAACTAACTGATCGAATGGTTGTGTGTCCGATTTGGAGCGGTTTGATCATAGCCGTTGATTGGAGATACATGAGATCGTACAGATGAGATAGCACCTGATCGTGATCAGGTGTAATTAGTCAGGCATCTATTTGGTGCGAGAATGATCTGCACCATAGATCGTCAATCCAACGGTTAAATCTAATCGGATGTGATCAAAAGACATGACCATTCGATCAGATGCATCAAGGCCTATAAATAGGCTGCGAAATCAGCCATTTCAATCATCCAAAAAAAAATCCATAAGTCATTTCTACAATCTCTCTCTCTCTCTCTCTCTTTCCCTCTCGATTTAGAGTTTTCAATCAAGAGTTTCTTAAGCTAGTTTATGTTTTTCTTATTGGTAATCAGGTTCTGCAAACTTGATTATCAGTGTCTTGGTTTTCTTGATTATATCAAGAGTATTCTGATCTACTGTCATCAGTGCAGACGCTGGTAGACTTGATCTTTAGATCAAGCTTCATTATATCCTGGAGGCAAATTTGTTGTAACCCCCTGCATACCGTTTGGTGGGTGCAAATATTATCTTTAAGAAAGCAACTTAGTAACGCGACTTGAAACATCAAATTTTCTGTTCTACGTAGACAAGATCATCGCCAAGTTTTGAAGACCCGAAGACCACTAACTGAAGAATTCAAGACGAATTATTCCAACAGAAGTGTGGAAGCTCAGAAAGATGATGGAAAGAATTTGGCTACAGAAGTCAAGGCTGAATTGGAATTAAAGAGAGATAAAAATACTAAATTTTTTCACATCATAGCTACGAAAAGGCAAAATATTAATGTAATTAATTCTATGATAGTGAATGGGGCAACAGTGAAGCAACCTATGGCGGTGAAACAAGCTGTGTATGATCACTTCAGGATTAGTTTTAATGAACAATGGAAGTACAGACCCTAGCTAATGGGCCCATTTAAAGTGATTGAACAGAGCCAGCATTTTAGTAGTTTGGAAGTGGAATTTTCTAAAGATGAAATTTGGGCTGCAGTTGCAGAATGTGATGGCAACAAGGCACCTGGTCTTGATGGGTTTAACATGACTTGCTACCAAAAATGGTGGAAATTCATGAAAGGTGATATCCTCACTTTCCTGCAGGAATTTTATATCAACAACAGTTTGGTTGGGGGCTTAAATAGTTCCTTCATTACATTGGCCCCTAAAAAAGACAACCCTTCAGGTGTCCAAGACTACAGGCCTATTAGTCTTATAAATTCCACATACAAAATTCTATCCAAGGTTCTTGTCAACAGATTGAAAAGAGTACTTCCTATTGTTATTGATAATGCCCAATCTGCATTTCTAAGGGAAAGGAATATTTTGGATGGTGTATTGATAGCTAATGAGGTGGTGGACTGGTGGAAGAAATCTAGAAGAAAGGGCCTGATATTGAAGTTGGATTTCCAAAAAGCATATAACACAATAAATTGGAACTTTCTTCTCCAAATGCTATCCAATATTGGGTTTGGTGCTAAGTGGGTGAATTGGGTCCATACTTGCATTTCTTCAGCTAAAGTTTCTGTGTTGGTAAATGGCTCATCCACATCTAAATTTTGCCCTCAAAAAGGGCTAAGGCAAGGTGATCCATTATCACCTTTCCTAGTTAATGTGGTGGCTGAAGGTCTAAACTTACTACTTACAAGAGCAAAAGAGTTGGGTTTGGTTAAAGGGATAACCATTGGGTTCAATGGCATTAACATGTCCTATCTCCAGTTTGCGGATGACACAATTATTTTCTGTGAAGCCGAGTGGTCTGAAGTGTTAAATGTGAAGAGAATACTCAGATGCTTTGAGATTATTTATGGGTTAAGGATTAACTTTCACAAGAGTGTTGTATGTGGCGTAGGAATTTCTGATGATACTATGGAAACTTTTGCTTCAAGACTGAATTTTACCTTCCAAAAGCTCCTTTTGAAGTATCTTGGAATGCCATTAGGGGCCAACCCATCAAGAAGAGCAACATGGAAGCCTGTGGTGGAGAAATTTAAGAAGAAACTAATAGGTTGGAAAATGAGGTTGATGTCCTTTGCAGGTAGAGTAACACTAATCAAATCTATACTTTCCTCATTGCTTGTTTATTATATGCCTTTGTTTAGGTTGCCTAGATGTGTGGGAAAAGAGATTGATAAGATTCAAGCAGCTTTCTTATGGGTAGATTCTGATGTGAAGAAGAAAGTCCACCTGGTGAAATGGAAGGATTTAACCAAAGATAAAAAGCAAGGGGGGTTGGGGATTAGAAACTTAAGAGTTGTGAACAATAGCTTGCTTGCTAAGTGGTGATGGAGATTTAGGATGGAAGACAACTCATTATGGGAACAACTCATCTACAGTAAGTGCAAGTCAGAGGAGGGTAAATGGTTTCCTTTTCATGTGGAGGCAAACAATATTTCAAGATTGTGGAGTGACATTTTACTTGTCAATGAATCTAATAGCAGCCTATTCAACCATTATTTGCACAATGCTAAAATCAAGATTGCCAATGGTGAAAGAATGAGTTTCTGGGTTGATAATTTGATGGGAACCATTTGTTTGAAGTCCCAATTTCCTAGATTATACTACTTATCAGTGGAAAAAGACATGTCCTTGTATAGGCAGTGGTCTAGGGCTAGAAATCAGAACAGCTGGGCATTTAACTTCAAAAGACCCTTATTGGCATGGCAGGAAGATGAACTACAGAGACTTCATGATGTTCTAGGAGAGGGTCCTGAATTGAGATTGGAATCTAATGATAGAATTTTGTGGAAAGCTGATCCTGCAGGTATTTTCAGTGTTAAAGGCACTGTTAACTGGTGTGAATCATCAAATGGACCTACTCTAAAACTTCCTGACTTGATCTGGCATAATCTCTTTCCACCTAAAGCCTAATTTTTCTCTTGGTTGGTCTGAAAAATGAGGTTAAAGACTTCAAATTATTTACATAGAATTGGTATCCTAGGTGATGAAGTTAGTAATGAATGTGTATTTTGTCATGCGGAGATTGAATCACTTAATCATGTTCTGTTGATTTGTCTCTTTGCTTGGAAATATGGTCCACCATAATCAAGTGGTGGGGTTTGCAATGGGCCTCCCCTAGTTCAGTGGACATGCTAATGCCCTGGTGGATAGGTTCGACTTTTAGAAAAATGGAGAAGCAACTGTGGAGATCAGTTTTGATTGCTAGTTTGTGGTCCCTTTAGAAATGCAAGAATGACTGTTTGTTCAATGAGTTGCAGCCCATTTATGAAGATCTCTATGAGTTAATTAAAATTAGAGTGGCCCTTTGGATAAAAGCACACTCATTTGGGCAAGGGTATGCAGTTCGCAAGTTTGTCTTCAACATTCAACGAAGACTTATTTGTCTTCAACATTCATCAAGTTAGAAGCTGCTTATAGTACCTTTGTTGGGTCTGTGTGCACTGCTTATAGTGATCTGCTGGGACTGTGTGGGTGAAGCAGAGAATGTGTCATGGTCTGAGATGGAGTTGTGAGCAAAGGAGATCTGTGTTGCTGTTATTTTGTTTAGCTAATTTGCTGCTGATTTGCTGTTTTGCTAATTTACTGCTTTGAAGCAGAGGAAGTGTCATGATCCTTGTTGTTTTTGGTTTTGTTTAGCAATTATCTTGGGTGTGGTTGGTTCTGTGTTTGTGGTTGGTTACTCACCAACTCTTGATGGTGTGCTAGCATATGATTGGACAGACTTATCGATGTGAACCTAGTTAGGATTGGTTTGTTTCATTATGATACTTTTTGCACTCATCCCCTTTTCCTTTATTGATGTAATATTCTCTTAATTCATTAATAAAGTTTCCTTCCTTTTGCTGATAAAAAAAAAATTTGTTTTGATTATTGTTTGTATATAGGATATATTTTTGATGGTTTGTATAGAGGGGTTGAGAAATTTGGAAGTTTGTGTTAAAAGAATTAATAATTTAGTGGAAAGCTAGTGAAAGTTTGTGTTTAAAGAAGTGACAAATTAGTGGATGGAAGCTAGTGAGGATAATAAGCTGACCTTTTATTTAGTTGTTTGGTTGTTGACTAACCTAGGGTTTTTTAGGGGTTTTTTTTGTTTTTCTCTTTCTTGACTATTATTTTTGTTGTTGGAAGGAGAGAGAGAGAGAGAGAGAGAGAGAGAGAGAGAAAAGAGTGGGTTTGGGGTTGTTGATGAGATGATTTGGGTAAGGTTTTGTTTGGATAGACCCAAATTCTTCTTGTAAAAAAGATTTTTAATGGTTTGCCAATGATACTTGTTTGTGGTTTTCTCAAAAATTTGTTTGGTTAAAAAATTTTGAAAAAAAAAATTAATATTACTTCTCTCTTTATTATACATCAATCAATTATTTTTTCTCTATCCTCTTTTTCTCTTACATTCTACACATTTTTTCTCTGCTTTCTCTTTCTTTCACATTTTACAAATCAATCAATCACATTTTTTCACTCATCTATTCAACTATAAAAAATAATAATAATAATAATAATTAAATCATTCCAAACTCTAAAACTGTTCCCAAAACATATAACTAAATAAAATTTTCAATTTTGGAAAGTCTTTCTACAAAACTATTTTTCAAAATTGTTTTACAAATACAAATCAAACATGGCTATAATTTTTGTGTTTGTGTTATGTTGATGTTTTCTTTTTGGGTTGATGAAGATTTGGGTTATGTTTTGTTTGGATAACCCAAATTTTGCTGGGGAAAAAAAATGGCTTAATTACACATTGCCCCCTCTACTATTATTGATTTATCATTTTACCCCTCAACTTTAGAGCTGAACATTTAGGTCCCTTAACTATAAAAAATCATACAAATTACTTAACTATAAAAAAATCATACAAATCACTCTTTCCGGAGGAGTGAAAATGAATAAATTTTGATAGCTAAGTGTAATGTTATATTGATTTTTCTTGTTTTGGTTTTGAGTAGCACTCATGTTAGACGAAAAGCCACTTTCAGATTCTGTTAATTAGATGGTGTTTGGATGGGTGGGTATAAACTATGAAGAGGGTGACTATATATATTAGAGAGCTGGATGGACAGAGACAGAGACCTTATATATATTTAAATTTTTACCAATGTTTCATCTTAATAATATGGTGGTAGCATTTTTAAAATCATAAGCTACTTTGATGGGTTTTTTTATTTTTAAATAAATGAGTACAAATTTGTTACATTATTTTGTATAATTTTTGTGTATTATCTTATTACTATTTTTTAGAGTCAAGATATTTTACCATGAGATGTTAACCTATAGAAAGTAAGACTGTGAGGGGGAACACAAAATTCAATCACATAAAATGTGAGAGAAGGTTAGAATTAAATCCAATTATGGAGGCATCTACATTCAAAAATCTGTAAATTTTTACGGAGACTAAATTCAAATGTTTAAATAGAGACTAAATATTAAATGTTAATAGATTGATTTGAACTCAAGATTTCTTGCAATCAACATTTTGATATTATCTCAAAAGTTTAAATTATTAAAGAATGAATTTAACGATGTATATTAAGTTATTCAACAATTTCACGAGACGTGTATCACAAATGGAATATTGGTTCATCATGTTTGGCCAAGAAACAAAGAGTACAAATATGATGATGGCATGGACCATGGTACGGTCTTTTGAACCTGCAAGTCTTTGGTGTAAAGTAATTTCATTATACACCTGTTGTGTTTTTGTGTCCTACCAAGGCATGCGTATGTAGAGTTTGGAATTCATTAAATTCACTTCATTTTTAAACAAATTTTCAAAATATAAATTAGTTTTGAACTTTACTTTTCTCAAACTTCAGTTGTTTTTCAAAATTATGTTTTCAAAATATGGTTTTTAAATTTGATGTCATATTCATGATTTCTAAATTTTAGTGTTAATTATGTTGGCGTGAGTCATGATTCCTACCTATTTAGGAATCCTTGATTTGGTAGTGTCATCTTGATTTGGTATTGTTAGGAGTATCCATAATTAGCATGATTTGTTTTTCCATTCTTAGTCCATCTTGCAATCATATATATACCTCATCTGTAGAGTGAAATATATAACAATTATATTCCAAAGTTTTCTTTCAACTTGGTATCAGACCAACAACCAAACCCTAGCCATCATGACCATTCTCTTGGCCAGCCAAATCCCAAACCCGACGCTACCCTCTGTTTCCGTTGGCAGCAACTCCAAACCAATCAACAAATCAACTCATCAATTTCTCTCGGCTACCATCACAGAAGAGTTGTCTTCTACCATGATTCCTATTGCCCCTGTTGTTGCTCCAATGGTGACCGTTCAGAATGATTCTTCTGCTGCACCATTCAATATAAAATTGAATGGGACCAATTACAAAACATGGTCTCAAATGATGATGATTCATATTGCCAGACAAGAGAAAAAGGGCTACTTGACGGGAAAAATAGCCGACGTTGATGAAAGCAATCATGGGTATGACAAATGGTGTAAAGATGATTCCACAGTTAGGGGATGGATGGTGAAAACCATGTACCCTCAATATTTGGAACTCTTCCTTGACATGCCTACAACAAAAGATATGTGGGAAGCTATAGCCCATATGTTCTATGATGAAGCGGATGAGTCACAGCTCTATGAACTCCACTACAAGACCACGCGCATCAAGTAAGAAGGATGTGATTTGTCAGTCTATTTTGCAGAAATTAAAAGTGTGTGGTAGGAACTGTTGGAAAATTTGGTTTATTAGGCTTATTTTGGGCCGACTTTGAGCCCAAAATTGAGTGGGCCCCGAACGTCTTTTGGGGTAGGTCCGAAGAGGTGAAGTGTTCCTTGCCGCGTGGCAAGTCACACGGTGAAGACGGTTTGTCAAAACCATTTATGAGTGAATGGGAACATGACGTCGTTTTCGGGTTCGTGGAATTGAACATTTAAGTTTTAAATGTGGGTTTCCTTGTGAGGCTTGTCCCACATTGAAACTTTGAGAGAGTTTTGTTGAGTTTATAAGCTCTAGCCTACAACACTTGGGTTGGGACCCAAGGGACACCCCAAGTTTGTAGAAGGAAGGAGTTATGGACAAAGTGAACCTTAGCCCAAACCACCACACGCCGCCGAGCCGAGCCAGACCGAGCGCGGGTATGGGTTGTGGGTCGGGTTGGTTCTTGTATTAATTTTTTGGACAAAATTCATTTGAATTTTTTCAAAATAATATTGCGGGAATTTAATTCAAATTTGAATTCCAATTTTTGTCCAACATTTAAGACTCCTTCTGTCCGAAATTCCTCTCAGATTCAAACTGAAAAACTGCCCAACAGGTTCGGTTTTAACTGCCCAGCAGTTACAGACCTGTTATTTCCGAACAAATTTAAAACCTAGCAGCATATCTGTTTGAATTAAAGACAGCACCTGTTCAATTCAAAATCCCACATGTTCACTTCAAATTAGTTCCTATTCGAGTCAGATATTTTGCCTATAAATACAGCCATGTTCCAGTAGTCTTAATCATCTGAAAATCAGTCTGCAAATCCTTTCTCTTGCTGTCCAGATTTTTCTATTTGCATTATTTCTTCATATTAGTTTTAGAGATAAAATAAATAGAGTATAAGAATACAATGTTCTAGTTCGCCGTACAAATTTGTGTGGAGTGCTACTACAAGTTTGTGAAGATCATTGTATCCTGAGAGATAGACGCCACTCAACTGTAAGCACCGAAGCGGGGCGAATCTGTCTTAAGGACAGAGTGTCACACACTCGACTTGGTCTTTAATTATTTATTCGGTTCAACAAAATAAATTCTATAAGTTTTATTTTATTTTGTTTGAATTATTTCAATTTATTTTATTTACACAGAAGATTGTTCCAACAATCTTAAGACAGATTCGAATTATTCTGTTTACAGAATTTTTCATTTGTTTCCTTTTCTCTTTCTTCTTTTAAGAAAATTATTTTCTGTGGATTTTCAAAATAATATTCTGGTTGGAAAAACAAATAGTGATTATATGCTATTTGACAAATAGTAGTAATATACTGTCTATTTTCTTTGACACCTAGTAGTAATATACTGGTGTCATTAACAATTCAGAATATATTTTTGTGGAATTTTTTCAGAAATTAATTTTGGTTTTTAGAAATTATTTTCTGAGTTTTCATTAATTAAAATTTGTTTCAGTATTTTAATTATTGAAGTGTTACAAAATTAATTTTCTGTGTGGAATTAATTTGGTTAAATAAAATTTTATTTTATTCCAAATTAATTGAAAAATAAAAGTTACATTCTTGTTTCTTTTATTTTTACAGAATTTAATTCTGTGAATTTGGATTAATTTTCTGTGTAGTATAAATTCTAATTATAATTTTGTTTTATAAATTAGAATCAATGGCTACTAAAACAAATACTCAAACAAGTACTACTGTGGTGGCTACAATGACGCCAACCCCCTCTCCTGTTGTGACAACACTGGTAAATCACGGTGAAAAGCCAGAGAACTTCTCAGGAACTTATTTTAAAAGATAGCAACAGAAAATGTTGTTCTATCTTACAACTCTGAACCTGGCTCGTTTCCTCCGTGAAGATGCTCCTATCTTGAAAGAGGATGAAACCGACCGGCAAGTGGTTGCTGCGGTTGATGCCTGGAAACATGCTGATTTCCTTTGCCGGAACTACATCTTGAACGGACTTGACAACACATTATACAACGTCTACAGTCCTATTAAGACAGCAAAGGAACTTTTGGAGTCTTTGGAGAAAAAATACAAAACGGAAGATGCCGGCTCAAAGAAATTTGTGGTTGGCAGATTCCTGGATTTTGTAATGGTTGATTCAAAATCTTTGATCAGCCAAGTTCAAGATTTCCAACTCATTCTGCATGACATTCACGCAGAAGGCATGTCTCTTAGTGAATCCTTCCAAGTTGCAGCCTTAATTGAAAAATTACCACAAGGCTGGAAGGAATTCAAGAACTGCCTCAAACATAAGCGCAAAGAAATATCTATGGAAGAATTAATTGTGCGTTTGAGGATTGAGGAGGACAACCGCAATTCTGAAAAGCGGGCTGGTAAGCATCCTATGGAGTCTAAGGAAAATGTGGTGGAACATGCTTCAAAAACCAAGAAACGAAAGTCTTCTGGAGAAAGTTCATCATAAGGCTCTAAAGGGGGGGAAAATAAAAAGTACAAGTTTAATGGCAAATGTTACATCTGTGACAAAGAGGGATATCGGGCCAAAGATTGCCGTAGCAAAGGCAAAAGCAAAAGAAGAACAAGCAAGAAGCCTGCTCAAGCCCATATGACAGAAGTGGACAATATTTCCAATGGTGTAGATGACATCAATCTTTCTGCAGTTGTTTCTGAGGCAAATCTTGTCGGAAATCCTAAAGAATGGTGGGTGGACACTGGTGCTACTCGCCATATCTGTGCCGACAAAAAGATGTTCACATCTTATTCTACCGTGGACAATGGTGAACAACTTTTTATGAGCAACTCCTTAACTTCCAAAGTTGAAGAACAAGGGAAGATTGTTCTCAATATGACATCTGGAAAAGAACTCACTCTCAATAATGTGCTGCATGTACCGGACATTCGCAAGAATCTTGTTTCCGGATCTTTGTTGAGTAAGAATGGGTTTAAGCTAGTATTTGATAGTGATAAATTTGTACTTACTAAGAATGAGATGTATATAGGAAAATGTTACATGTCTGATGGCCTTTTCAAGTTAAATGTAATGACCGTTGTACCCTCAGTTATTAATAATAATACATCTTCTTCTTACTTGCTTGAGTCTTCAAATTTATGGCATGGTAGACTAGGACATGTTAATTATGGATCTTTATGTAAATTAATTAATATGGAATGTTTACCTAAATTTGACATTGATTCAAATCATAAATGTGAAATTTGTGTTGAGGCAAAATTATCTAAAACTCCTTTTCATTCAATTGAAAGAAGTACGGAACCACTTGAATTAATTCATAGTGACATTTGTGATTTTAAATCAATTCAAACCAGAGGTGGGAAAAAATATTTTATCACTTTTATAGATGACTATACTAGATATAGTTATGTTTATTTAATTCGAACCAAGGATGAAGCTTTGGAAACTTTCATTCAATATAAGAATGAAGTTGAAAATCAACTTGGTAAGAAAATCAAGAAACTTAGAAGTGATAGAGGTGGTGAATATGAATCACCTTTTGGTGAATTTTGTAAAGAACATGGAATAATTCATCAAACCACCACTCCTTACTCACCTCAGCAAAATGGAATTGCTGAAAGGAAAAATAGGACTTTAAAAGAAATGATGAATGTCATGTTAATAAGTTCTGGATTACCTCAGAACTTGTGGGGGGAAGCAATACTTTCTGCTAATTATATTTTAAATAAAGTACCCCGAAAGAAAGTGAATCAAACACCTTATGAAATGTGGCATGGTAGAGTACCATCCTACAAATACTTAAAAGTGTGGGGGTGTTTGGCTAAAGTGGCTATTCCTAGTCCTAAAAAGACTAAGATAGGTCCTAAGACCATTGATTGCATTTTCATTGGTTATGCTAAGAATAGTAGTGCATATCGGTTTTTGATTCATAAATCAGAACATACCGAAATGCATGTAAATACTATTATTGAGTCTCGAAATGCATCATTCTTTGAACATGTATTTCCAAGTAAGACTGGACAAGAGACTAGTAACAATAAAAGATCTCATGATGCCATTAATAGTCAGGATCAAGAACAAGATCAAGAACAAGAGCAAGAGTTAGACCAAAATGAGGAAGAGGAACCTAGGCGTAGTAAACGTGCTAGAACCTCAAAATCTTTTGGTCCAGATTTTCTAACATTTTTGTTAGAAAATGAGCCTTTAACTTTTAAAGAGGCTATGTCCAGTCCTGAAGCTCCTTTATGGAAGGAAGCTATCAATAGTGAAGTTGAATCCATCTTGCAAAATCACACTTGGGAATTGGTGGATTTGCCACCAGGTTGTAAACCTCTTGGGTACAAGTGGATTTTCAAAAGAAAAATGAAAGCAAATGGATCAATTGACAAATACAAGGCAAGACTTGTGGTCAAAGGTTTTAGACAAAAAGAATGTCTTGATTACTTTGACACATACTCACCGGTTACTAGAATAACATCCATTAGAATGCTGATTGCTATTGCGTCTTTGTACAATCTAGAAATTCATCAAATGAATGTGAAAACTACTTTCTTAAATGGTGAGTTAGAGGAAGAAATTTACATGGAACAACCATAAGGTTTTTCTGTTCCAGGAAAACAAAAGAAAGTGTGTAAATTGGTTAAATCATTATATGGTTTAAAACAAGCGCCAAAGCAATGGCATGAGAAATTTGACAAGGCAATGATGTCAAATGGATTTAAAATTAATGAGTGTGACAAATGTGTTTATATTAAAAACACAGACAAAGGTTATGTCATTGTATGTCTTTATGTAGATGATATGCTCATCATAGGTAGTAATAATGATATGATTAAAACTACCAAGAAAATGTTGAATAAACATTTTGACATGAAGGACATGGGCATTGCTGATGTAATTCTTGGTATGAAAATTACCAAAACATCAGAAGGATATGCTTTGTCACAATCTCATTACATTGAGAAAATACTTGACAAATTCAGCAAAGATGATGATCATCTTGCTAGAACACCTGTAGATGTTAATTTGTATCTTTCTAAGAATATACAGGAAAGTATTTCTCAATTAGAGTATGCCCAAATTATTGGAAGCTTAATGTACTTGATGAACTGCACTCGCCCAGATATAGCTTATGCAATAAGTAAATTAAGTAGATATACGAGTAATCCGGGAGTAGAACACTGGAAAGCAATTATAAGGGTTCTAAGATATCTCCGATTTACTCGTAACATTGGGCTTAATTATACTAGATATCCAGCAGTACTTGAAGGATACTGTGATGCAAATTGGATATCGGATACTAGAGACTCAAAGTCCACCAGTGGGTATGTCTTTACTCTTGGTGGGGCGGCTGTATCTTGGAAATCTTCCAAACAGACTTGTATTGCTAGGTCTACTATAGAATCAGAATTCATAGCTTTAGACAAAGCTGAGGAAGAGACAGAATGGCTTCGGCACTTCCTTGAAGATATTCCAATATGGCCAAAACCGGTGCCTGCTATATGCATACATTGCGATAGTCAATCTACAATAGGTAGAGCACAGAGTCATATGTATAACGGTAAGTCTCGACATATTCGTCGTCGACATAATACCGTAAGACAACTACTCTCTAATGGAATTATGTCCATTGAATATGTGAAGTCTAAAGACAACATAGCGGATCCACTAACCAAAGGGTTAGCAAGAGAGTTAGTTGAGAATTCATCGAGGGGAATGGGACTAAAGCCTATTAAATAAGAGTTACCACAACGGCAACCCAACCTAGTTGACTGGAGATCCCAAGATCTAGGTTCAAAGGGACAACCGAGTTGTGAATGACTCAGACAAATCACTAGGGAGTCCAACTCCTACCCATTTCTATGATGAAATAGTGATGACTGCAGAGTATTAGGTTAAGTAATACTTTTAATAATTCTTATATCTAGGTAAACCTAGTGGAGTATGGCAGGATATTCTTCATAAGAATCACCTATGTGAGTATGAACTGGGCCAGTTCTATGAGATTTGTGAAGGGCTACAATTCTCTAGAGCATTCATGAAAGACTAGGTTGTTCAGGGCCAAAATGAACACAATAATGAGAACTAAACTGTGTCTGGGAATATACTGTTTGAGTTCTATTGTCTTGGTTTACACAAACGGCTGAACAGTTCAAGATATCATGTTCACTGGTTAGCTAGTAAATCTGATAATGTCTCACAAGGGAAGGTTCAAAGCCAAAAGCTACTATCCTTTGCAGAATATTTTCAATTTATGTACTCTCTGAAATTAGATCATGTTGTTGTATTTTCTCTCCGTCAAATTCCATTCATGTGGGGGATTGTTGGAAATTTTGGTTTATTAGGCTTATTGTGGGCCGACTTTGAGCCCAAAATTGAGTGAGCCCCGAACGTCTTTTGGGGTAGGTCTGAAGAGGTGAAGTGTTCCTTGCCGCGTGACAAGTCACACGGTGAAGACGGTTCATCAAAACCATTTATGAGTGAATGGGAACATGACGTCGTTTTCGGGTTCGTGGAATTAAACATTTAAGTTTTAAATGTGGGTTTCCTTGTGAGGCTTGTCCCACATTGAAACTTTGCGAGAGTTTTGTTGAGTTTATAAGCTCTAGCCTACAACACTTGGATTGGGACCCAAGGGGCACCCCAAGTTTGTAGAAGGGGGGAGTTATAGACAAAGTGAACCTTAGCCCAAACCACCACACGCGCGCCGCCGCCGCCATCCGTCCGGTCGAGCCGAGCCATATCGGGCACGGGTGTAGGTTGTGGGTCGGGTCGGTTCTTGTATTAATTTTTTGGACAAAATTCATTTGAATTTTTTCAAAATAATATTGCGGGAATTTAATTCAAATTTGAATTCCAATTTTTGTCCAACATTTAAGACTCCTTCTGTCCGAAATTCCTCTCAAATTCAAACTGAAAAAACTGCCCAACAAGTTCGGTTTTAACTGCCCAGCAGTTACAGATCTGTTATTTCTGAACAGATTCAAAACCTGGCAGCATATCTGTTTGAATTAAAGACAGCACATGTTCAATTCAAAATCCCACTTGTTCACTTCAAATTAGTACCTATTCGGGTCAGATATTTTGCCTAAACATCTGAAAATCAGTCTGCAAATCATTTCTCTTGCTGTCCAGATTTTTCTATTTGCATTATTTCTTCATATTAGTTTTAGAGATAAAATAAAGAGAGTATAAGAACACAAGGTTCTAGTTCGCCATACAAATTTGTGTGGAGTGCTACTACAAGTTTGTGAAGATCATTGTATCTTGGGAGATAGACGCCACTCAACCGTAAGCACCGAAGTGGGACGAATCTGTCTTAAGGACAGAGTGTCACACACTCGACTTGGTCTTTAATTATTTATTCGGTTCAACAAAATAAATTCTGTAAGTTTTATTTTATTTTGTTTGAATTATTTCAATTTATTTTATTTACACAGAAGATTGTTCCAACAGGAACTTGATCAACGACGTCCTATTGGTATGAAGTGTGCTTCCGACATTAAAATTTGACAGGAAGAGATTACGAAGGATCGCTTGTATGACTTTTTGGCAGGATTAGATAATGAATTCGATCAAAGTCGAGGAGACTTGTTATGCATGAGTCCCATGCCTAATTTGAATGAATCATTCAATTTTGTTCGTCGAGAGGCTCAACGGCGAGTGACTACATTGAAAATGGGTGGTTTAATAGGAATTTCAGCTGTGCTGGTTGCGTTGACTGCTTTGGTTGCAAAATCATCTAGGAATAATCAAGTCTGTCGTCCTCAAGTTGAGAACAAAGATGAGTTGTAGTGCAAGCACTGTAGTGGGAAAAGACACACGAAGGATACATGCTTCCATAAACATGGGTATCCAGATTGGTTTATTAAACTGAGGAAACAACTCAAAGCACCAAAACGGACTGGCGGTCAAACCAAACTGGCAGGAGCAGGCACCAGCATGGCTACTATGGTCTCTACACATGGCCAGCCCACTCTGGCCAGATCAACCACCCGAGAGGAACCGGTTCTATCTATTCTCTCTCAACTGACAAAACCTAAAGCTTTAGAGGATGCAAGTAATCAAGGCCAAGCATTCGTTGCAGCTGACAATCATTGTAAAGGTTGGATTATTGATTTTGGTGTGACTGATCATATGACATATGATAAGACGTTGTTTCAATCTATGACCACTCCTATGACAACAAATGTTATCACGGCTAATGGTGACTCTAATCCAGTAACTAGGGCTGGTTCCATTGCTCTCTCTTCTACCTTGTCTTTACATAATACCTTGCTTGTTCCTACCTTGTCTAACCATTTGTTATCAGTTAGTCAAGTTACAAAACAACTAGGATGTGTTGTACTAATGTTTCCTTCGTTTTGTTTACTTCAGGACATTGAGACGAGGGAGATCATTGGGCATGGTACTAAGAGAGAGGGATTGTATTATGTTGAGGATATGACAATAGGACAAGTTCATCATGTTAGCAGCTCCAACAGTGACAAAGAGAAAAAAATTTGGTTATGGCATCGACGACTCGAGCATGCATCTTTAAGGTGTCTGAAGTCTTTACTTCTTTCACTATTTGACGGAGTAAAACTCTCTGCATTTACTTGTACAAGTTGTATTCTAGCAAAAAGTCATCGGATTTCTTATCCACCTAGTTTTAATGAAAGAACAAGTCCATTTGCTTTAGTCCATTCCGATGTTTGGGGCCCATCTCCTATTGTTACACCATCTGGGATTCATTGATTTGTTATTTTTGTGGATAATTGCACTAGAATGACCTGGTTGTATGTACTAAAAACTAAAAGCGAAGTACGTTCAATTTTTTCAATATTTTATCAGATGATTCAAACACAATTTTCTTTTCCCATTAAAGTGTTTCAGTTCAAAGGTGGTAGTGAATTTGTCAACAACCCACTTACACACTTTTTTTCAGGATCATGGAATTCCTCCTGAAACAACGTGTACACAAACTCCCGAACAAAATGAGGTGGTCAAGCAGAAGAATCGACATATCCTTGAGACTGCTCGAGCTCTTCTTTTGGGCGGTTCTGTACCACAGCGGTATTGGGCTGATGTTGTAACCTATGCCGTGTATTTGTTAAATCGAATGCCATCTCGAGTACTTGATTTTCAAACACCATTGGCAGTATTAGCTACTCACGTCTCTGTCACATCATCCTTGAATCTTACTCCTCAGATTTTTGGGTGTGTCACTTATGTGCATCTCCATAAAAATCAACGGAGTAAATTGGATCCATGTGCTCTGCGCTATGTGTTTCTGGGTTTTTCTCCACAGAAAAAAAGGGGTATAAGTGTTATCATCCCCCTTCTCGCCGATGGTATATTACCATGGATGTTACCTCCCTTGAGAGTGAGATGTTCTTTAATACCGAATTGACCAACTCTATTCTTCAAGGGGAAATAAACATGCCATGTGAAAAACATATTTGGTTTAACGTTAGCATGAGTGCAGAATCAACAACTACTACTGTTCCTACAACAACTAATATTGTTCCTACATTTAGTTCTCCTCCCAAACCAAACAAGTTTTCCACCTCCACTCCTCCGACAACCAAAATGCAAGTAAGGCAGTTGATGCACATGTCATGCCAAGTGATACTTCAACTGATATTTCACTTATTGAAACTTTGCTTGAGCTGATTGAGTCCCCCTTTTACACCACAACAGTACTTACTCTGTCTCTTCTGAATGTTCCTGAGGTATGTACTTCAGAACCCAGTCTCAATACTCCTACTCTTATTCCTATTGATAGTATTGAACAATCTTACCAATTGCCTCACAGAGTAAATAGAGACAAACCACTTGATAAGTACTCACCAGAAGGCAAAGTTCGATATGCAATTGCCGACTATATGTTCACACACAGGCTGTCTGAATAGTGTCAAGCATTTGTGAATCAAATGGCAGAAGTTGCAATACCAAACAGAGTTGAAGAAGCTTTTAGAGAGCCCAAGTGGATAGCTACCATAAAAGTGGAAATGGAAGCATTACAGAAAAATGGGACATGGGATATAGTCTCATTGCCCAAAGGGAAAAAACCAGTAGGTTGTAGATGGATATTTGCAGTTAAACACAAGGCAAATGGGACAATTGATTGATATAAGGCAAGGTTGGTAGCAAAAGGATATACTCAAATGTATGGTGTTGACTACCAGGAGACTTTTGCTTCAGTAGCAAAAATGAACACTATTCGAGTATTGTTTTCTCTAGCTGTAAATTTAAATTGGCCTCTGAAACAATTTGATGCAAAAAATGGTTTTCTTCATGGAGATTTAGAAGAAGAAGTCCACATGGAGTTTCCTCCAGGTTGTGGACTACATAGTGGAGCTGGAAATGTGTGCAGATTACGAAAGGCTCTATATGGTTTGAAACAGTCCCCTCGAGCATGGTTTGGGAGGTTCACTTTGGCAATGGAAAAGTTTGGGTATCGGCAAT
Organism: Camellia japonica; assembly: GCA_030407325.1. Taxonomy (NCBI): domain Eukaryota; kingdom Viridiplantae; phylum Streptophyta; class Magnoliopsida; order Ericales; family Theaceae; genus Camellia; species Camellia japonica. Next base: position 5,297,991 of record JAPPVO010000014.1, on the reverse strand, counting down.
GCAACTCTGATCATACTTTGTTTATCAAACGCAGGGGTGGAAAGGTTACTTTGTTAATTATTTATGTCGATGATATGGTTGTTACTGGTGATGATACAAATGAGATTAAGAATCTTCAAAAACATTTAGCTTCTAAGTTTGAAATGAAGGAGTTGGGAAGTTTGAAATATTCTCTAGGAATTGAGGTTACACGCTCTACTAACAGTATCTGCTTGTCTTAGAGGAAATATGTTTTGGATTTATTAGCAGAAACAAGCAAGCTAGGGTGTGCACCTACAGAGACTCCAATTTTACAGAATCATCACTTAGCAATCTATCCAGATCAAGTACCAACTAATAGGGAAAGATATCAGAGATTAGTGGGAAGGTTGATTTATCTATCTCATACTCGTCCGGATATTGCTTATGCAGTTAGTGTTATGAGCCAGTTTATGCATTCGCCTAGTGAAGATCATCTAGCAGTAGTTATGCGAATATTGAGCTATTTGAAGGGAGCTCCAGGTGGAGGGTTAATATTCAAGAGACAAGCACATTTGAATGTCAAGGGATACACTGATGTAGATTGGGCAGGCAATATAACCGACAAACGCTCTACGTCAGGCTTTTTTACTTTTGTAGGAGGTAATCTGGTTGCATGGCGTAGTAAGAAGCAGAATATGGTGGCTAGATCCGCAACTGAAGCTGAGTACTGGGGAATAGCTCAAGGAATTTGTGAACTTCTCTGGTTGAGGATTTTACTTACCGAAATTGGGTTTCAACAGACTGGTACTATGGCACTCTACTGTGATAGTCAGGCGGCTCGAGCAATTGCAAATAATCCAGTCCAGCATGACAGAACTAAGCATGTTGAAGTGGATCGTCACTTAATCAAGGAAAAACTGGTTGGGAAGTTGATTGATATCCCGCTTGTGAGATCTGAAGAACAACTAACAGATATCTTAACACATGCAGTGTCCTCTAGGGTTTTCCATGACTCACTAGACAAGTTGGGCATAGGAGATATCTACGCACCAACTTGAGGAGGAGTGTTGGCGTGAGTCATGATTCCTACCTATTTAGGAATCCTTGATTTGGTAGTGTTACCTTGATTTGGTATTGTTAGGAGTGTCCATAATTAACATGATTTGTTTTTCCATTCTTAGTCCATCTTGTAATCATATATATACCTCATCTGTAGAGTGAAATATATAACAATTCTATTCCAAAGTTTTCTTTCAACTAATTATACCAAAATTCCTCGACTATTAGTGAATATTAACTTACTCCATTTATGAATCCGTATATTTTTACTCTTTCAATTATACTAGTAAAAAATTGTATAAATATGCCTTCTTATATAAGGGAAATAAGTTGATATTTGCAAATAGTTGAGGAAGATTCAGTAAAATTGTATATCGTTACTCTAGTTGAAATTATGTTTCTTTAAAAAAAAATTAATAATAATTAGAGTAATAAATTCAAAACAAGAATCTGTTTCAGAAAACAATATGCATAGATATATATGTCATGGAGGCAGAGCCAGCCAGCAGACAGCCAATCCAACAACCAACCCCACCAGAGGGTGATGCAAGGAGTTGGTATATATGGGCTGCATATATCTTTTATCTCTTTCTTTCTTTCGCTTTTTTCTTTAATAATAATAATTATTATTATAATTATTAGTGTGCATTAGCTGGCATGGAATAGCAGGTTTTGTCTCTCCCTCCCTCCTCTGCTTGTGTATATGAGAGAGAGTATAGCTTTGCCATTTTTTGCACTTAGGTACAGAGTTATTGAATGCTTTTGTTGTTCTCTTTAATGGGTAGTTTGTTTGTCTGTCTGTGTGGTTTATCTTGTGATCCCTTGGTTCCTCCTAATCACTCATTTTTTTATCAAATTATGTCACCTACTGTTAAAAAGTCCTTGTTTTGCTCTGTCTCTCTCTCCTCTCTTGTCATATGATGATTTGTCTCACTTCTTATCTTAACTTTTTTTAATTTTAACAATGTGATAATATATTAAAATTTTCTCGATAGGATATGAAATAGAGGATTAGATAGATGATTTATTTTTTCTCTCTCTCATGCCTAGATCTCTCGTATTCAAAAGCCCTTCTCTCCAGTTTCAAAATTCTCCACCTATACAATCAAATCAAATCAAATCAAATCAAAATATATTTATCTTATGATAGAAAAGTAATTTGAAACATAAGGATACTTACAAAGGCCCATGTTATTCCCTTTGAATGGAAAGCATAATTGATATCATCAAGAACCAAGAGTTAAAAATTATTTTGCTTATATGGTTCCACAATGCCCCTACATTTAGGAAAGAGATGTGAAAGGTCTAACATGGTTCCACCACCACCATAAAAAGCTTCTTACTCTGAATATGAGTACATAATAAAAATGCAATACACTTCACAACACTACTGCCAGCAAATATCTAAACCAAACATTTTTACCTTCCTAAGTTGGGAAAATTATTCAATACTTCCGGAACACTACGTGTCCATACTCCAAACCAATCATCAATTAATTAGTTTCATGTTATTCTCTCATCCCCAACATAAATCGTGGGCCCTTGTGTCTCTTCACCAATCAATTAATTAGTTCCATGTTGTTCTTCCATCCCCAACATAAATCGTGGGCCCTTGTGTCTCTTCACCAATCAAAACCTTATGGAGCACCCACTACTAAAAACAGGGCCTTTTGAGTCGATTTTTTTGAGTCGGCAAATTTTACCGTCGCAAAAAGTAGTCTTTTTGAGACGGCACAGAGTTACCGACGCAAATACCAAACCTTTAGAGTCGGCACCGTTGGCCGACACAAAAAATTAATATTTGATAGCATTATTTGAGTCGGTTGAATTTACCGACTCAAAAGATAGACTTTTTGCGTCGGCATATACCTTTTGAGTCGGCAAATTTGTGCCGACGCAAAAAATTATATCTTTTTGTGTCGGCAACAGATGCCGTAGCAAAAAAAAATATTTTATAACCAAGATATATATATTTACTTGATTATATTTAATAAATATATTATATTTAATACTCATTTCGATATTAAAAATAATAGTTAAATTTAAAGAGAATTAGTAATATAAAACTAAAAGTGATTCTAATTATTTTATTTTATTTTTATTTGGATAATAAAAATATGTAGAAATAGAATTATACAAAATTTATTTAAAAGATTAAATATAAATATGTTGTGATTGGATTAAGAAGAAAATACATAAATTAATTATGTAGAGTATTAGTATTTCTTTAATATTATTATTTTTAATTATTCATAAATAGTGTATATAGGCATAAAAAATTTAAATTAAATATGAATATTTTGATAATAAATAATTTAATGTTAAATAAAAAATTAAATATAAATTAATATTAAGACATCAATCAGATCGATAAAAAATAAAAATAAAAATAAAAAAATAAATTTAATTTGTGCGATACATGTAATTAAGCACATTCTGCTTTATTTATTTGTATATCAAGATAATTTGTTTGAATATCATAATAATGAAATTATAATTATATGTATATATATTTATAGATATACTTTTATATTAATATTGAGTGTATATACTATAAATAATAAATATCTCAAATAATATCTGAAAGAGGTAGAGTGGTGAAGTGGATTTAGTGCAGTGAGTTTGGGTCCGGTCAAAGCTTCCAAATGGAGTGGGTTCGAAACTTGGGAGGCGCCTCAATAAGAGAATTATGGGTTAAATTTCTTAAAACATTGAACCACTTTTTGAGTCGGCAAGCTGCCGTCTCAAAAAAATAAAACTTTTTGCGTCGGCAGATTGCCGACTCAAAAACATTTACGACCCCACCATTTTCGACCCTTGAGTTGCCGTCGAAACGCCGTCGCAAAAACGTTTTTGAGTCGGCAAATGTGCTATTTGCGACGGCACTCTGCCGACTCAAAAGCCCTGTTTTCTAGTAGTGACCACGTGTCCATACTCCGGAAGTATTGAATAATCACCCCCCTAGTTGGGTGTTCCCCCATTATTCGTTTGGGGAATTGTTAGTTTAGTAGGCTATTTTACTTTTTGACTATTTTAATAAGTTAAAATTTTTGTATTTGAAAAGGTGGTTGAATTTTTTTGTGATTGAATGTGATATTTGTAAGGAAAAAAAAATGAAATAATTATGAATTTGATGTGATATTTTGTTTTATTGACTATTTTAACCTGTTTTATCTTTTTTTTTGTACATTTTAACAAAAAAAAAGGTCAAAAACCTACTTGCCAAACAACGCCACTCAAATGAACAATTTCTGAATAGTTGATAAGATTAAAATTCCAGCATCTGCACCACAATAACTTTCATATGTTATCACTGAATCCAAGACACCAACACAACATGAATTGCTTATGTTAGCACTGCATGGATAGTAACAGTATTGAGAGTTAAAAAATATATACATATAAACCTCTCATAAAGCTAAAGAAAAAACATCACATCTCATGTTCTTTTTAATCTCTTAAAAAAAAAAAAAATATCATAAAAATAATCTTGTCTAGCGACTAAACGGCAATCTAATAGGTAAAATTACCATTAGTCTGAGACAAGATTCTAATTCCAACTGATCTAAATTAAAACAGTTGTAAAACAGATTCTAAGGTTAGCTCAAGCAGGATCGACATCCTTTTGCTTGGAGCAAATGCTTGGCCTGTACCCCTTTTCCAGCATCTTCTCAACTTCCTCAAATGGCAATCCTTTCGTCTCCGGTACAAGGAAAAATATCGCTATTAGTCCCAGAAACGAAAACCCGGCAAAAAGCAGGAATGTGCCTGCAGAGCCAACTGCCTCAGTTAAAGTTAAGAATGTCTCACTGACGAGCAGATTTGAAATCCAGTTACTAACTGCTGCTATCCCTCCTCCGATGCCTCTGTATCTCAACGGGTATATCTCTGAGTTCACAATCCACGGTACTGTTCCCATCCCCGGTGAGTACATTATGATGTACAATCCCAGAAGTAGGACTGCTAAAGCCCCGAATTTGGTTGGACAGCCTTTCGTGTACCATGTACGATGTTCTGTGCGGCAGGCATCTCTCGTAGCATCGGTTGCAGCCAAGCATGCTCCCGGAAGATACTGATGAAGGGGAAAGTACATTAGTAAAGTCGCAATTGGTAACGTTTACGGATTAGTGTATACAAAACACGTTTATACTTATTTTTGGTGTGTATACATCGATGTGTTTCAAAATTTTGTTTTGAAAACAAGTGAGAGCAGGTGTTTGCAGGTGGTTATCGTTAGGGGATGGTGGCCGAAGGTCATTGCTAATCATCGGAGGTAGTGGCTATAGATCGTCTTCGGTGGAAAGATTGTTGCTGAAGGTGGTCTTCAGTGGTTGGTTGCATAAAGCCAGAAGTAGTTGCCGGATGTGATGGCCAAAGGTGGTTGCCGTTAACAAGAAAGAGGTGGTGGCCGGAGGTTGCTGACAGCGGTACTAGAGCGGGTTGCCGGCAACAGTGGCTTGATGTTGGAGGTGGCCGGATGTGGTGGCTGGCAGTGGTGATAGGCTGGGGGGTGGTGGCAGGGTGAGAAAGGTAGGAATGAACAAAAAAAACTTGTTTTCAAAACAAGTGAAAATAAATTTTTTTATTACAGTAATTTAATAAATCGTGTAAACTATAAATCTTGTAAACTATTTTATAACTTTTTACAGTTTTTACTTAGAATTTTCAAAACTTCTGTAAATGTAAACAAAAAACTGTGAACATAAACATCTCAATGGTAATCAACATTTGTTAGGATGACAAAACATGAATGTTCAAATAGATTGATTCATTGAAGGAGTTAAAAGAAAAAAGAGGGCAATGAATCAAAACTTACTTTGTTAGGTGAATTAGCACAAAATGCACAGTCTGATGCTGCTTTCAAACATTTCGTACAACTCCAAGATGATGCATCCTGTGCTGACAAATAACTTGAACACGTAGAGTTCCCGCCAAATCGCGTGGATTCGAACCTACTAATTGGTGGAGAGTGAACAGAAGCTTGGAAGAACACAACCGATAAGGCCACGAGGCAGACAATAATCCCAATCATCGACAAAATCATCAACCTCCTCCTCCCATATCTGTCAACAGTAACCATACTAACAATTGAGCCAAGAGCATTGAGACCGGAAGTGATGAGAGAGAGAGCTAAAGCAGTCTTGTTTGAAGCGTAACCGGCCAGTTGAACTATAGTTGGACTGTAATACATGACAGTGTTTATACCCACAAATTGCTGAGCCACTTGAACTGTGATCCCTGCGTAGAGGCCTCTCCTAACCACATCGTTTTTCCAAGCACTCTTTATTTTTGAAAACATGCCATCCCCGATGGCAGCTTCCTCCACCTTTTCAGCTTCAACCGATGATTGTAAGGCTTTCATTTCTTCTTCAACTTCGTTAGCAGGGTAGATCTTCTCTAAGATGGCCTGGGCCTCGTGTACCTTATTCTGATTATCAATTCAAAGGACAAAACTGTTATCCAAATTGCATGAAACGGCAAGTCTGTTTATAAGTCCATCAAGGTTCAAACTAATATGTACAGTATGTACATTCAAAAAAGAAAAAAAGAAAAAAAAAATGATGAGGAATTAAAAAAGAAAGAAGATGAGATCTTTCTTTTATCACTTAGGAGCCATTTGAGTTGAAAGTCTCATGCACGGTTTTGAATGAGATAAACAAGTGAGGAATTCTCTTTTTGACTCTGACTCTCCCAATCCAATGGTTGCTTGGATGGCGAGCAAAGGCAATTGAACACGATGTAATCAAACTTTTCATCACCCAACTCTGAACACGATGTAATCAAACTTCTGCCCATTTATGAAGTGGAAAAAGTAGGAATAGCATAAAATTGCATACTGATGTATTACCTGTCTATAGAGCCATCTAGGAGACTCAGGAAGTAACAGCATCAGTATAAACTGAACAAGAGCAGGAACACCGGCAACCCCTACCATCCATCGCCAGGTACCTGGTGCCTGAAACACATTCATTTGGAGGGATTAACATTAACACAATCAATAAAATAAATTAAAAAAAAAAAAAAAAGGAGTTACAAAAATCAAAGGAGATAATCAATTTTCACACCTTTGTGAATGCGAGGTTGATGAGATACGACAGGAACTGTCCTCCGGTGATCAGCAAACCATTTGTGCTGACAAGTGCTCCCCTAATTCTAGCAGGAGAAGCTTCTGAAATATAGAGAGGTGAGGTCATGGAAGCCATTCCAACTCCAAGACCTACAAGTATTCGTCCAATAATTATCACCCAGGGAGCCGGAGCAACAGCCATGACTATTGCACCGATAAAGAACAGAACATCAGCCATAAGAATCGATTTTCTCCTCCCAAACTTGTCGTTCATCCATCCACCAAAGGCTGCGCCAATTATAGCTCCTGCAACTGCCATGCTCACAATGGTTTCCTGCAGATTGAGGAAGGTATACGATAAATCATCACATAAAAGAAAGATATGAATTGAGAATGATTTCAAGAGAGATCAATTGAAATGTGTAAGGAATTAACTTGCCTGTAGCCATGTCTTCCTATCGACAGATTTGAAGTCATCCCGGATGTACAGCAGGGCACCAGAAATAACACCTACAACCCACAAAAGAATTCTAATGTAGAACATGCAGCTTAAGTATTTTTAGAACTTTGGGAGCAGCAAGAGTCAAAGCAGGATTGCAATGGGTACAAGGGTATAATGTCATTTTTCTATACTTGAAAAGTTTTGTTTTGTCAGTTACGTGGTCTAAAAGACTCTGATTTCACTAGGTTTTTTTTCTCAAATGTTTCTTTAGGATTCTAGTACCAAATTTGAACTTAACTCAAATTTAAACTTCTCTCCTATAAATTTAAACTTCTCTTATAAGCTTAGCTCGTGTTACCATCATCCCAAAAGAAAAAAATGAATGGAAAAACCTTGTATTACCGGTGTCATAACCAAATAGGAGCCCTCCAATGCCGGCTGATAGAGCAAGTCGCATTATGTATGGTGTTTTCCAACTTGTCCGCCAGCATTCTGTGAATTCTGTTTTATCCGGTTTGCCACCCCCTTCCATCTAATTCGGGTCGTTGAGATAAATTTATCACCGAACTTCTGCTCAAGAAATTTTTTTTGAAGAAGATAGAAGAACAATGCAGAAGAAATATTTGATGTATTAAATCAAAGTGAACCTGCAAGAAAAATTAAAGACAGCATCACAGTATTGAAGCCTATACACCATTAGTGAGCAACATGATCAGCATATACAATAATCAGAAAATTGGATATGATCAATCACATAAAAACCAGTATCAAATTCTTTGTAAAACACATAATTGAATAAAATTATCGAATGTAACCATAGACGGAAATTCGTTCCAATAAAAGAATAAAATAATAGATCAGATTATACAAAAATAATATGGAAGAAGAATGAATTGTGCAGTAACGTATTCCTTAAAATTCAACGAAAAATTAGGGAAAAAATAGAAAAAAGAAAATCATTAAACACATTGCTGGGAATTATGAAGAAGCATTCAATCAAAAAATATGTGGGCATGCATCTATAAACATAGATAATTTCTCCATGGTTAACCATACTCAATTCTCTTCAAACAAAAATATAAAAAAAAATCTCTGCACTGATTTTAGGCAAATCTCAATTCAGTTGCGATTAACAATACTTTTACAAGAATGGAATGAAATCAAACCCATCAAACAAGAAGTACAGTTTCTTTATCTAATTTAGATCATCCCAATTGTTCATTAAGTTTGTTGAATTTACAATGCAACCCATCAACACCATATAAACTATTTTGATCACATGCAACACAATCCAAAAACTAAAACAAAAGAACAGAAAAATAGATAAGAGTGTTTTTCAAAGCAACAATTGCCTTCTTGAAATTTTACTTCCAAAAAAAAAAAAAAAAAAAAAACACCTTTCAGTGAAACATCATTACCTTGAGAAGCTTCCCTCTTTCTCCTCCTCCTCTGCTTCTTCCTCTCTGTTTTTTAGATTTACTCAAACCCTTTACTCTTCTTATTATGATATATCTACACATATTTATTGAGATTTTTTTTTTTTTTTTTTTTTTTTTTTTGCAGTTAATGAGGATAAGACTTCGTTTGAATTTATGTTTGCGACCCACATCAGAATCCAGCAATGCCCTTGGAATCTATGATTGGACGGTCTGATCATAATTGTGTTGTGTCTAAGGTGGGCCAACATATTATCCTACGTTGATTCAAATAGTTGAATACTGCGCATGTTTGATTGGATGGATTAGAGTATAGGATTGAGATTATTAATTCGTGGGCCTAATTATTCTATGTTTGTTTTAGTATTTTGGTTTAGGATTATTAATCCAATGGATAATTAATCATGTTTGATTAGGTGGATTAGAGTATGGGATTGAGATTATTAATTCGTGGGCTCAATTATTTTATGTTTGTTTTAGTATTTTGGTTTAGGATTATTAATCTAATGGATAATTAATCTATTAAATTTGTAGAATTATTAGTAATGAGATAGGTATAAGATTATTAATCTAATAAATATTAATTTAATTAGATAATAAATACTACACTAATTTAATAAAATTATTAATAATTCACTATTAGTATTGTAAATCAACAATGATGTTAGGAAACAAATATATAGTCCAATTATGTAGTTTGACTAATACAAGTTGTTTCCTTTTGGAACTCGAAGTCAGCATAAAAAAGTGGAAATTATTGCATGTCAAGGTGGATAAATCTTTGGGATTACTTTACATGGTGAATATTTAGAAAAAAATATTTTTAAATTAGTTAAAAGCTTTATAAATTTTAAAAGTTATGATCATAAATTTGTAATTGATTTTTAAAGGTGTCACTGACGTGTAAATTTTCCTAAATCTTTATGTGGCTGTGTTATATTTTGATTTGAATTTATGGTTATTAATTAATTCTACGAATCTAAAATATTTATGAAAAGTTTTCAACAATACTGATGCAGTGGATCTTTCATAATGAATAAAGAGTTTCATTCTATTATTTAGCAATTAAGGAGTATTTTGAAAATTTTTTTTTTTTTTTTTTTTTTTTTTAAGTGTACAAAAGTAGAGAGATATTGTTTGGTTAGCTTTTGAGAGAGTTGTTTTTTAATTTTTTTTTTTTTTAATTTTGTTTGGTCTGTGATTTTTCTCAAAAAATTTCTAAAATCATTCTCTCTCTTACATATCAATCAATTACTTTTTTTCTCTCCTTCTCAATTATTTTTTCTCTCTCACACACATCTATTCAATTATAACAAAATATTAAATATCACAAACTTCTAAACTACTTTCAAAATATATAACCAAACAAACCAAAAAAAATTCTAAACTCTCTCCTCAATTTTTTTTTTTGAAAATCACTCTCTCAAAAACAAACTAAACACACCGATATGACCCAAAAAAATTAAAAAGTCAAAAAATCGACTTTTAACAAGCTTGCCAAAATAGCCTTAAGTGTCTACACTGCTGGGAATTATGAAAAAGCATTCTATTCTATCAAACAAATATATTATATATGGGCCTGCATCTATAAACACGGATAATTTCTCCATGGTTAATAATACTCTATTCTCTTCAAAAAAATATAATAAAATTAAAAAAATAAAAAGCTCTCTTCAGATTTTAGGCGAATCCCAATTGTGATTAAAAATACTGTTACAAGAATGGAATTAAATCAAACCCATCAAACAATAAGTACTGTTTCTTTATCTAATTTAGATTATCCCAATTGTTCATTAAGTTTGTTGAATTTACAATGCATTAACACCATATAAACTATTTTCATGACATGCAACACAATCCCAAAAATAAAACAAGAAAAGAAAAGAAAAGAAGATTGGATAGAATGTTTTTCAAAGCAACAATTGGCTTCTTGAAATTTTACTTCCAAAAGCCCCAAAAAAAAAAAAAAAAAAAAAAAAAAAAAACACTTTTTAGTGAAACATCATTACCTTGAGAAGCTTCCCTCTTTCTCCTCCTCTTCTGCTTCTTACTCTGTTTTTTTTTTTTTTTCAAAAAAAAATAATAATAATTTACTCAAACCCTTTACTCTTCTTATTATGATATACACATATTTATTGAGTTGGAATGCTAGTTTTGGACTTTTCACATTACCGTTTTGGAGAAATTAACAATGTGCACCATTTTAAATGATGCACATTATAAAAAAAAGAGTAAATTACCAATAGATCCTACTTTGGAGACTTATTACTCAATAGGTCTTACTTTGGAGATTTATTACCCATTAAGTCCTATTTGATATAATTTATTAAGTGATAAAGATAAATTTATCAGTCTTTTTTTTTTATGAATAATTTTATAGTGATAAATTTATCAGTCTCTTTGTTTTATGAATAAATTTTTAGTGATAAATTTATCACTCTCTTATTTTTATAGTGTTAAATTTATTAGTTAGGACCTGTAGGTAAATAAGTCTAGTTAACAGGACTAATTGGTAAGTACCCCTAAAAAAAATTATAATTTTTTATAATGAATGTTATGATTGTTTGTAATGTGTGTTATAATATTTTGTAATAAAGTTAATAAATAGTGAAGTTATGATGTACACTCTAAAATTAAGAATGATAATGTTAATGATATTTTGTAATTTTTGTTATGACACTTTGAGATTTTGTTATGATATTTTACAGTGAAAAAAGTTATGACTTTTATAATTAAAAAGTTATGGCATTTTGGATTTAAATTATGAAATTTTATGAAAAATATATAAAAAGCATACCATATACACCTTTTTTAGGGTGCACATCGTAACATCTCCCTATTATTATTTTTTTAAAATTTCTATGAAAAGAAAATTTCTATGATTATTCACCCAAAAAGAAAATTTCTATGAAAAGTTTTGACAGTTAATGGGGATAATAAATACAAAAAAGTTAGAATTTGAGAACAAAATTTATCCAGAAATGGATATGTGTGGTGAAAATTTTATTGATAAAGTATAAGGATCACATATGAAATCAATCTTAATCATTGATATCAAATTCTGAATAATTTTTGAATTTTTATGTTTGGATCCGTAGCATTACTATAATAAATATTCCCTCTGTTTCAAAATATTAGTCTCTTATTTCATTTTTTATTGTCCCAAAATATCAATTCATTTTTAAAAATGAAGGACTAAAATCTTTTAAATTCATTAATATTATTTGAAGTGTAATAATTATACTACTAAAAAGTAATTTTAAAAAGTTAATATTATTGAAGTGTAATAATTATATCACCAAAAAAAATTAAATTTCCCAAAAGAACTAATATTTTGAGATGAATAATGTTATATACACCAATTGATATATTAATTAGTGTATTAGCAAATGATATAACATAATTTTAGAAGTTTTGAATAATTATAATTTATGTAATAGGTGAAATCAATAATAATGTCATAATATATATTAATAATTGCTTATAGGCCTCGCTTGGTGTAGCTGTTAAAACATATTATAGATTATAACTTAACAGATTATAAATTATGACTTTAATCAGAAGTTGTTAATCTATTTGGTGTAACTGTTAGATTATAAATTTAAGTTGTTGAATAGTGTTTGTTAAATAAATTGTAAAGTAACTTTTTCAATTAATTTTTATTTTTTATTATTCACTACTTGTCTACATTTCTCATAAAAAATATAATAATAATTTATAATCCATTTGGGTCTTTTTCTATTTTTAAAAAAATAAAAAATAAAAAAATCTAAGAGTATAATCGTAAATTAATATGTCCACAGCAGAAGCTAATAAACAGAAACAAGGTTGAGCACTTTCTTAAAATCAACTTTTTTGAATTAAAATAAGTTCTTAGAATCAGAAACTATTTTAAATAAGTACAGTCAAATAATTCAAAATAATTTTTTCAAAGTTAAAAATTATAAATTAACTCAAAAAAATCTAAACAAACACCTCCATGACACCACCGTTTTGAGATTATGGATAAGTCATAGGAATCAGATATGGCTTTGTTGGAATTTATGTTTAGGACCCATATCGGAATCCATCAAGTAATGCCGGGCCCGTTTATTTTCGGAGATAGAACAGAGAGGATTTATAGTGAGGGGATTAATAGTGAAGGGATTGTTAGTGAGAGGATTAATAGTAAAGAATTGTTAAATTATTTTTATATAAAATAATAAAACAAATAAAAAAATATAAAAAATTAAACGTTAATATTTTAAAAAAAATTCTCAATATATAAAAAATATAAAAAATAAAAAAATTTCTAATCCCTCACTATTTTTCTAATACCATCTCTATCTCCTCCTTACCTATCCCCCTTCCAAGGGGACTACTAATACCAAGGGATTGATAGTCCCCTCTCCATCTCTCAAAACAAACACCCCATTAGTAATACCAAGGGATTAGTAATCCCAATCCCCTTTCTATAACCCCAAACAAACGGTCTATGATTGGACGGTGATCTTCATTGGGTTGTGTCATATGAAACAAATACATAGCTTTGGCAAGTGGTTTACTAGTTGGGACTAAAAATATATATGGGCAAATTACATTAATAATTTTTATAGTTTAGAATTTGTGTTATTTTAATTTTTAATTTTTAATTTTTTAATTGTGACACATTTGACTCAAAATTTTAAATTTTGTTTCAAATAAGGACAATTAAAAATATCATTATTTAATTTTAAGGGCAAAATAGTCAATTTAATAAAATATAAACTAATTTAATAAAAATAAATATCAAAAAAATATTTTTAATTTTTAAAAAATTATTTTTATCCACCAATGATAAAATTATGTAAAATTGATAAAAATTAATAAAAATTACATGATTAATTTTTAAAAAATAATTTTACATGATCATTATCCAAACACATAATGAAAATTAATTTGGTAAAAAAAATAAATGTCTAAAAGATTTATCAATTTTACATAATTTTATTTTTAGTAGGTAGAAATAATTTTTAAAAATTCAAAAATATTTGTTTAATATTTATTTTTGTCAAATTAGTTTATAGTTTATCAAATTAACGATTTTACCCTTGAAAAATCTAATGATATCTTCAATTGTCCTTATTTGGAACAAGATTCAAAATTCATGGTCAAATGTGTCACAATTGAAAAGTCATGGACCAAAGTAACACAATCCCCAAACTATAAGGACTATTAGTGTAATTCACCCAATATATATATATATAAAGATAAAATATTATATTTAAATTATAATTATTTTATTTTTTATTTACAAAAATTAGAATATCAAAAAAATTTAATTTTTTTTTCCAAATAAAACTAATTTGGCCAAATTAAATTAGTTAAAAAATCAAAAAAAATTAGACTACTCAAACAAATACATTGCTTTGGCAAGTGGGTTTACTTATAGTTGGGACTAAAAAAAATATATATATATATATATAAAGATAAAATAAATTAAATAAGTTAATAAGATAATATATTATATTTAAATTATAATTATTTTATTTTTTATTTTAAAAAATTAAAAGATCAAAAAAATTTAAATTTTTTTTTCAAATAAAATTAATTTAGCCAAATTAAATTAGTTAAAAAATCAAAAAAATTAGACTACTCAAACAAAGTTGTGGTCAATGGTAGAGGTGAGCAACGGATATATCGAGCCACCTAAACCGACCAAACTGAACTAATTCGTCGCATTTTGAACAGATGCGTGATGACAAGCGGACGGTTGCGGATTAATTTTTTCCAATCGGCCTAATTTTGGACAGGTGGTGGATTTAAGATTCATTTGAACGCAACTGAACCGCCAAACCGCGAGCACCCTTAGTAATTTATAAGACTTTGTGTTTTCAATTTGTTTAGATATTCAATTCGTGTTTTTAATTGAAAAAAAGTTTAAATATTCTGTTGAAAAAGAATTTTCAACTTGAATATATTTTTTGAATTGAAAAAAATAAATGTATTATTTATCTATATTTTTTGGTTTTTAAATCTAACTTTAAAAATAATAAATTGAAAAGATGATATATGCTAGTTGATTTTTGTTTTAAAAAAAAAGATATAGATGTAACAATACAGAGACATACAATCTGTACTGCTCTGTTCATGGTTTTGGTGGTTTAAATTGTTTTATATTTTAAGAATCACATATATTGTGATAGTTTATGTGGATGAGGTATGTTGTAATTGTAATATATAGATGAGAGATGCAGTGATTGTAATATTCTAAAGTTTTAAACTTTCTTTCTTTGAACGAGGCATGCAATAATTGTAATACTTTTTTAAGTCATTAATTATAATATTTTTTTTTTTTAGGAAGTACATAAGTTGAATCATATTGAAAATTTATAAAATTTTAAACTACCAAATTAATTCACATTCATCTATTAAATTTATTCAATTCACATCTACCGAATTGACGGACAGATGCAAATTTATTTTTTCTAACTAATCTAACGGATTGAAAATTTCGTAATCCCAACCCACACGCAGCACTCCTAGTCAATTGTGGTAATGTGTTTGACTTCTGTTGAACTCAAAGTCAGCATAAAAAGGTGAAAATTATTGCATGTCAAGGTGGATATATTACCCCTCTAAAAAATAAAATAAAAATAAAAAGTGGATATATATTTAAAAAATTCAAATTAATTATAAATTTTATAAATATTAAATAAAATCATAAATAATAAATTTGTAATTAATTTTTAAAGGTACTATTAACCTGTAAATTCCCCTAAATCTTTATGTGGTTGTGTTAAATTTTGATTTGAATGTATGATTATTATTAATTGATGATACAAATGTAAAAAATTTATGAAAAGTTTTCAACAGTACTGAATTTAATAGGATGAAGTGGATCTTTCGTAATAAATAAAAAGTTTCATTCTAAATTTTTTTATTTTGATAAAGATTAATGATTTGTCCATTGAATTTGTCCGATTGAATTTTCAAAAAGAAATTCATTCAAACGAATTCAAACTAAATAAATTTTATGGATGTAACGATACTATATGAATACTATCTGATAAAATTTATGCATTTCAATATTCGGGATCGACTCAGACATGTTAGGTAAGTTTATTTTTTATATTTCAAATATAGTTTTTAATTACTAATGCACCCTACTAGATTTAGAACGACGTCAAATTACTGTCCCCACCACCATCAGTCCTAATTGTTGCATTCCCGCTACCACCACGATGACAATTACCTTTCTTTTCTTTTTTCGTTTTTGTTTTTATTTTTGTTTTTGCTTTTGTTTTTGTTTTTTTTTTTTTTTTTTGTGGGAGGGAATTGAAAAAATAAATTAGCAAGGACAACCCATATTGATATTTTTGCTATATTTCATGGGAAAGAAACAAGAAATCCTATTTGAGAATTTAAATTCAATTTCGAATTAAAACATAATACTCAAAAAACAGAAGAAGAAAAGAAGAAACAACTGAAAATAGAACTTTTCTCTCACCAATTAATTTTTTTTCAACTCTTCCCTGTGATCTCTTTCTTTCTTTGTTTCTTCCCAAATTGGGTTCTTTCTTGTGTCCTATGCATAAACTGCGATTGATACAAAAGTCCCTCTATTTACTAAATTAATAATAACTAAGTAGATTAGTGTGAAAACCCCACATTTAATTATTTTTAAAAGAAAATAAATTAATTAATTTTGTCTACAGTCTATCTGAATTGTATATTAGTGTAAAAGTTAGTTTTAAATTGACTCAATTCAATCACTAACAAAGACATTATTAAGAATAATAATTTTGTGGGTGTTCAATATTTGTTATTTATAAATTATTTTAATTAGGATTCAATATAATAATTATTCTTACTAAATACCTTAGTTAAAAATCTTAGTGTATCAATTTTCAGAAACCCACACAAATACAAAAAAAAAAAAAAAAGGGAATCAAACCTTTGCAGAAATTTGGTGGAGGCTTTCCACATGTTGATTTGCATGCTTGTTTAGGGAAGAAGAGCTAATGATGCTCTTGGAATTGAGAGAAAGAAAACTTAGAATGAAGAGAAAGAAAGAGAGAGAGAGAGAGAGAGAGAGAGAGAGATTTGTGCAACAAGTATTGTATATATATATATATATATATATGCATGCAAGCCTTCATTGTCTAGAGGATGCATGCAAGCATTCGGTGAGAAAAAAAAAAAAAGAAAAGAGAAATCCCTGAAGCAACCAAGCTTAGTGATAGGAGAGGAAGAAGAGTAGGAGATTAAGGAAGCCAAAATTCTCAACCATTTTGTCACCCTATTACTAAGTAAGAAAACCCTCTAAACCCTCTCATTTCTTTTTATTAGTGAAATTTTCAGATTACTTTCTTGTGATTAAAATGACTACTCATAAATAGAAATTTTATATATATAGGAATTTTGTGATGAAAATAGTCTGTTTTGAATCT
The DNA here is from genome assembly GCA_030407325.1 of Camellia japonica. Taxonomy (NCBI): domain Eukaryota; kingdom Viridiplantae; phylum Streptophyta; class Magnoliopsida; order Ericales; family Theaceae; genus Camellia; species Camellia japonica. The sequence goes on along the minus strand of JAPPVO010000014.1, from coordinate 5,280,615 downwards.
GCCAGAATGTTGCCCGAATTTTTAGACAATTTTATACTCAAAATTTCGAGATGATTTCTTCTACAAAGTTGTTGATAATGATGTCTAGTTCATCCAGGAATTTTGGCAACAATTTTTGAGCTTTCTACGAATTTATACAAATTTTTAACTAAATCTGAAATTGTGATGAAAATAGTCTGTTTTGAATCTGCCAGAATATTGCCCGAATTTTTAGACAATTTTATACTCAAAATTTCGAGATGATTTCTTCTACAAAGTTGTTGATAATGATGTCTAGTTCATCCAGGAATTTTGGCAACAATTTTTGAGCTTTCTAAGAATTTATACAAATTTTTAACTAAATCTGAAATTGTGATGAAAATAGTCTGTTTTGAATCTGCCAGAATATTTCCCGAATTTTTAGACAATTTTACACTCAAAATTTCGAGATAATTTCTCCTACAAAGTTGTTGATAATGATGTCTAGTTCATCCAGGAATTTTGGTAACAATTGTTGAGCTTTCTACAAATTTATACAAATTTCTAACTAAATCTGAAACTGTGAGACAGATTTTACCATGTATTTGAAAATTTATTTAAAATTCTATACTAAGCCAAATCTGGTAATTTCTAACTAAAAGATGAAATTTGAGAAGTCTAGTTTCATGATAAATTTTTAGATTATGGGTTTGATCTATAAATTTAAGCATGGCATTAATATAAGGAAATGTGACAAATATGTGTCATAAAGACCCTTGGAATTTTTAAGAATTATTTATAATTTATTTTTGAAAAATGCTTTCTGAAAAATGACCATAACATGTTTATTGAGTATTCTGTAGATTGATAGAATTTTAGAGTTGTATAAGTAATGTATTTATAATTTTATTTGCAAGATATATATTTTGAAAATTTTTCTGGACAGGATAAAATCATCACTTTAATGTTGTGCTAGTCTAATTTAGTAAATCAAAAATTTGTGCATGTGTGTATTTATGGTTTATTTCTTGTATCTAAGTTATTATGTTCATACCATGGTTTTAAGTAATTGTCTACTAAATTTTGTACATTGAACTATTATTGTGTGACATGCATAATGTTTTATGTTGGGAGTTTTTCTTTAGTTTGTATAATGTTATTGGTAATTGAGATTTGAATAATTTGTGTTTAATATATAAATTAACCAAAATGATTAACGGTATATAATAAGTTACTGATAAATGGTTAATACCGGGTATTCAGGGTAAGCCCTGGTTTTTAATAAGTTTTAAGTAAATTGTGTCGCGAAACCCTAAGATGGCACGAGACTTATTTGAACCCTTTTCGGTATTCTATTTTGGAATAAGGGTGGATGTGCCGGTGGCACACAGGGAGGTTACGTACCCCTGGCAGACCATTTCCTTGGGGCAGACCACGGATGCCACTACTTGGGTATATAACTCCGAACGTGGGCATCCCTGGTGGTTACGGTTGGTAACACTTAAATATTTGACCAAGGGAGGGTTTCAAAATAACCGTTGCCATGCTTAGTGGTTGGTAAGTTAAATCTCTTTGGTGAGATTTCGAGTGTCACCTAAGTTATTAAAATTATTTGAATTATTTTATTGGTTGTAATTTATGTTTACAATTATATTATTATCCCGTGTTTATAATCTCATTATTTTCTCTCAAAAAGAATGGTAGGTTGGTTATATTTTCTTATTGTGTTGCAAAACTCATGGCATATATTTTGTTGCCCTGGCGTTTCATGCCAGAATATGTCGAGAAAAGGACTGAGGCTGAAATTGGAGCTACTGCTAATATCGAACCGTGGCTAACTTAGAGTCAAGATTTTATCAAAATAAAATCCTGTTATTTCTTGTATTAGTATTTAACTATGTTGTGATATTGTGTGTGAACTTGTAGTTTTATTTTGTTGTTGGACTTTGACTATGTAAGAATTTAAAATTTCCTAATTAGTAGTTAAAATTTTATCTGACAAGTTATTGTTATTTAAAGTCTTATGATGTCTTAAAGAAAAAAGAAAAAAAAAAAAAATTTTTTTGAGGCGTCACAATTAGTATTTTGAGAGTGATTTACTCCTAACAAAACACTTGCCTCAATCAATCCTACTTTAATTTGGATAACAAGACCCAAAAAAAAAATATAAAATATAAATAAATAGAGCAATACTACATCTACTTAAAATCTTACAAACAATCCTACAGAAAGCATTCAAGTCCAAATATCGTTGGAGTTTTAAATATTTTTTTTTTTTTACAACCAATTACATTTGACCATTTGTATTTTTAATAAGATTGTTAGAATGCGTAGAATTATTGAAAAAGATAATAATAATAATAATTGAAGATATGTTTTTCTTTATCATCATCTTAATTTTGTTCAAATTAGGATGTGAGGAGAACAACCGGACATGGGATGCTGTTGTGACTCCAAGTTAAGGCTTGCTGTGAATTCTCGTAGAGGCTCATATCGAGTCTTTTTCAATAATCTAAACCCTTCATATTGTAAGGTTTGTCGAGCATATCATTTATGTTAAAAATCAAGTTAATTAGACATTCATAGGCCCATGATCGAGTCCTAATTGGTTTTAAAAAATTATAAAAATAATATTAATCATTTATTTTTTTAAAAACAAATGTTCTCTTATTATAGGGCTTTAGATTTTCAAGCAACTTGATTTTTTACATGGATGATTTACTCAACAGACCTTACAATATGAGTGGTTCAGATTAAAAAAAAAAAAAAAAACACCCCTTGAAATAGGCCTCCATCAGACTCACAACAAGCTACATCTCCATTTCTAAGAAGAACCAACCTCTTATCACTATCACTGGCCACTACATTCAACCATCCCCACCTCTAACTATTCATCTTTCCCTCCACTGACCATTGTCTTTCTCCCCACCTCCGACCAACGTTGTTGGTGATGTCCTCCGACAACCACGTCTCTCCATTAATAACCTCCTTCGATTGCTGCCAACTATCCCCACTTTGTGGCAACTAGCTTTGGCCACCACTTTCCACCAACTGTTACCAGAAACTACCTTTGACTACCACCTTTGGCAATCGATAATTACCTTTAAACACTTAAACATCTTGTGGTTGGAAATTATATTTAGACATTGCCAATTTCTTCTAATTGACAACAATCACCTTCAACACTTGTTAGAGATCATCTCCGAAAGTTGACAGTCGCCTCTAATTACTATTTTCTGTTAGGGAAAATATATGATTTCTCACAAGTAAATCAATCAATGAGAATAAAAATTAATGCGGAAAAATTAAATCAGAAGCAACACAAGAATTTTTACGTGGTTCCCTCAATGTGAGATACGTCCACGGGATCGAAATCTGATTCCACTATCAACCAAATAAGTTTCCAAACGATTACAAACGAGAGACGAATGGTCTCACAAACCATCCTTAGGTGAATTCCAAATAATCACAAATAAACAAGAGGAAAGACCTCACCAAATAGATAAACCAAAATCTTCAGAAACCAAAGTTGTAGAAGACCCAAAATAATACTCCAAATCAACCCACACAAAGCAGCCGAATATTCACACCAACAGTAGCCGAAAATCAAGAATTGATTCCACCAAATTTCACCTAAGCACTATCTCACCAATCAATTGATCAAAAAGTGTTGCTGCTGCTTCACTCAACTTCGGGAAAAACAAATATAATTAGGCCACTGTTGACTCTCTCCGAAAACAAAGCTATATATATATGTAAAATCTTGGATTTGTTGTATCAAACCCTAGTTGTTACCAAACTAAATTAGGTCTCCACAAATTAGATATAATATATAAAAATATATTATAACTAATACCAAACCAAATTAAACTCTTTAACCAAAACCAATTGGGTCTCAAACTCCAATAAGGAGGTATACCTAACAATTCTCCCCCTACCAACTTAGGTGGAGATATCAACCATACTTGCCAAAGTTCGACACTTTAAATGTTTGTCCCTCAACAAAGTCTTAGTCAACATATCTGAAATATTATCATCTGTGTGAACCTTTTCGAGTTGTAACAATTTCGAATCTAACACATCACGAATCCAATGGTATCTCACATCAATGTGTTTCGATCTCGAATGAAAAGTAGAATTTTTACTCAAGTGAATAGCATTTTGACTATCACAATAAAGCACATATTTTTCTTGCTTCAAACCCAACTCTTTCAAAAATTTCTTCAACCATAACTCTTCTTTGCAAGCTTCCGTAATGGCAATAAATTCAGCTTCGGTAGTTGAGAAAGTAACACATTTTTGTAATTTAGATTGCCATGCCACAGCTCCCCCTGCAAAAGTCATCAAATACCCGAAGTAGATTTCCTAGAATCTGTCAGAATCTGTGAACCCATCAAGCACCGGCTTACCATCTCCAAAACACAAACATACCTTCGAAGTCCCTCGAATATATCTCAGAATCCATTTTACCGCTGCCCAATGTTCTTTACCTGGATTAGAGAGAAACTGACTCACCACACCAACGGCGTAAACAATATCCGGCTTTGTACAAACCATGGCGTACATCAAAGAACCAACTGCTGAAGCATAAAGAACTTTTAACATCTCCTCTTTGTCTTTCTCACTTGTAGGACATTGATTCGAACTAAGCTTGAAGTGACCCACAAGTGGATAACCAACCGGCTTTGCTTTATTCATGTTGAACCTCTCGAGAACTTTCTCAATATAGCTTTCTTGAGACAACCAAATCAGTCCCTCTTTCCGATCACGAACAATTTTCATACCAAGAATTTGCTTTGCCGGTCCCAAATCTTTCATAGCAAAAGACTTGCTCAACTCCAATTTCAACCTGTTAATCATGGTAGAATCTTGATCCAAAATCAACATATCATTAACATAAAGCAAAAGAATAATAAATTTACCATCCGGCAAATTTTTCACAAACACACAATGGTCCGAAGTGGTTTTAGAAAAACCATTATTCATCATGAAAGAGTCAAATTTTTTGTACCATTGCCGCGGGGCTTGCTTGAGGCCATACAAACTTTTCTTTAATTTGCAAACAAATTTTTCTTTTCCTTTCTCCACAAAACCTTCTGGTTGCTCCATGTAAATTTCTTCTTCAAGATCACCGTGAAGAAATGCGGTCTTCACATCAAGTTGCTCAACTTCAAGGTTCATACTTGCAGCCATGCCAAGTACAACCCGAATAGAAGATATCTTCACAACCGGCGAGAAAATCTCTTCAAAGTCAATACCTTTCTTTTACCCAAAGCCTTTCACAACAAGACGTGCCTTGTACCTCAGATTCTTGCTATCATTCTTCAATTTGAAAACCCACTTATTTTTCAGAATTTTCCTCCCTTTAGGCAACTTCACTAAATCATAAGTGTGATTTTCAAGTAAGGAATTCATCTCCTCTTCCATTTCCTTTTTCCAATCATCTTTCTTTGCATGCTCAATTGCTTCTTGGTAACTCTCCAGCTCCCCTTGATCAGAAATCAACACAAACTCATTGGGAGGATACTTTCTTAAAAGTTGTCGGTCTCTTGTAGATTTTCTCAACTCAAGTTGTGATGGCGGTTCTTGAATTGGATGTTCTTCCTGAATTTCTGGCTCTACTTCATTAGGATTAGCATCATCCTCTACATCTTCAATGGATGGCTGCACATCTCCCCCATTTTCATCATCAACTGAAGATGAAGGAGATGGATCCATGTCAATGAGATCACTAGTTTTTGGCTCTGGTTGATCACCTTTGCCAAAGTCTTCAATTGTTTGGTCTTCAAGAAACACAATATCACGGCTTCGAATGACTTTCTTGTCGACCGGATCCCACAATCTATACCCAAATTCATCACGCACATAGCCAAGAAAAATACATTGTCTTGACTTACTATCAAGCTTGGACCTCTCATCCTTTAGAATGTGAACAAAAGCTCGACAACCAAACACTCTCAAGTGCTCATAAAACACATCTTTGCCGGTCCAAACTCTTTCTGGAACATCACCATTCAAAGGATAAGAATGAGACAAATTGATCACATCAACCGCTGTCTTCATTGCCTCACCCCAAAAAGATCTTGGCAATTTAGCTTGTGAAAGCAAACACCTTGTTCTTTCCACAGTGGTGCGGTTCATCTTCTCGGCAACGCCATTTTGTTGAGGAGTCTTCTTAACTGTCTTTTGGTGCCGAATACCTTGGCTGCGACAATACTCATCAAATGGCCCAATGTATTCACCACCATTGTCTGATCGGATGCACTTCAATTTCTGTCATGTTTCTCTTTCAACCATGGCCTGAAAATGTTTAAATACTTCTAGAACTTGATCTTTAGTTTTTAGTAAAAAAGCCCAAACTTTCCTTGAATAATCATCAATGAAAGTAACAAAATAAAGTTCACCACTATGTGTTCTAACTTTCAAAGGACCACAAACATCCGAATGAATCAACTCCAAAACATTTTATTTTCTAGAAGTAACATTTTTTGAAAAGAAACTCTATGTTGTTTACCCACCAAACAATGAACACAAGTTTTAAGATGTGTACCTTTCAAACCAGGTAGAAACTCTTTTTGAACAAAACTTGTAGCCCCTTTTCACTCATATGCCCAAGCCGCTTGTGCCACAATTCGGTAGAAGTATCATCTTCAAGTGCATTGACAACACCTTTACAAATTTTTCCTTGCATTAAGTAAAGTGTATGAGTCTTTTTGCACTTAGCCACCACCAAAGAACCCTTTGTGAGCTTCCATATTCCATCACCAAATTTGTTGTTGAAGCCTTCATCATCTAGCTTCCCAGTAGAAATCAAATTGACGCGAATGTTGGGAACATGCCTCACATCTTTAAGCAACAACTTGCAGTCCAAAATTTGTTTCCAAGCAAACATCACCCATACCAATAATCTTGGACAAACCTTCATTACCCATTCGAACAGAACCATAATCTCCTTTGGTGTAGGTAGTGAAGAAATCAACTCGAGAAATCACATGAAAAGAAGCACTGGAATCAATCACCCAATTACTCTCTTGGCCCACAAAATTGATACAATCATCTTCACAAACGATCATGAGATCATCGGTAGTAACTGCCATTGTATCTTCTTGCTTTTTATCCACACTTTTTTCACGCCTTTTCTCCTTGTTCTTGAGCTTTCGGCATTCCCGCTTCATGTGCCCTTTCTCATGACAATAATAGCACTCAATGTCTTTCTTTGAAAAAGAACCATCTTTTGATTTGTCACGGCTTTGATCACGACCATGAGGAGTCTTACTTCTCCCGCTTGTTTTGCTTCGGCCTCTCACAGCAAATGCTTCTGAATGAGAGGAACCCGCTGATTTTCTTCTAGTTTCTTCATTCAACAAACTACTAATGACTTGGTCCATTGTGACAACTCCATCGGGCGCCGAATTACTAACTGTCACAACTAAAGTCTCCCAACTTTCGGGCAAAGAACTAAGTAGCATCAAAGCCTGTAACTCATCATCAAAAATAATTTTCATAGAAGCAAGTTGGTTAACAATACTCTTTATTTCATTCAGATGTTCCGGAATAGGGCTGCCCTCTTTATATTTTAAATTAACCAACTTACGAAACAGAAAAGCTTTATTTGTGGCTGATTTCCTATCATAAAGGCCTTCTAATTTTTTCCATAAATCATGTGCTGAAGTTTCAGTAGCAACATGATGAAACACACTGTCATCAATCCATTGACGGATAACACCAACGGCTTTTCGATTAAGCCTCTTCCACTCATCATCTTTCATATCATCAGGTTTGCCACTATCACCCTCAATAGGCCCATATAAATCTTTACAAAATAATAGGTCCTCCATTTTAATTTTCCAAGTTACCCAATTGCTTCCATTGAAGCTAGACATACGACCCACATTCCCCTCCATTGATTTACACAAATAAATAAATCCCAATAAATCGTAAGCCCTGATACCAGTTGTTAGGGAAAATATATGATTTCCCACAAGTAAATCAATCAATGGGAATAAAAATTAATGCGGAAAAATTAAATCAGAAGCAACACAAGAATTTTTACGTGATTCCCTCAATGTGAGGTACGTCCATGGGATCGAAATCCGATTCCACTATCAACCAAATAAGTTTCCAAACGATTACAAACGAGACACGAATGGTCTCACAAACCACCCTTAGGTGAATTCCAAATAATCACAAATAAACAAGAGGAAAGACTTCACCAAATAGATAAACCAAAATCTTCAGAAATCAAAATTGTAGAAGACCCAAAATAATACTCCAAATCAACCCACACAAAGCAGCCGAATATTTACACCAACAGTAGCTGAAAATCAAGAATTGATTCCACCAAATTTCACCTAAGCACTATCTCACCAATCAATTGATCAAAAAGTGCTGCTGCTGCTTCACTCAACTTCGAGAAAAACAAATATAATTAGGCCACTATTGACTCGCTCCGAAAACAAAGCTATATATATATATATGTAAAATCTTGGATTTGTTGTATCAAACCTTAGTTGTTACCAAACTAAACTAGGTCTCCACAAATTAGATATAATATATAAAAATATATTATAACTAATACCAAATCAAATTAAACTCTTTAACCAAAATCAATTGGGTCTCAAATTTCAATAAGGAGGTATACCCAACATTTTCGACCATCGACAAACCTTTCGAGCCACAGCCACCTGTGAGCCATTTTTCTTACTTGTATTAAACATGTTTTTAATTTTCATTTTTATCAATAAATAAATAAATAAACATGCTTAATGTTATTCCAATAAAGAAGTATACCCAACATTTTCGACCATCGACAACCCTTTCGAGCCACAGCCACCTGTGAGCCATTTTTCTTACTTGTATTAAACATGTTTTTAATTTTCATTTTTTATCAATAAATAAATAAATAAACATGCTTAATGTTATGACCAACCTTATTGCCTGTGACAGCTGGAGTTTCTTCTTCATGTAAAAGAACAATCATTTCTAATTCAACCTATAGCAAAAACCAACTCAGTGGTATTACATTGTAATATACAAAGAAAAATTGCAAAAAGTTTGTCAAGAATGGGATTCGAACCCATGCCCTTTCGGACCAGTACCTGAAACTGGCGCCTTAGACCAACTCGGCCATCTTGACATTTGTGATTTCAACTTAATTGTTTTATATTTAGATACTTTAAATTTTGAGAAAATTATCCGCTTTTGAATGTGAAAATTGGATGCTACCTGAAATTTAGTTTGGATAATCTTTTATTGAAATAGTGGATTTAGTAACCAATCTGAATTTTTTTTTTTTTTGGATTGGTAAAAATTTGTGATTAGTTGTTAAATTAGTACCTCAGTGGAGTTGAAACTCATACTCATACACCTTATAAGAAAATATTATCCTTTCATTTCACTCCTAGAAGTGGAACTCTTGAGAGAGATTTGGTGGCCAAAAGGCTAGCCAACTAAGCTAGAGCCCCTTCATTTAGTAACCAATGGTTATGTTTGATTCACAAGATTAATAGTAAAGTATTAATAATCCTATTAAATTAGTGTGGTATTCACTATCTAATTGGATTAATATCTATGGGATTAATAATCACATCCCTACCCCATTACTAATATTCCTACAAATTTGTTGGATTAATTATCCATTGGATTAATAATCCTAAACCAAAATGTTAAAACAAACATAGGATAATTAGGCTCACGGATTAATAATCCCAATCTCATGCTCTAATCCACCCAATCAAACCTGTCAAATATGAATTGGGTGGAATAGTCTGTCATTACTGAGTTGGGTGAAGTAATAAGTTGTCGAAGTTTGATTTAAAAATTTAATAAATTAAAAAAAAAATGTTCAAATTTTGTTAATTTATCTTTCAAACCTACTTAAAACAAGTTTTAATTGAGTGTTGGGTGGAGAAACCTTTAGGTCATGTTTGATAGGGGCACTTACCAATTAGTCCTATTAATTAGACTTATTTACCTACAGGTCTTAACTGATAAATTTATCACTATAAAAATAAGAGATTGGTAAATTTATCACTATAAATTTATTCATAAAAATAAAAAGATTGATAAATTTATCATTATAAATTTATTCATAAAAATAAAAGACTAATAAAATTATCACTTAATAAATTTATTAATAGGACTTAATAGATCATAAATCTCAAAAATAGGACCTATTGATAATTTTTCCTTTAATATATGAGGGGATTTGTAGCACACACGATAAGAGTTGAAATTATATTTATTGGGGATCCGTTTAAACCATTTTTGGTTAGGGTTAGATATAACAAGGGATTAGAGGGGAGTGATTAAAATAATATCTGTCCAGAAGGGGGTGGTGTTACATATTCATTTATTAAATAAATATTTAAATTAAATTGAGTTGAATTATATATGAATTGGATAAATAAATCCAAACAAAACATTTATTTTATTGAATTTTTTTCTTAACAGATGGTGACGATAGTGGTGAAGATGATGATAATAGCAGTATTTGTAGAGTGACGATATTAGTGTATATAAACTGGTACTTATACCCTATCCATTTAAACTTATTAAATGAATTGACAAGGTATGTAGTTCATTTAAATTTTTATATGGATAAATTTAAATAAATTTTATGTAAATGTAATTCAACCCAATTCAGGTTGAGTTTTCCCACTCTAGCTAGCCATCTCCAACCACTAGGGGGGCTGAATCTGTATGGTAAGAATACATAGCATCTATCATGTTTATTGAAAGAAAAAAAAAAAGATTGGGAAGATCAGCTTTGGAGAGTTTTAACGGTGTGTGAGCCTTATAATGATGTGATGTTTATGTTTTGATTTTTTTTTATTTTTTATTTTTTATTTTTTTCATTGCTAAGTCATTAAAACTCTATTTAAAACTCTTAAAAATGATGTGATGTTTATGTTTTGATTTTTTTTTATTTTTTATTTTTTATTTTTTTCATTGCTAAGTCATTAAAACTCTATTTAAAACTCCTAAATTAGAGGAATGAATGATTTCTGGTATTGAAACATGGCATTTCTATCTCTATCGCTGCTGGATAAGGCATTGTGTTGTTGCAACTGCTGAATGATATGATGTGGAAAAATTATGTGTGACAGTTCGCCTGGTGTCTTAATTTGATATTATTAATTAAATTATGAGATCTTATGTTTTTTATTAAAATTCTGAGAGATAACTTGACGTGTCTCAAATGATAAGTGATGTGTAGTATTATTCTTAAACTACCAAATAATCTCTTCATGAAGAAGTTATTTGGTGGTTATGGGGCACGACCACATGGTATTCAGGTGTATTGTGATTAATTGAGAGAGTGAAATTTATAATTTTGTATTGGATATAATTGAAAAATAATAGGAGACATGATAATTTTTAATTGATCAAGAACATGGCAACAAGGTGTTCTTGGACTATGAAATAATTTTTTCTCTTTATGATATGATATAATATGGTAATTTACTATTGAATAAGTTTAGGAATCTAGACTTAGGCCTCATTTGGAAATATATTATTTTAGTAATTTTTAGTTTTTTGACTAAAATATGAAGTAAAAAAAATTAGTATATTTGGAATGACTTTTTGATTTTTTATGAAAATATGTGTAAAAGTACAGAAAAATGGAAATATTTGACTTTTTTGTATAAGTTATAGACTTTTTAATTTTTTTAATAATTTTTAAATTTTTAGACTAAAACAGACAGTTCTCAAACGAGGTCTTAATCACCCAGATTTTTCTAAGTAAGTAGTTATGTGTATAGTATAAAATTTATAAGTAAAATAAATTTAAATTATAAGATAATAATTCTAAATAATTTTTGAATAGTTAAATTAAGGAGTTGTTTGGCATATATTAAAAAAATGTAATTTTTTTATATTTTTATCTATTTTGAATCACATCACTTCTCTACTTTTCTACACATCTTTTAATAAAAAATTAAAAAATATATTTATTTAGCACTTCTCAAACAACCTTTAAAATCTCAATTGACAGCATTACTGTTTATTATTATAGATAAATTACAAATACACTGTGATTCTAGAAACAAAAATGATTGAGGCCTCAAATTTTTTGGCTCAAATTTGGCTCGAATTTGATTTTTTTTTTTTTTTTTTGCTGGGTTGATACTTTGCTTGTTATTATTATTATTATTTTTTTTGTGCAATGTATTAGCCTAGAAAAATCAAAAAAAAAAAAAAAAAAAAAAATGCCATTCGAGGCAATTTCGCGCCTCATTTTCGAGGCCTCAATCAGCCCTCTTCTAGAAATTACTTTATACTTTCTAAGGTTTCTAATTTCATAACAAATAGGCATTTTGAAATTATCAAATTAATTAATAGTTTTTAATAATGTTAAAATTTTATTTTAATTAATAATTTAGATAATTTTATTATTGTATAGATAAATAGTTAAAAATTTTAATTTTTTAATTAATTCTATTAAATAAAAAAACTTTGATAGAGAAATATTTATAATTTTTTAAATTACAAAAAATAATTTATATTTGGACAAATTACATATACTCAGATACCCCTTAAGGTTTGAGAAATTATAGATACCCCCTAAATGTTATATTTTCATAACAAATTAGGAAATAATTTGTTATGAAAATATAAACCTCATGAAGGTATTTATAATTTTCAAAATCTTAAGAGAGTATCTATAATTTAATTAAATCTTAAGGGAGATATATGTAATTTGCCCTTTATATTTTAAGTAAACTTTGGAAATTGTATTTGTAAATTACCCTATTATTATCCAATCCAACTGTCCCTACGGCTAGCTACCATTTCAAGCATGGCTGTACTGCCAAACAAAAACTCACTCGTCACGTCTCATCAGAAATGGGCAACAACCTCAATGCATGTATGTATATGTATAGAGTTATTTCAATATAGACCAACAATGCTAGAGACCTTTAAAAAGGCATCACTAAACCCACTTCTAATGAGGTGGAAAAGGAAGAAAAAAAAAAATCAAGACACATGATTGGCTGTGGCAGTGGGGGACCCACTGCCACATCACTAGTGATACCTCTAAATTAGAGGTCCCAAGCATTTTTGCAACATAGACCAGTACGACCTTCACGTGCTACAGATCAGCACGACACGCACATGTAAGAGAGAGAAAAAAATATATATATACGGTTCCGATTGGTAGCTCGACACAGTGGCTCGAATCTGTGGCTCGACACCAAAGACGAAGAAGAAGGGTGGAGAAGAGAAGGAGAAGAGAGGGAGGAGGAGGAGGAGGAAGGAGGGAGACTGGAGGGGGCATATTCACAGGGGAGGAGGAGGAGGCGGGGCGGAGGAGAAAGGAGGAGGAAGAGGAGGCGGAAGGAGGAAGGAGGAGGAGGAGGCTGCTGCGACGATCGGAGCTGGGCGACGGCTGGGCGATCGGCGGCGACGGGCTAGGCGACGGCTGGGCGATCGGCGACCTTCTTCTCTTCCCTCTTCGTCTCTGTGTTCTGTGTTCGAATGGAGGGGAAAGAAATAAGAAGAAAAGGGAAAAAAAAAAAAAAAAAAAAAAAAGACAGCCCAAAACGACGTCGTTTTGGGCTGTCGAGCCATACTCGAGCCTTAAAAATCGAGCTACGAGGCATTTTCCATATATGTATAAACATAATAAGTGATTATTAATTAATTAGGGGTCATTAGAGTCATTCATTTGGAAGTCTCAAACATTAATCTGTCAATAATATATACATAGTAATTATTTGATTATTTTGAAATATTATTTTATATTATTTATCACTTGGCATTAATTAATTATTTTTTAAAATCATAACAAGAAGTATTGAATTCCTTAATTTTAATCGATAAATATCAAATTGAGATTCACGCGAATTTATTACAAAATCACCACATAATTTTTCATACGCATAAGCTTTTCAAATCCGATGTTGTAAAGCTTGTAGAGCTCATCATAACTCTCATTTTGATAATTTAAATCATTTATTTTTTAGATTTCTATGTGTAGATTATTTATGAAAAACTCAACTTACACACAAAGATCTAAAAAATGAATGATTCGAATGACCAAAATAAGATTTAGGAGTTGTTTGGGATGACCTAAATAAGTGCCTTTTTTGTCTTTTTACGAAAAGATGTGCAGAAAAGTAGAGAGGTGATGTGATGGAAAAAAAGATAAAAAGATGGATTATTTGAGGTATGCCAAACTTGGCCTTATAGTAAGCTTCAGGAACCCAACACCCAACTTTACTATGGATAGGGTTGCAAACGAGTCGAATTGTGCTTTATTGAGCTCGAGCTGGGCTCGTTTGCTTATTAAACTCGTTTATTGAGCTTGAACTCGGATCGACTAGATAATATTTATGAAATTCAAACTCCGCTCGGTTCAAATCGATAATTTTTTTTTATTATTTAAATAAAAAATATTATTTATATTATTGAATACATAAAATAATATATTTATATTATATGTAAATAATATATTTGTTATATAATTTAAATAATGATAAATGAGCTAAACTTGACGAGCTAAACTTATTTAAATTCGAGTTTAGTTCATTTAAATGATCTGAGTCGAGTTGATCCCTTGACAAATCGAGCAAAGTAAACTTGTGAATTCATTTACAATACAAATTATGAGTTATCATTTGGTTGAAAAAGCAAAAGCCCAAAGGCTCGCTTAGCCCAACAAGCTTTTACCTAGCCCAAGCCCTTATCCTAGGAAAGATGGCATTGGTAACTGTGGGGAAGTGGTTTTGGAAATACTCTTCAGATCCTAGGAGACGCTCTTGATACTCAGCTAGTCACCTGCAAAGACAAATACTCCGGTCGGGGTGCCGGGGTTAGCACTCTGACGGGCAAGTCAGTTCTTATACTCAAGAAAGCTTGTTTACTAAGTTTAGTGAAGTGTTTCTTACATACCATCACAAGAACGCTGCTTCTTTATTTATATATGTTCCTCCTGAGGCCTCGGGGCCTGGGCCTAATTTTTAATCATTACCGTTCCTACATTCGGCCCTCAACGATCTTTTTTAATCGGATTAATCGCTTACGTATCGTATTCGGCCCATCCTAACCTTGCAGGATGAGGCCGATTAATATTTGCTGGACGACCGGTTAATGTCAGTACTAAAACATGCCCCTTCTAATTTAGTCATATATTCGGCTCCCACAGTAACCCGACCCAAACTATTTCTCCATGAAAGGAGAGACGCATCGACTCAACAAAAATTAGAAAAAAACAATATTAAAAGGTCTTGAATCTTAGCCGAGTAAACAATCACGCGACCCAACTTGATGGAAAGAGGTTAAGCTTAACCTATGAGTAAACTTAGACACTGTTTTCGTGGCTTCGTACCCGACTCGACCCGACCCGATGTCGAACCTTAAATTGGACTTGTTCAGTACTAGAGGGAAGAGATACACGTGTATAATAACAAGACCGAACATATTAGGGGTGTTTTGGGAAGTTGGTAAAAAGTTAGCTTTTGGCTTTTTACCAAGCTTTTTAGATTTTTGGAAAGTGATTTGGGAAGTTGATAAAAAGATGACTTTTTACTTTTTAGTTTAATATTTATTTATGGTGTCAAATCAAATTAAAATGACCAAAATACCCTGACCCAACATAAGAAATTTATTTTTTATTTTTTTTTAGACCCTAATTTGTAATTTTACACCTGCGTTTTAGCACTTGCCAAACCAATTTTCTAGCATTTTTGGCACTTGCGTTTTGGACATTTTGTCCAAAAATGTGACTTTTTACTATGTTCCCAAAATGACACTTAGTATATGGGAGTCAATGCAGAGAGAGAGAGAGAGAGAGAGAGAGAGAGAGAGAGAGAGAGGGGGTTGGGGAGCAAACACAGTTTTCAGAGTCCAGACAAAATTGGGCCGTCAACTTCAGATCCAGGGTCCAGTATCTTTCTCTGGGGTCCATTTGACGGAGGCCTTTTGTCGTTTAGTTACTCTCTCTTTCTCTGTAAATCTCAAATCTCTCTCTCTCTCCCCTCTTGATCTTCTATCTCTGTGTCTGCCCGCGACTTCTCTCCTCGAATCGCGAAAACTAACCCTAATCTCTCTGACGAACACACAACCATCGAATTAACGCACTTGATTGCAATTCGATCCACATTTTGACGGTTGATTTGATCACCAGCTTGATCGAGAAAGAGAGAGAGAGAGAGAGAGGGGGAAAGTGTTCGCATTTGATCATCAACAAGGTATGCATTTCCATCCTCGTTCAATTCTTTCATTTATTTATTTATTTTTATCGTTTTGATTTGCGAGTACCTTTTTCTTTTTTCTTTTTTTGAGTGCATTATTATAAACAATTGTCTGTGTTTTTTTTTTTTGTTTCTATAGAATCTTAGAAATTGAAATCAAGATTATTTGGTCAGTTTTGAAATGCGAAGGTCATTGGTTGGGTTTGTGTAGCCATCAAATTTAACTTGTGTGGAGATGAAACAAAGAAATTGCCTTTTTGGTGTCTTAATTGTATAAGGTACTGGCAATTTATTTTTTATTTTTTTATTTTTTTTTTTTTTTTTCCAGGTCTGAGTGGATACAATTGGAAAAACTAGGGAAAAGTTGAATTTTGTGAAGAAGCTATTTGTAGTACTTTTGTAATTGACACATATTATAGGTTCTTCTGTTGGATGGCCTGGACAATATGAGACAACAAACATGTTGACAAAGAGCGGATATTGAAAAGTTACCATTTTTAGCAATTCCTTTTCTCCCTTCATATATGTACTAGAAGGCTATGCACACGCACGAATAGAAATTGTAACTGTCATCTAAAAAACAACAAAAAAAGCTGAAATCAGGGCACTTACATAGGGATAACCTCGCCAAGTGAGTTCTAATATATACATATACTTGAAGGGTCAGCACACTAAGGTGTGTAATTGAAAAGATCATGTGTGTGCTATGTACTCTTGCTTTTATGTAATTGCTCTTGTGGGCATTTTCAGAAATAAAAAAAGTTTGACATGTCTACACCAACTCAGATGTAGGTTTTATATAATATTATAGATAGTATAGATATAAATATATTTAGGGTTTGTCTGCTATCAGTCCTCATCTTCTAATTGATGCCAATGCATATTTTTGTGTTTGAATGTTCTTTTTGGCTTCAAGTGTCACTAAATAATACTTCTTATGGTATTCCTCCTCAAGCCCTTTTATCTCAGCCTTCTGTTTTTTTATACCATTAGTAAAACTTAAGTGATTAGGAATTTTTTTCTTTTGTGGATATGAACAGAATAATAAAATTTCTCGCCCTTCTAGGTGATATCTCAGTTGTGAAAAATGTTTAATTAGTTCTTTTCAATTTATTTAAGCTATTTTTGTCTAATAGTTTGGAATAGACTCCCAAGATAAATAAATAGTTTGACATAGACTCCCAAGATAAATAAATAAAAACTATCACCAAACAACCCATGTTTATGCACAAATTCTTTGCCCTTCACCTCTTATGTTTGGTATTTCACATTATTGTCCAAATTAACACAACTTGTTGAGACTTGAGATTACTAAGTGGATGGAGTTTAATTTTATATGAAACAGCTATAGTCGATTTTATGGACGTGCTTTAAAATGCTAATGATTAATAGTTTGGAATGTGTTTCAGAAAAATAGAGGATAATACTATAGACTTTTACCATTTTGTTATTAAATAAAATATGGCTGTATCTTTGTGTGGCTTTTTTGTGTTTGTACCACCTCACAATGGAAATGTAGGACTATTACCTCATGCTACAATTTCTTTTTGAGAGTAATCCTTTGTAATTTTTAGGTCTGAGCTCAAAAGTGTGTGGAGGGAAAGAGGGGGTGCAAGCAGGAGCAGAGCAAGAGTAGGGATTTGGAATATCGAAGTGCTTGCCTGGGGGTTAAAAAGGTTAGAGCCTCTGTAGAAAGAGCAGCTTCAGCCTACACCCAACAACCACAGTTACAATAGACTGTCAGTTGCATAGATCAAAGTACGTTTTTCTTTCAAGATAATTTGTTCTACTGGGATGGGCTACTTATTTTTCTGAGCACTTTGAGAAAGAATCAACAATCAAAAAGCTAAATCCTTCTGTAGAAGTTTTCAGATTCTGATGCTTTCTTGAAATTGCAGGAACCTTGAGACTTGCCTTTGCAGGACCAGATTGGAATCTTAAGTTGAGAAAGCTTCAGATATGTTTCCATTTGGGAGGGAGAGGAGTGTGGAAACCACTGTCTTTGTCCTCATATTGTCTAATTTCAGCTTCTCGTCTTGAATTGGGGATTGTTTAATTTTTCTTAGACATTTAGCTCCTGGAAAAGGACGCACGATACTGATGATCACACATCAGCTAATATGGTTCTCTAGTTGAGTGTGGCGTTGTATGAGGGTTTGGAAATGGCATTGTGTACTGAAGAGGAGCAATCTGAGGATTATCTTTTCAAGGTTGTTTTGATTGGCGATTCAGCTGTTGGGAAATCAAACTTGCTTGCTAGATTTGCAAGGGATGAGTTTTACCCTAATTCTAAATCAACTATAGGAGTAGAGTTCCAAACTCAGAAAATGGATATCAATGGGAAGGAAGTTAAGGCACAGATCTGGGACACAGCTGGTCAGGAGCGGTTCAGAGCTGTTACATCTGCATATTACAGGGGCGCGGTTGGAGCTCTTTTGGTATATGACATCAGTAGGCGCCAGACATTCGATGACATTGGCAGATGGCTTAATGAACTTCACAGTAAGCACCACAACCAAATGATGTTTGGTCCATTCTGTGGGTTCAAAGTTAATTTTTTAGTGGGGTCACTTGTGGTAACACATCTCTAAAACAACAATTATATGCAAAGTAAAATAATTTTTTCCTTCTCTTGAGGGGGTTCAACTGACACAACAGACTATGCTGTGGCATCGCCCCTGCTCCCATGTAATGAATTAAGATATAGAAATTTCACACCAATTGATAAGATGATAATATCCACATTTAATGGGTTAAATGCTTTGCAAAGGTTTGTGTTTTTAAGTGTTTTTTTTGCTTGGCCGATGAATAATTGGAGTATTGTTTGATGAATATTTGTATATGGAGGTTTATTGTCACCATTGTTCTCTGCTGTCTTCATCATCCCGTTATAAATCGTCAATATATAGTTCAGTTAATGACTCTTGAATGAACTTAAGATGAGCTTGAGTTGAGTTGCTGATATTGTTCTGTCGATTATAGTGATGCTTAATGACTACTATTGAAATTGAAGCTGTTGTATTTTATTAGTGTAACAATATTGATGAGTGTTCTTAATATCGATAAGACAAATGAATATATGTTTATTTAGTATTCTTGGTTAAAATATCAAAAATACGTTTGTTTGAGGAGCCAAGGCTTGATGTGGTGTTGTTTTGATTTATTGAACAGCTCACTCCGACATGAATGTAGTTACAATACTTGTTGGGAACAAGTCTGATCTTAAAGATTTGAGGGAGGTTTCCACCGCTGAAGGCAAGGCCTTGGCCGAGGCACAAGGTTTGTTTTTTATTGAAACTTCCGCTCTTGATTCCTCCAATGTAGCCGCTGCTTTTCAGACAGTTGTGATAGAGATCTATAATATTTTGAGTCGGAAAGTAATACAAACTCAAGAGCTCAAAAAAGAAGATCCTGCGTGGATGGGAAGTGGAAAGACCATCGTGTTGCATGATGGGAACCAGGAAGTAGATGGTCAAGCTAAAAAAGGTGGGTGTTGTTAATCCTAAGGCTATTTTTGGGTTGGGAATTTGTGGCTTTACCCAAGCCCAAAATTTTGAGTTTTATAAAGTTTTTAGCCATTTCTTCTCCCTTGTGTAATTCAAATTCTTGTTACTGTTAAAATGTTGATTCAAACAATATTTTTTGTTTTCTTTTTTCAGAAGTAATTGGTAGCTAGAAAAAACAAGGGTTCGAATGGCCCGATTTATTTATTTATTTATTTATTTTTTCCTTCCTTGCCTTCTACTAACACAGTTTCCTTTCTCTCTCTCAAACATGACTGAGTGAAGTTTCAACCTTCTGATCTGTGTATACAAACAAACCCACAAACAAAATCAAAATCCACAAACAAATCAAAACTGATCAACAAACAAACAAACAAACCCACAAACAAAATCAAATCAAAATTCACAAACAAAATCAAAATCAATAACTGATCACAAACAAACCCACAACAAAAATGATTTGTGTATATATACAAATCAAAACCAAATCAAAATTATATACAAATTAAAACCAAATCAAAATCAAAATAAAAAACAAACCCACAAATCAAAATAAAAAATAAACTCACAAATCAAAAGCAAATCAGAAACACACATAGATCTGTTGAGAGAAGAGGGAGGAAGAGACCCACCGTCGTGCCATCACTGTCGCGTATACCGTCCATCACTGTCATGCCATCGCCTCCATCGCGCAACCATTGCCTCTTCTCTCTTTCTTCTCTCTTCTCCCTTTCCTCTTCTCCTTGTTTTAGAGAAAAGAGAGGGAAAAAAAAAAAAGCAAAACCACGTAGTTTTGCAATTCGAGGCAATCGAGCCGCGATAATCTTTAGCTACCAATCTTTATTCTTCTTTTTTGGGCTATGAGAAGGAGAAAGTGGAGTAGAAAATGTAAATGACTTGGAAGGGGATAAATGGATTTTGTCTTTACCACATTGTAATAACCAAATAGGGGTAAAAAGCACTGAAGTTGTTCTTGTTTGTCTTTCTCAATTTTGCAGTGCTGAAAAATGAAAAACTTTTGTTTTTGTTTTTATTCTTATTGGTGGTGACGGTAGGGCAGCAGTGACGGTGGTGGGTGGGGGTGGGGCAATAAGGATTATCATTTGACTTGAAAGTTCGTTGCTTGGCCAAAGCCAGTGGCCTTGGACGGGCCGGCTTGAATGAGGCTTGGTCTAGGCTTGCAATTTGAATTTCAACCCTCTTGTTGGCCTGTGAGAGGGGGCATGTCTCCTTGGCCTGCGAGCCTATCAAAAAAAAATAAACTAAAAAATGAAAAATGATCCGAACCCCCTCTAGGGGTGACCCCCACGGCCTTTGATTGGCTAGTTTTTGTTGTTTTTTTTTTTTTCTCCTCTTTCAATCACCAACCCAGACGTGTGTGTGGGGGTGATGGGAGTTGGTGATTGAGGGAGTCTCAATCACAGTCTCTAAAAAATACAGGATGGATCTTGGTTTAAGATTTTGGCTTACAGGTTGGCCTGGCCTTGCCTAGCCTGTTAGTACAAGCTTGCTGGGCTTTTGGCCCATACGCGTCCTTTGGGCACTATTTTCTCAACTTACCCTATGTCAACCCAATTTAATCTTTCAACTATGCTGCAGACCCCAGTGGGGGTCGCACCCCCAGTGAGGTGGCGAGCCTCCACTAGCTGAAACTTAAAAAAAATAAATAAATAAATAAAATAGTTTTTTTTTTGTCCAATCACGGTGCGCCACCTCACTGGGGGTCGACCCCCAGTGGGATCCGAAGCATTTTTCTTTAATCTTTAGTGGTGATGGTGATAGTACGGTGATGGTAAGATTTTGTCCGAAAGGTGCTTTTACCTTCTAAAAATAAAAATAATAAAAAAGGAGTTTTTTTTGGCTAAAATTGTTGATAGCTAGTAGCGGAGTGGGGGTTGATGATGCTCAGTAATAATTTAAAAAATGTCAAATTTTGGGGTCTCCCAATCAATTGGGAGGAATGGATAGAAACGGACCCATGCTTTAACTGGGAAATGGAGGAGGAGTGGAATGGACCACCCAATATTAATAATAGTATATCCCTTATTTTGGGATATTATTATAATAATATAATTAATATATAAAAATGAAAGTGATTTTGAAAGCAACTTCTTCTTCTACAGATATAATATTTAAAAAAAAAAAAAAACTGTGTTATGGTAGTAAGCTATATAGGATAAGCCCTCGTTTGGTTTGAGTTAATTTAGTCTGATTTTTTTTTTTTTATTATTTTAGCCTGATTAAAAAAGTTATATTTGAAATAAGTTTTGATTTTTTTTTAGATTGATTTGATTATTGTGACAAGAAAATAAAATGATTATGATTTAGATGTGATATTTTTGTTTTATTGGCTAAATTAATTTGTTTTGTCTTTGTTAGCTAATTTTAGACAAAATAGTTCATGCCAAACGAAACCTAAGTGTCAAAAATAGGAGAAGTTATTTCATAGGTATGACATATTATATCAACAATATGTCCAATTAATGAAAGCAATACATGAAAGAAAAAAGACAAAATATGAAAGAATTTTAGTAACTTTGTCAATAACTCTCACTTTTTTTAAAATTTCATTAATTTAGCACACAATATCAAGGGAAATTATTTAATACTTCCGGAACACCACGTGTCCATATTCTAAACCAATCACCAATTATTTAGTCACATGTTGTTCCTCCATCCCTAATATAAATCGTGGGCCCTTGTGTCTCTCCATTAGTCAAAATCTTATGAAGCACCACGTGTCCGTATTCCGAAAATACTGAATAATCACCCCAATATCAGAATGATAACTACTGAATAATTTTTTCAAAAAGTGGCCACACAATCTTTGAAATATTTCAGTTAGTTATTCTGCCTGTTTACCTTTTGTAACCAACCCATCACTGGAACTCACCCCAAGTTGTACCCATTATGCTTCCTCTAGTGGCATGTGATGCGGAGGCTTGCCCCCACTTTAAAACATTGGTGTCTACTTTAAAAAAAAATTATTTTTTAAAAAATTATTATGCATTTTTTGGAATAGAGTGTTTGGAACCTGAATTTAATTTTATAATTCGATCATATTGATCCTCTATTATATTGGTTGTGTTTGTTCATTACTTACGTGACTCAAAAACAAGAATAATGAAAAAATCATGAATCACCATGGGTAAGGCACACAAGCCCACCGTATTCCAAATCATATGTTGATTTTATCTTATTGTTTACACTCATTCGGCTCGAGAATAGTCTTATGTTGTATTTGGTTGGGAAATTTGAGAATAGATTTGAAAAGAAAAATAGAAAAGATAGGTAATTTCACACACTTTTTTCCTTTTTCCTTTTCAAATCCCTCAGCCAAATACTGCGTTACTATATATCCATTTAAGCGGTTGAATTTTTGTAGAATAGCCCTTCAACTCACTTGAACTTCAAATAGATAGAAATGTATTCCATTCTTTCTTTGACATCTTCTTAAAAATCAATTTATTGGTTAAGAAAATCTATTTTTCTATAAATTTAAAAAAACAAAGAAGAAAAGATTATTAAATTATTTGGACATTCTCATTTATTGCAAAAAACCAATTTTTGCCATTCAAAAAAATCATTAATTTTTTTTAAAGAAATTAAAATATAACAAACAAACAATCATTTTTTAACATTAATTACTTTGTTAGCTTGTTTTTAGTTAGGATAAATTACAAAGACTCTCTTCTAAAATTTGTTTAAAGTACGAATTATTCCTTGTGGTTTGAGAAATTACATCTGGACCTTTTAAATTTCTAATCACATAACAAATGATTTTTTTATTAATAAATCATTAGTCAATTAATAATTTTTAATGATGTCATAAATATATTTCAATTAACAATTTTGGTAATTTTACTATAGTATGAGAGAATAGTTGATAATTTTATTTATTTTTTTAAATAAAAAATTCTAATAAAAAAATATTTGTAATTTTTGTAATCATAGAATAATTTATATTGTAAGCTATAATCTATATTTTAAAAAAATTTAAAAAATATATTTGTAATTTATCCTTTTTATTTAATAAACTAATTTTTTTAACCACTCCCCTAAAGAAAATCTTTGATGATAAAAAAAATCATAACATTATGATGCTGAAGTCACTAATAAATTCATAAATAAAATTACGACAAAGGTATTAAAAAAAAAAAGTAAATAAATAAAGTGAAAGAGCATAAATTAAGTTCTTTTATTTCTATTTTTTTATTCACAAATCTGAAATTCAAACACAGGCATTAAACGATTTATGTAAATTTTCTTTTCCTTCAGAAATTCAAGACAGAAAACAACATTAGATATTGCATTTGCATAGAGAAAGAAAAAAGAAAAAAAAGAAATCTACTTTCTACTTCATTTCTCCTTTTTCTTTTTCATTTTTTTCCCCCACAAATTTAAGATCCAAACAAAGTCTTATAAATATCAAACTCAACCAAAATATGGATCAAAAAATTTCAGCTTTACAAGTCCATAAATCATGGGAACCAAAAGAATCAAATAAATAAATGAAGAAAGAAACAAAAATCTTATGTTGTGTTTGGTTGGGAGATTTGAGAAGAGATTTGAAAATAGAAAAAAAAATGTGTAAAACTATATAAAATGTAAGTATATTTTATTCTCATTTCACCTACATTTTCTCTCTCTCTCTCTCTTTCTCTTTTCAAATCCCTTCTTAAATCTTCTCACCCTCTTTTCAAATCCCTTCTTAAATCTTCCCACCAAATACAGCGTTAGAGAAACAAAGCTAAAGTCTGCTGGAAAGAATGTGCCAGTGGAAAATGAATCAATATTAAACAATTTATTATTAGGGCACCCCAACATGAGCATCCATTTCAAACTAGCAAATCAGCCAATGATTCCATACAATCTGCTAACAACAATACCCAGAAAGGGGAAGAAATTAAAAACAACAAACTTGACAAGAGAACTAACAAACTTCGCCCAACATTACCGCACAAAGAGTGAGAGAAAAAAAGAAAAAAAAAGAAAAAAAAAGAAGAAAGAAATGGAAAAAAGGAGAGAAAACCTGTGTGTTTTATGTATCTCTGGAGATGCATGATACAGTTATGTTTATGTCCCGCGATCAGATTTTACATCTCAATTTTCTGAAGAAAGAAATCCTATATTGAAAAAACTCAAGCTCAAACCTTACATGAAAACCTTCCTTGTAACTGTCCTCTGTGATGAGTTCTATAAAAACAGGTGATCCAATTAGCTCTCTAATCAAATGTACTATCCAACTGAACAAACTGGCTGAGGAAAATACGCGTCATTCACAGTCGATATGGTTCACCAGATGTTCTTCGCCTATAATAATAACCTTCAGACATCAATATAATAATCTTCCTAGGCAGCAATTCCTGGAGGAACAGATATCAAAGAACACATGATTATCATAACACAAAATTGGAAATGAAAATAATGATTAGTTTTTCTAATAGCATATATGTAGCCCTTTGACTCTGTTTAATTAGAAAGAAAAAATGGTGAAAAATGAAAGTGAAAGAAATGAAATTGAAAGGAAACATACTTTCTTGCAATCATTTGATTAGGATGAAAATTTTGCAAGAAGTTACGAGAGATTTGAAATTTGAACTATAGATAAACCCTTGCATAGACAAATTTAGGTAGCTTTTGGTAGAGTTTTAGAATTATGATTTGAGAATAGAGTTGTATTTTGAGTTTGTGAGCTTTGAAATTATGATTTGAATGTGGAAAATTTGTTTGGTTATGAGTTTTGAATTGAGTTTGAAATTTTTGATGTGATATATGATATTTGATTCAAAAAATTACAACTCATAACCAAATACACAACTCAAAATTCTATTCAAAACTCATAAAAAAATTTTAAAAAATCCGAAAATATTTTTTATTTAAAACATAAAAAATAATAGGTGCCAATTGCCCCCTCCCCCACCCTCCCCCCCCCCAAAAAAAAAAATAGCACTGTTCCGGTCAACCGGCTGGGACGTCTGAGAGGACGACCGGGTAGGCCAAATTTCAAAATTCAAAACCCCGCTTGGAACGAGTCTTCAAAAGTGAGTGTGGAATTAATTTTTGAAAGTTGTATCCAAACACCATACTCAAATATGAATGTGAAGTCATGATTAGAACTCCACACCAAACACGGCTAAATTTTATTGTGTTTTTGTAAAACTACAATTTTAGTTACCCTGCTAATATGTGAAGATTAAACTTTCTTGTAAATTCCACTACTTTCACTCTAAAAAAATTAGGGAAAAGTTCATGTTGTTGTTTATTTTTATTTTTATTTTTTTATATCACGTTCAATCTAAACAAACTCAGCCTTTGGGCATCCACTTTCAGGGGGTAGTAGCACAAGTGATTGCATTGGAAATAAATAGATTTGCATCATGGAAGCAAGGACTATAACTTAAATTGATTGGCAATAAGTTCTGAGCATTTATTTTATAAGAAATTATTTAGGTGCAAATGCGACAGACATTTTGGGCAACTCAAGGGAAACTTGCATGGGATTTTAAGGTTATTGAATGCAGATAATGGCATCCATTTTGAAGTTCATACAAACGGTATTGCATCCAACATCCAGCATTCATCAATGACTTATTTATCAGGTGGCTTGAACTTGCATCTCTAAGAAGAGTATAGATCCATACATAAACACTACGTTAATAAATAAAAAAAGTACAATATTCTAACCATATTACCCAAATATCTACCATTTTCCATTTCCTTTTTTTTCTTATTGATCATTAATAAGGTTGGGTTTGGATTTCCCAGTGAAACTATACGAGTGGTGTATGCATCGACTTTAAATTCTTGTACTACCATAAAAAAGGCAGTGTTTGGATTTTGGATTTAAGAAGAATTGTGGAGGGAAAGAAAAATGGAATGGAAAAAAGTGACAAAAATCTAACTTCTATTTCTTTCACTTTTCCCTCTCCTTTTCATTCGCTTTCGCTCCCCAAATACTTTCTCAAATCCAAGATCCAAACACAACCTAAAAGTCCTACTTTTGGATGGTATGGTCATGTATTCTAAGGGATGGTCCCAAACCAGTTCACTCACCAAACCAAACTAATAGGCTATACATAATGCTGGTGTTCAAATACACATGATTTCCATCAGATGATCTTAGGGTAACTATAAGTTATGTGTCTAAAGTAAGGAAACTAGACTGACAATCAATGCGCAAAAACAAGCCCAAGTTTATGGCACCAAATTAGCTACGATGAGTCTTCGCATGTAGAGGAAAAAGAAGAAGAATAAGTGATCTAACGGATAGAGAAAGAAGCGAATATGAGAGATAAGGAGAAAAGTGTAACCTCTATTAGCTCTATTGGTAACAGAATAATCACCAACATATCCGGCAGAGTTTTTGGCTGTAACATCTGAAGCCACTTTCCCAAACCCATATCCAAAAGAGCCTTCTAACTCCGGAGACGATGACCGCCAAGTAGAATTCCCATAAAATGAATCACCTCCATAGATGTTCCCAAATGGTTCATCAAGACTGTCACTTCCATATGATGGTGTCGGTGCAGCAGTATTTCCACTGTTTCTTCCATACCCGCCCACTCCCAACCCAAAACTATTGTCCATGTTTCCATAACTTACGTTGCCACTATTAAAAGTCGAATCTGTGCGTCCACCTTGACCAGAAATGTTGGAACCCCAAATTTCTCCGATACTTCCAAAAGCACCAACCAATCCAGTATTTCCACTTCCCGAGCCCATAAATGAATTATTAGAGTTAGCAGAATTCGAAGCATAATTGAGACTCCCATTGCCCCACATGTTCCGACTTGTCGAATTTAAAACAGAACCACTTCCACCGCTACCCCAACCATACCCAACGGGATTGTTGTTATACCTGTTTGGACTCCCATTGTAGAAAGGGTTCAATCCACGCCCATAGCCAATGTTAGAACTGAAATTACCATTTCCACCATAGCTTGGACTCAATCCCGGTTCAAAATTTAGTCCCATCCCATACCCGGAAGGACCAAATGTAGGATATCCACTCCGTCCAACTGTCACCGGACTGAATCTACCTCCATACCCTCCAACTGAGCTTGGATTATACCCCTGAGTGTAGGCATTAAGTAAACTACTAACTCTACTCAGGCCATAGTTGTTGTATCCACCTAACATGTTCCGAGTTGGCCCTGGAGATAGTTCCTTGGGGACAGCTCGCTTAACCTCGACCATTTTACCGTTGAGTTCGTGAAAAGTTTTGAGCAACACTTTCTCCACCGCATCCTCTGAATCATAAGTGATAAACCCAAAACCTCTAGGCCTTTGGGTGTTGTGGTCATACATTACCACAACATCCGTGATTGTACCAAATTGATCAAAGTACTCTTTAAAGTCACTCTCAGTGACTGTCGATGCTAAACCTCCAACGAATATCTTTTTGGTTCGGGCAGGACTTGGTGACCCCTGAAGGCTGCTGTTGTTTCTGCTTAGCATGTGTTGATCATCCCTAGGAACAGCTTTCTTGGCTTCAACCTGCGAACAAAAGTCAGAAATTGAGAAACAAATTCTATTGAGTGTAAGTTAAAATAACCTTTAAAGGAAAGAAAAAAAAGGTCTTATATTTGAAGCAGCGCTTACTTTTATAATTAATGTTAATGAGCAATTCTTAAAAAAATAAATTCACAAGTAAGTTTTGGATCTTCTGGTTTTTCCTTCTGGAGCTATCAACATTTTCATATCTTAAATTCCTGAAGCAGATAATCTGAAGCACACCCTATGAAAACCATATCAGACAAGCACAAACATATATATATAATACTCTCTTTTCACTAAAATTTATTTAGTGTCTCTAATGCTTTCCTCCCTTTCTTTTTCCAATGGCAAATTCCTAGTGAAAATATTTACACCATACGCACTACCCCACTTATAGTCATTTGTAAGTTGTCTTCTTTTCACTCTTTCCAAAAATTTCATTCCAAAACAGTTGATTTCCAAGCAAACCCCAGCCAGTATGGCAACATTCTTTTCCTCTGCAATATTGCTTTCTCACATTTTCTATCACACAAGAAATATTCTTAAGTTTTATGTTTTGTTGATTTTTGGCCTATGCTCAGTGCACTTAAAATTGCTTGTCTAAGTGATTGTTGGTAAAACACTCAAAATGCATTTGATTTCTAAAGATATGCTTTCCTCTAGACAATATGATTTACATCATAGTTAAGTTGTTCTAGCTCAATTATGACAAGTAGTTAATTAAGTCCCATGCCTAAGCTATCTACAATAAACGCAGTCAAACAAATCATAATTGAAATGAAAGGGATTTCGCATCATTACAAGTCATAATTTTCCGCTTAATTCTGATGCACATCAAGATTCAATCAGAACAGTATAATTGCTAGACTAGGTTTTGGAGATGCTATACTTCAATTCATAATGTAAGCAAAATTACCCATTGAAATATATTAAGCAAAATCTGTAATGCCAAACAAAACTTTAGACACAATTTGGCATCCCCTACAAAAGTGCACTTTTTTTATCTTTTTCGGGTCACATCATATCTCTACTTTTTTGCACATCTTTTTGTAAAAAGTCAAAAAGTATATTTATTTTGATCATTCCAAACACCCTCTTAATAAATGCACCGTAAATTGAAATGAATTGGGTTTCACTTTATTACAAGTAAATGGAGAATGAATCAATTCTCTGAAAAACTACATCCAGGAATAATTAATTCCGATACACATTTAAGATTCAATCAAAACGGTACACTTGCTTGACTAAGTTTTGAGATGCTATATACTTCAATTCAATTCACAATATAAGCAAAATAATGATTGAAATATATATTGAGCAAAGTTTAATGCCAAACAAAAATTTAATTCAAATGCATAACTTACATGTCTACCTAATAAATGCACCTCAAACATATCATAAATCGAAATTAATTGGGTTTCGCTTCATTACAAAATAAATTCTATGACAAACTACATCCAGTCATAATTTTCAACTTAGTTCTGATACTACATCAAGATTCAATCAGAAAAGTATAGTTGTTATGAGATGCTATACTTCAATTCATAATGTAAGCAAAATTACCCATTGAAATATAAGTAATAAAAATCTGTAATGACAAACAAAACTTTAATTCAAATGCACAACTTACAGTTCTACCATCTATGATGTGCTTTTCCCTAACAACTCTTTCTGCAACAGAGGGATCAGCAAAGACAACAAAACCAAAACCACGAGCTCGCCCTGTGTTCCGATCCTTCATTATCACAGCTTCAACTACCTCACCAAAAGTTTGGAAATACTCTCTCAGACGGTCTTCGTTCGTGTCCCAAGAAATCCCACCAATGAATAACTTTCCAGGCTCCATTTCCATCCTGCAACCAATAATCCCACCAATTGAATTCAAAAACAAATTCATATCCACAAATTCAAACTTTACAAAGATCAATCAATCCATCATCAACACAAAACCAAGTATAAAACTATAAAACCAGATCTAAAGAGCAACATGTAATTGACTGGAAAACATCAACATATGTGATTCAATTCCCACTTCTTAGATTTCTATGAAAACATAAAAACCAATCATATCCAACATAAAACATCATAATGTAGATTAAACAAGGACAAGCATACCTTAGCAAAGAATCTAGTAGAAAATTGGAGACTTGTAAGATGATTGAGGAAATGGGTATTCTTGGAATCAATCGAAAAGCATCCGATCTTTCACAGATCAATAATCGATCAGCAAAGGATCGAGAATTCCTGAGCAAAGGAAAGGAAAGAATTTAAATTTAGCTTGAAATTGGGAAGGAAAAAAAAAAGGGAAAGATCAACAACAACCCAGAATTGTGTGGCATGTAAAGATAGCAAAAATTACCAATTGAAGAAGACCCAGATGAGAGAAAGAGAGAATCTAAGATCTGAGAGGAGGCATAACAAAAAGAGGGCGAAAGGCCCTCCCTTTTCCTCTCTCTTCCTTTGTTCTTCCAATCTACCGTTTTTCAATCACCCTATAGTTTTTATCAAGTGGAGAGAGAGAGAGAGAGAGAGAGAGAGAGAGAGAGGTGTGAGGTGATGAATTTACATCTGAAATGGGTAATAATATATGTATATATATATATGAGGTATATACGTATATATATATATATAGAGAGAGAGAGAGAGAGAGAGAGAGAGAGAGGTTTGGCTATCCTCTCGTGTAAGAAACATAGAAGGGGAGACGATGGAAGATGACGGTGACTTCCCAGTTTTAAACTTTGATTTAAAATTAACAAATTTTTTTAACTTTCTTTTTTGGTAAATTTTTATTTTAATAAATTGGATAGATTACATTGACACCCTGAGGTTTATATTTATTACAGTTCTCCCCTCACTTTTTAAAAATTACATTTTCTCTTGAGATTTAAAGTTTCATTACATATTCTCCCTCAGCAATTTAATTTTTTTTAATACCAATTTTGCCCTCACTAGATAAATTACATTAACACCCCTCACATTTTAGAAATTACAATCCCCTCCCTAAGGTTTAAAGTAGCCTTACCAATTGCCCCTCTCGGTTAGTATTAGTTGGAAAAAAAATTCTTTGAAAAAAAATTAATTGAAAAAAAAATTATTTGAAAAAAAAAATTATTTGAAAAAAAATTTTGTTAGTAAAATTTTTAAATTTCTATTTAAAAACTAACGTAAGCTCATTTTTTGAATTTATGTTTTTTTCTCAAATTTACAAATTGAGACAACCATTTATAAATCAAAAAAATTATCAAATAAGTTTTTATGACAATTTTTAAAATTTTTGTAAATATAAATTGAAAATTAAAAACGAAATGGTTACCAAACAAGTTTTAGATGATAAAAATATTGTAAAATTAACAAATAATTAAATAAGTTACCAACGTAAGAAATAACTCATCAAAAGATTCTTAGGCTATGTATTGTTTGATTTTTAGAATTTTTTTTTAAAGTTAAAAATTAATTTGGTTAAGAAATAAAAAATAAAAAATAATTATCATTTTTATATAATTTTTATCTTTTGAGTGGTTAGAAATAATTTTATACCAATTAAATTGAAACAGTCATACGTATATATATAACATATCAAAAGTTAAAATAATAATTATTTTTTACCCTTAAATGATATTTATTTTTTATTTTTTATTTCTTAACCAAATTAATTTTTAAATTTTTTTTAAAAATTCTAAAAATCAAATCATGCATAACCTAAGAATCTTTTGATAAGTCATTTCTTACGTTGGTAACTTATTTAATTATTTGTTAATTTTATGATATTTTTACCATCTGAGGCCTGTTTGGTAATCATTTCGTTTTCAGTTTTCAATTTATATTTACAAAAATTTTAAAACTGTCATAAAAACTTGTTTGATAATTTTTTTAGTTTGTAAATGGTTGTCTCAGTTTGTAAATTTGAGAAAAAAACGTAAATTCAAAAAATGAGTTTACGTTGGTTTTTAAATAAAAATTTAAAAATTTTACTAACAAAAATTTTTTTCATTTAATTTTTTTTCTAATTAATTTTTTTTTAATGAATTTTTTTTCTAACTAATACTAACCGAGGGGAAAATTGGTAATGCTACTTTAAACCTTGGGGAGGGGATTGTAATTTCTAAAATGTGAGGGGTGTCAATGTAATTTACCCAATGAGGGCAAAATTGGTATTTAAAAAAATTAAATTGCTGAAAGGGGAAATCTGTAATGAAACTTTAAACCTTAAGGGAGAGATGTAATTTTCAAAAGGTGAGGGAGAAAACTGTAATAAATATAAATCTCAGGAGGTATCAGTGTAATTTATCCTAATAAATTATATTATTCACTTTTCCACTTCCGCTTTCATTTGAATTTTATTTCAGTCGCTTGTTTTTTGAACGTAGGTTGTTTGGGGTGTCCTAAATAAGTACACTTTTTGTCTTTTTGGACTAAAAAATTGAGAAAAAAAATATGGATCTTTGGGTTAACTTTTTGACTTTTTATGAAAAAATATGTATTAAAAAATTATATAAATTAGTGTGTAGGGAAAACTTAGGATTGGGAGTTGTGCAGCCATAATTTTTTACTTTTGGTGAATAGTGATAACTTTTTGAGTAACTTTTTGGCTTTTTAACTTTTTTTCAACTTGTCAAACTTGGCCGTAATATTGCTTCGTTTGAAAATACATTATTTTAATAATTTTTTATAAAAAAAAAATATATAGAATAGTAGAAGGAGAGAGTGATGTAACAATTTATAGTAATTTTTTTATTTTTTTAACTAAAATGTATAGTTAATAAATGATGTCTAACTAAATGTTTAAAGCATCTATGGTGTTCGTTTGAGAAGTGGGTTGACTTTTTAACTTTTTGATTTTTTTTTTTTTGTTATTTTAGCTTCGAGTTAAAAGTCTAATTTAGGAATGACTTTTGACTTTTTTGATTTTTTTGTGAGAGGAATAACATAATAATTATAGATTGGATGTGATATTTTATCTTATTAAGTTAAAAAATCTACTTTATTTTTTATGTAATAATTATAGATTGGATGTAATAATTATAGATTAGATGTGATATTTTATCTAATAGTAAAAAAAAAAAAAAAATGCCCCAAACTTAACTTTCCAAACAAAGCCAATGGGTGGTGTTAAATGTTAGGTGACACATGATGCAATCAAATTTAAAAAGTGTTAAATATTCTATAAAAAAAAAATTCAAAATCCTTTGGCATTTGGGATTTCTCATCGTTAAATCTGACATATGGCTTATGAGATGAACCTTTAAATCATTATTTTTTATTTATTTATTAAATGGGGCTCATTTTTTAGAGAGCTTTGTTGGATGATAAAAAAGATTAAAGTAAAAATAAATAGTAAATTTGATATTTTGATTGGAATGCTTATTTTTAGATATTCTAAACCTTCCAATCAAATTGGCATCACCAAATTTGAATGTATTATTGAAGATGATCCTTAGTTTCTATCCTGAGTCTTGATATAATCTTGCTATTATCTCATCGTTTAAAATTTGAATGAAAGTGAAATTATAAATGATCAAAATGAAATTTGAGTGAAAATATGTGAATAGTGTAACTTCGAATTAATAAATGTTAATTTATGATATATTCACTATAGATATTAGATATACGATTTAGAGTTTGATGTCTGAATTTCATTTTTTCATAATTTTTTTCTTTAATAGTCTTGAAGCTTTTTCATGTGCAAATCATGTGTGCACTTTCAGTCAATTTTTATTACAGTTAGTGATTAGAGGGCTAAATTGAAACAAGAGTTAAAATTTGAGAATTGAATTATTACAATTAGAAAATGGAGGACTAATGTGAAATTTGAATGAAATTCACTAATTTCCATATTGGCAAATACTCCATCCTATTTTTTATATTCACAAGTAAATTTGTTTCAACAGTAGTGATACAGACCACTAAATCAGCAGCACTACTGCCAGCTCTAATGAGCTGGCAGGAAAAAAAAAAAAGAAAAAAAAGAAGGTAAAACATCACATCAGGAGATAGATCCTACCAATTAGAGTTCTCCTAAAGTTCTTAAATGAGTGATCTTAAACATTTTTCTTGTTTCAATTGTAACTTTATTATAGAGGTAAATTTTTTTTTTTTAAAGCATTTAAGAGTGGATTGATTGAGGAATCTACCCATTAATTTGGATTACTTGGTTAGATTAGTTAAATTGTGGAATAATGCTGGTTAGATTTGTTAAATTGTGGAATTATGTTGTTTTATGTAGTGTGATTTATTAAAGTATGAAAGAATTTTGTTTCATGTAGTGTGTTTAAAGCTGTTGTTATTTCAATATGATATTTATATGATTTTGCCCAAGGATAATAAATTATGCTCAATTACCTCAAAAATCAGGAATTTGTTAAATTACATTCTCTCAAGATGGTGAAAAAAATAGATGATTTAAGTTGGACCATGGATAAGTGTACTTCGATAATAAATAATAAAAAAAAAATTGGTAGGTGCACTTACTTCAATATGGTCACCAGTTTGTGCCACAATTTTTATTTATGTCATTCAAAATCAATCTATATACTTAACTTTATAACATTTCAATAAAATGGATATAACATTATTAAATAATAATTTCCATGAGTTGACATGTCATAATGTGAACAACAGATCAAAGTTGTAGATGGCAACTTAAATTTTGGCATGATAGTGCTCTTTTGAACCTTAAAAAGTATCATAAGTTATATATTTATATCTACTTTGACTAATTACTTTATTACAACGGACCTTATGGTTCATGAATATTACACATCATCCTTTAAGGTTAGATTCTCATCACACATTTACCCTTATTAGTAGAGAGTCGTTTACAAGCAAAGTTTTTTTTGTGAAGAGTTTGTAGAAAGAGAATGGAAAAAGATTATATATTATATTATATTTTGAGTCTAAGCAAATTATAAATACACCTCTTGAGATTTATGTAAAATACGATTTACCTCCAATAAGTTTAAAAATTATATCTCACCCTTTGAAATTTGTAATTTTATAATAAATAACTTATTTTGTCAATAAATCATCAAGTCAATTAACAATTTTTAATAATGTTAGAAATTTATTTTAATCAATAATTCAAGTAATTTAATCATTGTATAAAAGAGCAATTAGAAATTTTATTTTTTTAGTTAATTATGTTAAATAAAACATTATGATAAAGGGGTATTTGTAATTTTTTAAACCACATGAGATAATTCATATTTTAAGCAAACCTCAAGGGGTATATTTGTAAGCCTTTGAGTATTAATAGTTGCAATATTTATTAAAAAATAAATTGAAGTAATGATTTACAATATGATTGTTTTAAGAGCAAGGGCAATTTAGTAAATCAAAATTTTATATTAAGCTCATTATCAAATCCATTTTAATAGGAAAAGTTAGTGTGATTTTATTAAATAAAGGGTGTGTTTTGTAATAAACACATTTCAATTTCATAAGAGGCATAAGAGGCTGGTACAATTTGACCTAATAAATAGAGTAATTATTGGGTATCTTGTAACATTTTAGACATGGTACTTTTCTCAAACATGATTATTTTAGTAGGTAGAATTATCACATTTACCTGACTTTTTTTTTATCACCTTTTTCTTGAGTTTTTAAAATTTTTGGATCATATACAAACCTAAAAAGTAAAAAAAAAAAAAAAAATTGGTATTATTTTTTTAAAAATTCACTAAAAAAATAAGATAATATTTTATATATAAATTGGCTTATTTTTGCCTAATATGAACTTTTTTTAACAGAAAACTATTATATTTTTCCTTTATAAAATTTTTAAGATTGTCTAACTTACACAAACCTAAAATATAACATTTTGACTCAAAAGTTTAAAAAAAAAAAAAATTTAAAAACAAATAGATTAAAAAAATAGCACAACTTATAAGTTGTGTTGTTTATCCATAGAAGTAATGAAAAAGATTAGTCTACCAACCTAGCAATCACATGAAGATAAAGATAGTTAAACCAAAATTAACTTCTCTTTGGAGATAAGGAGAGGACTAAATAATATTTTTAGAGGGCCAACATAATTCATGGTTTATTTTTAAGTTAGGTTGAGTAACTCTAACTTGAGGTTACCTTAAAATTCTTGTCAAAAGCTATCTTTCTTATTGCCCAAAAAAAAAAAAAATGTATATATATAAAATAAAAATAAATTAATTAAAATAGAGTACCAAAAAAAAGATTGCATGCACCAATTAGATGATTCAAAGTGGTAAAGACTCTTAATTTCGAGAAAATATTTAATAAGTTTGGTTATACGACAACAATATTTGGTGTGTTAGTTCAATAATAATTGGTGTGTTAGTACATTAGATCATTTTCTTCTTATTTTTTAGAAAAGATAATCATATGTTTCCTTACTATTAAGTGAGGCACGATTACATGATAAGTCGAACTTAGTGACACATATCTAGGAATATGAAGCTCATAAATAATTATATGAAATCGATTTTATTGTAAGATTTTCCTTTTAAGGTATTAAGATTAATTCAAGTGGATCCAAGAGAAATTACATCTATCCTGAAATTGACATAACTTATTTATGTTATGTGAATGTAATTGGTGGTTCAAATTAATGCAAAGAAGAGCTTTCTATCTTCAACTAATTGCCAAGCTATGATGATATTTCCTTTTCTTTCTTCTTTCCTTTTCTAAAATCCCCACATGCTGTCACTATCTATTTGAGTTCAAATTAATGCAAAGAAGAGCTCATTGTATGTTGGTAACTGATCATGCCATAAAATCATAATGTGCATTTCTATATAGTTGTTGAAGTGTCAACCTCATTGTGATAAATACCTTAATTATCATTTTTTTTCCCCGTTGTTTAATACTATAATACAACCAAGACGAGTAGAAAATTTCTCTTGAAACTAAAGTTTATTATTTCTCTTGAAACTAAAGTTTATTATATATATTTTTAATTTATCTCAAGATTAGAATAATTATCATTTTTAATGGAAGCAGTTACATTCAAGTCAAAAACCAGATCCTAAAGTGCCAACCCAACTCAACTTTTGAGTTCGAGTCTCGAAATCTCCTTTCCTTACTCTCCTTCCCCATCGACTAAAAAAGGGGGAAAAAAAAATAATACTATACATAAACTAGTTTCTTACTACTACACATGAAAATAGTGAGACTCACATTAAAAACAAAAAATTAGTAAAAAATGAAAAGAAGTCAAAAAATAAAAAAAATAACTCCCAAAAAAAGAAATCTCATGTTTTTTTCATTTTGCTAATTTATGGAAAAGCAAGTTTGCTCAAACATTCTCAGCAAAGATAATGTTACAAGTTACAAATATATAAATATAAAAATCAATAATGTATAGATATAAGAATCAATAATAATACAACATATAAAATCATTATGGTTCACTTATGTTCTACATATATTTGTTTATCCACCATTAATGTTTACTTGCAACAACAGATCAACATGAAGAAGATAAGAATCAGTAAAGCAGTAGTAGCCAATATATTAATGACTAAATTAATTAGTCTGTACTCATTTAAAATAATATAAAATCCCCTTTGATATGCTCCATTTTATTTTATTTTATTTTATTTTATTTTGTTGTGCTTGTAAACCCACAACATGGTTGCTTTGTGTGGAGGCAAGGGATGAATCAGAAATTGTGTTCTGTCAAACCCATGTTACTTGAATCTGAATGGATTTGCAAATTTAGTACCACATTTGCCAATTATTTCCATGTTCGTAGGTGAAGTGAAACTGTAAAAATGTGGGATAGTCAGACATTGGCCTATTTGGTCTAGTTTATTTTAGGGTTAATTATGCTTTATCTTTTTCAATTGTTATTAAATATCATTTTATTTTTTAATTTTTACATCGCATATTTAGACCCTTTAATTTTATTTTATTTTTTTTTAAAAAAATCCATACAATCCCCCCCCCCCCCCCTCTCTCCCTCTTTCTAGAGGGTTTGAAAATGAAGCAATTTTTTATAGTTAAAGAATCTAAAAAATTAAGGTGATAATGTGATATTCCTTGATAGTAGAAGGGGTAAAGTGTAATTAACTCTTTATTTTATGTTGATAGTTAATAATTTATAAGTGGAAGCATTGCTTTCTAAACTTGAGAATAATGGACGTTTTTGAATTTATTTAAATTATTTTTTATCTCATAACTTTATATAAAATAAAAAAAGGACATAAATTACACTTTTCAACTTTCAATTTTCATTTGAATTTATTTTCTAATTGTAATAATTAAGTTATCATATTTCAAATATTGTTACAATGTAATTCTTCTATTACTCACCGTTAAAAAAATGGATACAAAGTGCTCATTTTATGGCCAAGTGAGCATATTTTAAGGATATTAAACCCATTGTTCAAAAGGATATTAAACCCAAAAAAAAAGTCACACTTTTCACCCTCCAAATTTTACTTAAATTTATTTTAACCTTCATGTTTCATATTTCATTCAAATCTGAAATAGTGAGATGATGGAAAGAGCGTTTGGTAAAACTTTCTAAATATGATTTGAGAGTATGAGTTGTATTTTGAGTTTGTGAGTTTTTAAATTATGATTTGAGTGTGAAAAATTTGTTTGGTAAAAGAGTTTTGAAAAGAATTTTAAATTGAGTGGAAAATTTTTGATGTAACATATAATATTTGATACAAAAAGTTACAACTCATAACCAAACATACAACTCAAAATTCTATTAAAGCACATAAATTTTTTTTAAAAATTCAGAATATATTTTTTTCGAATATATAAAAATTAACATATGTCAAAAAAAAAAAAATTTCTTCTGTTCCGGTCAACCGGTGGGACGTCCGGTCGGTAGGACATCCGGTGGGACGACCGGTTAGGCCAAATTTCAAAAAAAAAAATTCGAAAATCGCGCTTTACACAGAGTTTTCTACAGAGTTTTGTGTTTGTTGTGGAAAACTAGTTAGAAAACTCTATCCAAACATGATGTTACAATGTGTAGGTAGAATTAGGATTTAAAAATTCTTCCAAACAGAGATTAACTCAAATTGTAGTCTAAGGACATTGTTGCAATTAAATGGTTATAGATCAAAATAAATTCAAATAAAAATTGGAGGATGAAGGACAGAAGGGATTGCTTGTGTGCCCACTCATCTAAAAGAATAGTAATACATACAGACATGAGACATGTGTACACCTAAAGAAAAATGTTTGGTAGCTCGAATTTGTATGGTCCGAATGACTCGAATGTATTAAATGTCGTCATTTTATCTCTAAAACAATATCGTTTTAAGACATTCGAACCATTTAAATCATAAAAATTCAAGTTACCAAGCATTGTCAATACCTAAATTCGTACATGTTGCTCATGCATGATGTTCTACAGCCTAGTGATTATTAGAAAAAAAAAAATTTTAAAAATTTTGGAAGTACAAATAAAGCACTTCTCAACCCACCATCCGTTTTTTTGTTAAACTTTTCTCAAATTACAAGTCAACTTTAAAAAAAAAAAAAAACTGTTACATCAATTGTAATCCCACCATTAGTTGATACATGTGACATATATATACCTAAATTCATACATGTTGCTTATGCATGATGTTAGCCTAGTGATTATTAGAATTTAAAAAATAAAAAAATAATAAAAATTATGGGAACTGCAAATTAAGCACTTCTCAACCCACCTTCCATTTTTTTGTAAAACTTTTCTCAAATCACAAGTCAATTTTTTTATTTTATTTTTGAAGTTGTTACATTAATTGTAATCCCACCATTATTAATAACACCATTGTGATCTGGCCATAGAGATTCAATATCTAGGGTGACATTGACATTAAGATATTTGGGTAATCAAAGGAAAATGCCAACACATGTACAACACATTTGGAATATTAATGTACATGATTGGAAGGAGAGAGAGAAAAAAAAAAAAAACTTTTTAATTCAATAGTTGAAATAATAATAATCATTTTAATATCATCATCATCATTGTTTATAGGATCTTAATCACTTTGAAAAAACTTAGCATATATGATATTTCTACACCTTTAAGTATGTTTATAATCTAATCAAGTGATTTAGCTCAATTGAACATCATTATATACTTTGAACTCTGAAGTTAGGGTTAATTTTTATAAAAAGTAAATATTAATTATTTCTTTTGTATTAGGGGGTTTCTTTATTATTATTATTATTATTATTATTATTATTATTATTATTATTATTATTATTATTTTTCTTCATTACGAGACATTTATTGGAGTTGAGTTGGTGAGTATGTGTTGTTGATTGTTCTGTTTAATGTAACTTTCTTGATATTTATAAATAACTTCTTCCTAAAGAATAAGAAAAAAAAAAAAGAAAAAGTAGTACATTTTCATTCCAACAAAAATCTAGAATCTTACACAGTCAAGTAGTCCAAGCCCAAAACCCCAAAGCAATCTTGAAGGTTCATCCACCCTAGCTCTTTTAAATTATTTATTTTTATAGTTCTTTTGGGTGTGATATTTATTTTTTATTTTTTTATATAAATTAAAAAAAAAAAAGAAGGTTCTTTTGGTTGTGTACAATACTATTTTCTGTAAGGAGTAATTACATGTCAGTGATGGCAGTATAAAAAAATATAAATTCATGAAAAAATTTATAATTTTAATTATTAATATTTATAATTTTTTTTATTGATTTGTAATTATTTTTTTTAAAGAGAAATTTGGTGATAAATCTAATCTAAGGAGTGTCTAAGACATTAAGTCTAATAAATATTTTTTTATTGATGAGAGGTCCATGTTTTGTGAAATAATTTGGTAAGAAGTTCTGCAGGACATTTTGTTTCTAATTTTATCCTTTGACCTTTTTTTATTTGTTTGACTTTTCATTGATTATCTGTTAAAATTTATATCTATATGTTTAAATTTTTTATCTATCTGTTCAAATTTTTTGACTGTCTATTCAAATTTATATCTATCTTTTTTTTTTTCTATCTGTCAAAAATTTTTCTGTGTAAATTTTTTATCTGTCCAAATTTTATCAGTCCAATTTTCTATCTATTTAAAATTTATTTGTTCAATAGCATCAATTTGTTCTCATGTAGAGAAGATTCACAATCTGTACAAATCAAAACCAGTTACCACTGAGGGATACAAACTATACACAACATTTTATATGTTTAAACTATTTGTTTCATCATCATCATCAACTATTACCCAAAAAAAAACACGCACACAACACACACAGAGATTATAGTAAGGATGTATTGAACAGATAAAAAAGTACAATAGATCTGCTCAATATTTGTTCAATTTTTTTTTCTTGAAATTCTTCTATCTGTTCAATTTACCCCCTCCAAAAAAAAAAAAAAAATTATTTGTCCAAACTATCTGTTCAGATATGAGTCATCTCCTCCAAACCTTAGTAGATCTCATCTAAATAAAGACAGATAAAAAATAAAAAAAAAAGACACGCAAACCACAACAAAGAATTCAACATCAAAGTCCTTCCGCATCTTTGTCTCTCAAGTGATGCCTAGAGGCAGCGCTGTGGTGGTGGAGGAATGCTAATATTTCTATACAGTAATAGATCGAGTCCTCCTTCTCCTGAAATCCACTACAAGTACTTACATAAATATACACAAAATAGATACATACATATATATACACATGTATGACAGAAGAAGCAGAGGGGTTTTACCTTGAAGCAGAGAAGGGAAAGGATCTGAACTCCAACAGTGCTGCTTCTTCGACCTTGGTCTCACGTTTTTGCTGTGAACTTTGTAATTATTATAGCCCCCGTTTGGGAAGTGGGTTGACTTTTGGGTTTTTGGCTTTTTTGGCTATTTTATGTTCAAACTACAGACTTGTACAAATCAGCATATATATATGTATATACATAACCTTTCAACTTGGGGTTTTCATGCATTTTCAAAATCTTTTTGGTCCAAATCACTTCGCACATACTCTAATTCATTTACAATTCCTTCTTTTTTATCTCTATAAATAAATTTCTCTTTTTTGTTCTGAATTCGGTTTGTTTGTCGTGTTTGAGCTTTACTATGTGCCTAGTCAAACTCTGTTGGTGAATTGGTTCAGAATTTTAGATCTGAGTGTAGGTGTCAATTTTCGACCAGACTGCCAAACTAGTACTCAGCTGTAGAACACCGGCAGAATAGATTAAGCCCGAACAACCTGTCACAGAAAGATAAGAATCCCGCGGTGGTTCGTCCACCCGGGGGCACTCCGACGATCAAGTCAGTAAAATATCTCTCAAAGATAACCAATAATGCTTAACTCACTAGACAGAGTATAAAAAACATACCTTAGACCCATGGGGGTGCCTCCCTTTTATAGCCAACACAATCCTAGTCCCAAATAGAAGCCTAGCTCTAATGGACTTAGGATTACTACTAATCTTGGACTCCTAGTAGGATTAGGATAAACTCTCTAAGAGTCTCATCTTTACCCAAACTGTAGTCTTCTCCCATTATAGGACTCTTGTCCCTCATCCGCTTGTCTCGGAATCCGGTATCCTCGTAGATAACCTCGGCCTAGCCGAGATGATATCGGCGTCATGACCAGGACACGTGGCACCTCGGCTGACACTTCAGTGTCACCTCGGCCACGTGTTGTCATTCAAAAATTATGTCCCCACAACTGCCCCCTAGGTTCTATTACCTCGGCATCCTGAGGTGATGGAACCTATATTATTTCTTCCATTTAGCACATCGGCTAAGCTTGCTTCATCATCTATTGCCGAAGTCAAAACTCGTCGGCTCAATATGACCAAGACCTATTGTCTGCTTTCATAAATGCTTTAAAACCAACAACCTAGTTCGTTCAAGTTTCTCAACCGAAATCGTCCTCCTAGCCGAGGTATTTGCTTCACTGAATCAAGAACTCCAAGAGTTCCAGTATGCGTATGAGCTGGTACGCACAGTATTTCAACCGTTTTTACCACGTGTCTTTTCCCTACTGGATCGTACCTGATACGCGCCATCAAGTCGTATCGCTTTTGCGTGCGTCGTCTGACAAGCACGTCGTCCAAGGCACCATAATTGCCATTTTGCTGCCATTTCATGCTTTTGATCATAATCAACTCTCTCTCCGTCTTTCATTGCTGCTTTTGCGAAGCTTTCTGCAACCAGTTTAACTCTCTCCTTCCGGTGAGGCTTTTGTTGCACTTCTTTGCTTACTACCACCGTCTGACATCAGTGTACTTCACATCGGCCTTTTTGTAATCTAAACAATCACTCTTCAATGTTAGGCCGAAGTGTCTTCTTTCCTTTTCTGAATGCATTCTTTAATTTCTTCTTTCAACGTGGTTTGCATAATTCTATACTTAGAATAATTTGCATGTCTTCAAGGTACACCTTCACTGTGTAATCTCTCCGGGGTAAAATACCTCGGACACAACTTCTAGTCTTGTTTATCTCGGTCTTGACTTAACACTTGAAAATATTGTAACAAATGTTTTCACAAGTGTTGCTCAAAAACTCGCCACTTTTCTTTTACTTCTTAAGACTTCTGTCTTCCATTATCTTCCAAGTCTTGGCAACATGGTAATCTCGGCACATGCATAGATACTTCTTTCACTCG
Organism: Camellia japonica; assembly: GCA_030407325.1. NCBI lineage: Eukaryota > Viridiplantae > Streptophyta > Magnoliopsida > Ericales > Theaceae > Camellia > Camellia japonica. The sequence goes on along the minus strand of JAPPVO010000014.1, from coordinate 5,236,908 downwards.
TAACCTTGGCTTAACCTCAACTTGTAAATTTTCTCAAAATTTCAACAAGTGTCAAACCAGTCTTCTTATAACATGACCTCGGCTTTAACTTCAACTTGTAAACTTTTCTCAAGTTTCAACAAGTGTTAAACATGATCTCGGTTTAACTTCAACTTGTAAACTTTTCACAAGTTTTAACAAGTGTTAAACATCATCTCGGTTTAACTTCAACTTGTAAACTTTTCACAAGTTTTAACAAGTGTTAAACATCATCTCGGTTTAACTTCAACTTGTAAACTTTTCACAAGTTTCAACAAGTGTTAAACATGATCTCGGTTTAACTTCAACTTGTAAACTTTTCTCAAGTTTCAACAAGTGTTAAACATTATCTCGGTTTAACTTCAACTTGTAAACTTTTCACAAGTTTCAACAAGTGTTAAACATCATCTCGGTTTAACTTCAACTTGTAAACTTCTCTCAAGTTTCAACAAGTGTTAAACATGATCTCGGTTTAACTTCAACTTGTAAACTTTTCACAAGTTTCAACAAGTGTTAAACATGATCTCGGTTTAATTTCAACGTGTAAACTTTTCTCAAGTTTCAACAAGTGTTAAATATCATCTCGGTTTAACTTCAACTTGTAAACTTTTCACAAGTGTTAAACATAATTTCGGTTTAACTTCAACTTGTAAACTTTTCTCAAGTTTCAACAAGTGTTAAAACCATTTTTCTTCTCTTGTTTGGACATCTTTGTCTCCGGAGTGTCCTCCTCGGCTCTGGCATACTTTTCTATCCTGGCCATCAGCTCCTCTATGCTTTTCGGCAATGTCTTTGCCAGTTATTTTCAAAGAAGGCAGTCATCCTTTAAGCCGTTTTTAAACGGCACGACCGCCACCTCTTGGTTGCATCCTGATATTCGGTTGAATACCTCATAATATCTTTTGGCATAGGCCCTAAGACTTTCATCCTCGCCGATCTTCAGGGGCATTAGGGCGGCTACCCTCAATGGCTGTAGCTTGTTTGTCACGAACCTGGCCACAAACATCTCGGCCAGGCCTTCCCAGGTTTTCACAGTTCCCTTCGGCAACTTGTGAAACTAGTCCGATGCAATTTCTCCGAAGGATGAGGAGAACACCTTGCAGAGCAACGGCTCGTTCCCGGTGTACAACGCCATCGAGTTCAGGTACAAACTGACGTGAAGGTTGGGGTCCGACTTACCGTCGTAGATTTGGAATCTCGGCATGCTAAACCCCTTCGGGGCTTCGAATTTGTCCAATTCTACCGAGAACGGCGTTCTCGGCTTGACCAGGGAGGTTACCTTGGCATCTTGTTGCTTCCTCTGTAGGTGATCCCCCAGATCCTCTTTGGTCTGTCTAGGAGCTCGACTATCTCTTGACTTCAGCCTTTTCGGTGCACTACTCCCAATTTCATTATGGGTCCTTTTGGCCTTCCCTCCATTGATTGCGTCGAAGCACAACTCCTGCCTTTGAACATGCCGATGTTCTTTGGGGTCGGCTTCCTTGGTGCGATGCGTCCTCCTCGATTCTTCCCTTTTTGACTCTCCTCGCCCGACCTCCCGTGAAGGCTAATGAGAATGCCCTTTTGCCCTGTTGTGCTGAGGGACTGCAGGAACTGTGTTCTGCCCCCCTTTCTGGGCATCTTTCTTGGCCGCTAGAATCGGCGTATCTTGTAGCGGGAACGGTGGCTGCATGACATTGTTTTGCATTATAAAATTGACGACCGTTTGCAAGTCCGCCAATTTGTTCGCCATTCCCTTCATCTCATCGTCCCTTTGCCGGCATCTATCTTTCCATACCTGGAGGTCATCCTCGTTATAATACCCGTTTCGGTCTGATTTCTTTGGTACGCCGCCCTCCAGGCCGACGTCCTTTCCTTCGTGATTTTTATCACGAGTCTCTTCGTTGCAGTTGTCTTCTTCGATGTCAAGGTCAATATATTTCCCACTCTCAGTAGGGGTGTCGTCCCCAACCTTCTCTTTCTATCCGTCATTGGCCATCTATTTTCCTTTCTTTCCCACAGACGGCGCCAAATTGTGGGTGTCAATTTCCGACCACACTGCCAAACTAGTACTCAACTGTAGAACACCGGCAGAATAGATTAAGCCCGAACAACCTGTCATAGAAAGATAAGAATCCCGCAGTGGGTCGTCCACCCGGGGGCACTCCGACGATCAAGTCAGTAAAATATCTCTCAAAGATAACCAATAGTGCTTAACTCACTAGACAGAGCATAAAAAATATATCTTAGACCCATGGGGGTGCCTCCCTTTTATAGCCAACACAATCCTAGTCCCAAATAGAAGCCTAACTCTAATGGACTTAGGATTACTGCTAATCTTGGACTCCCAGTAGGATTAGGATAAACTCTCTAAGAGTCTCATATTTACCCAAACTGTAGTCTTCTCCCATTCTAGGACTCTTGTCCCTCATCCGCTTATCTTGGAATCCGGTATCCTTGCAGATAACCTCGGCCTAGCCGAGATGATCTTGGCGTCATGACCAGGACACGTGGCACCTCGGCTGATACTTCGGTGTCACCTCGGCCACGTATTGTCATTCAAAAATTATGGCCCCACACTGAGTTTGGAAAAATAAATCTAGAGTTTGTTGTTGTTGTTGTCGTAGTTGCAATGATGGAGATTTGGAGATTCATAGAACATTGCTTGGCGATTTTGAAGAGGAGAAGAGAGAGATGTTTAGAGTCTAGTTTCAAGAGAGAGAGAGAGAGAGTGTGTGGACTTTTGGTTTTAAAGGATAGAGACGGTTTTATATTCAGAAAAGTATTTTAGTCATTTCACTCAGTTATATTTTTATGAATAAAATATTTTAATGTCCGCACATTTAATCAAATAAGATTAAAATTTAGATTTTTGACTTGAGTGTCATTTCTACTGATGTGATATTTTCCCTTTCTATAATTTAGTAATAATTACCACTCTTCAGATAAATTCCTTTACGAAAGCAAATGCATAAGAGCATCTCCAACGGTGAACTTCTTTTTTCATCAAATATGAGGAAAAATAGGACGATTTTCTCAATTTGATACCACTGGCTCCAACGGTGAACTTTCATCAAATCTGCGCCGGGACAACCGGTTGGTCGACCGGTAAAGGCAAAAAAAATATATATATATATATATATTTTTGAATTGTTTGAACCTTTTTTTTGAATTGTTTGAACCCTTTAGTGGTCGACCGGTTGGTCAACCGGTAAGGCAAAAAAATTTTTTTTTTTTTTTTTTGAATTGTTTGAACCTATAAATTTGAACTGTTTGAACTTTTTAGTGGTCGACCAGCCGGGCAACCGGCTGGTCGACCGGTTCCTCTCCCCCAATGGTAACAAACAGTAATTTGTTGAAATCTGGGCGTGTTCTCACTTTGGTGAAATGTTTGGTGAATTCTCGATTTGATACCGATTTGGTGAAATCGTTGGAGCTCCAAACAGTAACTTTTTTACCAAATTTCAAATTTGATGCCAGGTTTGGTGAACCGTTAGAGATGGTCTAATACATTCAAATTTGATGGAATCCTCAAACAAGCCCTATTACTAACTATTAACTGTCGAATATGCATATTTGTCAACAACAAGGATTGCACTTGGGCATGGTTTATGCAATTGGTGAGAGAAAAATGGTCATACAAAATTGATGTGATGTCCAAGAGCATTTGTTGGTAAAACTCAATTAAAATATTATATATTTTTGTATAAAATGAATAGTGTATTTTGAATCCATAATAAAATAAGACCTTTTATAAGTACATACAGAGATCTCTATCACCGTCTTGTAAATACTATATTACTAACTAATTGAGTCATTATTACAGAGAATTAAAAAAGTTATGGTAGTCTCCCTTCTCTTTCACTAAACGACGTATTCCATCTACAAAAGCAGAAAATAATCTTTTTATTATTGTTGAGAGGGGAGATTTACATCGGTTAGTACGGCCGAGCTACGGTAACGCGGGTCGTGACAAACCGCACAGTGCCGAGTTGTTCTCTCTCCTGGCACGGCCCTTCACTCTGTTTTGCACGGCCGGAGAGGTTGGCCGACCAGGCACGATCTAAGGCCTGGCCGAGCAAAATCAGACGCTTGGCAGGGACGTGTGACAACCGAGCTAAGGGTAGCCCGGGCTAGACTGACTGCGGGGCGAGGACCGGCATGCCTCTAACCGGTTAGCCGGGATGGACGGACTTCATATAACCGAGAATGAAGGAAGGACAGGGTAAGGCCGGTATGCCTCACGGCCGATCAGTCAGGATGGACCGACCAAGAGTAGCTCGGCCATGTGAATCAGACTTTCGCTTCTTCCCCGAGGGATAGGTCGGCGAGGCACAGCCCGGTTGTGTTGCTTGTGGTGGCGACTCTCCACAAGGGCTAGACCGGTCGTGGTACTTCGGTCAAGTGTGCCACCTGGGCCAATGGTGTTGGGGAGAGGACACCTACTTCAAGCACGCGTCAATACCATTGGGCAGTTCTACATGTACTGGTTGGAGGACTAAGCCTTTACACGCGTAAGGTGGTGAGAGGCGAGCACTGCCACCTGTCCAGGGAAGGACAGCAGAGGTAGTGCGCGCACAATCTTGAGGCTGCATGGCCAGCCTAGAAATAGGAGGGGAAGATGAACGTTAGAGGTAAGCAATTCTGCGCCGTCTGAAACACACACTCTCTCTCTCTCTAATAGCCTCCTTCTTCCTCAAGTGATCTGACTTGATCGTCGGAGGGTCTATCCGGCAAACCACCGCCGGGCAGCTCACCGTTTCTGTGTTGCCAGGTTAGACGCCGTCACGAGAAGCTTGGAGTCCAAGGAGTACGGAAAGTAGAGGATATTTCGCCCCCGTACAATTGTGATCTTCAACATCAAATTATTTAACCTCTAAAGATATTTTCTAGATGAGGATTTGTTAACAAAGTTAATATTACATATTCTTATGCATGATTTCATGATTTTTTTGTCTAACATAAAAAATTGTTTTCTTTATCCTTCATTTTTTTAAAGTTCAAATAAAATGTCGAGAATGCGATTAACAATGGGAAAAATATAAAAAAATGGGAATAAAAAATAATAATTATAAATTTATGAAAGTATAATACTCATTTATACAATTTAATGCATAAATTACTTATACTTTAATGAGTTTATAATTTTTTTTTCAATTTTCAATTTTTTTGATATTTTCCCATTAAGAAATTCTTTTTTTAAAAAAAGGAGGCAAATTAACTACACCTCCCTTGAGATTTAACGAAATTACAGATTCCTCCTGAGATTTTAAAAATTACATCCCGCCCCATCGCAATTAACATCATTAACGGATATTATAAATTGACTAAAATGCCCTTTTCACAAGTAAGGGCAAATTACTTACACCCCCTAAATTACAAGTTCCTCCCTAAAGTTTAGCTCAATTGTAGATTCTCTCATGAGGTTTAGCTAAATTATCATTTTTAAATAAGTTATGAAATGTAAAATTAAAATGGAAAAATACTTATCACACTATAAAAAATTAAAACTTTAGAGACCAAAATGTAGAGACAAAATTATTTTTAGGGGACCAAATATTTTTGTTGCGAAAAATGTCGTTATTATATTTTTAGTAACGAAAATTGAACATTAATGATTAATTATTATCTTTTTGGTATCAAATTTTTTGTCTTAAAAAATAAACCATTTTGAGACCAAATTATTTTGTCCTTAAAAGTCTATTTATTATTAACATTTTCAAAATTTTATCGCTAAAAATCTTATTTTTGACTTTTTACGGCGATCTTTTAGTAACTATCCTCACGATAATAGAAATTAGTCCTTAAATGTCTTTTACAACAAAATTTTCACTTTTAGAGTTCAAAAAAATTATTATCTAAAACTCTTATATATTGTAGTGTCAGATGGTGAAAATATCATAAAATGAACAAATAATTAAATAAGTTAAAAACACAAGAAATAGTTTATTAAAAAATTCTTAGAATATATTTGGTTTGATTTTTAAAAATTAATTTTTAATTTTTTAATTTTTTAAGAAATAAAAAATAAATATTATTTTTATATAATTTTATCTTTTGAGTGGTTAGAAATAATTTTTGCAAATTAAATATATTTTTTCATATTTATTTTTATTAAATTAGTTTTTATTTTATTTTCTTAAATTATGAATTTTTTTTCTAAACAGCAAATCGAACATGGTTTCAAAAACTTAATTTTTTTTTTCTATCTAAATAAGTAATTTATTTGTAAATTTTATTAATTTATCAAAGGGATTTCAGTAGGGGTAATATCGTCCATCAATTTATATTTTAGTGATGTCAGTTAATCATTCTTAACGTTTAGTTAATGGTAGGGATTAAATTATTATGCGAATATAAATTTTAGAGAACGAGATGTAATTTCTGAAATCTTATAAGAAAATCTGTAATTTAGCTAAACCTCAAAGAGAGATGTAGGTAATCCCCCCCCCCAAACAAATATATATATATATATATATATGGGGAAATGCCATGCATGAACAACTTGTACATTTGAAGTTGGGCACATAGACATTCCCACACTAGATTCTCTCTCAAGCTTTCCCTCCAATCCAACCCAAAACCCCCCTCAAACCAAATCGCAGTCTCTTCTTCTTCTTCTTCAATTCAAAACCCTAGGCTAAAACCCTAAAAGTCTACATGTTATCTCTTTCACGAATGAAATCACTTGTCTCTCCAACTCTCTCCACCCTTGCCCCTAAAACCAGGCTTTTCTCTCTCTACTCTCAACCCTCTCGATACCTTCTCTGCAATCCCAAACCTCTGCAAAAACCTAATTTCTTCCATGTAAAAACCACCATGCTTCCGCACAATTCTCCAATGATCTCTATCCAAAGTCACTGTTTGAATACGGAGGCGTCTCAGTCGCCTTCCGGCGAAATCCACGTCATCGTCGGCCCGATGTTCGCCGGAAAAACCACCACTCTGCTCCGCCGGATCAAGTCCGAGAGTAGTAATGGCAGGTTTGGAGCTTTTATTTGATAAATTTTTTGTGTTTGGTTGAGTTTCTGGTTCATTGTTGCATGTTATGCTGTTTTGTTGGCAAAAAAGAATCATCTTTTTGAATTTTGTGTGTGTAAGATTGAGTTTTGGTTTAAATTCGCATGTATTTATTGCATATTATGCTGTTTTTTAGGATGAAAATGAGTAATTTCTTGTGTTATTTTTTATTTTTTTATTTTTTTGGTGCCAGAACTTTGATTCTGGAATTCAATGTTGAAAAGGGGATATTAGAAACCTTTGAGAAGTGAGAGTTGTCATTAACTTTATACACCTAATTCTGGATATGGAATGCTCTTTTTTTTTTTTTTTTTTGAATTGAGTGCAATGCTCAAAGTCTGTAATCAAATAACTTCACCAGTGGAAGTAAACATGGCCCAAATATTCTGCCTTTTTCTCTTTTTATTTAAGGGTTCTATATGTAGGATAGGGTTGTTTTGAGCCACGTTGGTATCTGGACATTTGGAGTAACATTCCTATGATTGTTATAGTAAAATGAACCACATATGTAATATATGTATTGAATTCCGTCATTTTGGGGTGTCAAATAACACAATCGTATCTTTTTCTTTGGTGTCAAGAAGAACATGATTGGTTCTAGTGGATTAGATGATGATATACAGAACAATCATAAAGGGCTCCCATAAACTCCTAATTTTCAATTTCACTTAGTTATTTCTACAATATTTTAAGAGTTATGAATTTGAAGGCATCTAAAAGCCCCAATGTCTTTATTTTGATTTTTGGTCTTTTTGGTTGATCTTTTTAGTATTAGTATTGACAATTTAACAAATTCATTGAGTTTTCATTTATTGTATTTCCACTATACCAATTATTCATTCAAAGTTTTGCTATCTTCTGAACTATTTTATTTAGTGAACTAAATGTCCCCAGTGTTTCTGTTCCATTAATGGAATGAAATTATCACTGGTGAGATCTTCCAGTTTTCAGGCCAAGGTCCTCAAGAACTCCACCCATTTGGATAGGACATTAAGAGGTCTTTGTTTGTCAGGAAGATTGAAAGAAGCAATTGGGTTACTCTGGCGTGCAGGATTACAGGTGTATCCTGAAACCTATTCTCTTCTTTTACAAGAAAGTATATTCAGGAAACAATATAGATGGGGAAGGAGAATCCATGCACAAATGGTGGTAGTTGGCTTTGTTCCCAATGAATATTTGGTAACCAAATTGTTGATATTGTATGCAAAGGCAGGGGATTTAGTAACTGCTAGCAGTCTGTTCAGTGAGTTGCCGAGGACTAGCTTAATTTCATGGAATGCAATAATTGCTGGTCATGTGCAAAATGGTCTTGTAGAAATGGGATTGAGTCTTTATTATAAGATGAGACAGAGTGGTTTGACACCAGATCAGTACACCTTTGCATCAGTCTTTAGAGCGTGTGCCACTTTAGCAACATTGCAGCAGGGAAAGCAAGCCCATGGCATCTTCATAAAGAGTCAAATTAGTGGAAACGTTGTAGTTAATAGTGCCCTCATGGATATGTACTTCAAATGTAGCAGTCCTTGTGATGGGCATCTAGTATTCGATGAATCTTTGGATAGGAATGTGATTACATGGACTGCATTAATATCCGGATATGGACATAATGGGAGGGTTGAAGAAGTTTTACAATCCTTTCATAGGATGATAACTGAAGGTTTCAGACCAAACTATGTTACGTTTCTTGCAGTTCTTTCTGCTTGTAGCCATGGAGGTTTGGTACATGAAGGTTGGGAGTATTTCTCATCGATGATGAGAGATTATGGTATTCAACCAAGAGGGAAACATTTTGCAGCAATGGTTGATCTTTTAGGGCGTGCTGGGAGGTTACAAGAAGCATACGATTTTGTTCAAGACTCACCCCATGAAGAACACCCAGTGATATGGGGTGCTTTGCTTGGGGCTTGTCGAATTCATGGAAACATGAACATGGTGAAGCTTGCTGCAAAGAAATTTTTTGAGTTGGAACCAGAGAATTCTGGGAAGTATGTCGTCCTATGTAATGCTTATGCTACGTTTGGTTTGTGGGACAGTGTTGCAGTGATGAGGGGGCAGATGAGGGACTTTGGTATGAGAAAGGAACCTGGTTATAGCATGATTGAAGTTCAAAGGGAGGTTCACTTCTTCTTTATGGGGGATAATTCTCACAAACAAACTGAGCAGATACGTGACTTAATTAAAGAAATGACTTGCATTTTAAAGGATGCTGGCTATGTTCCTGACTTGAGCAGTTGGTGGTAAGATAGAGTAGAATTGACTTGGTGGAGCCTAATTAACTTGTAAAAAATGGCTCAAGTCCTACTTTTTCCTTCTATAAAGAGGCATGGTTTCTTGGGAGATTTTGAAGGTCTAAAAGCCTTGAACTTTGAGGATGGTGGTGTATGACAGTAGATATTATATTTATCATTGCTAGTAAGGTACATTGAGTATTTTGGATATGCCCCACTTATTTACGGGGGTATCATGTTCCAAATTAAGATGATGAGGAATTATTTCCTATGTATGGCATTCTTTTGACATTAAAGTTGGGTAGTTGTGAAGGAGGATAGAATGCACACTCATCAACTTGGCAGCCTCTGTGAACGGCAGTGATGCTGATTGACTGTTGTTTGTTTGTAATAATATAGGTCCTTACTGACAGGAGGATATTCTGACCAGATTTACTATGGGAAGCCTCTAGTTTGGTTGAAAACTTTTCTTCCATAGGTGACTGACTGGTTGATTGGAATCACTGGATAGCCGTAGATTTTTAACACCCCAAGCCAAGTTCTTATTCTTTCCCCCCCCCCCCCCCCCCTTCTTTTTTGCCCCTGATATTTCTGATGTAAGAAACAAAGGTGAATATCATTATCCTATTAGTATTGTTGGGTTGTCAACTCCTTGTTGAGTTTGTGAGCAGAATTCTGGCCATTTAGCCAATGCAATGTTCAGAACACATTACAATGGATGTCATTTTCGCTTATTCAAAGGGTCTTGAACTGGAGCATCTTCCCCTGGCCCTCAGATCAAGCAGTAAAGTGATAGGGTGGGGTCGGGCTGGATCTTAGGTTTAAATCTTGGCAGCTAAAAGGAAGACCTTATCAGGTCTGAAGCATTGAATGTTAGGGTTTTTTTTTTTTTTATCAATTACTGCTAAATGATTATAAAAAAAGAAAAAAGAAAAAAAAAGTGATTATGTATTTTATTTTCCTGCTGTTCTAATATTCCATGAGCAAACTGGAGTATGACTTTGAAAACTTGAATGACATGCTTTTGTTCAACATTTTTATGTGGGGAATGCATGTTTAAGCCAATTTTCAACACATTATATTTACAACGTTGGTTTAAAATCAAACGGAATTGGATTTTAGAACAAGAACTGAGCATTTTATTTATTGGTTTTTACCTATCATTAATTCTCTAGTTCTTTATGAATTTTATGCAGAAGTGTAGCAATAATAAAATCAAACAAGGATACAAGATATGGACTGCATTCCATTGTGACGCATGATGGAGATAAATTTCCATGTTGGCCGCTGGCAGATCTGTCTTCTTTTAGACAAGAATTTGGTTCTGATGCTTATGAAAAGGTATTTCAATGCCAATATTGATGATACTCTATAAGTGTAGCATTTATTAGTTGTTAGAAAAATCTATGTGGAAGTAGATATTTACAATAACATACTGTATATCACTGGTGAGCAAGGTGCATATCTGGAGAAACGGCTACAAAGTTCTTACCTTCGAAGTTGTATGTTTAATTTACAATTCCAGTCCTGGCATTTTTTCTGTAAGCCTTCTCTGTCTCTTATGCATTTGTTTTATATTGGTATCCATTCCATGGTGACAGCTAGACGTGATTGGTATTGATGAAGCTCAATTCTTTGATGATCTGTATGATTTCTGCCGCAATGCTGCGGACTATGATGGCAAAATTGTTATAGTTGCTGGTCTTGATGGTGACTATTTGAGGTATTCTTAATTTTGCTCTGTTCTCACCTGGTGCATTATGCAATAACTTGTTTTTTTCTCATTAATTTGTACGTACCACATAATTTATTGTACTATTATTTCAGCTTATTTGATGCCAAAAAGTTTATTTTAAAAAGTTTGTTAGGGTGTGCTTCACTGAAAACTGTTTTTAATTGAAATTTTTTACTTAGTATTCCTCCTCTTTCTTAAATATTACCATCATGTCCCCTATATAAACAACCCACTCCTCATTTCTCTTTCACTCCCGAACCTTTACGATCAGTAAGGACAAAAAGAATAGTTACACAACAAAATATTTAGACAAATACTACTTTGCAACTTAAATCTATAATCTAATTACTGCATCAAATGTGTTAAAAGCTTCTGTACAAAACTATAATCTATAATATGTTCTAACAACTTCATTAGAACAGCCTATCAATTTGCCCCATCATTCGAAAAGAATCTTTTCTCTAGAAATTTTGTCAACTTGTCTTTGATGGTGAACTAAAAACACATTGGCAGGAGAAGGTTTGGTTCAGTTCTTGATATTATCCCACTTGCTGATTCTGTAACTAAGTTGACTGCTCGGTGTGAGATCTGTGGCAAGCGAGCTTTCTTTACCTTGAGGAAGACCGAGGAAATGCAGACAGAATTGATTGGTGGAGCTGATAAATACATGCCTGTGTGTCGGAAGCACTATGTTGGTGGACAGGTCGTTAAAGAGGCTACAAGAATTGCCTCTGAATATCAGAAAGTTCAATCTGGCTAGTATCCATAGCTCTTCCTATCTTATTGATATGATGATACGTGGTTCTTCCTAATCTGATTTGGTAGATATATATTGTTTCTTGATGTTAGGTCTCAACACATTGATACTGAATCTTGACTGGTTTCAAGAATTTTATTGATTTTATCCCCAAAAAGATTGTATATATAACCTTTGACTGGTTTCAATACTTCTATTGCTTTTGTCTATCATAGTTTTTTGTATTGCATTCATGACAGAGCAATGAGTGTGGATGTATGAAAGATTGATGATCAAAACCCTTTTTCAGTGCTTTAAAAAGAGCGCTTAGGAGCGCATCGAAGTGCTCCAAGCAGGTCGAGATGATGCGCACAAAAGGCACTGTTCTTCGTTGTGTTCTCTCTCTCTCTCTCTCTTCTTTTTCTTTGCTGGTTCTTTGTCTCTTTTTCCTTTTTTCTTTCATTTTTTGGTCCAGTCACTGTTATTCTTCTTCTTCTTCTTCTTCTTTTCTTCTCTACTCCAACCATTGTTCCCCCTTTCTGTCATTGAGTTCTCTCTATCAGTTACCACGTTTTCATCTTCTTCATTATGCAGCTAACAATTGAATGTTTACTTCTTTGGGTTTTTAAATGGTGAAACTTATTTTATGATTTTTAAAATTCTATATATATTTGTTTATGTTGAAAACCTCACCTATATTAAAATTTTGCTCATTTTGTACAACTTGCACCTCACTTTGGTGGGGCATATGTCTCGCCTCGCACTTAAGCTATAAGAGATCTTATCACCTCGGTATGCCTAGAGCTTTTCAAAACACTGCCCCTTTTTTGTTTTAGTTTTAGTTTCTAGTTTTCAAAATTGTTTGATCTACTACAAGTCAAATTGTCTACCTATTATGGAAAATTTTGATTTACTTCACATTACATGTATTCTCAAAGTTTACCAGTTTGAATGAGTAATAGCAGAGCTCACTTTGTAAAAAATTGCAACTATCTCACTCACTAGCACATCATTTTTAGGGTCTTAACTGAATATCAGAAATTAATTTATGCGAAAAACATTTTTCATAGAAAGTTTTCCACAAGAAAGCGTTTTCTAGCAAAACAAATGGAGATAATCCTCACTTGGTAATTGGAACAGGACATGAGTTGGTGATGCTCTAATAATTTCCTGGTTAGTTGATGTTTCCACATGGTTAAATTTTTAGGTCTCAACTTGATCTTGAAAAAATTTCATTTGTTAAATGGTAAATTAAAAGCCATTGCTATGTCAAATGCATTTGATACTAGGTTAGTGGTTTGGTGAAATTTATGAAAATATTTTTGACTTCTTTGATGGGCACTTCCATCTGTGCATTGTTTTGTTAAATGAAAAAACAAAAAAGAAAAATTGCTTTCATTGAGAGTTGAACTCAAGACCTTCCGCTTACTAAACGGGTGCTCTAACCAACTGAGCTATGAAAGCTTGTTGGTGCAGAAGTCATATAAAAATTATTTTGACTCAAAACAAACGAATATTCAAGTTTTCATAAAGTAGAATAAGTTCAGTTTACTAGCTTTGATCAATATTTTAGGATAAAGTATTTTGTAGCAATGTATTAAACCTTGAATTTTGTCTTTGGAGGCTCTTTGGTTGGGTTTGGTCACGATGAAGGAGGTCAAACTAACAAATATTTGCATACGACAATCGTGAAAGTAATTTGTTGATATGTTTTTTTTTTTAATTTTCTTATAAAAATTTAATCTCTTTACCAATTAATTTAAATTTCAATTTTCATCATATTTGTCGCTCTAATCAAACAGACCTTAAGGAAAATTTGATGTTGAAACAATGATGTTGTGTTTGGTTGAGGGGATTTGGGAAGAGATTTAGAAAAGAAAAATGAAAAAGTAGGCGAAATGTGAATATTTCACCTAGTTTTATACACCTTTTCCCTTTCTTTTTTCAAATCCTTTCTCAAATCTCTCAACCAAATACGGCGTTAGTAATATATACAATCTCAGCAATATTTGTGAAGGAAAAAGCATGTATCAGATCCAAGACGGAACACAGTCATCATAGAGAATACTAATAATTTACCAACAATACTATGAAAGGACATTAAGAAGCAACATGCCTATTCACCCTAAAGAAACAAAAACCAAAATAGTTAAAGCATTCACAAAGAATAATGACAAGAGATTCTTCATCAAGATTGGTTTGGTCAGCGATCAAAACTTGCTTTTCGAACTGGTCTGTTCTCTAATCAGCCTAGCCACATTTGTTCCAGATTTAGTTTTCTCAAGATTTGGCAAATGTTGTTGGAGGTTCTTTACAAGAAATTCATGAAGCTCGCTAAAACTCTCCTGCAGAAGAGAAAGCGAAGCTTGTAAGAAATAAACGATCTTTAGGGTAAAGTTCAGGCCATGGTTCTTGCTATAAAGAGGAGAATTTATAGGATCAAATTTTGCTTGGCATCATTGTCTAACTAGGTTAACAACGCTAATAGTCTCAAGCACATTGTTGCACTCATTATTATTACCAACGACATAAAGTAGAAAAACAAATAGAATTACCCTTTTTGAGATCTTTAAAGCTGTTTGGATCACATAGTTTCCAAATTGATCTCGAGCAATTTTCTCAAGCATGCCTTTTTCCTTTTTGATGTCTTCAACCAAATAAACTATCCCCAAAGGAGAAAACTGTAAGCATTTCTCCACAACATGGCTACCATGTTTTATTAGCGAAAGCCTTGCATATCTGCCTCTGAGACGGAAACAAATCTTATCATTGAGCTCTGAGTTGTCAAGTCCCAAGATATGCTGCACAACATAGTTCCTAAAGAAAGACAATACGCAAACCCCAATGAGTTCTCCTGAAAATACAATTCATGAAAATCGAGTTATATTTTTTTGTCAATTATGGGATGGGAAATCAGATTAGTACCCTGAAGGATCAAACGAAAGGCAAACTGATTCAAGCAAGATACGATCTAGAAGAAGACGTCGTTGTTGTCCTGTTATGCTGTTAATGCACTCATTTAGGGATATACATCCTACTGGATCCATAGCCAATTCAACACAACGCTCTATCACGGCTTCAAATAGTACCTGAGATCAAATGATTCAAGTTGCATTAATTGTCATGGACTCATATTAGCAAACTGCATATAGTGGAAAATAAGCAAGCATAAATTGATCAATATGTCACACATATGCAAAAGTACAATTGAGTTTTTCATATTAATCCTTTTTCTACTAAGACTTTAGGGTGGGTAGATGCTCCTCAGAGACTCACAGTATAATGTGCAAAAGCACAAAGACGCACACATGCATGTTTTTAAGTAGTCAGAAAATATGGAATAATCTTAATAGTCATATTAGTATGTGATACAAATAATGCAAAATATGTATAAGCGTTCAATGGAGCTAAACTGAAAATTCAAAGGGGGGGGGGGGGGGGGGGGGGGGAAGATTAGTGAAGAGAAGGAAAGAAAATCACCTCATTTGTCTGACTATCCAAGAGGATGAAACACTGTTGAATTACATGCCTGCCTATGCTACGAGTCATCAGTTCAAAGGATCTGGTGGATAGAGCCGATGTCACTTGCTTGGCCAAATCTAACTTCTTGACCTGTTTGATGAGCTTCTGAATTGATTGCGACCTATCAAAACAAGCAATGTTGTGAGTCCATCTCACTAATAAGCATAACAATTTAGTGTTACAATAAATGTGGTTCAATTCAAGATTCCAAAACTCACCCGTTTCTAGTAAATGCCGCTTCAATGAGTAATGCGTTCTGCAAAGTTATTTTGAAGACAACCAGCTGCAACTGAGAGTAGTCACACTTTTCAATGAGCCTCTGAAATACATAACGCCCATATTCATGGGTCAACAGCTCAAATAGAAACTCAAAAACCCCATTAAGTATCGTATTATTAATCACAGGATTCCCTTGCTGCAAAGACTCTGCAAGAACTTGGAGCCATCTTCACACCTAGCCAGCATACCCACATCGCATCTTTGCAGGAAAAACTCACAGATCAGATCATCACAATACCCACCTTGCCGATTCAACAAACCAATAGAACTTGCCATTCCATTGGACAAACGGCACCCATTACCCGAATAATAGCCATTGCTTCCAGTTGTGTTGAATTCATTATAATTAACCAAAGAACCAACTGGGTAGTCCAATTCCGGGTCATAATTCAATCCACAATCTCCCATTCCTGGATAGGGACTGGCAAGATAACTCAGGCCAGATGGTCTCTCATAACAAGAATTTCTATTTGCTGTTTGTCCAGAGAAATTTCCAGGAAAATTATTTAGTTCATAATCTAAATCATAATGATTCAGGTAATTCAATGGGCCCATAGAACTTTCTGAACCAGAATACATATCTGAAACCAGAGCATCTCCTAGAAAATTAACCAACAAAGAAAACTCATTCGCTCAGACATATGTACAAACACGATATATACACACACAAACAAAACACACATGGATAATGTAAAATTTACCTCCATTGATGGAACTATGATTTTCCCAGATATTTTCTTGAGAAATTGATAGTGTCGATGATGGTTTCTTGAATTGGGTATGATTAGTATCATCTTCTTTTGAGGTTGGAGAAGAAGAAGAAGCTATGCGATTGTTGCTCTGTGAATCGCTTTCTTGACAAATTGTGATGAACCCATCTTCTTCTTTCAACCCAAGACTATGAAAAGAGTGAGAAAGATCAACACAATCATCAGAACAAGAAGAACCAACGAGCCTTTGAGAAGTTGAACCCCCCATTGAAACTTAAAACCCAGAACAGAACAACAAGAACAAGAAGCGAACAAGACAGAATATAATGATTAATCGCTTTGTTTTTCTTCTTCTACCAATGTATGTATGTATGAATGTGTGTGTGTGTATATATATATAGGAAGAGAGACAAAACCTGGTTTCAGAGTATATATATATATACAAGTATGAGTCCAACTTGTACAAGGTAAGCAAACCTGGTTGTTTTTGGAAACAGGGCATACGAATTGGAGGGGTTTTGTGAAAATTAATAATAATAACTCAGTTTGTTTAAAATACAGATTTTACTCTATGATTTGAAATTTTTTTATTTAACAGAATTAATTAAAAATTAATTTTTTTTACTGCACTCCTATGCAATGACAAAATTACTGGACTTATTAATTTAAATAAATTTTTGACATTATTACAAATTGTTAATTGATTTGATAATTTATTAATAAAATGAGTTATTTGTTATGAAATTAGAAAAGTTAAGGAACGAGAGGTAATTTTTAAAACTATAGGAAGTAAACCATATTTTAAGTAAATTTCGAAGATGTTTATAATCTATCCTAATAATAATAATAAATAAAATTAATGAAGTTTCCTTTTCTAAACCAAAGCCATGAAACTAATTTAAAGTGAGTTTTAACTTGCTTTTCAAAATTGGCAGATTTTTTATAAAAGTGTGTTTCAAAACACAATTTTGTGCCTATATTATTATTATTATTATTATTATTATTATTATTATTATTTTTTAAATGACACTTTTAACAAAATTCTATTCCCCCAGCGTAAGAAATTTCGGTACGCACTATTTATTTATTTTTTTGTTCAGATATAAACTTTCAAATAAAAGACAAATATTTATTTGGACATAAATTGATAAATAAAAATAAATTATTCAAGATATATTTCGTTTAACTGTTTATGTCCAAACTATTCTTTTCATTCATAATTTTATATCTAAATATTTGACTTTTATTCAAAAATTTATATTCGAACGATATAAATGGTATGTATTGAAATTTTATATGGTGTGTAAATAGTATTACCTTTAAAAAAAACTACTATAAAAGGATGCTAATATTTTTAAGAGGAAATTACGAAAAAAATCTCCACAATTTGACCCTTATATCAAAATAAATGTTGACTTTTTAATTTTGTTAATTTAAATTCAAATCTTTTCATTTGTTTTCAATTTAAACCATTTACTTATTTTCATTAACTAAAATTAACAAGAAAAAAAAATTTTTTAATCATTAAATTCAGTATTAAAAAAAAAAAGAAAAAAGAAGAAGATATTTTAAGCATTTTATATATACATACATTGAGTTTAATGATTAAATTACATTTTTTCCATCAATTTTATGTAACAAAAATAGATAAATTGTTTAAATTGAAAACAAATAATAAAAAAGGAAGACTAATGTGTATATCCTAATAGGTAGAATTATTGTCCAATAAGTCTTATGATAGTTAATGGAATTTTTCATCAAACACTATTAAAAAATGTCACTAATTATTAATTTTTTGCAATAGTTTGAAAATTGTCACAAAAAAAGTAACTAATTTTCAACTTTCAGCGATAATTTAAAAAAATTGTCACAGAAAAACACCACTAATTGTAATTTTTAGAGACAATTTATAAAAACCGTGATAAAAAGTTACTAATTGTCAATTTTTAACAAAACATTTGCAAAAAGATCATCACAAAAAATTATATTTAGTGACGATTTTGTTAGCATATTATATTTGCCGAAAGTGTTAGCAGATTATATTAGCCGAAAGTTGCACTATATAAGGGTTTGTATTAGGGTCTGTAATTATTTTATGACCTCATGGCTCATCTTGTAATTGTCTCTCTTGTAAACCCTAATCTTCATTTATAAATAGGGGATGATATTCTATCATAGCCTAAGCTGGTTACCCAAGCTTCATGGTATCAGAGCTACACCTCTAGGGTTAGGGTTTGAAACGTACCTAGTTGGATCATCTGCTGGGTCGATCTTCAGTCACCGTCGTCACTCTGCTTCGTCTTCATCAACCGGTGGATCATCTCCTTCGTCTTCGTCTTCGTCTTCGTCTCAGCTCCTCAGCTCGTCGATCTCCTCCAGCCGTTCGTCGCTCGTCTTCATCGCTCTTGTCATCCTCAGCTCGTCGTTCGTCGCTCGTCGTCCTTAGCTCCTCTGTCGCCTTCGTCGACCGTCGATCTCTGGTATACTCTCACTCTCGTCCACTGTTTGGTATGATATAGCCTCTGTCGTGTATCACACCCTTGTATATATAAATATATATACCCTGATATAGCCTGGTATATATATATATATATATCACACCGTACCAATACATGTATAAATAAATAAATCAATAAATATATGTATATATATAAAAAAAAAAAAAAATGAAAATGGTTTCTTAATTTTGTTATGTCTTTATAGTGGTCATTGTGCCTGTTCTCTCACTACCACCTTCCGAGTTTGTGATTGCCACTAGTTTTGTTGCGGGTTCGGTAGTATTGTATCCATGACAGATTCCACCAGTGTGTCCCCTTCTTCTCAAACACCGAGGAATGAGAGTCCCATTATACCTACTACCATGACTGAGAACCCCAACCCTAGTCTGAAAATCACCACCTCTTTATTTAATGGTCAGAACTACCTAGCATGGTCTCAAAGTTTGACTATGTTTTTGAAGAGCAGAGGGAAGATGGGGTATGTTGATGGCAGGATACAGGCACCTAGTACCACTAACTCAGGTTATGACCAATGGGAGATTACCAACTCTTTGATTATGAGTTGGCTTATCCATTCGATGGTTCCAGAACTTGGTGAGGGCTACTTGTCTATGGAGACTGCCCAGGACGTTTGGGATGCTGTGGCTGTCACCTATTCCCGCAAAGGGAATTTTTCACAGGCATTTGAGTTGCGCCGCTCTATTGAGAGCTCACTTCAGGGGGAGCAGACTGTTCTTCAGTACTTCACTTTCCTCACCAACGGCTGGAAACGCCTTGACCACCTGGAAGACTATAAGCCCGTTTGCCCTACTGATTCTGTCGGGTACAAGAAGTTCATCGCACGGGAACGGGTCTTTAAATTTCTGGCAGGCCTCAATGTGGAGTATGATCCAGTTAGGGGTCGAGTTCTGGGTATGGACACTCTTCCTTCACTTCAGGAGGCATTTGCCTATGTACAGAATGAGGAAAGTCGCCGGTCTGCTATGATGTCCCCTGTCTCTGCTGACCGTTCAGCATTACTGTTTACTCCTCGAGATGGCCTCAGCTTGACTCTCATCCCTCTGTCTGCTGCTAAGGAGTCTGTATTCTGTGATTATTGCAAGAAGTCGCGGCATACTCGTAAGACGTGTTGGAAGCTTCATGGGACTCCATCCGGGGGTCGAGGTGATCGGTCTGGTTCTCGAGGAGGTCGGTCAGGCCAGTCTAGAGGACGTGGTTCCTATTCCCGGGCTCATCAGTCTAGTGCTGTTGATACACTTGATTCTAATTCTGCTTCTGTTGGCCAATCTTCTGATGCTGAGCTAGAGGAGGCTTTGCGCCAATTGTTGGACTGCCGATCTTCTACTGCTCTCAGTATAGCTTCCTCGTCCTTTGCCCGTTCAGGTAACTTAGCCTCTTCTCCTTGTGTTTTCCTGTGTCATAAGTCTTTGCCTTGGATTATTGATTCTGGTGCCTCAGATCATGTCTGGCTCCTCTGATCTTTTCTCTGCCTATAAGCCCTCTTCAGGTCAGGACAAAGTTAGGATTGCAGATGGTACTGTTTCTTCCATTTCTGGAAAAGGTTTAGTCCAAGTCACTCCTACCATACATCTATCTTCTGTTCTCCATGTTCCCAATTTTTCTGTTAATCTGTTATCCTTGAGTCGTCTTACCCAGGATTTGAATTGTAGTGTGACGTTTTTTCCTGATCATTGTCTTTTTCAGGACCTTGTCACGAGGAGGACGATTGGCAGTGGTAGTGCAGAAAATGGTCTCTACTTCCTAGATCAACCGGACAAACTTGCTTATTCTTCCACCACGTCTTCTACTACCCCCGCTGATTTATGGCTGTGGCATCGGCGTCTTGGGCATCCTTCATTTCATTTACTTAAGCATTTATTCCCTTCTGGTTTCGCAAATCATCATGTGTCTGACTTTCTTTGTGAGTCTTGTCAACTTGGAAAACAACACAGAGCTTCTTTTGCTCCCAGTTTGAATAAAAGTTTAGTTCCTTTTTCATTAATACATTCTGATGTTTGGGGTCCCTCTCGTGTTATGTCTGTGAAAGGTCATCGATGGTTTGTTACATTTATTGATGATTTTTCTCGTGCTACTTGGGTGTATCTCATGAAAGATAAGAGTGAGGTTTTCTCTGTGTTTCGCACTTTTCATAAGATGATTTGTACTCAGTTTGGGGCCACTGTCAAAATATTTCGTTCTGATAATGGCGGGGAATACATAGATTCTGGGTTAGGACAATATTTCTCTACTCATGGCATTATCCATCAGACCTCTTGCACCAATACCCCTCAACAAAATGGGGTGGCGGAACGCAAGAATCGGCATCTTCTTGACATGGCTCGGTGCATGTGTTTTTCTATGAATGTGCCTCGGCCCTATTGGGGCGACGCTGTTCTCACCGCTGCCCATCTTATTAATCGTCTCCCTACCCAGGTCTTGCACAAACAGGCTCCTCTTCACGTCCTCCTAGGTTCTCAGTCCTTGTTTTCTATTCCTCCCAAAATATTTGGTTGTGTCTGTTTTGTTCATAATCACTCTCCCTCGTGGTAAGTTGGACCCTCGCTCCCTCAAGTGTGTTTTCCTTGGTTACTCTCCTACTCAAAAGGGGTATAAATGTTACCACCCTTCTTCTCGTAAGTGGTTTGTGTCCATGGATGTTACTTTCTTTGAGTCCCAGTCCTATTTCTTGTCCTCTCCGGTGTCACCGTCCTCATTTCCGAGGGAGCCTTGGTGTGAAGTGAGTCCTGTGCTTCCTATGGTGGGCCCAGTTGTTCTTGCACCACCCTCTTCTACTGTGCTTCCTATGGTGGAACCAGTTGTTCTTGCACCCCCCTCTTCTACTGGGACTATAGAACCCACTGTCACCAAGGATAAGGACGGGCATGTTTATGTCCGGGACATAGACAGACAACAAGTTAACTGGATACAAGGGACCGCTTCTGCTACTCCACTGCCATCTCCTGCTTCTGATGAGAGTCTAGGTAACTTTGAATCTCTTGAGTCCATTGATCTTGATGTTCCTATTGCCAAGAGGAAGGGTGTGAGATCTTGTACTCAACATCCTATCTCACAGTTTGTGTCATACTCTCATTTGTCATCCTCATATAGAGCGTTTGTGTCCAATATTTCCTCTGTTAGCATTCCTAACCATTTTCAGGATGCTCTTGCTACCTCTGAGTGGAAACTAGCCATGATTGAGGAAATGAAAGCACTTAGGAAGAATGGCACTTGGGAATTGACTGAGTTACCTACGGGCAAACGACCTGTGGGATGTAAATGGGTATATACTGTGAAACACAAAGCAGATGGGTCTATTGAGCGTTACAAGGCAAGACTTGTGGCAAAAGGGTTTACTCAGACATATGGCATTGATTATCAGGAGACCTTCGCACCCGTGGCTAAGATGAATTCAGTCAGAGTACTTCTCTCTCTAGCAGCTAATCTAGATTGGCCGCTTTATCAGTTTGATGTCAAGAATGCCTTTCTCCATGGTGACCTCGAAGAAGAGGTATATATGGACATTCCTCCGGGTTTTGAGGATCATCAGACAGAAGGCAAAGTATGCAAGCTTCGGAAGTCATTATATGGTCTCAAACAGTCTCCAAGGGCTTGGTTTGAGAGATTTACTCAGGCTATGTTTAAATATGGCTTCAAACAAAGTCAGGCAGATCACACATTGTTTGTGAAACATTCCTCACGTGGTAAGACTACAGCACTTATTGTTTATGTAGATGACATAGTTCTTACAGGCAATGATAGTGGGGAAATACCTCTGTTGAAGAAATATTTAGCTAATGAGTTTGAAATCAAAGACTTGGGAAGCTTGAAGTATTTTCTGGGAATTGAAGTTGCTCGCTCTAAGGATGGGATATTTATCTCACAGAGAAAATATGTGCTTGACCTGTTGAAGGAAACTGGGATGCTTGGCTGCAAGGCATGTGCCACTCCACTGGAACCCAATCAGAAATTGGGGGATGATGAAGGAGGAGAAGTTGTTGATAGGGGGAGCTATCAACGATTAGTGGGTAAGCTCATTTACCTATCTCACTCCCGTCCTGATATTGCTGTTGCTGTCAGTGTGGTTAGTCAGTTTATGCATGCTCCTCATCAGATTCACTTTGAGGCTGTCATGAGAATCTTGAGGTACTTGAAGTCTGCTCCTGGTAAGGGTCTTTATTTTTCAAAGTATGATCATCTTCGTGTGGAAGCCTATACAGATGCTGACTGGGCTGGGTCAGTAACTGATAGGAGATCGACTTCAGGGTATTGCACATTTGTTGGAGGCAACCTAGTTACTTGGAGGAGTAAGAAACAGAATGTGGTTGCCAGGTCAAGTGCAGAAGCTGAGTTTAGAGCTATGGCACAAGGTGTGTGTGAACTTTTATGGATCAAGTTATTGTTGAGTGATCTAGGTATTGATCAGACGGACTCCATGCGGTTATACTGTGATAATAAGGCCGCCATCAACATCGCTCACAATCCAGTTCAACATGACAGGACAAAACATGTTGAGATTGATCGCCACTTCATTAAGGAGAAACTCACTAGTGGTACCATTTGTACTCCTTTTGTCCAGTCTGGTGAACAACTTGCTGACATTCTCACCAAGGGGGTTGGGAATAAACCATTTCATGACATATTAGGCAAGCTGGGCATGAGAGATATCTTCGCACCAGCTTGAGGGAGTGTTAGCATATTATATTAGCCGAAAGTGTTAGCATATTATATTAGCCGAAAGTTGCATTATATAGGGTTTGTATTAGGGTCTATAATTATTCTATGCCCTCAGGGCTCATCTTGTAATTGTCTCTCTTGTAAACCCTAATCTTCATTTATAAATAGGGGATGATATTCTATCATACCCTAAGCTGGTTACCCAAGCTTCAGATTTTACTAAAACTTATTTTCAATAAGATTTGATGAAAATTAAGTCTAACTATTTAGTTTCTACCTTGCTCATTTTATTTAGTTTTTTTTTTTCTTTGAAAAAATAATTTATGTGCTTTTGACATTTAGGGATTGTTTGGAATGACCTAAATAAGTGTACTTTTTATTTTTTTACGAAAAGATGTGCAGAAAAGTAGAGAGGTGATGTGATGGAAAAAAGATAAAAAGATAAAAAAATAGATTATTTTAGAGTTGCCAAACTTGGCCTTAATACAATAGAAAAGAGAAGCCAACGAAAATGTTTTGCATTTTAGACAGAAAAAAAAAAAAATTCAATTCTGAAAAGTAAAAATTGTTTTCCATACTACTACCAATCACAACCACAGCCACAACCACTACTCTACCCCTATCACATCCACCACTGCCAAACACGCTATCACTCTACTACCACCACCCCTATTCCCCTCCCCCTCCCCCTCCCCCGGTTACTACCGTCATCCCATCGCCGCCATTGTCTAACAATCACTACCCACCACCCCTATTCCCCTCCCCCTCCCCCAGTCCCAGTTACTACCGTCATTACATCGCCGCCATTGTCTAACAATCACTACCCACTCGCACATTAGTTTCTAATAAGATTGTAAGTGACATACAAAAAATATTATCTTGAAAAAGACAAAATTCATAATAATATTTTTTGCCAAACAAATGAAATCTAATCCCCAACCAGGCAAATTGTTATTTCAAGAACCGAACACCCCATCATTCTAGTTGGGATTTATGACAAAATTTATCAATCCAATTTGTCTTCAAATCCAGATAGAACTAAAAGATGTAACAAATCCATAACAATCCACAGCTCACAAAATTCATTGCTAGGCAAACATGTACAACAACACATTCTTAAGGTTGAAAGCTCTCTACCAAACACAAGGTTTACTACAAGAAGAGAGCTATTCTAGGCTGCAACAGTACAAACAGCAGTATTATCACACTAGCCCAAAAAAAAAAAAAAAAAAAAAAAAAAAAAAAACATTTAAAAGTACCGACAACGTGACAAAATTTACACAATTTCGAGAATGCCCAAATGCGAGGAATATCACATGTGAAATTCTTCTAAGCTCCTAACAAAACTGCAGAATTTAAGCAGCAATCGTAATAGGTATTTAGTTTTCACCTCCATGCGGATGAGGTTGCCAAAACCCTGTTCTTCCAGAAAAGTTGAACAGCCCCATCCCTCTCTTCAATTCTGTAATTCTTGCTATAGTCTTTCAAAACATCCATAACCGCAATGCTCACCGAGGAACTCAATGGGCATGGTGTAAAACCAGCCATCATAAGTCTTGCCCTCCACTTCCCAAAAAGTTCGTGCCTTTCCACTCTCTCAGCCCCCTCGCACGCTACAATGTTGACAATATCCCGAGCCACACAGTGCTCCTCTGCACTGATCCGCTGCTTGTCATCCCTTGGGCGAGCAGCGTCAATTGACTCAAACATAGCTGCATAATAGTCCATGGTCTCTTGGAACCTTGGAAAGAACGAGGTAGTGTTGGTATTTGATTCTTGCTCAACAAGGACCACAACCTTCGGTGACAATCTCTTAACCAGCCTTAACAACCGGTCTCTATGATTTCTAGTGCTAACACTCTCATCCGGCATGTGGTGCAACATGTAAGGAAAATTCACGGCCAACGCTTCTCCATATCGAACTCCGAGATTTTCAAGTTCAACCTCGCATCCGGACATAGCAGCACCGTGAAATTCAAATGGTACTCCACATGATGCAGCAAATTTTGAGAGCCTTTGGCCCACAAGTTCAAGTCCTGCACCCCGAGCATGAGCTGACTGGGAATCATCAACACCTGTAATGCGGATATATGGGGGCCCACCTGGCCGCTTCGCAAGAACCTCCATGAGGGACACCCACTGGCTGCCCTGCGCAATCTGAAAATCAATTATGTGGATTACGCGTTCGTTTTCCATGGCGTCCCAGATAGAAACATTGGCTGAATTGTAGGCAAATTTGTAGTAAGGGCAGATTTGATAGAGGATGTGCATGTACGACATTAGCTCTTTGCTAGTTGGTTCTTTACACTTCAGACTTTTGTAGATTAAACTCCCCGAGGATAACAACCTCGCTCGAAGCCCTTCCAACATGTACGCACCCAACCGTTGGATTGGTTCCCCAGAGACTGAAACCATCGGTTCTAAAACATCCATCAATCGAGTCGCAGTTGATAGATCTTCATCTGATACTGCTGCAGCACAAGCATTGAGCACTTGCTTCAAGTCTAAGCTTGGGATCATTTCCATCATTTGATTTGTATTTGTTGAGGAATACGCTTCGTGGGCCGCACCATTGAAGGAGCAACTGCAGCTGTCATCAATATCAGATTCAGGCCCAAGCAATTGTGTCTCCAAAACGCTCAATATTTGCCTCAATTCATTACCATCATCGACAATGGAAGACCCGCTAAACGGGGATCCATAAGCATTGTCAGATGAATGATGTGGGTCCGACAGGTATGACTGAGAACCAAGTGGCGAAATGGGAGTCCTGTTAGATGAGAAGCTCATAGCAGAAGGGGAATCATAAACTACATAACCAGATGCTGGAGAAGATTCCAGAGTAAAGTGTGGTTCATTGCAAGATTGGAAGGAAACTTGGGTTGCTTGCTTGTCATTATCGGAACACAAATTGTTGTGCAAAATTTGGAAAGAAGGGAAGCAGTATGGTTCGACTTGCTGCATAGTCTGGTGGTAAAACCCATGAAAACCGCTAGAACTTTGATGTTCCTGCGATGTTTGCATCGAACTATTGATTGATTTAGCTGGGGAATGTAGTGACGTATGCTAAATCACACATTTGTTCATAGTTCACGAGTTATCGCTTTTGAATCTTGATGAAACGAGAGGTAACCTTGTCTCTAATGAATATAGAAGCTCAATCACCACAAATTGCTCTTGCTATAGAACCAAGATTCTCTGAAAAAAAAATAAAACATGATCAATGCTATTGGAAAATAGTCAAGAGAGTAACTATTACACTTCATCAACTTAACATGACTTGCCACAAATTGTGCAAGGAAATGCAATGATTTCAAATCTATTGCAGCAAAGTATGAATTACAATCAGTGGCAGTGAATCTTAAGGCTATTAAGAATCAAATATGGAATAAACAAATGAGAAATTCATACAAAGCATGCACATATTTACGTGGTTCCTCTTAAACCCTATGTCCATGAGTGAAGATGACTTGGAAAAAACTAGTATGAACAAGATGGTACATGAAGACTGCTCTATCTCACAAACCCTAACCCCTTCACAAAATGAGTCCTCTCTCATGACAAAAGGCAAAATAAAACTCTTAAAGGCCCCTTGGGTTGGGACAGAGACTTGGAGACACAATCCAACAAGTAAAAACATGACAGTATAATTCTTAGTGATCTTACCATTGCCATGATTTTGATTGCACTTAGGGACTTAACAGCCAACTTCAACTAACAAAATGTAAATTTACATGGTGCCTAATCCCTTTGTTGGTTTCTAATTAAGATATATTTACTTGGGGAATGCCCAAATACAGAATCAAAAATAGAAATTCTTACATAAATTAACATAGATGGAGAAAGTCAAACCCGTAAACTCCCAATGAGATTCGGGGTTTTTTGCCAAACGGCCTAGCCCTATTGGTTTCAAAAAGCAGTTCCCTTACTAGGTCCTAACAAGAAATTGCACCATGCTGGACAAACATGTGCCATTGGGGCAAGAAAGTTGGACCCTCCCGCGTGCACAAAAATAGCACAGTTGCACTTCTTCAAATCAGAAAATGAGATCCAAAACTCAAATAAAATCTTGTCTCCCAATTTAAGTAATTTATTATAGCATAGAAATGTAGACATAGAAATTCACAGGTCGGGCGCTAATACTAATTTGTTCCAATTTAAAAAAGAAATAAAAGTATTATCACAAATTAAACATAATTAACCTTAAATCTAAAGAGCAGAAAGTGAGGGGAAATGTTTCTTTGAATAGAAGGCCATGACAGATGCAGACAGTATGGATTTTGGCTTGAAAGAATGAATTAATTACCTAAGTACGACACATATCTAGGATAACAATCATAGTATTAGAGCATTAATAGCATAATTAACCAACCTTTCCTAAATAAAATTCCAAAAAGAGTTGGACTTTAATATTAACAAACATCAACAACACACTTTAATTGAAACGCTAAAAAAGAGGATGTGTAAGAATTTCACCATCATTCAAAGTTCCAAAAACAGGAGTTGGTAAAAAGTTTAAAAAGCAAAAGGATTAGTGAAAGGCCAAAAAGATGAGAATTTCTCTTACAAATACCAAATTTCCAAAAAATAAAAAAATCAAATATACAAAAAAATTCCAACCTTCCAGAAACCTAAATCCAACGCATCTTCCCAGATCATAAACTTATCTAAAATACCATGAAATCAAACCTGAACTTAATTAAAATAAAAATAAATAGAAAAAAAAAAAAAAACAAAAAAACAACTATCAGCTGAATTAAGAGCTAAAGAAAACAGATTGAAGACCCAGAAGCAAGGACAACCCATATCACCAAAAACAAAAACTAAAACAAGAATCAATCAAAATGAAATCAAAGAACATCCAGAGTTTCGAAATCAAATCAGTGAGATTCAAATACCTTAAAGGTGAGAGCTTTGCTTCAATGATTCGAATTCCTCAGGTGTTTGTCTCGAGATGGAGGGAGCTCTTCAGAGGAATTCTTCAGATTTTCACAGTTTGGTAAGTGCAGTCTATGGGAGTTTGTGTTGGTTTTTTATAGTGACGACTATGTAACAAATGCCCTCAATTTTTGGATATTACTACATAAATGCCACTGTGGAGAAACCGTAGTTCCATTAAGACTGACTTTTTTTAAACCATAAAAAAAGAAAAAAAAAGAAGACTTGGTTTTTTAATTCTTGGTGGAAAAATGTATTTAAAATGTTTGGTAATCAAATAAAAAACTTATTTTTTAATTTCTTTTTATGCAAACATACTTTGACAACATTCCTGTCCCTTTTTTTAGGGGCTATACTAAAACCACTCCATATTTGGTTGAGTTTTTTAATTTTGGTTTTTTTTTTTTTTAATTTAAGATTATTTCAATGAAAAATAAAAATACATTTATTTTTATATGATTCTCTATTTTTGGTGGGTGGAATTATTTTCTTTAAAATTCAAATATATATTGTCAGGTGTTTTGGAAAGATGGTTAAAAGTTACTTTTTTTTTTTTTTTTTTTTGATTTTTTTGTGAAAGAGGGAAGTTTTAGGGAGTGGTTTTTAATCCACTTTCCAAAATAGGCATGTGTTTGTTATTGTCAAACTACTTTATTTTGTTTCAAAAATAAATTCTAAAAAATTCAACTAAGTTGAAATAAAAACAATAACGAAATTACTAACGATGATGCTACATACACTAATTAATGTATTAATTAATATATCAATTAGTGTTATACCATTATTATTGATCCCATTTATTATACAAATTACAAATTCTCAAAACTTTTAAAATTATACCATACCATCTATTAGTATACTAGTTAATACACTAATTGATATATATAACATTATTTAATTATAAACATAGACTTTTTTGTATAAAATTTAATGCATAGATATGGGTCATCTATATCTATTCATTGAAAATAAAAAAAAACTAACAACTATGGCCACGACAAATGTTTAAAAAAATAAAATTTAAAAAATAATAATATACAAACATAATTTATATATAAAAATTTAATATATAATAATGTGATCAATTTATATTATTTTTTAAAATCAAAATGCTAACCATTATAGTCACAATTGCTAAAAGAACCACGGCCCACATCTTTTTCACAAAACTCTATACATATATTTTTGAATAAATTATATTTTGCACCTTTACATTTTGTACCAAATCACATTTTATACCAAATTTTAGTTTGATTCCTACAAATAAAATCGTGATAGTCAACTTTATGTATTTTTGGTCAAATCTCATTTTGATCCTTACACATAAAATCGTGATAGTCAACTTCCTATATTTTTTTGTCAAATTCCACTTTGATCCCTACACATAAAATTCTGATAGTTAACCTCCTACACTTCTGGTCAAGTGTCAATTTTTCTCTTCTTTTACTCTATTATTTAAGCTTTTAACATAATCCAGTCATGTAACAAACATGAGATTACGAAATGAGGGGAAGAAAAGAAAATCATTCTCATTTTCCATCAATAAATACTTTCTCTCATGTGATAAGTTTGTGAGAGTTATATAATACAATGTGTGTGTGTTTATA
Source organism: Camellia japonica (assembly GCA_030407325.1). Classification (NCBI taxonomy): domain Eukaryota; kingdom Viridiplantae; phylum Streptophyta; class Magnoliopsida; order Ericales; family Theaceae; genus Camellia; species Camellia japonica. The sequence goes on along the minus strand of JAPPVO010000014.1, from coordinate 5,206,964 downwards.
TGTTGAAAATTAGGACGAAGAGGTAAGAAAATAGAACTTTTGAAATGAATTTATAAAAAAAAAAAAAAAACGCAGTAGAGAAATTGAAGAATCTGTTATTGTAGAAAATAAAGTTTCATTATTCTAATTTTTGCAAAACCCTCTCTTTAATTGTTCATAATTTGCGTTTTGTTCTAGCTAAATACAATCAAAATTTGATATAAATTTTAAGACGAAATGTGTATAGACAAAATATTTGGGTGATTTTCCTCTTTTGTCTTTATTTTATAGTCATATGCATGTCACATTACTGACTTCTGCTAAAAACTTATATGATGGAATAACAAAAGGGAGATATCGGCACTTGATTAGAAGTACAGGGAGTTGATTGTCACAATTTCATAAGTGTAGGGAGTTAACTATTACGATTTCATATGCAAGGACCAAAGTGAGATTTAACCAGAAATGTAAGAGGTTGACTATCACAATTTCATGTGTAGAGACCAAAGTGAGATTTTATGCAAAGTACAGGGGTGCAAAGTGTAATTTACCCTATATTTTAATTTTTTTGTACAAGAGAAAGAACAACAAAGTAGGGATGTCACGACCCAAGCTCAGGGGCTTAGGGTTGGAATTGCAACTCACTAATTTATTCTACTTGTAGCAAATTAAATGGCGTATGTGGAGGTAATAGGAAAAAAAATAATTAAACAGAAAATTTACTTCATTTTACTATTTTAATAAGAGAAAATATATTTATAGGACTTTATTATTTTATTATTCAGTGACCGGTCCCGAATAGAAAGAAAATGGAGCAAAAATATAAAAAAAAGAAAAGAAAAGAAAAGAAAAGAAAGACAAAATAGTGGTTCAACATCAATCCTCATGTGGATTCCATTACGTGAGGTTATGGGTCTCCCCTGCATCTCGTCATCTGAAAGGGTAACAGTTATAAGCACACAGCAGAGTGAGAAATATTATGCCAAAAGTATAGGGAATACAAAATAACCATGGATGATTAATTAGGCTAAAATATTTACATAATTTAATTTGAAATAATAATTTATTTAAAGTGGCAGAAACTAAAATACAAAAAAATCATGATACAAAACAGAACAAAACAGAGGTCACAGAAGTGACAGTCAGAACAGAGGTCAATGGATCCATGACAAACAGAGGACCACAAAGTGGCCAAATAGAGGCCAATGGTTATTTAAGTCCCCAAAGGCGTGAGACTCCCGTTGTGGTACTTACAAAACATAATTGTTTATAAGGTCATTGTCAAATTGTTGACTTTTTGACTTTCGAAGGGTATTTTTGTAAATGCGAGCGTGCCAGCAATGATCAATTAGTCCTTACAGAAATTATAATTGCCAACCAATTATCAGACGATTGTGTTTTAGTTCTTTCAACCTCAATGAAGAGGACTTTTACTGGTGGCTTGACTTAGGAGAAATTAAGCAAAATAACAGTTAAATGACGAACACTTGAAGTATTTCATTAAGATGAAAACTTACAATGATCCAAACTCAGCCTCGTAGAGGTTTACAGCGACAATCTACTTGAAACTACTCCTATGAACGAAGTGTAGTGCAGGAATTTAAAGTGCAGGAATGTAAAGAACAGGTATTTAAAGTGCAGGAAATGTAAAGACTGGAAAAGAAAATATGAAGTAAATGACTGATTTTTTGGATCTGAGTCTGGGGGTTTTTTCTGGGAGCTTCCCTGCTATTTATACTCCTCAAGGATAACCATCGAACTGCACTTCAAACCGTCGAACTACTCCTCCATGATTGCTTGATCATGTTGCCTTAGAAGTAGTTCCACTATGCCATTACTTACAGTTGGGCTTCCCTCCTATATTTGAATTTCAATGTGAGTAACCGTTGAAGCCACGTCACCTTGCACCTCTTTATTGATCCAGCGCTACTCAGATCACGTGAGAACCAATACTAACTGCCACGTGTACGATCAGGATCGAAGACTTAAATGGTCTTCCTATATTACCCTTATTCTGCCACGTGTCGAATTGTGATTGGCTTTTACAAAATATGTAGCCAACACAAATACTTTCTAAAATTTAAACAAACATATCCATGAGTTTCATTTTAAACAAATAGAGTTCAAAAAATAACCTACGTAATCGAAATATTAATATAATTTATAAAACATAACTTATATAAAATAAATTATAGTAAATTAAAACATACATAAAATATATTATAATAACTCAAAATATAATATAACCCACTTTAGAGTCTTATTAACTCCTTCCTATTCCCGCTAGCTTCCGGCCCTTTCCTTGCTATTTGTGTTGATTCTCTTTGTTTGTTTTTTTTTTTCTTTGTTTCCATTACCACTACTTTGCTTCACAGCACCATTCCCTATTTATACATGCAATTAGGTGGTGACTCACCTCCCTAATGGCCCTAATGGTAATGAATCACCTTCCCCCTCCCAAGCCTAGGTGGACAGATGGCTTCTATTCATACCTCTCAATATATTTGCTAATCTCTTAACATCTTTGCAAATCTCCGAAATTAAACATGCCAATCCCGTCACATTTATTAGTGATTAACTTAGTTCCAAATAATTCTTTTCATTATACATTTGATAATCACAATGATAAATTAATTTACATAACACTAAAGCTTAGTTATTTTATTATTTTGTCTTCATCTTACATTGACCCTAATTAATTGTATAATAAATTAAATTATACTTTATCACATACTATCATAAAATTAATTATTTTATTTTACTATCACTATCACTCCCACTAATATTAATATTAATATTATTATCATTATTATTATCATGGTTGGTTGTGATATTAATTAAATATTTAGGATGTCACAAGAGATGTCTCATAAAAACAAGGTAAAGCACCATTAAATCCTAATTTTAGGAATGTTAAACCATTTAGTCATGTGGGTTTTTTGAAAGACTGATAAGTCTCATTCCAATGTTAAAGCCTTAAAGTCCATGGTATTAATGCGCTGAGTGTCATAAATTGGGGGTAAATATGGGTTTTCCTTGGTGTTAAATTTACCAAAGTGTCCAACATTAAATTGTAGTGTGTCGATGTTGTTCCTTCTGTTTGGATGACTATGGAAGGTAATTTCTAGGTTGTGGGTCCAACGTTCCAATGTTGATGTTAATTCCCAAACTCCATGCCTGCCAAACAAAAAACACCAAAAAAAACATTACACACACATATTTAAGAACGTACGACCATGTATGGTTAGTCTATGTTAACTTAATCGGCTGAATGTTGCCTACCCATCACACGGTTACAACGCCACCCCCCAGCACAATGTTGAAATCCCATGGAAGCATTGCACATGACACACGGAAACATGAATAACACCTCATAAGAATACAAACCCCAACAAATGGCATATATTCTTACTCCATCCTCATATGTTAAAAATTGGATCACCATCACGACTAAACGATACGACATACACATCAATAAGGAAAACACAAACGCCAAATCAAAATCCTAAACCCCAACACAAAACTCATAAATCCACGTTACGAGAAAAAAATAAAAGCATCCAAGACAACCTAGAACCACAACACCCATCATAAACACAATAGTCCGTTGTAAAATAACAACCTAGCATCAGTAAACCCATCACAAATTAAACATAAAACTGAGATAAAAACTAACCTGAATAAATCCGCACAACACATCAATCGCATAAAACCTCGAAGAATCAATTGACACCACTCAAACAGCCAACCCAAAAATCGATCAGCAACACATCCCAAAATATAACATTATAAACCAAACACCAAACCGGAAATGGTGAAACTACTTCCAGAAGAGTCCACGAAATTCCCTCCTACAAAATAGTAATGTTACAACATCCCTTAAACACACACACCATGACAAAATCAAAATGAAATCACAATATGGACAAAAATGTAAACTCCATATACAATATATCAAAAACATATATCATACCAAAAATAAAAAGGACTAAATAGTTTAAGAAAAACCATTCAGGACTAATTAGAGTAACATTTTTCAAAATGGGATTTATGAGTAATTTTTCCTAAAAGAATCTAGCATCATTGTAGAGGGACAAAATCTTGAGAGAGGAATTTATAGGATCATCACCTCTTTATCCATCATAACACCAATACTTGCCAATAGATGTGTACATAAATTTCCTTTCCTCAAAGTGTAAATAATACAAGAGTCGGGTAAATTACACTTTGTACGCTTGCACTTTACAAAAAATCTCACTTTAGTCCCCACACATCAAATTGTGACACATAATCCCCTGCACTTTTGGTCAAGTGTCACATTGGCCCTTCTGTTAATAGTGAGGCCAACAGAAGTTATCATTTAGGGAGCTAAATGTCACAATTTTGATGTGTAGGGACTAAAGTGGAATTTTGTGTAAAGTGCAGGGGTGCAAAGTGTAATTTATTCTCACATGTTTTTCATGTGACCAACCTCTCTTAACAATGAGGCTAATAGAAGGGCTAAAGTGACACTTGACCAAAAGTGCAAGGGGTTAAGTATCACAATTTAATGTGTAGGGGCCAAAGTGGGATTTGATGTAAAGTGCAAGGGTGCAAAGTGTCATTTGCCCTACAAGAGTCGTATCTAGTAAGGAGGAAGTGACAGTCTTCAATCTCTATGAGAGTGGTCATTTTCATATTATTGCTGAGCTTAACAACAATAGTAGAGTTACGGATTGAAATCCTCTCAATTCTAAAATTGTAATGAAAGATTTTCATTACAGTATCTAAAGGTTTGTAATGATTTTTTCTAAATTTATCCTACTATGGTTATTGAGGATCTACTTGTATCACAAAAATGAAAGATGAAAGAAAGAATAAATATTAGAATATATTTAGAATGGGTTGGGTTTCTTTCATATTGAGATCTCAACTTAACAAAACTTAAGGGGCCTGTATGGTCTATTACGAGTCTCATTTCGATGATCTGAACCGTTCATTTTGTAAAGCCTTCAATATATATCATCTATGAAAAAATTTAGTTCAATTCGATAATTGTAACATTTTCATTTTATAATGATCTATTTTGTCATGACCCGTTCCCCGTATCCAAGGGTTAAGTATCGTGATGGCCAGTAACTGAGGTTATCTCCGGCCAATTCTTAAACAAATTAATGAACGCGAGCGGAAATAATATTCAAGTGAGGGTACCAAAATAATCATTGGAGTTTTTATTTTTATTACAAAATTTATTGACCAAAAAGGTTGATATTTACATATAAAAATATCATAAAAGTGTTATGTGTGTCTATTCCGCAGCCCCGCATCTAAGACTTTCTAAAAACTATTTCGGAATTGCACTGTTTCTTGAAAATTGGTAAACAACTATAAGCACATGGTAGAGTGAGAAATATTATGCCAAGAGTATAAAGGACACAAAATAACCATGGATAGTTATGTAACTAAAGTATTTAAAATAACTTAATCTGAACAAATAATCATTTAAGTAGCAAAACTGAGATTATGTAAATATATAACCATAACCACGGTATCGAACAGAACGGAATAGAGGTCACAGGAGTGACAGTCAGAACAGAGATACAGATTCAAGAGGCGGCTCGTACGGATTATAGAGGTGGCTCCCACAATAGTGTAGAACTTGTTTCCGCACAGCACTTTACTCCGCACAGAACATAGGTCAATAAATCCATGACAATAATGGGCCACAAGGTGATCAAATAGAGGCCAATGATTATTTAAGTCCCCCAAGACATGGGACTCCCGTGATGGTACTTACAAAACATAATTGTTTATAAGATTATAATCAAATATTCTTTAAAAGTTAAACAAATATATCTATGCATTTCATTTTAAGCAAATAGGGGTTAGAAAATAATCCATATAATCGAAATATTAATATAATTTATAAAACATAACTTGTATAAGATAAATATGGTAAGTCAAAATATAAGTAAAATATATTATAGTAACTCAAGGTATAATATAACTCACTTTAATATTGACCCTTACTATTTTCTTCTTATTTTTACTACATTCTCACGGATGTTCATTCGCTCTCCTTTTTCTATCTATTTCCTTTTCCTTTCTCCCTCTCCCCTTTTTTTTTTCCTTTTCTTCCACATAGTTGATCACCTCCTCCCTATCTAGGGAGGTAAAAGCCTCCTAAGCCAACACGTGGCAGCTCAATCCTTCTCAGATTTGATCATGGATTTATATTTATCTTTAATAAAAATTTAAGATAATTACACTTTGGCTTAGTTTTTTAATATAACTATATAAATAAATTAATCCCTAATTAAATTACACTCTATCGTATACCAACAGAAAATTAATTATTCATTTTACTACCACACCCATTATTATTATTATTGTTATTATTATTATTATTATTATCAATATTATTATTTATTTAATCTTACTTTTATATTTATTTATTTACTATCTTTAACTTTAATTTGGCCCAACTAGTATTATAATTTCATATTTTTATTAATTTGGCCCTAAATAATAATCCCTAATTAATCCCATATTTGATAATCCAATGCCAAATTAGATTCTGTATTTATTATTATTTATTTAATAATATATTATTACATACAACTATAATACTAGTATAAAATTTAAGGGACAATTTAAATTTTCGGGTTGTTATATATTTCAAAAATTTATATGTCGTCTATTTTTCGAATACAAATAATGAAGTTACAATTATTGAATCAAACTAATTTTTTTCATGAATAATATATATTGAAAGTCTTACAAATGAATGGTTCGGATCATGGAATCCATAGTGGGCCTTATAGGCTCTCAAGTTCTTTTATGTTCAGATTTCAATATAAGAGAAAGCTAACTCATTTAGAATCATGGAAGATGTAACGAGATAAAATAAATATTTTGAATTTTGAAAGAGGATTGAATTAGAAAATGAATGTATAGGCAATCAAAGTATTATATAAATAAAAGTTCTCATTTATTTGTAGTTTGATCTTAATAGAAACCCTAGGTGATTGGAGATTACGTGATACGTACATTATCGGCCATAGTTGACATGTCAATTGAGACTACCCAAGCTTCCATTTGAAACTTTCTATTATTTGACTTATTTTTGGCTATTTTCAAAATGATCACAAGTATTGATAGATTAGAATAGTGGTCTTGCCCTCTTGCACGAGCAGCTCACTAGTATCATTTTCTGCATGTATTTATCACGTTTTTGTTGTGTTCATAAGAAAAACAATCATATACATTTTTTATTTTTATAATCTAATGTTAAATTGAATTGTTCATATCATGTAAAATTCTTGTGGATTTCTTTTCCCATACCAAGACTTTACTATTAAATTTGTATAATATTTTTTGTTAAAAAAATAAAAAAATGAATTGCACTTTAGCTCTCCTAATTATTTATCAAATATTAATTTTTTGGGTAAATTACAAATGCTCTCCTGAGATTTGATTAAAATACAAGTCGCCCTTAAGGTTTTGAAAATTACATTCCACCTCATGAGATTTTTAATTTCATAACAAATCACCCATTTTATTAATAAATCATCAAGTCAATTAACAGTTTTTAATGATGTTAAAAATATGTTTCAATTAATAATTTAGGTAATTTTATTATTGTATAGGAGAGCAATTATGAATTTCATTTTTTTAGTTAATTCTATTAAATAAAAAATTCTAATAAGGAGATATTTGTAATTTACCTTTTTTTCTCTCTAATAGTACAGTTAGGGTATGTTTGATTAGTAGGATTATAGCATAAAATTGAAATTGTTAATTTATTGACTCACAATTCATATTTGATTACAAATTTTATTAACCAGATTATATCTACAGTGAACATTCAATCAGAAAAAATTTGAGAATTTATAATATTGAGAGGGTTAGATATCATAATTTCAAGTATAAAAGAAAAAATAAAATGAATATATAATAAATGATTATCTCACTAATTTAATTAGATAACTAATCCTATACTAATTCATAAAATTATTAATCTTTTCATTATTAATCATGTTAATCAAATAAGCCTCAAATCTCTCAATTATTGAAATTGTGTTATTCTCACTTCTCTACAGTAGAGAAGATAGTGTAATTAACAAAAAAATAAATATTCACAGTGCATAAATCAAAATAATTAGATTTTTGTATTTCTATGTATTACTTAGGACTACCTAATTTTTTAATTTATTAATTTTATTATAATAATACAAAAAGACTAATTTATAGTTTTTTTTTAAACCCATGCTAATGACAATCATGTCAAGATAATAATTTTTTTTTTAAATACTTAGTATCTTGATGCACTTTTTATAAATTTTAAAATAATTTTATATATTTATACTTTTTTATATATATTTTTAACATATATATCAAAGTTAATAAACATTTTATTTTTTTCTGCAATGATGACGTGATATATATATTTGGGTGATGACATGTTATTTTAACTACTTATTTGTCTTGAATTATTTAGACTGATTTAATTAATTAACTCAAAACAAATCTTCTTTTATTTTATTTATTTATGTGTTTAATTAGTTCAATAAAATATTTTTGAAAATTAAAATTAACAACTTTTTTTGCCCATTAATTGATGGGGAAAACGTCATGCTGGGGCCCACTAAGCGGGAGCGTAACATCGAAACCGGGGGCGTAACCAAACACGGTTTCCGAGAGGAGGGTCAAATGGCAATTTCGTAAATAAAGCAAATATTTTGGGTTTATTAGTTTAAGGAAAGCGTCTCTATACTGACTTGTTATCTTCAGTTCCCCGAACCAGCTTGTATTTTTCCACATGCTTTTTGTCGAATTTTTATTACTATTTTTGGAGGATGACGTGGAAATTATTTTCACTCACGCGCTTCACTGCTTACGTTTCATCTTTCAGAAGTTGCTTCCGTGCTCGTCGCTTTTATTGCTAGTGTAAGGGTCGGTTTGGAAAGTGGGTTGATTTTTTAGTTTTTTGGTTTTTTGGGTTATTTTAGTTTGGGTTAAAAATTTAGTTTGGGAAGAATTTTTTGACTTTTTGGTTTTTTTAGCTTTTTTTGTAAGAGAAAAGTGTAATGATTATAGGTTGGATGTGATGTTTTGTTTGTTGTGACTAAAATAACCTATTTTATTTTTTTAGCTAAAATAGCCAAAAAAAACCTCAAATCTTGCTTTCCAGACGGTGCCTAAATTTGATAAGTAAGAAAAATGATAATTTATAAAATTGTTACATTTTTTAGTTTATCATTTTAAAATTATTTTTAATAGTATGATATTGAGGTGAGATTTTATCTCATGGAATAATTATTGGACACATTATTAAAGGTGATAAATTAAGTGTTTTAAGTATTTTTTTTTCTCATAATTTAGCACTTTTAAAAATTACATTTAATGATGTGTTTGAGTATATTTTGAAAAATTAAGAAACTTTTTTCTATGGTAAGTTCATTTTGAACAACTTTTCAATAAATTAAGTTCAGCTAGTTTGATTCATTATACAATAGATCAAATGATACAGTTTGTTTGTAACACTTAAAAGGGAAAATTCATATTTTTTATGAAAGCATAATCTAAGTTATTTAATTATATATTTTCATTTTAAAATCTTCCCAACACTTAAGTGTTATAAGGGAGAAGAGGTTGAGAGTTAAACTCTTCCAGTGTGCTAATTTAATAATTAATCAATAACTTTGGTTGAAAAAAAAAAAAAAAAAAACTTAAACATTAATTTTTCCTTTAATTTATTAATTCCTTGGAACCCCATATGTGGGATTGAGGGTTGTTGTTGTACCTTATTGCACAACAGTCCTGCTGTGAGGGCTTATAGAGATATTTACCGAATGTATTTTGATGATGTGAACTGTTTATATTATAAGTTGTGTTGCGTATATCATCTATATAAAAAGTCAAATTAATCGGGCATCTGTAACTCCCTGATTAAGTCTTAATTGTTTTTATAAAATTATTAAAATCATGGTAACCGTTTATTTTTTGAAAAATAAATGAGTTATTATTATAAGGTTACAAATGTGTGAATTACTTGATTTTTTATATAAATAATCTACTCGACAAATTTTACAATATAAACAATTTAAATTATTAAAAAAGACTCGGGACACGTCCTTAATCAACCTCACAGCAACCTGTTATACTTCATGGCGCAGCAGGAACCGAATTCCCCATATGTGAGGCCATGAACTTGACTCAACAATCATTTTCTCAACAAACAAACAAAACAAACAAACAGCCTAAAGCATTAACATTTAGCAATCAACTAACTTTTGTCATTTCCTTGATGGTGGCTGTTCCACCGCGTCAAAAACACCGCGTGAATTTTTTCCTATGCTTCACTCACCAAAAAAATGCCTTTCATAATCTCTTTTTCATTGTCTATATTTAAGGATATTCCTAACCGGCCCGCGTCGGGACCATGTTTGTAGTGTCTTGCCTTCCCTTCAAATCATATCGTAGTGTAGGAGTTGGCAGGGTGGGATTGGGAATGGCATGAGTTAGTTTTGTCACTTGAAAATAACAGTAATAATAAAAGTGAGGTATTATGTTATAATACAGATAATGATTAAGTGATGAAATTGAAATATGCAAAATAAAAGATAAATAAGAAAAATGAATGATAAATATAATATTTTGATATTTTGCTCTTACTATATTAAAATAAGAGTGAATTATACTAACGGTCCCTATAGTTTAGGATTTGTATTACTTTGATCCCTAACTTTTCAATTATAATACATTTGATCCTGAATTTTAAATCTCGTTCTAAATAAAGACAATTGAAAACATTTTTACTCCATTACAAGGGCAAAGTCGTCATTTGATAAAATATAAACTAATTTGATAAAAATAAATGTCAAAAAAATATTTTTAAATTTTTAAAAATTATTTCTACTTATCAAAGATAAAATTATATAAAAATGATAAATCTTTTACATTTTTATTTATTTTTTATTTTTTTACTAAATTAATTTTTAGTATATGCTTAGATCATGTAATAGGTAGTTGTTTTTGTTGATATTTTTAGATGGTTATCATGAAATAAATAGTTGCATTTGTTATTAACAGATATTTTTGGATAGTTATTATGTAATGAATGGTTATTATGCTTTTAACGTATAATCGATATTTTAATATACGAAATATTTTTAGTTTTGGATTTTTTTGATTTAATGGATTGTTTTAATAATGATATCAAAGTTGTCGCCATATTTGATTTTTGAAAAAAAAAAAAACTAATTTAACAAAAATAAATATAGAAAATTATTTTTAAAAATCATTTCTACCTTCCCAAAAGATAAAATTATATAAAAATGATGTGCTTTTAATTTTTTTATACCAATTTAATTTTTAGTTTTTTAAAAAAAAAATTAAAAATAGATTCTGAAAATCAAATCAAACAAAACTTTATAACAAAAAAAGTTTCAATATTATTCATTAAAAAAAGACCATTATATTCAAATAACATATAAGGTAACCAAGACAAAATAAGTCGTATAATGACTTTTCCTTTCAAATGGAGCAACAATATCTTTAATTGTCCTTATTTGGAACGAGATTCAAAATTCATGGTCAAATGTATCACAATTGAAAGGTTAGGGACCAAAGTGATGGAAGTCTCAAACTATAGGGACGGTTAATGTAATTTGCTTTTAAAATAATCAATTATATATATACAATTTTAATAATATAATTAAGGTAGGAGTAGAGTAGAACATGGTGAGAGAGAAAAGTCTATCTCTGCTCTCCTTTCTTCTTGTTGTGTGAAAAACCAAAGTGGGGCGGGACAAAGCCAAGCCTTGAGCCATGGTGATCATCAAGAATACCAAGCCCACCAACGCTTCTAAGCCACCATGTCCTAACAAGAAATAATCTAATCAACCATAAATTGTGTGAAGGTATGATTTAATTAAATAATGGTATACTATATTGATTATTAGAATTGTATTAAAATTGTCTGTAATGCTAGTACTAGGAACATGAGAAGACAAAAAAAAAAAAATATGTATGTAGCATAGAAATCTTCTCACATGTTAGGATATTGTACTTGAGTTGTGTTCAATGATTTAAAATTTTGAAGGAATCTGATCTGCAATCAAAATCAGTCATTATGGATGATATGCTTTATGAGTGAAGATATATCATTGCCATGGAGAGCATAATAATGATATATTGCCCCACCTATTGTCTTTTGTGTGAGCTCTATCAGAGGAGATTACTTGGTGTTTTTGAGATATTATTTAACATGATTTATTTTAAAAATGCTTGTCTTATTTTCTTCTTAAAATCTAATGTAAAAAGAAAAATTATATTGTATGTGACAAATCCATGTCGTGCTTTCGTTAATTTTTTATTAGTTAAAATAGTAAGACTTATAACTCTTATTTTGTATTTACTTTTTGAAGATAATAGGATAAGCGGATCATCAAATAATATCTTAATATAAAAATGATAGGTCTCATTGTTTTAATCAATAAAAGATAAATTCAGACTACATATATGAGTTTGAGTAAGACCATTATATAATCGACAATATTGGAAGTATAAAAAAATACATCTATAGATCACAATTATTTTAAGTGTGACTCATATTTTATTAATTTTAAATTTACATAATTCACTTCATTTTTAAAATAAAATTCAAAATACAATTTTATATAGTACATACCATTTTTTCAAAAATAATTAGGCTAACACAATCACCACACATCAAAGAAGATACACATCACCATCTAAATAATATATATATATATATATATATAAAAGAAGAAAAGAAAGAAAGAAAGAAAGAAAGAAAGAAGATACACGTCAAGCTTAGGTGTAAAACGGACAAAAGCGAATCATCCCTCCAAAGACATCTGATCAAATTACAAAATATGGTCCAACCCAATGATGCATATATTAAAAAATAAATAAATAAATAATAAAAAACAGAGAAGTTACTATTTAATGTGGTAATTGATCAGTCACTTTTTGTCATAATTCCATTATATTATGGTCATAACTTTATGCACCACGAAATTTGTCCAAAGTTGTGTTGTGGTGGTGTAAAAATGGCGAGGGTGAAGATAGGGTGGTGAGATCGGTACTGAAAATAGAATGATGATGGTGGAAATGCTAATAATAATGACATAATATTAGTGATTGTGGTTGTTTGATGGTGAATAATCTAGAAATTGCAGTACAATAGTGGTTTTAAGGTAAGGGCAATGGTGGTGGAATAATGGAGACAACAGTAGCACTGGAATGGTTGCAACTACAGTGTTGTGGTGGTGATAGTTGTGGTGATAGAGATAGATAAATGCTATGGTTGTCGTGATGAGATAGTATTGACAACAATGATAGTGGTAGCAAGGTAGAGTTTAGTGGTAATGGTTATAGGTGATAGTAGCGATAATAATAGTGTTGTGAGGACAACGATGGTTGTGTGAGTGATGGTGGAAACAAAGGACGGTGGAAGTATTGGTAGTGATGGGGGTGATGAATGACAGTGATGGTGGTAGTGGACGCTAGTGTTAGTAGACAATGGAAGAACAACGAAGTGAAGAGAGGATGCAAATGGCGATGGCGATGGTGACAGTACTAGAGTAACAACGTTGATAGTACGAAGTACTGACAGTACACATTAATGATGACATAGATATAAAAAATTGATATTTAATATTAAGTAGGAGATTCGTTACTCAATGTTTTGGTAAATTGAAAAGTACAATTCACACTTTTCCTTAAAATTTAAGTATTAAGGAGAGGGAAGCTGAAACCTTATAACTAGCACAGATAAGGCAACATTAGACGATGTGGGATACATTCCAACACGCCCTCCTGAACCAAAACATAAAGTAGCCGAACAAACGGTACACCAATTACATATCTGACCAGACTTTGATACCAAAAAGAATTAAAAGAATTATTTGGCTTACCAATCACCGAGGTAAAGGCCATGTATATATGGAGTGTTTTGAAAAATTGGTAAAAAATTGACTTTTTGACTTTTTTGGTGGTTTTTTGACTAAAAAAGCTAAAAAGTCAAAAAGCTAACTTTTTTAGCTTCTTCCCAAAACACCCCATAATATATTCATGATACAATTTAATAAACAATATACACAATATAAGATTTTTATAATGAAAACAATATACAAAGGTAAGAATCCCATAATCAAAATAATTCCTATTCTAATTTTCATATTCAAATATAATATCTTAATTTCTATATTCAACAGTGACCTCATTGATTTCACAGTTAATAGGATTCAAAGTTTGGCCAAATTAGCAATAATAATATTAGAATGATCACATTTATTTATTATATGATGTATCACTATTGTATTAATAATAAACATGATTTCTAAAATGTATTCAATTAATACAATTATAACAAACGAAATAACAAGTCAAATATAATATATAAATGTGTGTTTGGTTTGTGTTTTGAAATAAATTTTTTAAAATTTTTTTGGGAAGAGAGTTTAAATTTTTTTTTGATTTGTTTGATTGTATATTTTGAAAATAGTTTTGGAGTTTAGGAGTTTGGGATGATTTGCTATTTTATTGTAGTTGAGTAGATGTGTTTGAGAAAAAAAAGTGATTGAGAAGGAAAGAGGAAAGAGGAAGAGGAGAGACAAAAAGTGATTAATTGATGTGTAGAGAAAGAAAGTGAATTTGAATTATTTATTTATTTTTAATAATTTGAACCAAATAAAATTTTAAAATTTTTTCTCAAAAATTATATCTTGAGATACATACCAAACAAGTCCGTAATCATTATGTCATCACCCAACAATCGTGATTGATATCCAATGTTCCCAATTTTCAAAGTTTTGTAATCATCTCAATTAAAATTAATTTTCAAAGTTTGTAATCATCTCTCAATTAAAATTGATTTGGGAACATTTTCTTATCATATGTGTTATCTAAGAATAATTTATTTTAGTTCATCTTTTTAATTGAGAGATGATTACAATTAATTCTCTTAAATAAAAAATTTAAGAGAGGTATTTGTAGTTTTTCAAACCTTGTTTGGCATAATTTATTTTAGTCCATCTTTTTATCTTTTTTGGGTCACATCAATCAATATCTCATCTCTACTTTTTTACACATCTTTTTATAAAAAGTTAAAAAATACACTTATTTAGAACATCCCAAACCACGTTTTTATCAAGTGTAAAATTTATATCTTACTAACTGCGAATGTAAAATTTATATCTTAAAATTAATTTAGTTTCAATTTTTTAAATTCAATTTTTTGAAAATTAAATTTTTTATTTTTCGTGTTTTTTTTTGTTTTTAGTAAATATTTTTAAAGTTTTTAGTATTTTTTTATTTTATTTTTTTAGATGTACTTTACTTATATATATATATATATATATATCTGAAAAGTAAAATATTTGTGAAAAAAAATTCAAAAAATTAATAAATTCACAAAAATATAAAAAATATACTGAATTTTTCGTTTTTTTTTTTTTTGATATTTAGTAAATTTTTTAAAGATTTTTTTCACCAAAATTATACTTTTTAAGTATATTTATGTTAGGTGTATCTAAAAATAAAAAAATAAAAATTAAAAATATAAAAAAATTCAAAAAATAAAAAAAAAAATTTCTAAAATATATTTTAAAAAAACCCAACCCAAGCAAAGTATTGGCTCAAGGTAACCATCATTTTCATCTTTAGTGCGTTTCTATGGACGTGTGTGGAACAATCTTGCTTTCTTCCCCATGATAAAGACCAAAAAGAACTTCCAACACTACTTGGGGGGGGGGGGGGGAGAGGATGAGGTCACGAATTATCTTTACTTTTATCTGACTAAAAAAGGCAAAAGAATAAAAATAAAAAATAAAAAAATTAGTTTATGTATATAAAATTAAATTATAAGAAAATATTTCAAATGTACATATCAATATAATAAATTTATTGGAATTATTCAACATTTGTTAGTATCTTCAGTTTTTTGAACGTGATTGTGTTATCTTGTACAATCTTAATATTTATTTATTTTGAATGATTTAATTTTCATGTATAACTTAAATGAAAAGACAAGTGCTTTGAGGCATCTAAACTTTGCAAAGCATATAAACCAAAGGGTATGGCTTCTGTCCAGTCCGGGATCGGACTGGACCGTGCTGTTGGGTCCGTGGAGGTCCACCACGGGTCCCGTTTTCATAATCTGAACCGTTAAGTATGTAGAACTCGTCGAGTACTATAAATTTATAAAAAATCACGTTGATCGGATATTGATAGCTATATGATCAAATCAGTTTTGTATTAAAAAAATTGGACGGTGAACAAATTAACGGTTGAAAAAAAACTGTTTTGATCACATAGCTATCGATATCCAATCAACGTGATTTTTTTTAGACATATAGTACTCGACGAGTTCTACACATTGAACGGTTCAGATTACGAAAACGGGACCCGTGGTAGGCCCCCACGAATCCAACAATACGGTCCAGTCCGATCCCAGAGTGGATTGAACTAACAAAGTGGATCTTGGATAATTGCAATTTGCAAGCTTGACAAACTGTTTACTTTCCCATGATTTTTTTAGAACTTAATGTTCAATACTCATGTGAGCATTACATGTTTGAGTATGCGATAATAAAAAATTGATATGTAATCTGTTATATCACTGTAAATTAATTTAGGAGAGATTTTCAATATGTTTGTAAGTAGCTCGTGGACTTGCATAGTAGAGATAAGTGTCTTTAATTGCTTTAAAAAAAATAATAATAATTAAGTTTGGGTTGAGTTTGTCATCTCTAATTTAGGGGAAGATTTGTGTTCGAGATTATAAAGAAGCATCAAACTTGCAGTTGTACTAATTTAACTTAACTTCTTAATATTATGTCAGTTGCAAAAGAAAAAGAAAAATAAGATTATATGGAGAGAACTTGTTTATGTGTTAGCCTTCGTTTGAGATGTATGTTGACTTTTTGACTTTTTAAATATTTTAGTCTGGGGATAAAAAGTCTTATTTTGGATGGATTTTTTTAACTTTTTTGAGAAAAAAAATAAAATGATTATGGTTTGGATGTGACATTTTGTCTTATTGATTCTTAGCCTATTTTATCTTTTTGTACTTAAAATAGCCAAAAAAAACTCATGTCAAACATAGCTACTGAAGCCCCGTTTGCTTATAAAACTAAGTGTAAATTATAAATACATCTTCTGAGGTTTGCTTAAAATACGAATTACCTCCTGTGGTTTGAAAAATTACAAATACCTCCCTGTCATAATTTTTTATTTTACAAAATTAATTGAAAAAGTAAAATTTCTAACTATTTACCTATACAATAATAAAATTATTTGAGTTATTAATTGAAATAAATTTTAATATTATTAAAAACTGTTAATTAATTTGATGATTTATTAATAAAAGAACCTATTTATTATGAAATTAGAAACTTTATGGGGCATAATGTAATTTCTAGAACCACAAGGAATAATTTGTAATTTAAGTAAATCTCAGGAGTGTGTTTGTAAACTAATAACCATTTTGTAATTACCCAAAGTATAGACTGGGCTGGGCTTCAAGTTTTGTAGCCACACCCAATCTAAATTCTAAGCCCAATACGTTAAGCCCAAATTCTCAACCCAGATGGGCCGAGTTTGGAAGAATTTGGGTTACCAAATATTTGACCAGAATTGTGAGACCTTTATTTTAGGAAAAATTATAAAAAAATTTTCCAAACGTTTAACCTTTTAACAAAAATAAATTTTTAATTTTTAATTTTTAATTTTATCAATTTTAATTTTAATTTTTTGACTTGTTTTTAATCTAAACCATTTGTCTACATTCATTTAAAAAAATCGATATAAAAATATTATTTTTGTCATTAAACTCAACAAAAGGCATTTTAAACATTTTATGTACACCTTGAATTAATGACTAAAATACTATTTTTAGTTTTACTCGACCGAAATAGGTGAATAGTTTACATTGAAAACAAATTAAATATTATAATTTAAATTGACTAAATTAAAAATTCAAGATTTATTTTATTATAACGGTCAAATCTTGGATTTTTTTTTTCCTTTATTTTTTATCTTTATTACATAAAATTGTATTTTATGCAAAATTATTGTTATATAATTGGTGAAAAGTAACTACTAAAGTGAACATTACTACATTAATCGTGAATTTTTTTTTGGAGCAAATCACTCTTCCTTCCATTTACACATCATATATATATATATATATATATATTTTGTTATTAGATTGTTCAAGATTTGTTTATTATTAATATTTATTGTTGTTTGTTTTTTTTTTAAAAAATTTATGATGCAAAATCGAAACCGATGCTATGTTTAACTTTGAATATAATAGAATCAGGAGTTTCAGCTCAAACTAACCCAATTTACATCAGAATGATTTGATTTGATTCTAATGAAGAACTAATTTAGTTTTTAGTCTAAAAACTTGTAACTGATTAATGATTGGTTTGATTGATGCTAACTCAAACCAAACTATCCCTTTTGTACACCTTTAGAGGTGGTGCTTTTTGGGACAAACTCTTCTCTATATTTTATCTCTCCATATTTGTCCGTACCACTCTTGTGGTCTCTTTAACTTGAGCAGACATAGATGATCCGAACCGTGTAATTCGTAGGTCTTGTAGTAAATATTCTTCATGCAAAAAATTAATTTTATTAGACAATTATAAATACAGAAACAAATCACGTTTTATTTCATTAAATTGATGGTTTAAATTTATAAAACAAAAATGTTATTTATTTTTGTGTTTATAAATATCTATATTGATTTTTTATATGAAACCTTTAATGCGGGGCAATGAAGTAATTGGCTGGAATATAAAAAGATATAACGGCAAATTACTAACCCTCCCTATAGTTTGGACTTGTGTTATTTTGATTTTTAATTTTTTAATTATGATATATTTAACCTTGAATTTTGAATATTATTCTAAATAAAGATAATTGAGGATACCATTGTTTAATTTTAAGGATAAAATCATCAATTTAATAAAATATAAACTAATTTGATAAAAATAAATATCAAAAAAATATTTTTAATTTTTTAAAAATTATTTTTATCCACCAATGATAAAATTATGTAAAATTGATAAAAATTAATAAAAATTATATGATTAATTTTTAAAAATTAATTTTACATGATCATCATCCAAATACATAATAAAAATTAATTTGGTAAAAAAAAATAAATGTTTAAAAGATTTATCAATTTTATATAATTTTATTTTTAGTGGGGAGAAATAATTTTTAAAAATTCAAAAATATTTGTTTGACATTTATTTTTGTCAAATTAATTTATATTTTATCAAATTGACCATTTTATCCTTAAAAAATTTAATGATATCTTCATGTATCTTTATTTGGAACAAGATTTAAAATTTAGGGTCAAATGTGTCACAATTGAAAAGTCAAGAATTAAAATGACACAAGTTTCAAACTATAGGGACTATTTATGCAATTCACTCAAAATAAAAATATAAAAATGAGCTCATCCGTGGTGCTCAACCTCAAGGAGTTGTTTTTTTTTATTTTTTATTTTGGGTCTAATTTTTTTTCATCTTTAGTGTTTTTATTTTATTTGTGGCCATCTTTTAGAAATTGTTTGGGATATTTTAAATAAGTACACTTTTTATCTTTTTAAACTAAAAAGTTAAGGAAAAAAATATAATTGTTTGAGTTAACTTTTTAATTTTTGAAAAATGTTTTGGACCTCGAATCTGGGATGCCCCGAATCCCCCTAAGCCCAAAACGACGTCGTTTTGGGCTTAGGCTTTTTTTTTTTTTTTCTTCTTTTCTGCCATTTTTGACGCAGAGGAAGAAGAGGAAGAGGGAGGGAGAGAGAGAGAGAGAGAGAGAGAGAGAGGGGGGGAGAGAGGCGTCGTCTCGCCGTCCGATCGTCGCTCGCCGACGCTCGTCGCAGCCGCCCGATCATCGCCCGCCGTCGCTCGTCCCAGCTCCAGCTCGTCGCAGCTCCGGCTCTGCCTCGCCGCCCCGACCTCCGCCCCTGCCTCATCCCCGAATTTATTGGCCCCCTCCCCTCCCCTCCACCTCCTTCTCTTCCTCCCCTCCCCCTCCCCATCTTCGTCTCCGCCTGCTGAAAAAAAAAAAAAAAAAAATTAAAACCATGAAACGACGTCGTTTCATGGTTTCGGGGGATTCGGGGGACCTCGGATTCGAGGTCCCAATCGCGATTGTTAATTTTTATGAAAAAACGTATATTAAAAAATTATATAAATTAGTGTATAAGAGAAGGTAGGGAGAGTAGCAGTACGGCCAACCGTCTTGGGCAGAGGCATTTGACATAAGAAATTGTTGCCTCATTTGCGGGCATTGCATTGGACTGTGATGTTCGGCCTGTGGGGGCCAACCACGGGTCCATTTTTGCTAATCGAAACCGTTCAATGTGTAGAACTCGTCGAGTATTATATATTTGTAAAAAAATCACGTTGATCGGATATCGATAGCTATCTGATCGGATTAGTTTTTTTTCAACTGTTAACTATAACATCATCCTTTTTTTTTACTACAAAACTGATTTGATCATATAGTTAGCGATATCCGATCGACATGATATTTTACAGGCATATAGTACTCGACGAGTTCTACACATTGAACGGTTCAGATTATCAAAACGGGACCCGTGATAGCCCCCCACAGGCCGAACAATAACATGTTTTTTGTGTAATATGGCTGTACAATTTTTTCAAACAAATTAGCTTCACCTGTAGACGTCAGACAGAGTTTTATTATTTTTTGTATAAAATTAATTTTTTTATTATTTTTTTTGATGAATAATGATAGCTTTTTAAATTTTTTTTGTAATTTTTTAACTTTTAAAATTATTTTAAAGATGTCAAATCAGGCCTTAGTTTTCAAGTGTGTCTATAAAACAATTTTGAAAAGAAAGCGATGATAAAAGAGACCAAAAAAAAGAACATATTTATGCATGCATGAAAGCGATGATAACGAGACCCAAAAAAGAATGGAAAATTTACCCATAAGTCCTAGTTTTTGAAACGTTGAACCATTTAGTCCTAAAAGTTTTCTTATGCTCCATTTAGTCCCATTTTTACATCAGCATGATGTAAATGATGTAAATGATCTGATGTTTCATTCTATAATTTCAAAATTTATTGAAATCTGATGAACATTAGATATTTTTCATCCTATATTTTCAAATATTATTGAAATTTGATGAACATTAGATGTTTGAAATCTAATGTTTGTAACATGACTCTGATGTTATTAACATTGTATCTGATGTTATTAACATTGTAATGGGACCTTTCAGTCTATAAGAAAACTTTTAGGACTAAACAGTGCATAAATTATTAATTTGGGATTTATTGGTGCATCCCCCAAAAAGAATATTTTTATGTGTCTACGAATGAATATATTTATAAAAAAAAAATCATTAAAAGAGACCAAAAAAAGAAAGCGATGATAACGTGTTTTTGGATAACGTATCACCTTAGCCACATAGGTTGGTTTCAGTTATCAGAAAATAATTTTCAAACAATTTTATTTTTTTATTTTTCGTATTTTAATATTTTTAATAAATTTTTTAATATTTTAAGTAATTTTTTTTTTTTGAAATTTTTAGACACACTTAACAAAAATATACTTAAAAAGTATAATATTTGTGAAAAAAATATTTAAAAAATACACTAAATACCAAAAAATATGAAAATTTAGTATATTTTCGTATTTTTGTGTATTTGTTAATTTTTAAAAATATTTTTTCACTTATATTTTACTATTTAGATACATCTAAGTAAGGTGCATCTAAAAAAGTAAAAAAATTACTTAAAATTTAAAAAATATTCACTAAAAACAAAAAAAACACGAAAAACAAAAAAATTCAATTTTTAAAAAATTGAATTCAAAAAATTGAAACCAAAAACACTGACTGAAATGCTAATAGCCTCATCGCCATTGACCGAAATGTTACAGTTTAACTAAAAGGAATACAAGTTAAATTTTTTAGTTTTCGTTGATTTTTTTAGTTAGTTTTTTTGAGTTGAAATTTTTTAGTTTGGTATTAAAAAATTATTTTGGTTTGACTTTTTTAATTTTTTTGAGAGAAAAAGTGATATGATTATGATTTAAATGTGATATTTTGTCTTTTTCATTTATTTGGCCTATTTTGTCTTTTATATTCTTTTTAACCCAACTAAGTTAACCACGGACCACAGGCGGACTTCGTGCCGTCCACAAAATGCGAGCCATCTTTACTAGGGCAGTTCAAAAATTCGTTCAAACGGTAATTTGGACCGAACCAAACCGAATCGTACGATTTGGTTCGGTTCTATTAAGAATTGGTTTGGTTTCGGTTTAAGAAATATGAGAATCGTAAAAACGATTCGGTTAATGGATTTTATGAAAAAAATCACGGTTCAAACAGAACCGAATCGAATTTTAAAAGATATACATATATATATAATATCAAGTTTTATTTTTATTAATTGGTTTTTTTGTAATTTTAATGATATTAAGATGATATAGATATGTAATGTTGAGTAATGCCTTAATATTATTAGTTTTTATCATGAGTAAAATATAATTAGTTTGAGTAATTATTTTGCTAATATTAACAATTTATTCTTATAAATAGAAAATTTTGGAACCGTGAACCAAACCAAAACCGAGCCGTTATTTTAGTTTGATTCTGGTTGATTTTACAAGTGTAATGGTATGGTCTGATTCTCAAAATCACAAAACTTTTAAAATCAGTTCGATTCTTGAATTTTCTCAGAATTGAACCAATCCAGACCATATACACTCCTAATCTTTACACTCATACATTTGAATCAAAAAACCAAAGTTGCCGTGTCTTTCCGTATATGCGTTGTACTTGTTGCAACCAAAAAAAAAAAAAACCTTGTTACAACTTGCAATATCTCCGTGTTTAAAAAAAAATAAAAAAAAAATTGTTCGTGCTATACTTCGATTGATACGTAATCTTTTTTATAGCTTGTGGTTGAGATCTATTAAGTATTTCAGTGGTAGGACTCTTCCTTTAGGTTGGATTAAATTTGGTTGTCAACCGGATATCTCGAAACTAGAGCTAGCGGATGCTATGATATTCTCATGGAACATATTCTTTTGGGTAAATTACACTGACCTCCCCTATGGTTTCAAAAATTATACAAACATTCCTTACTTTTGAAACTAATAGTTAGATTTCCCTTTCTTGTCAAAAGTGCCTTAATGATGTTAACTTGATAGTGGAATTGACCATAATATCCTTCAACTCGTTGTCTTCTACAAAGACCTAACACACTCTATATCATCATCATCATCTTCCTCACTCTACTACCCATTTCCGCCATTGTATTCCTCACACTCTCTTCCCAAACCTCTCTAATCAAAAATCTAAAACCTAAACCAACAGTAACCCTTCTTATATACACCCAAATCGCTAACTCAACTTGTGATGAAACTCTCTATCTAGACCTTTGTGTCTCCAAAATCTCCACATTTCCAGATCTCTTCCTCAAATTGCTCCCTTAAATCATCACTGCCACCGTTAATCACTTCGTCATGGAGGTCTGAGCCCACACCAATCCTTTCAGCTTCTATCTTTGCTTGCTTGCAATTCCATTCCAATACAACAATCAAACCCACTGCAAAATGATTACAGAGAAAATAATCAAGAAAATCAAGAAGTGAGCTTTTTAGGTTACCTAATTGCAGACTCTTCACGAGCTTGGAGGGTATTGAGATCGATGTCCCATTTCTTGAAATCAAAAGGGTCTTCAGCTCGACCCAAGTAAGTAATATCCCTTATGAAATTGCACTTCAAAAGCTTAATGTTTTGCGGTCCTAATACCGATTGAATGCCTTCTTATGTCTATCACGCGCGCGCGCGCGCAGTGTTAAAGAATTCAAATTGGCAGTGCATATATAGATAATTCGACAAATTGATTTAAGGGTTTAAGTAAGGAATCAGATATGTAAAGTGAGTGAGAGAGGGAGAGAGAGAACCTATCTTTATCAATTCATAATTTATCCCGAATATGTTTATGTGGTAGAAATTAAATGGATGAAATGTGAAATTCATAAATAAAATAAATTTAAACCATTAATTTTTTTCTCACAATAAATTATAAATTGATAAGTTTAGGTTTATGGGATTTATTATGTAAATTATAAAAATGGACTTGTGGTTGTTGGGCCCTAAATGAGGGCACACGGTAATAATTCGTTAATCCATTCCCGCAAAGGTGATGTGATGTTACACGTGTACGATGATTAGAGAAGCCCAAGATGACACGCCTCCACCAACCCGCGTGAAACAAGGCAGCACAGCACTGAGTTTTTTACCTACCAACAAAAAACACCGAGTTTTGTATTTCTCCTCCATATATGTTTGGTTAGGAGATTTTAGAAAAAATTTGAAAAAAAAAAAAAAGAGTGTATAAAATTAGATGAGTTGTACATATATTTTATTCACATTTTACTTATTTTTTTTTAATTTCTCTTTTCAAATCTTTTTTCAAATTTACCAATCAAACACAATATTAGTTTTAACTAATTTCAAGTTTTACCCAAAAAAAAAGAAGGGAGAAGACATTAATAGCTTCGTTTGGTAAGAGTTTTTTTGGCTATTTTAACCACAAAAGATAAAATAGGCTATTTTAGTCACAACAAACAAAACATCATATCCAATCCATAATCATTACACTTTTCTCTCACAAAAAAAAATCAAAAAAGTCAAAAAACTTTTCTCAAACCAAGTTTTTTAGTCCAAACTAAAATAGTTAACAAAGTCAAAAAGCAAACCCACTCCCCAAACGGAGGCAATTATGTATTATATATTTTTAATACAGAAGTTGCATGGAAATTTCGTACGTGTTACCCTCCATATATATGTGCCCTCATCATCAGTGTGATCTTGTAAGATAAATTGAGAGAGTGAGAGAGAGAACAACTGAATGTTGTATATTAATGTGTGTGTTTACAATGAACCTAATAGGCTCTCTTTATAGAGAGAAGCACCGAAAGCATTTATATTACTTTACATTAAACAACCGAAAGCAAACCATTATTCAAGGTGAGTGGGTGTGTGCTTTGTGCTTTACAGTGTAGTGGGTGCTTTACAGTGTAGTGTACACATATAGTAATATTAACAGCCCCCCTCAAACTCAAGGAGGATAGGTACAAACCAACTTGAGTTTGGAGAGAGTAACAAAATAGGAAAATAAACTGACAAAAAATAAAAATAGGATAGGAGACACTGTATGGTCGTGTCAGACCGTTGTAGAAGACACTGGAATCAATGTCGAGACAGTTTACGGGGTCATGTCGGACCGATGTAGAAGCTGACCGGAATCAATGTCGGGACAGTTTACGGGGTCATGCCGGACCGATGTAGAAGCTGACCGGAATCAATGTCGGGACAGTTTACGGGGTCATGTCGGACCGATGTAGCAGACACTGTGTGGTCGTGTCAGACCGTTGGAGAAGCTTTGGTGGTGCACCAAGGGGGCGACTTAGGGAGTGCGCCATGGGGTGGCTTTGGTGGTTTCCATGGTATAGAACCATGCTCATCAGCTTGGGTGGTTCGCATGGTGTGTAACCATGCTCACCATGATATATGGATAACCCCCCCTCAAACTCAAAGAGATGGGAAGAGAGAAACCGATTTGAGGTTGAAACAAAGGGATGGAGAAAGTGGAGCAAAACAGCGCAACACAGAGTGAAGGTGGTAAAAAAAAAAATATATTTTTGGTGTTGGGTTTTTTTTTTTTTTGGGTGAAACCAGCCCATGGGTTGGGTTTGGTGGGTTTGTAGTGGAACAGGGAGGGAGTGGGATGGTGGGTTGTCATGACATAAAATAATAAGATGGTTCAGCAGAGAGAGAGAGTGGGTTGATGATTAAAAATGGTTTGAAAATAAACAAAAAAGGTATGGGTGTGCAGCAGCCTGGGAGGCAAAAAAAAAAGCTAGAATCAGGAAATATCCCTGAATATATATATATATATATATATATATCAAAATAAAAGAAAGTTGAGTGGGGTTGGTGGGTGATAAAAAAAGGAAAAGCTGGGTGTGGTTGTGTGGTTGTGTTGTTGACCACTGTACAACAATGACCATTAAGAGCTAGACAGCCTTTCAGACAATTTGCCTACCCCTGCACGGCTCTTTGTTTGATGCCTCAATGAGGACAAAATATCATGTGATAGATCTGAATCCAAAATGCTCCCGACAACAGGTATTATGACCACTGAAGAAGGCAAGAGCGAACCCAAAGAGGTAGTAGAAGAGGCCACCGGCGGCGGCAAATTGGCCGCAGATGTAGGAGGCGGCTGCGGCTGCGTCGGTGGTGAGCTAGCAGGAACTTGTGTCACGGCGTCTGCAGTAGTGGTGACAGGTGGCGTGGTCGGCGTTGGCCAAATCACGGCGTCGGTGGCTGTCGTGTGGTTGCAGCAAAGGACCCACTGGTAGCCTTGAGGTAGTCGCTCGATGCCCTGGTTGTGGAGGAGCTCGACGGAGTCCGGTGTGTGGGGGTCACGCGCGACGTCGAAGTTACAGAAATTGAACTCCCAAATGAAGCCACTCTCGCCGGAGCCGAGGTGTGTGAGGTTTCCGGCGGCGTCGGTGAGAGTGAGACCGAGCTGGATGAGATTCAAAGCGTCGACGTTTGATTTCAAGAGCTTGTAGTGGTCCGACGGGAGGATTGATCTGGTATTGGAGACGCCATATTGATTGATTCACAGCCACGTGTTGGACCCAACATTTGTTTGCATGGAGAATGAGATGGGTTGGTTATCCACATCAAGATTCAGTATATCCAAAACCATAATAGTTGAACCCAAGAGACTTGTTGTGTTGGGTTGGTTACCGAGAAGAGAATCAGAATCAGCTATATGGAGAAGTTGTGTTGGGTTGGTTACCGAGAAGAGAATCAGAATCAGCTATATGGAGAAGTTTTGCAGTTATCACTGTAAAGTAGAGAGAGAAAGTGTGAGAGAGGTCTTGCTGGAGCTGATGGAGGTCTCAAATTGGTTGAGGTCCGGCGAGCGGTCAAGGCAAGGTTGCCGCCCGCCGGAAGGCGAAGAATAGCAGAAGCTTAACCTATAGCTCTGATACCATGTAAGATAAATTGAGAGAGTGAGAGAGAGAACAACTGAATGTTGTATATTAATGTGTGTGTTTACAATGAACCTAATAGGCTCTCTTTATAGAGAGAAGCACCGAAAGCATTTATATTACTTTACATTAAACAACTGAAAGCAAACCATTATTCAAGGTGAGTGGGTGTGTGCTTTGTGCTTTACAGTGTAGTGGGTGCTTTACAGTGTAGTGTACACATATAGTAATATTAACAGGTTTGCTTTCGGTTGTTTAATGTAAAGTAATATAAATGCTTTCGGTGCTTCTCTCTATAAAGAGAGCCTATTAGGTTCATTGTAAACACACACATTAATATACAACATTCAGTTGTTCTCTCTCTCACTCTCTCAATTTATCTTACATGGTATCAGAGCTATAGGTTAAGCTTCTGCTATTCTCTCTCTCATGTCAAGGGAAAGCTCTGGTGATGATCATTTTGATCTTGAATCTCAGAGTCATCTCTTATTGAAAGATGGTGGTGATAATAGTACAACTAGTACTAGTGGTCCCAGTCATCGTTGGCGATCCATCATCATAATCCTCCATGTACGCCAAGCTTTCATCTCCAGTGCAAGAAACAAGTCACTGGCCGTTGATGGGATTGCGGTGGTGCCTCCGCCACCGTCCATCGCCACCTCTAATACCGGTGGTGATGGTGATGGTGATGGTGATGGTGATGGTGATGGACTAGTAAGCTCTCCATTTGAATTTCTGTGCTCTCTCTCTCTCATTGCTTTTTCATATTTTCTTGGTTTGTTAACATCATGATCTATTATTATTTGTTTAATTGTGTGTTGTTATTTTCTCTTTTATCATGATCTATCATCATTTGTTTAATTTTGTGTTGTTCACGTAGTTTTTATATATTCTTGATTATGGGTTGGTTTGGCGGGCCTTAAAAAAAAGATAAAAACTCAAACATTATTAAAAGTTAAAAAGTTATTCCTATTTATAAATTAAGGGGTTGTTTGGGGTGTCCTAAATAAGTGCACTTTTTGTCTTTTTAGACTAAGAAATTGAGAAAAAAAATATGGATGTTTGGGTTAACTTTTTGACTTTTTATGGAAAAATGTGTATTAAAAAATTGTATAAATTAGTGTGTAGGGAAAAATTAGGATTGAGAGTTGTGCAGCCTTAATTTTTGACTTTTGGTGAATAGTGATAACTTTTTAACTTTTTGAGTAACTTTTTGACTTTTTTTCAACTTGCCAAACTTGGCCTAAAAATATAAAAAAAATAAATTTACATTGATGCAAAGTACAAGTCATGATTTATGAATGTATGACACAGTGATGGGTCTGTCCCGGTACAAATTACACATGGGTGCACAACAAATTTACACAGGACAATGCTGTTCGATCTGTGGGGGTCTATCACGGGTCCTTTTTGATAATCTGAACCATTCAATGTGTAGAACTCGTCGAGTACTATATGTCTGCATAAAGTCACGTTGATCGGATATCGCTAACTATATGATCAAATCAGTTTTGTATAAAAAAAAATAGATGGTGTTATAGTTAACGATTGAAAAAAAACTTAACCCGATCAGATAGTTATTCATATCTGATCAACGTGATTTTTTATAGGTATATAGTACTCGACGAGTTCTACACATTCAATGGTTCAGATTATCAAACGGGACCCATGATGGCCCCCACGGGCCGGACAGTACCTTCCAATTCAATGCCTGAAAAGTAGACAAGCATTTCTTAGCATCAATTCACCATGCGCAGATGGTACGACTGTATAACTCACAATCCTTATCTTCTCCTACACACTAATTTATACAATTTTTTAACACACATTTTTTCGTAAAAAGTCAAAAAGTTGACCCAAACAACCATATTTTTTCCCTAAAATTTTTAGTCCAAAAAGTCAAAAAGTGCACTTATTTAGGACACCCCAAACAACCCTATGCCTTTTTGTCTTGAGCTTGTTTTCGAACTTTCTTATTTTCTTGTTATTAAATCACGAATAACACTAGGAATCATGAAAAAATATCATGAAATGTTTCATGAAATTTTTTTATCCTTTGATTAGTGTGTGGTGTTTTCTTATATGTGTAATCTAATGGTGGAGAATCTTTCATAATTATTTTCATGATATTTTTTTCATGATACCTATGTTTGATTGAAGGGATAATTGGGGAATTATTTACTATGTGGATTGTAATCCAGAGGAAGCATTTAATCCGGCGTTTGTTTATTTTTTTAGTCCGCCGGACATGGAGTCTGGCCGGACTCCTTATCTCCCATATGGGCGACTATTATATCCTTAGGGCGGACAATTTTCGGGGGACTATCCACTATTGGGATTAGGTGCTGAAATGACCATTTTGACCCTCTACTATTTAATTATGTATTATATTTAGTAAAATTCAATAAAATTTAAATGTCTCAATTTAAAAATAAAATAATTTTATTTAACTTTTTATTGATGTTTTATTTATTTAATTTTTTAAAATAATTTTTTATAGATATTTTATTCATGTTATATTTTAAAATTTTGTTTATAATTTATTTAATTTCATTATTTAAATTTTAATAGATGTTTATTTAATTTCATTATTTAATTATTATTATTTTTAAAAATAAATTTATTTAAAATTTTAATTAAAAAAATAACACATATTTTTATTGATATTTTATTTAATTAATTTTTTAAAAATAAATTTATTTAATTGTGTAAAAAATAAAATAAAATAAAATTTTATTTAATCTAACTAAAAATAATTAAAATATTAAAGATAAGTTTAATATTGTTATTATTTAGTAAACAATTGAAAAAAGGGTAAAATAGTCTTTTGCTCATTTATCCTATTCAGTCTATCCAACCATACATTGGATTCACTAAAAATAGTTCTTTTTAGACATCTAATCCCATGAAAAAACAAACATGGGATACAAATCCAATCCAACCAAATAGTCCGGAGGATTCATAGTCCTAGGATTCAAATCCGATGGATTCTAATCCTTCCTTATTCAGTCTGTCCAATCAAACACACCCTTAAATCACTCAAACTTCATTTGTATACACCAACTAGTTTTGAATTGGATGTCCCTAGTAATTTTATCCCTTAGGCATGTTTTGTATGATTTCCATTTATAGTTGTTAGTTATATTTAAAAATTTTGTTTAATATTTATTTTTTTTCAAATTTACTAATTTTTTTGTAAACCCAACAAAAAATAACAATAACAATAACAAGCTAAATCATTTATTAAGATGAAAAAAAATTCATTCCTTACTTCGTCTCTCGTTCCATCCAGCCACCACCACATCTTTGTGTGTCCCCGCCATATTTGGTGGGGGAAAAAAGGGGTTAAATTCATTTTGTCCCCTCACATGCTTTACTCCCTAGATTCAAATATAATAAAAACAAAGAAGTGAGGACTTAGTTAAATTTGGAGATGAAAGCCTTCTTTCATTTCTCCACGGTGAAGTACTAAGACCAAGCTCACGAACTTATTATACTAAGTCGGAACAAGTTGATAGGATCTCTTTTTACATCCCCCGGCGGCGCGATGGCGACATGGGGCAAGAAAAAAAGGAAAGAGAGGGATGCAGTTTCTTTTGTTTTTGGCATAGGGGTCCCCAATGGAAGGCTTGCAAGACAAGCTATTAGCTCAGTGGTAGAGTGTGCCTCTGATAATTGTCAGAAAATCCTCAAGTGATTTTGGATTAAAGTGTCATCGTTAATTTTTCAATTCAAAGTAATGGAAAATGAATCACACACACTATTTTTTAAAGTGAGTTTGATTTTTTGCTCTATTTTTTCTAAATCTAAAATTAGATTAATATGTTAATTAAAATAAAATATAATATAATTAAGAAGTGATTTAAAATATAATTAAATAAAAATATAAAATAAATAATAATTAAGAATTGATCTTAAATATAATCAAATTAAAATTAGATTAACATGTTAGGAATTACAATAAATAATTAAATTAAAAGAATTTAGGATTAATTGTGATCTAAAATATAATTAAATTAAAATTAGAAATAAAAAGAGTTAAGAATTACAATAAATAATTAAGAATTTATAATTAATTGTAATTTAATTGAATTCATATTAAATATTATAAATTATGTGTATGAGAGAGGAGAGAAAAAAATAACAAAAAAAGAGTTAAAGAGTATTACGATCATTTCACATATACAGTTAACTTTATTAACGATTGTACTTCAGTTCCAAACTACATTGAGGCATTTTAACTACAATCATGCTATAGACCCCCAGTTGGGGGTGACCCCCACCACCCCCACACACACGTGGGGGTCGAAGATGAAAACAAACAAAAAAAGAAATTTTTTTTTTTGGGGCCAATTAGCACCCAGTGGGGGGTGCTGGGGGGCTCCCCCATTTTCCTTTTAACTACATTTGAATCATAAGACATAGGAGGTAGAGTGCTTTAGTTTCAAACCATAAGAAAGTAAAATAACTTTTTCTCAAAAAAATTTAAAACTAAACACGCCATGTCGGACTCGTGTCCTAACCTCGTGTGTTTCTGTCGTATCCGTGTCATGTTCAACACTGCTACAGTGTTTAATATACTGTGACTATCTTTCAATTGTTGTCTTGCCTTCAAATTCAATGTTAATGCTATAACCTAGAATGTGAAAGTAGATTAGAATAAGTTCTCAGCGAACAAATTATTATTAATCACATTGGTTCTATAGCTTGCTGATCTATTTCATTATCAGCTGCGAGATTTAATTTTTTGAAACCCAAACTCATGGTCAATAATTCTCCCATTCGATTGAGGGATGTTAGAGTGAGTGAACCTGAGCTTTTAGAAGAAATCAAACAAAGTGAGTTAGGACAGACGAGCAACATTAGTTAGTGTGTTAGAAGTATTGGGTGTATATATGAGTGCTTGCTTGACTGTATGATTGGAGTTTATAGAAGAATAAGATTGATTTTCAGTGTAAACAATTATTTTCTTCTTCTTCTTCTTCATTTTTTCACGATGTAATTAATCACGGTTTTTACAATAATTTGCTATGTCCTTTGCAGAATGTAGAACTTGCAATTATATCAACCTCACCGGAGGTGTCCCTGGATATCCAATCCGACGGCACTGATGAGAGCAACAAGTGCAACAAAGAGCTTCAAAATGCTGAAATAGCTAGGATTGTGAAGGCAAAGGACTTGAATTCCCTGCGTGAGTTCGGAGGTGTATAAGGATTTGCAGAGGCTTTGGATACTGACTTGGAGAATGGGTTGGCGAATGATGAAGATGATATTTGCTGTAGACGCCTAACATGCCCACAATCTGAAACAAAGGCTCCTCAAGAAGGCTTCTTTCATATCGTTTGGAATGTATGCAACAAGTACCTCATTTTCCTTTTCCTTTTGTGTGTAGTGTTGTCAATTGTCTTTGGGATTCTGGAGAAAGGCCTACATACTGGGTGGCACGAGGGGACCTTTATATTTTGCGCCATCATTGTACTTGTTGTTGATATCACCCTATGTGAAGGGGTGATTTTCTTCCTGTGGGAACACACAAATTAGTCAGCTCTTCTTTGTCCTTCGTTGCGGTTGCCAATCGACAAGCCGCCGAAGTTGTTGATCCACCATCGTTGAACAATAGCTGGCCATGTGCAAGGCCAGCCAGCTCCTCCCTTCTCATGTATAAATAGAGGTAGAGAGAGGAGAGAGATTAGAGGGTGGTGAGCTTAAGAGTGAGTTGTGAGGAAGAGAGAATACAGAGAGTGAATTGTAATTCCATTTCTCAATATAGTGAATCCGCTGCCCGTGGACGTAGGCCACTTGCCGAACCACGTTAAATCTCTTGTGTTATTGCTTGTGTGTGTTTCTTGGTGTGCCCCCAATCCAAAACAATTGGTATCAGAGCTCGGGTTGTGAAAAATCGAATTTTTTCCGAAAGTGCCCAGATTTCGAAGTGCTCGAAATCAACGTTTGAGCACACCAGGAGCAAGAACTCCAGGAGAGGAGTCCAGAACAGCAAAAACCAAGCCTAGAAGAGGCTCCACGCCCTCTCACGCGCTGTCTGAAAAGGAGAGTGAAGCCCACTCTCCACACGCTCCGCCACGCGCCGTTCAGCCACCGGCGCGTCATCACACTCGCAGACACGCGCCCTCACGCGCGGCGCAAGGAAGAAGGCGACTGAGTAATGCACGTGTAATCCACGCGCCAGCTACGTCAGCCGCTACGCAGACGCCACGTCAGTGCCACGCAGACGCCACGTCAGCGACCACGTGTCAGACTGTCAGCTACGTGTCAGACACGTGACAGACCACGTCATCGCTGAGTGCTTGCCTCACTGTATGATTGGAATTTATAGAAGAATAAGATTGATTTTCAGTGTAAACAATTATTTTCTTCTTCTTCTTCTTCATTTTCTCACGATGTAATTAATCACGGTTTTTACACTAATTTGCTATGTCCTTTGCAGAATGTAGAACTTGCAATTATATCAACCTCACCGGAGGTGTCCCTGGATGTCCAATCCGACGGCACTGATGAGAGCAACAAGTGCAACAAAGAGCTTCAAAATGCTGAAATAGCTAGGATTGTGAAGGCAAAGGACTTGAATTCCCTGCGTGAGTTCGGAGGTGTATAAGGATTTGCAGAGGCTTTGGATACTGACTTGGAGAATGGGTTGGCGAATGATGAAGATGATATTTGTTGTAGACGCCTAACATGCCCACAATCTGAAACAAAGGCTCCTCAAGAAGGCTTCTTTCATATCGTTTGGAATGTATGCAACAAGTACCTCATTTTCCTTTTCCTTTTGTGTGCAGTGTTGTCAATTGTCTTTGGGATTCTGGAGGAAGGCCTACATACTGGGTGGCACGAAGGGACCTTTATATTTTGTGCCATCATTGTACTTGTTGTTGATATCACCCCATGTGAAGGGGGTGATTTTCTTCCTGTGGGAACACACAAATTAGTCAGCTCTTCTTTGTCCTTCATTGCGGTTGCCAATCGACAAGCCGCCGAAGTTGTTGATCCACCATCGTTGAACAATAGCTGGCCATGTGCAAGGCCAGCCAGCTCCTCCCTTCTCATGTATAAATAGAGGTAGAGAGAGCAGAGAGATTAGAGGGTGGTGAGCTTAAGAGTGAGTTGTGAGGAAGAGAGAATACAGAGAGTGAATTGTAATTCCATTTCTCAATATAGTGAATCCGCTGCCCGTGGACGTAGGCGACCTGCCGAACCACGTTAAATCTCTTGTGTTATTGCTTGTGTGTGTTTCTTGGTGTGCCCCCGATCCACAACAATTGGTATCAGAGCTCGGGTTGTGAAAAATCAATTTTTTTCCGAAAGTGCCCAGATTTCGAAGTGCTCGAAATCAACGTTTGAGCACACCAGGAGCAAGAACTCCAGGAGAGGAGTCCAGAACAGCAAAAACCAAGCCCAGAAGAGGCTCCACGCCCTCTCACGCGCCGTCTGAAAAGGAGAGTGAAGCCCACTCTCCACACGCTCCGCCACGCGCCGTTCAGCCACCGGCGCGTCATCACACTCGCAGACACGCACCCTCACACGCGGCGTAAGGAAGAAGGCGACTGAGTAATGCACGTGTAATCCACGCGCCAGCCACGTCAGCCGCCACGTAGACGCCACGTCAGTGCCACGCAGAAGCCACGTCAGTGCCACGCAGACGCCACGTCAGCGACCACCTGTCAGACACGTGACAGACCACGTCATCGCGAGTGCTTGCCTCACTGTATGATTGGAATTTATAGAAGAATAAGATTCATTTTCAGTGTAAACAATTATTTTCTTCTTCTTCTTCTTCTTCATTTTTTCACGATGTAATTAATCACGGTTTTTACACTAATTTGCTATGTCCTTTGCAGAATGTAGAACTTGCAATTATATCAACCTCACCGGAGGTGTCCCTGGATGTCCAATCCGACGGCACTGATGAGAGCAACAAGTGCAACAAAGAGCTTCAAAATGCTGAAATAGCTAGGATTGTGAAGGCAAAGGACTTGAATTCCCTGCGTGAGTTCGGAGGTGTACAAGGATTTGCAGAGGCTTTGGATACTGATTTGGAGAATGGGTTGGCGAATGATGAAGATGATATTTGCTGTAGACGCCTAACATGCCCACAATCTGAAACAAAGGCTCCTCAAGAAGGCTTCTTTCATATCGTTTGGAATGTATGCAACAAGTACCTCATTTTCCTTTTCTTTTTGTGTGCGGTGTTGTCAATTGTCTTTGGGATTCTGGAGGAAGGCCTACATACCGGGTGGCACGAGAGGACCTTTATATTTTGCGCCATCATTGTACTTGTTGTTGATATCACCCTATGTGAATGGGGTGATTTTCTTCCTGTGGGAACACACAAATTAGTCAGCTCTTCTTTGTCCTTCGTTGCGGTTGCCAATCGACAAGCCGCCGAAGTTGTTGATCCACCATCGTTGAACAATAGCTGGCCATGTGCAAGGCCAGCCAGCTCCTTCCTTCTCATGTATAAATAGAGGTAGAGAGCAGAGAGATTAGAGGGTGGTGAGCTTAAGAGTGAGTTGTGAGGAAGAGAGAATACAGAGAGTGAATTGTAATTCCATTTCTCAATATAGTGAATCCGCTGCCCGTGGACGTAGGCCCCTTGCCGAACCACGTTAAATCTCTTGTGTTATTGCTTGTGTGTGTTTCTTGGTGTGCCCCCGATCCACAACAATTGGTATCAGAGCTCGGGTTGTGAAAAATCGAATTTTTTTCGAAAGTGCCCAGATTTCGAAGTGCTCGAAATCAACGTTTGAGCACACCAGGAGCAAGAACTCCAGGAGAGGAGTCCAGAACAGCAAAAACCAAGCCCAGAAGAGGCTTCACGCCCTCTCATGCGCCGTCTGAAAAGGATAGTGAAGCCCACTCTCCACACGCTCCGCCACGCGGCGTTCAGCCACCGGCGCGTCATCACACTCGCAGACACGCGACCTCACGCGCGGCGCAAGGAAGAAGGCGACTGAGTAATGCACGTGTAATCCACGCGCCAGCCACGTCAGCCGCCATGTCAGTGTCACGCAGGCGCCACGTCAGCGCCATGCAGACGCCACGTCAGCGACCACATGTCAGATTGTCAGCCACGTGTCAGACACGTGACAGACCACGTCATCGCTGAGTGCTTGCCTCACTGTATGATTGGAATTTATAAAAGAATAAGATTAATTTTCAGTGTAAACAATTATTTTCTTCTTCTTCTTCTTCATTTTT
This sequence comes from Camellia japonica, assembly GCA_030407325.1. Lineage (NCBI taxonomy): Eukaryota > Viridiplantae > Streptophyta > Magnoliopsida > Ericales > Theaceae > Camellia > Camellia japonica. Next base: position 5,170,682 of record JAPPVO010000014.1, on the reverse strand, counting down.
TCACGATGTAATTAATCACGGTTTTTACACTAATTTGCTATGTCCTTTGCAGAATGTAGAACTTGCAATTATATCAACCTCACCGGAGGTGTCCCTGGATGTCCAATCCGACGGCACTGATGAGAGCAACAAGTGCAACAAAGAGCTTCAAAATGCTGAAATAGCTAGGATTGTGAAGGCAAAGGACTTGAATTCCCTGCGTGAGTTCGGAGGTGTACAAGGATTTGCAGAGGCTTTGGATACTGACTTGGAGAATGGGTTGGCGAATGATGAAGATGATATTTGCTGTAGACGCCTAACATGCCCACAATCTGAAACAAAGGCTCCTCAAGAAAGCTTCTTTCATATCGTTTGGAATGTATGCAACAAGTACCTCATTTTCCTTTTCCTTTTGTGTGCAGTGTTGTCAATTGTCTTTGGGATTCTGGAGGAAGGCCTATATACTGGGTGGCACGAGGGGACCTTTATATTTTGCGCCATCATTGTACTTGTTGTTGATATCACCCTATGTGAAGGGGGTGATTTTCTTCCTGTGGGAACACAAAAATTAGTCAGCTTTTCTTTGTCCTTCGTTGCGGTTGCCAATCGACAAGCCGCCGAAGTTGTTGATCCACCATCGTTGAACAATAGCTGGCCATGTGCAAGGCCAGCCAGCTCCTCCCTTCTCATGTATAAATAGAGGTAGAGAGAGGAGAGAGATTAGAGGGTGGTGAGCTTAAGAGTGAGTTGTGAGGAAGAGAGAATACAGAGATGAATTGTAATTCCATTTCCAATATAGTGAATCCGCTGCCCGTGGACGTAGGCCACTTGCCGAACCACGTTAAATCTCTTGTGTTATTGCTTGTGTGTGTTTCGTGGTGTGCCTCCGATCCACAACAATTGGTATCAGAGCTCGGGGTGTGAAAAATCAAATTTTTTCCGAAAGTGCCCAGATTTCGAAGTGCTCGAAATCAACGTTTGAGCACACCAGGAGCAGGAACTCCAGGAGAGGAGTCCAAAACAGCAAAAACCAAGCCCAGAAGAGGCTCCACGCCCTCTCACGCGCCGTCTGAAAAGGAGAGTGAAGCCCACTCTCCACACGCTCCGCCACGCGCCGTTCAGCCACCGGCGCGTCATCACACTCGCAGACACGCGCCCTCACGTGCGGCGCAAGGAAGAAGGCGACTGAGTAATGCATGTGTAATCCACGCGCCAGCCACGTCAGCTGCCACGCAGACGCCACGTCAGTGCCACGCAGACGCCACGTCAGTGCCACGCAGATGCCACGTCAGCGACCACGTGTCACACTGTTTGCCACGTGACAGACCACGTCATCGCTGAGTGCTTGCCTCACTGTATGATTGGAATTTATAGAAGAATAAGATTGATTTTCAGTGTAAACAATTATTTTCTTTTTATTCTTCTTCATTTTTTCACGATGTAATTAATCACGGTTTTTACACTAATTTGCTATGTCCTTTGCAGAATGTAGAACTTGCAATTATATCAACCTCACCGGAGGTGTCCCTGGATGTCCAATCCGACGGCACTGATGAGAGCAACAAGTGCAACAAAGAGCTTCAAAATGCTGAAATAGCTAGTATTGTGAAAGCAAAGGACTTGAATTCTCTGCGTGAGTTCGGAGGTGTATAAGGATTTGCAGAGGCTTTGGATACTGACTTGGAGAATGGGTTGGCGAATGATGAAAATGATATTTGCTGTAGACGCCTAACATGTCCACAATCTGAAACAAAGGCTCCTCAAGAAGGCTTCTTTCATATCGTTTGGAATGTATGCAACAAGTACCTCATTTTCCTTTTCCTTTTGTGTGCAGTGTCGTCAATTGTCTTTGGGATTCTGGAGAAATGCCTACATACTGGGAGGCACGAGGGGTCCTTTATATTTTGTGCCACCATTGTACTTGTTGTTGATATCACTCTATGTGAAGGGGGTGATTTTCTTCCTGTGGGAACACACAAATTAGTCAACTCTTCTTTGTCCTTCGTTGCGGTTGCCAATCGACAAGCCGTCGAAGTTGTTGATCCATCTTTGTTGAACAATAGCTGGCCATGTGCAAGGCCAGCCAGCTCCTCCCTTCTCATGTATAAATAGAGGTAGGGAGAGCAGAGATATTACAGGGTGGTGAGCTTAAGAGTGAGTTGTGAGGAAGAGAGAATAGAGAGAGTGAATTGTAATTCCATTTCTCAATATAGTGAATCCGCTGCCTGTGGACGTAGGCCACTTGCCGAACCACGTTAAATCTCTTGTGTTATTGTTTGTGTGTGTTTCTTGGTGTGCCCCCGATCCACAACAATTGGTATCAGAGCTCGAGTTGTGAAAAATCGAATTTTTTCCGAAAGTGCCCAGATTTCGAAGTGCTCGAAATCAACGTTTGAGCACACCAGGAGCAGGAACTCCAGGAGAGGAGTCCAGAACAGCAAAAACCAAGCCCAGAAGTGGCTCCACGCCCTCTCACGCGCCGTCTGAAAAGGAGAGTGAAGCCCACTCTCCACACGCTTCGCCACGCGCCGTTCAGCCACCGGCGCGTCATCACACTCGTAGACACACGCCCTTACGCGCGGCGCAAGGAAGAAGGCGACTGAGTAATGCACGTGTAATCCACACGCCAGCCACGTCAGCCGCCACGTAGAAGCCACGTCAGTGCCACGCAGACGCCACGTCAGTGACCGCGTGTCAGACTGTCAGCCACCTGTCAGACACGTGACAGACCACTTCATCGCCGAGTGCTTGCCTCACTGTATGATTGGAATTTATAGAAGAATAAGATTCATTTTCAGTGTAAACAATTTTTTTTTTCTTCTTCTTCTTCATTTTTTCACGATGTAATTAATCACGGTTTTTACAATAATTTGCTATGTCCTTTGCAGAATGTAGAACTTGCAATTATATCAACCTCACCGGAGATGTCCCTGGATGTCCAATCCGACGGCACTGATGAGAGCAACAAGTGTAACAAAGAGCTTCAAAATGCTGAAATAGCTAGGATTGTGAAGGCAAAGGACTTGAATTCCCTGCGTGAGTTCGGAGGTGTACAAGGATTTGCAGAGGCTTTGGATACTGACTTGGAGAATGGGTTGGCGAATGATGAAGATGATATTTGCTGTAGACGCCTAACATGCCCACAATCTGAAGCAAAGGCTCCTCAAGAAGGCTTCTTTCATATCGTTTGGAATGTATGCAACGAGTACCTCATTTTCCTTTTCCTTTTGTGTGTAGTGTTGTCAATTGTCTTTGGGATTCTGGAGGAAGGCCTACATACCGGGTGGCACGAGAGGACCTTTATATTTTGCGCCATCATTGTACTTGTTGTTGATATCACCCTATGTGAATGGGGTGATTTTCTTCCTGTGGGAACACACAAATTAGTCAGCTCTTCTTTGTCCTTCGTTGCGGTTGCCAATCGACAAGCCGCCGAAGTTGTTGATCCACCATCGTTGAACAATAGTTGGCCATGTGCAAGGCCAGCCAGCTCTCCCTTCTCATGTATAAATAGAGGTAGAGAGAGCAGAGAGATTACAGGGTGGTGAGCTTAAGACTGAGTTGTGAGGAAGAGAGAATACAGAGAGTGAATTGTAATTCCATTTCTCAATATAGTGAATCCGCTGCCCGTGGACGTAGGCCACTTGCCGAACCACGTTAAATCTCTTGTGTTATTGCTTGTGTGTGTTTCGTGTTGTGCCCCCGATCCACAACAATTGGTTTCAGAGCTCGGGTTGTGAAAAATCAAATTTTTTCCGAAAGTGCCCAGATTTCGAAGTGCTCGAAATCAACGTTTGAGCACACCAGGAGCAAGAACTCCAGGAGAGGAGTCCAGAACAGCAAAAACCAATCCTAGAAGAGGCTCCACGCCCTCTTACGCGCCGTCTGAAAAGGAGAGTGAAGCCCACTCTCCACACGCTTTGCCACGCGCCGTTCAGCCACTGGCGCGTCAACACACTCGCAGACGCGAGCCCTCACGCGCGGTGCAAGGAAGAAGGCGACTGAGTAATGCACGTGTAATCCACGCGCCAGCCACGTCAGCCGCCACGTAGACGCCACGTCAGTGCCATGCAGTAGCCACGTCAGTGCCACGCAGATGCCACGTCAGTGTCACGCAGACGCCACGTCAGCGGCCACGTGTCAGACACGTGATAGACCACGTTATCGCTGAGTGCTTGCCTCACTGTATGATTGGAATTTATAGAAGAATAAGATTGATTTTCAGTGTAAACAATTATTTTCTTCTTCTTCTTCTTCATTTTTTCACGATGTAATTAATCACGGTTTTTACACTAATTTGCTATGTCCTTTGCAGAATGTAGAACTTGCGATTATATCAACCTCACCGGAGGTGTCCCTGTATGTCCAATCCGACGGCACTGATGAGAGCAACAAGTGCAACAAAGAGCTTCAAAATGCTGAAATAGCTAGGATTGTGAAGGCAAAGGATTTGAATTCCCTGCGTGAGTTCGGAGGTGTACAAGGATTTGCAGAGGCTTTGGATACTGACTTGGAGAGTGGGTTGGCGAATGATGAAGATGATATTTGCTGTAGACGCCTAACATGTCCACAATCTGAAACAAAGGCTCCTCAAGAAGGCTTCTTTCATATCGTTTGGAATGTATGCAACAAGTACCTCATTTTCCTTTTCCTTTTGTGTGTAGTGTTGTCAATTGTCTTTGGGATTCTGGAGGAAGGCCTACATACTGGGTGGCACGAGGGGACCTTTATATTTTTTGCCTTCATTGTACTTGTTGTTGATATCACCCCTTGTGAAGGGGGTGATTTTCTTCTTGTGGGAACACACTAATTAGTCAGCTCTTCTTTGTCCTTCATTGCGGCTGCCAATCGACAAGCCGCCGAAGTTGTTGATCCACCATCGTTGAACAATAGCTGGCCATGTGCAAGGCCAGCCAGCTCCTCCCTTCTCATGTATAAATAGAGGTAGAGAGAGGAGAGAGATTACAGGGTGGTGAGCTTAAGAGTGAGTTGTGAGGAAAAGAGAATACAGAGAGTGAATTGTAATTCCATTTCTCAATATAGTGAATCCGCTGCCCGTGGACGTAGGCGACTTGCCGAACCACGTTAAATCTCTTGTGTTATTGCTTGTGTGTGTTTCCTGGTGTGCCCCCGATCCACAACAATTGGTATCAGAGCTCGGGTTGTGAAAAATCAAATTTTTTTCGAAAGTGCCCAGATTTCGAAGTGCTCGAAATCTATGTTTGAGCACACCAGGAGCAAGAACTCCAGGAGAGGAGTCCAGAACAGCAAAAACCAAGCCCAGAAGAGGTTCCACGTCCTCTTACGCGCCGTCTGAAAAGGAGAGTGAAGCCCACTCTCCACACGCTCCGCCACGCGCCGTTCAGCCACTGACGCGTCATCACACTCGCAGACACGCGCCTTCACGCGTGGCGCAAGGAAGAAGGCGACTGAGTAATGCACGTGTAATCCACGCGCCAGCCACGTCAGCCGCCACGCAGACGCCACGTCAGTGCCACGCAGACGCTACGTCGGTGCCACGCAGACGCCACGTCAGTGACCACGTGTCAGACTGTCAGCCACGTGTCAGACACGTGACAGACCACGTCATCGCTGTGCCGTTGACCACGCCGAGCTACCGTTGACCGAGTCGCCATTGATCACGCCGCCAAGCCGTCGTTGACCGCGCCCCCGACTGGAGTGTTCATCCATTTTCAGGTGACTAGCTGAGGATCAAGGGCGTCCTACAGGATCTATAGAGTATTTCCAAACCATATTTTCACAATTGGCGCCGTCCGTGGGAATACTCAGGCACATCCATGGCGGGCGTGACAGAAGATCCTCCAGTAGTCACTGACGACCTTACGCCACGAGATGATACCACTCCAAGAAACATGCTTGGGCCGGAGAACATTGCCGCACGAAGGGCCTTGAACTTCGACTCAGTTGCCCAGACCTCACCCTCGACATTAGTAAATGAGACAATGCAAGCGATTATGGATCAGGCGAAGCAAAATGAACAGAGGTTGGAAAATATGATAGCTGAGAATGAGCACCTTCGACAGGATTGGCACTGGAGGTGGCAAAATCGCAACAGGCCGCGTGCCAAGATCGAGGACGACCTTTGGGAAAGGATGGTCGACGACCTCGAATTCAGAGACATGATAGTGGCAGTGATTCTGACTCATCATCCCCAGAATCCAAAAAGAAGAGACGAGTCGAAGTCTCCAGTTCTTCCGGAGGAAGTTCGCGTACGCGGAATAAGCGAAGAAAAAATGATTCAGACGAAGAGGATCAACATGACCCCTTTGTGCGACGGATCGCAAGGGCAGTGCTACCCAAAAAGTTCAAAGCGCCATCATTCACCCTATACGATGGAAAATCGGACCCCATTGATCACATTCGTCATTATAAACAAGCCATGACGCTTCATGCAGACGACGAGGCCCTCATGTGTCGAATATTTCCGAGCAGTTTGGGACCACTGGCCGTTAGATGGTATTATAAATTAGAACCGGCATCGATTAAGAGCTTCTACCAACTCCAAAAATTCTTCAGGGCAAGGTTAATCACCAACGAGGTCTAGCCGAAGCAAGCCGATTCTCTCTGGGCAATGCAAATTCAACCAGAAGAAATCCTTCGTGCATATTCGGCACTATTGGAAATGGTTTAATCTAGTAGATGATGCCTGCAATGACTCCATAGCCATCACTGCCTTTAAGATGGGATTGCATCCTGATAGTGCCCTCCGCAACTCATTGACTAGACGGCCCCCCAAAACAGTCTGGTCGTTAATGAAGAAAGTCGAGGAATACTGCAAAGTGGAAGATGATGCTCTGTGGGTCAAAGTCGGGCACAAGGCCAACAAGATGGCCCCGCCTGAAATCGTTCAGCCGATAAACTCTGTACCATCACGGAGCCCTGAACCACGGAATCGGGCTAAACGAGACAAAAGACGAGATTTGCGCCGATCAAATGACCAATGTTTACATCGAGCTAATGAACAACTTCAAGTGGATAGCAGGTGCATAAGGCGCGCAGACAAGAAATATACAGAGTTATCGGAGCCGATCAGTACAGTTATGTCTAAAGTTTAACACCTTCCATTCTTTAAATGGCCATCCAAGATGGTGGGACCTCCCGACACGAGGAGACGGGATAGGCGGTGCGAATATCACAAAGACCACGGTCATGATACTGATAGTTGTTATGCGTTGAAGGACCACCTTGAGGAGTTGTGTAACGACCCCACCACGTATAATGATTAGCACTTAATTAATTAAGGAGATTTGACATTTACTTGCCAATTATTATAATTTAATAAGGGATTTACGAAAAATTATAGAGATTGATTCATATATGATTCTATTAAAGATTTATTTTGAAATTAGAAATTAAGGGTCCAAATGGCTTAAGGAAGTAAAATTAAGAAGTTGAATCAATTTAATTTTAATTACGGACCCATTTGGGAGTTTAATTAAATATTTGATTCAATTTAGTAAAATTGAGATTCGATTAATTATGTCATAATTGGAGTTAATTAAGTTAATTAAATTATGAAGATTGAGAATTGTGATTATTACGAATTAAATTTATTTATGAGGTGTCCAATTTGAATATGTAATTTAATTGAAGGAAATTTGGAGTATAATTAGAAATTGAAGGCCTAAATGATTTGAGGAATCAAAATTGATGATAACAATAAGTTTAATTAATATTTAGAGCCTTTTGAGGGTTTGCTTAAAAATCTGATTCAGAATGATAAAATTAAACATAATTAATTGGGCCTTAATTGAAGCTAATTAGACTAATTAAATTATGTGGAACTTGTGATTAGATATGATTATTTAAATTATGATTAAAATTATTTCAAATGATGTGGTGATTAATTAAGTTAATGGATAACAATAATGTTTTGTGTCCCTAAAAAAAGTACCCCTAATACCCCTAATTTCCTTTTTTAGCAACTTGTTTTTTTTTCTGTTTTTTTGTTTTTTTTTTTTTTTTTTTTTTTACCTGAAATGGCAATTCGGGGGATTCGGTGCCCCCGAATTCGAGCTCCCAACTTGGACCCAATGGATAATCAGTATAATAATCTAATCAAGTCAATTAAATAAGATGAGAGAATTGGAGTATTCTAGAAATATGAGAAATGAGAAAGAGAGCTCAATTACCTATATATGCAATGTAGTCACCCTCTGCTGGAGCAAAACCGTGGGCTTAAACCAAAAAAAAAAAAAGGGGGGGAGGAAAGAAAGTGGAATAAAGAAAATGAATGTAGTACATCGAAGCTATACATCTATCTTGTTTTTGTTTTTGGCTTGAACAAGACAGCCGAGAGAGAGAGAGAGAGAACTTCATTATATATATATATATATATATGCATTGTGGCCAAATCTGGTGGGGCAAACCGTGGGAAAGGAAGAAGGAAGAATAAAGAAAAAGAGAGTTTTGTGGGATGTCAAAAATTGAAGTTAAAAATTATGAAAAATTCATCTTAAGGTAAGAAATTTCATCTTCTTTCTAGTATTGTTTAAATAATCTAGACATAAATTGATTCAAGATGAATTTTGAGAGGATTAAAAATGAAGATCGAGGATCAATTATATAAATTGATAGAAATCGGGTTTTTGCGTGAAAAATCAAGTTAGGATGAAGATTATGAGTTATGATTCTTTAAATTTGTTAAGTTTGAGTTTAATTTTGAGAATTATTCTTAAATTTTGTTATATAAATTACGTGCAACAATGATGTATTGAAATTTTGATCCATGCAATGGAGTTAGGTTCAAATTTATGGAAATTAACTTAGAAATTAATTATTTTGAGTTTGAAGTTATGATCTTGCATGAAATTAAGCCTCATTGTTACATGTATGAGTAAATTCTGCAAGTTTAATACTCTAATTATACATGCATCTTGGATTTTGAAGAATTTGGACTAATTCAATCTCATATTTTGAAGAAAAAAAAAAGAGAAGAGGAAAAGCTTTGAAAATTAGGAATTTGTTTGATTTTGATATTTAATCCATGCATGTAATTTAATTTAAAAGTTTTATTCAATTTAAACACATTTTAGAACATCTATGATTATAAATTAAGCTTTTGGTTAAAAATTGAGTTAAGTTGAATTTCTAAGAAATTGATTCGTGTAATTCATAGTTAAGTTAATTTTTGTTATTAATAATAAAACTGGGTTCTCTTTTTACATACATCACGAAATTTCAAGAGTTTGGAAAGTCAAATTCATATTTTAAAATTGTGGGTTTGATATAAAGAAAATGAGTTAAAACTAAATTTGGACGATTGGAGCATGAATTTGAATAAATGATTTCTAATTGAGAGTGTTCAGTAAATTATACAATGGTTCTCCATATTTGTGTACCAAAAATACAAGTTTTGAGGCTCTAAATATCAAATTTGAACTTCAATTAATATTCTAGAAATTCCAGAATTCACACTATCCGCTCGAGCGAGGAAAGTCTCGCTCGAGCGTGAAAATCGAGCTCCTAGAAGTTTTTCAAAATTTTACAGTCTGCTCGAGCGACCAAAGTGGCGCTCGAGCGAAGACCCTATTTTCAGCATATTTTGAAAAATTGCATTTAGTTCATATTTTTATTCTCATCTCTTTTCAAAGAATTCTAGACATGATTTATGACTCAATAAAGATTAATAAGCTAACAATCAACATTAAGGCCTTGTTTGGCATGATCTAAAAAAGCCAAAAAGTCAAAAAGTCACTATCCTATTTAAATCACATCATCTTATTTAAGTCACATCACCTCTCTAACACATCATTTCAAACCCAACCCATACCCAACCGATATTTTATAAAAAGTCAAAAAGTGCACTTATTTAGATCATCCCAAACCACCCCTAATTAGTTGATTAAAGAATAAGTCATTAACTTGATAGTACTTGATTAAGAAGCCAAGTAAGGAATTGATTTAATCAGAAAAGAATGATTTAGTAATGAAAGAATATGTGAAATGAGAACCCGATTTATTGAATAGGAAAGAATAATCATAGTAGAACTTTGGACTACTTAGACAGAAAAAGACAAGAAAAGTTAAGTTTGATCAAGGAAATGATATTGTGTTTCAATGTATATATGTTATGTGCTTGTGTAGGTCACGTGTTATTGTCTGCTTGATCTGTCTGATATGCTTCTCCAGCTATCTATGAGTCTGTAAAGTTATGTTTAACTTTAATTATTTTATGATGATATGAAATGACAAGTTTTCTAAAATGTTATGTTTTGTATGAATGAATGATTGTCCAATTTTCTTTGAAACGTAATTGTGGTATCCTTAGCAGAGGCCCTCGCCCAAAGGACATAATACTGTGGCTTATGGTCATGAGGCCCTAGCTCGGGGGATAATACCGTGGCCGATGTATGAGATATGTTACCCGGTACCGGAGGTTCCATTATGGAACTTGATATGCTTGACCAACATGATATGTTACGCTAAAGGAAGTACCACACATGATTTGAATATGAATATGAATATGAATATGAATATGACTCTGTTTCTGATACGAATACGAACATGAACATGACTATGTTTCTGATTTGATAAGAGATTTGAAATCTGATTTCTGAATTCGATATGGACATCATTCATTAAAACCCTTTACTCTGTTATTATTCATTGGGCTCTAGCTCACTGTATTATTTATGTATGTAGGTGAACAGGCGCGTGACCAGGCTTAGAGGCATCTGCCTGGGATCTGTTTTTGTCAGCCAACCTATGTGCCTCCTATGGAGGTTCCAGATGTGTCAAGTGACTATGGTTATGTGATTTAAAGTTTAAGTTTTGTTTTCTTGATTGGTTAGACAAGTCTTGTGTATTTTGTAAATATGGCTAAGTCTCTTTTTGTCTAATCTGTATATATATAATGACGTAAGGATGATGAACATATATGTATATAAAAAGTTTAAAATTTTTCTGTCTCATATAAGTCAGTACAGTTCAATGGACGTTGTATATTTGTTATTTGCTTCCGCTAGCTCCTTATATTACGTTGATTTGTCTCAGAGGCCTTCAGTAATCCCAAGATTACTGGCCGGTTACGATGCTAAACCTATAGGGCAGGTTTGGGTCATGACAAGTTGGTACAAGACGGTCGGCTTATGCAACACGTCCGAAAGAACAATTCAACAAAAACAGTAGCTTTATGGCAGGATTCACCTTCACTCGGCGTAATTCATATGATATACAGCTCGCCGACGGCACCCGCGGTACATACAATTCAGCTGTAGTCTAACCCCCAAAAGCAAATCACACCAGCGAAACGGCCCTATAAAGCTGCCAGTATTAGTTTCGATGATTCTGATTTGGTCGGCATAACGCTCCCCCACACTGATCCCTTAGTCATTTCTAGAATATCCTTTGGGCAAAATCACACTACCAATTCGGGCGGGCTCCTGATCAGTGGATGTAGAATTTTTGGTTGTCAAGCTTCCTTCGTCGTATAATCTCATCATGGGACGAACTTGGTTGCATACCATGCAGGCCGTGCCAAGCACCTATCATCAACTACTTCGCTTTCCAACTGAACGCGACATAGAGCAAATTCGAAGTTCCCAGAAATCGGCGCAGACATGTTATCTTCTTGCTGCAAAGACACTAAGAGAGCTGGAAGTGAATTTAATTGAGGTGCCGGATCAGGAGAGCCTCAACGACGTTGGGCGGCTCCCAAGTGAAAAGGCAACCGGAGCCCTGGATCGGGTTAAAATTGACGGAAATCCTGACAAGTTTTTCATGGTCGGCGCTTCCCTGAATAAAATTGACAGGCAAGAGCTAATATCCTTCTTACTCGGCAACCTTGATGTATTTGCATGGTCACCATATGAGATGCTGGGGATGGATCCATTTGTGTCCCAACACTGCTTAAACGTTGATTCCAAATGTAAGCCAATTATTCAGAAAAGCCGGCAGTCAGTCGAGGAACATATTGCTGCCATTGTTGAAGAAGTTGATCGGTTACTTGATGCCGAGGCAATCTGCGAAGTGACCTATCCTACATGGCTGCCGAATACTGTAGTTGTGAAGAATAAAAATGGAACTTGGCGTGTTTGTGTGGATTTCATGGACTTAAACAAAGCTTGTCCCAAGGATTGCTTTCCCCTCCCTAGAATAGACCAACTCGTATATGCAATATCACATCATCAACATATAAGCTTCCTGGATGCCTACAGGGGCTACCATCAAATTGCCATGCATCTGGAGGACCAAGAAAAAACTACATTCCTCACCCCAAGAGGAACTTATTGCTATAAGGTTATGCCTTTCGGGCTGAAGAATGCGAGGGCAACCTACCAAAGACTAGTGACTACCATGTTCAAGGAGCAACTCAGTCGTACCATGGAAGTATACATCGACGATATGGTGGTCAAGTCCAAAGAAGAGCAAACTCATTTAGCCGATCTGGAAGAGACATTCGGTATTCTTCGCAAATACAAAATGAAGCTGAACGTTTCCAAATGTGCATTTGGCATCGGATCCGGCAAATTCCTTGGCTACATTGTTAACCACCGTGGAATCGAAGCCAACCCGAGGAAAATCATAGCAATTCTAGAACTTGGCTCTCATCGGTCGGTCAAAGAGGTTCAGAAGCTGATGGGAATGGCCGCCGCACTTAAAAGGTTCATTAGTTATTCCACAAATCGTTGCCGACAATTCTTTCATATCCTTTGGCAGGGTAAAGCTTTTGAATGGACCCTCGAGTGCGAAGCCGCTTTGGATGGTTTGAAGACTTACCTCCGATCAGTTCCACTTTTGACAACACCTTCGACAAGTGATCCGCTCATTTTATATTTGGCAGTTTCCCATTGGGCGGTCAGCGCCGTACTGTTAAAGGAAGAACTAGGGGAGTAGCGGCTAGTTTATTATGTGAGTAAAGCAAATGTTGACGCCGAAACACGTTACTTTCCGTTGGAAAAACTTGTCCTTGCTCTCGTCATGGCAACAAGAAAACTGATGCATTACTTTCAGGGGCATACCATTGACTTTAAGTCTGATCAAATTCAACCTAAGCCGAACTGGAGAATCTACGTTGGGGACATTTGGCAGTTGTATTGTGACGGGTCATCCAACCAATGTGGCAGTGGGGCGGGTGTAGTGATCATGGCTTCCGACAGGGCAATAATCGAGCAGGCTGTCAAACTGGTCTTCGAAGCATCGAACAATGAGGCCGAATACGAAGCATTGTTAACCGGCTTACGGAATGCACTTCTCCTTGGTGCTCGGCGTCTGCTTATCTTTTGTGACTCAAAACTAGTCATCAACCAATTGAAGGGGGAATACGTAGCCAAAAATGACCGTATGGCAGCCTACATGAAAACGGCGAATTCTTTGTTGGCAAAATTCGACCATCATGAATTGAATCCAATAATCCGGGATCAAAACACACAAGCAGACACCTTGGCTTGTCTAGCCTTCGCCATCAACTCAGAAATTAAACGGACAATTGAAGTAGGATTCATCCCTGAGCCGAGTATTGCCCCTTCGGAGTCAATTCAGATCAATATCATAGAATCAGGTCCAAGTTGGATGGACTCTATCACTGCATTTCTATCTTCTGAACAGCTCCCGACGGACAAGAAAAAAATGCACAAACTGCGAAGCAAAGCCCTGCGATATTACTTAGATCCGCAAGGAAAGCTCTACAAAAAATCCCTTTCTGGTCTATACCTAGAATGCATTCATCCGGATAAAGTCGAGGAACTCTTGACTGAAATAAATGAAGGTAGTTGTGGTGCCCATTTTGGCGGACGTTCTTTGGCCCATCGAGCTGTAATACAGAGGTACTATTGGTCGACTATGAGAGCTGATGCCGAGTGTTACGTCAAGAAATGTGAATAGTGCCAGAAGTTTTCCCCTTTAACTCATTTGCCTGTTGAGGAGTTAAGTTCTATCACCAATCCTTGGCCGTTCGCTCAATGGGGACTTGATATCGTCGGACCATTGCCACGGGCCCCAAGGAACAAGCGATTCTTGATTGTCGTGACAGATTACTTCATAAAATGGGTCGAAGCGGAGGTACTAACACACATCTGAGATACTGATGTTAGGCGTTTTGTATGGAAAAATATCATAACACAATTCGACATTCCAAGAACACTCATTTCAGACAACGACACCCAGTTTGACTGTGGCGTCTACTAAGAATTATGCAGCACATATGGTGTTCGGCCCTATTTCTCCACCCCGGCTTATCTACAGAGCAATGGTCAAGCTGAAGCCTCTAACAAAGCCATTTTGGACGGCTTCAAGAAACGGTTGGAGAAAGCTAAAGGCAGGTGGGTCGAAGAGCTCCCCAGTGTGTTGTGGGCTCATTGCATTACACCAAGACGGTCCACTAGGGAAACGCCGGTCGCCCTATGCTTTGGAACCCAGGCAATTATCTCCCTGGAGATTGGCTTACCCACTCTGAAAATGAAGGTCTTCGACTTGGGCCGTAATGACATGATGTTAGCATTGGATTTGACTCTGATCGAGGAACGCCGAGACCGTGCCCTCGCATCTATGGCGCGGTATCAGCAGTAGCTCGCTAAATCATATAATCAACGTGTGCAGCTGCGACGTTATATATCTGGAGAATTGGTCCTCAAGAAAGGTCTTCTTGCTACTAGGAGCCCTGTTGACAGAAAGCTAGGTCCCAATTGGGATGACCCCTATCAGGTTGAGTCAATCGTCGGCACAGGGGCATATCGGCTCAAAGACATGTCTGGGAGAAGTTTGCCACGTCCTTGGAATTCCACGCATTTGCGTAAATTTTATCATTAACCCGACTTGTGGGGTATGATAACTTGTTTTGAATGTTTGCTGTGTACAACTTTCACTTTTACGATACAAGGCCTCTTATTTCCTCGCTATGTGAAATTTAGTTCGGTAAATCAAAAGCCTTCGGATTCGGAACGCCCTTTGTGGATACTACGATTGGCCAAAATAAAAGCCTTCGAATTTGGAGCACCATTCGTGAATGACACATTTGGGCCAAATAAGTCTCCAGATTCGAAGCGCCCTTCATGGATACCACGATTGACCAAAATAAAAGCCTCCGAATTCGGAGCCCCATCCGTGAATGACATGTTTGTGTCGAATAAGTCTCCGGATTCGGAGCGCCCTTCGTAGATACCACAATTGGCCAAAATAAAAGCCTCCGAATTCGGAGCCCCATCCATGAATGACACGTTTGGTCCGAATAAGCCTCCGGATTCGGAGTGCCCTTCGTAGATATCACGACTGGCCAAAATAAAAGCCTCCGAATTCGGAGCCCTATCCGTGAATGACACGTTTGGGCCGAATCAGCCTTCGGATTCGGAGCGCCCTTTGTGGATAACACGATTGGCCAAAATAAAAGCCTTCGAATTCGGAGCCCCATCCGTGAATGACACGTTTGGGTCGAATAAGCCTCCGGATTTGGAGCGCCTTTGTGGATGACACGATTGGCCAAAACAAAAGACTCTGAATTTGGAGCCCCTTCCGTGTATGTCACGGTTAGGCCGAATAAACATCCAGAATCGAAGCGCTTCGTCGACATCGCAGTTGGCCGCCGCATACGCGATTAACAGTAATCGATGGTCATAACTTAATTTACGAACAATAATTGAAATAATATAGAGACATTCAAAATGAGATGTTTCATTCAATAGATCATAAAATACATAATTCACATCAAATTTGTAATAGGTCATGCATATCTTTGATCTGTTTCATTTAATACATGTGTTAAAAAAAAAAAAAAATTTTTGAAGAGAAATATATTATTCGGCACCATCATCATCGTCAGTCTTCTCGGCTTCAAAAGCCGCGAAGGGCAAATTATAACTCTGATATAGAGGCGACGCCGAATCAATGCCCACTGCCTGTAGAGCCTTGGTCTACCCATGCTTGAATCCACGATTTTCGCATCGGCAGACCTCCTCGGCCAACTTTTCCTTCGTCTTCTCTATACCAATCTTTCTACCGTAAAAAAATCCCTCATTATAGGCCTTCGTTCTTATCGTTTCTTTAGCGAACATGCTCGCCGTATCTCGGTCGACAATGGCCTGGTTTAACAGCCGTTGGGTCACCCTTTCCTCTAAAATCAGGTTACCTTGACCTATTGAGTGATTTTCGGTAGTTTTTGCCTGTTTTAGTTCTTGCTCGGCTCTCTTTATGCGCGCTTCTAAGTTCCGAATACGCTCATCTTTCTGCTCAATCTCCTGCCACGCGGCATAGAGACGGATGCTGATTTTATATAAAGTATATAGCCCTTTCATCGCTCTGTGGACGCCTGTAGACGTCCCCGAACGCCCCGGGAGGGTTAAGTCCCGTTCTGTTCATATTGGGGTCACTACAGTTCAAGGACTCAAATGTCACGGTTCTCAATCTTGAACCAAAGAGTCCAAATCCGGCAAATCGTTTTGAAAACAGATTTTTTTGAAAGAAGTGCCAAACATGGACTGCTTTGCCAGATAACAGAGTCGCCACCTAAATATTTTAAAATGGGAAATTTAGGAAACCCTGACTCGTTGCCTAAGGCCACGTGTCCGTCATCACCAAAGTTGGCTCGGGAACTTGGGTACGATTGGGAAAGGTCACATCGTGAGCACCCCCGCTCGCCCGGTCAAAGACCGGCCTCTACTAACCATGATATCTGTTTTTGAAAACCTTGTATGCTCTTATTCCGGTTATTAGCCTAGGTTACTATGTGATGCTCGCAGCAAATAAGTATAGACTGAGCCGCCTGAATTGGAACAAAACACTTCATGTTTGTTTGTTTGAAAATGGTTTGATGGTGCTACCCGCAGGTAGGCTAAAACGCGGATTTGTCACCCTCAGGTGGGCTTAGAAAACAAGATTTTGCCACTATCTAGTGGGCTTAAAACAAACATTCAACGCATTGTCCCAATTCGAGTAACACAACCTCCACCCACAGGCATTCAAGGTAGTAATATCACATAAGCACATAGCCTCATGGTAAGCATGCTATCATGGCAACACTCACACGCATGCAAGGATGCTAAAGCATAAAACTCACCTAGTACTCCAAGCCAAAACAGGAACCGATTAGAAATCATGCATGGATCCTAAGTATACAGAATGCCTAATGCAACACATGCAAAATGCAACTATAGCAGGCTCGGCTATTCTAAAGATGGCATGTGAAATGCTACAACCATCACGTATTCAATTTGGAATTGAAATACAGATGCAGTTTGTATGATGCGCCGAGCCCGGTGCGTGCAAGACAGATGAATGAATGCAAACATGCTATCATACTGTATGCTAATTGAAATATGCCCTATATCTAACCATCGTAAGCGGGTAAATAAAAGGGAGAAAGAAATGGGGGTTGGAAGACATACATCGCACTCACACACCCTTATTACAACATTGCCCTCGCGCAGAGGGTCCGAATAAATAATAATACAGTCCGAAATGAAAGAATAATACAGATTTCTAATTAATGTACAGATTAACTACAAAAAAGTAAAACTGGCATGCAAGCCAGGGACTGCCTTGCTTCTGATGAATAATGTATGCCGGGCTGCTCTGGCGCGGAAATCCACTGGGATGCCCCAATTAGCCTCTGTTTGCACTTTTCTCGAAATGCGTGCCAAACTCCGAAAAGTTGTTGATCCTTGATTTTGCTGCAACAGAGAGCAGGAAAAGGGCATAGCAATGTATTTCACAAATATATGCATGCCTCGATCCTCGTGCCACCAATCACGCATATCGATGCATGATGGCCGAGGAGCCGAATTGCACAGCTCAATATAGAATGAATGCATGTGAATGCTACAACAAAACCTAACTCCATCATGGGTAATCCGGAGTGTCGGTGACTTGGGAATATTGAGACCCGTCCCGTCACTCGGAGTACGAAACGTGCCTCGTTTCCCGTGCCCGGGTTAACTCCTATCCCGAACACGATGCAATATGCATGATATGCATGAAATGCAGCTAATATACAATCCTAACATACATAATGCTATGAAAATGAGATGAAAATGAGATGCCTTGAAAAGCGTGCACACGGGCACGCAAACCGAGGCGATGATGTGAAATGCAAATCGAATAAAACTGAAGTGCCTCGAAATGCGTGCACACGGGCACGCAAACCGAGGCGATGATATGAAATGCAAATCGAATAAAACCGAAGTGCCTCGAAATGCGTGCACACGGGTACGCAAACCGAGGCGATGATATGAAATGCAAATCGGATAAAACCGAAGTGCCTCGAAATGTGTGCCCACAGGCACGCACACCGAGGCGATGATATGAAATGCAAATCGGATAAAACCGAAGTGCCTCAAAACGCGTGCCCACAGGCGCGCATACCGAGGCAATGATGTGAAATGAAAAATCGGATAAAATCGAAGTGCCTCGAAACGCGTGCCCACAGGCGCGCACACCGAGGCGATGATAGAATGAGAAAATCGGATAAAGCCGAAGTGCCTCGAAACGCGTGCCCACAGGAGCGCACACCGAGGCGATGATAAAATGAGAAATCGGATAAAACCGAAGTGCCTCGAAATGTGTGCCCGCAGGCACGCACACCGAGGCGATGATAAAATGAGAAATCGGATAAAACCGAAGTGCCTCGAAACGCGTGCCCACAGGCGCGCACACCGAGGCGATGATAGAATGAGAAAATCGGATAAAGCCGAAGTGCCTCGAAACGCGTGCCCACAGGCGCGCACACCGAGGCGATGATAAAATGAGAAATCGGATAAAACCGAAGTGCCTCGAAACGCGTGCCCACAGGCGCGCACACCGAGGCGATGATAAAATGAGAAATCGGATAAAACCGAAGTGTCTCGAAATGTGTGCCCGCAGGCACGCACACCGAGGCGATGATAAAATGAGAAATCGGATAAAACCGAAGTGCCTCGAAACGCGTGTGCCCGCAGGCACGCACACCGAGGCGATGATAAAATGAGATGGAAATGCAAATTGGGCTTATACTGACATGAGTGGACCTCAGCCACACTCACATCAGATGCCGTAATGATAAAAATGAAGTGCCTCGAAAAATGTGCACACGGGCACGCAAACCGAGGCATGGCCCAAAGGCACAAAACAGCATACGGAATGCAAAATGGGCTTATGCTAACATGAGAGGGCCTCAGCCACACTCACATCAGCTGCCGATGGCGAAAACGGAGTGCCTCGAAGTGCGCGCCCACGGGCACGCAAACCGAGGCAATGCAATAAGGCATGAATGACATGGGAAATGATATGCAAACATGCAAAACAAATTCCAGCAACTAAATGAAGGGAAAACAGCCCCAAAATAGTAATAAAAATGCACCCGATGCCCAGAATGCTCCCGAAATGTGATATTTAGCCCCCGAAATGGCCTACAGCTATGCTATACATGCAAAATTGACACATGGAAGCAAAAACAGTAGCAAGGAAGCCCCAAGAATAGCATCTTTCTAGTACAAAACAAGGCCCAATTATGATCACAAGTATGGCAACAATAGCTTGCAAAAATACGGAAAAAGAGAGGAATTACAAAGCAAGTGGTATCTACAATGCTTAAACCCAAAAGCTCAGTTTACAACATTAGAGAGGGACTAAAAAAGATGCATTTTTACAGAAGATGACAGCCCCCAAAATCAGTGTGTAGATATACAATACATAGCATGCAAAATAAGGGTCAAAAGAGGTTTATAAAGAGAGGTATCATAAGAAATGACCAAAACAACTTAAGACCCTTAATAAAACTTTAATAATAGACCAAAATAGGACACTTCACAAGCCTGATGAAGGCCAGAAACAGAAGCTAGAATGGCCTAAACAAACATGCAATGTTACGGTAAATTTGAAGAATTTCAAAGCAAGTACTAAAACCAATTACCAAATGGCTTAAGACTCTTCACAAATCATGATGTGTGGACCAAAATAAGACTCCTTCAAGGCCTGATGAAGGCCAAAACAGAAGACAAAATAGTCTAACAAAGCATGCAAGATAGGCATAGAACATGGATTCAAAGCAAGTGTATGATAGAGGAGCAAACATGTTGGGCCCTTCTTCAATGTTTAATAGGGGCTCAAAATGAGCACAATATCAGTAGGTTGCATACTCCAACTCAGATCACAAATAGGCTAATTAACTCATGCAATTTTACGGTAAAATTGAAGAATTTCAAAGGAAGTGCATGATAGAGAAGCCAAACATGGCTGAGCCCTTCTTCAATGTTGAAGAGGGCTCAAAATAAGCCTATTCACAGTATATAGTATGCTCGAAATCAGATCACTCAAAAGCTAAACAAAGCATGCAATTTAATGGCCTAAAGAGTGATATTGAAGCAAGTATATCATGGAGACACCAAACAGGGTTGAGCCCTTCTACAAAGTTGTAGAGGAGCTCAAAATAAGCATAAAACCAGAAGGGGTCAGAGCCCAAAACAGATCACAAGTAGGGTAAGAATTTGAAGCAAAAAAATGCTAGAAAAAGGGAAATGGTGACTTACCCTTGAAGACTACCCTTTTGCTTCCTCTTGCCTTGATGAAAGTTGCTTCTTAGCCACTAGAGAACACTTCCTTGCTGCTGGAATGGTAATGAGGATGGTGGAGCTAAGGGTTGATGAAGGGTTGAGCTAGGAAGCTTGGAAGTTTTTTAGGGTTTTGAATAGGAAAATGGAGGTTTTGGGAGAGAGGGTCTTGAGATCAAAGGTTGTAACCTTGACAAAGGAGGAGGCTATGGCCTTAAAATAGGGAAGAAAAAGGTGTAAAAGGGGAGGGAATTGCATCCAAGCATTCCCTCCAAAAATATCCCCCGGATGGGGAGATATTTCAAGAAAATATCCGGACAGCTGTAAAGGGCTGGAAAGCAGAAAGCTGGCCGGCCAGGTGAATTTCTGGGAGGTGGCCGGCCGGCCACCCCACCTGGTCGGCCAGCCACTCACCCTGGCCGGCCGGCCATGCCCAAAAATGAAGATGAAATTTGCTGGCCGACCACCATGCAGTAGTGTCCTCCCATGTGTGTAGAATAAGGCCCCAAGGTCGGATCTGGCAACTCTGAAGCAGGAGTCACAACATAGAGCTTGAAGGAGAGGCTCAAAAATGAATGTAACAATTGCTGGCCGACCAGTACTTTTTGGTGTCCTCCCATATGTGTAGAACAAGGTTCCATGGTCGGAATGTGGCAACACTGAAGCAGAGTCACAACATTGCATCTGAAGGAGAGGTCCAAAAATGAAATTCACAATTGCTGGCCGACCATCACTTCTTAGGGTCCTCCCATGTGCCCTCATCAAAATATGTAGCTTTGGTTGGAAGAAAATGGGCCTAGGGTGTTCAACATTAGCCCGGAAGTGAGCAAAACGGGCGCCGGAGGAGCGAAATTGGTTATCTGGGATAATTACTGGCCTCCTATCCTCCAGTGATCTTCCTAATGTTGAAACAGAGGTACCTGCCAAAATTGAACAAAAACTAATGAGAAATGAACACTCGGGGCCCAAACCGCGCAGTTCGGGGTCCCGAAAATGGGCTGCGAGCACCGGAAGTGGTGTTCAGCAGCGAAGTGGGTACCAGAGGCCCCAGGGTTCCTCAAAATGACAAAACAGAGGTTCCTGCCAAAAATCGGAGAAAACCGATGCGAAATGAATGCTCGGGGGCCAAACCGCGAGGTTCGGGGCCCGAAAACCAGCTCTAAGCACTGAAAGTGGCATACGGCCACGAAGTGGGCATCGGGGGGCCCAGGGTTTCTTAAAATGATAAAACAGAGATATGTGCCAAGAACCGGAGGAATCGGAGACGGTTGGGTGGTCCCGAACCGAGGCACACGGCCTAACGGCTCCGAAAACCGGGAACCGGGCTCCGAAATGGGCAAAATGGCCTACGGCCACGAAATGTAGCGCACGGCCACCGAGAGATAGTCTACAGGACTACTCCCTTCCCTCAGGAAAGAAAACAGAGAAAACCGAGTCTGGTTCGCAAACCGAGACAAGGCACAGAAGAGGGTTCGGAAGTCTGGAGGCAGGGCGCATGGCCGCGACTCTGAAACTTCTGAACGAGCACGATATGCAACATCACCGAGCGCTCAATCGGCGACGTCTGAGTCTTAAGGTCGGTCAAAAATGGGGTGTCTACAACGCCCTCTCGAAAAACTTCAAAATCAGGTCACCCAACCATCAACTGCTGGACTTCTGGCGAAAAAATCTGTCAGGCGAATTCAACTGCCACGTTTGGATCGCGAATGATCGAATTCGCCTCTGTCATCGGTTTGTTCCCTACGAAGACTGAAAAGCTCAACGGGCGTGGTGCCCCACTGGTCTCACTTCGCGAGCGAGAGGAGTTCCCCCGCTGTTGCCTTTCCTTCCTAGGTGACCTGCTTCGACGACACGGAGAATGACGCCTTTTGCGCTCCCCCGACGTCCTACTTCCCGTTCGCAACGGTTCGCCACCTCTATTCATCGCTGAATCCATCTCAGCTAGTGTTTTACCCTTTCCTCTGCTGTTGAAGAATAGTCTTCTAAACATCTAGTTCAAACCTACTACTCTTCTCCCTCCTGTGATCTGCCAAATTTAGACACCAATATGGACCCTAAACGAACGCAGCCCCCAAACTCATTAATTGCGGGTGCAACATTCCCAAAGCGTTCCCTTCAATGCTCTGCGCCACAAACTGACGTTGGTCGGCGGTCTTGTTCATTAATTTGCTGGAGCAAGGGCAGATTCATTAATCTATTCGACCTAAATATTAGAGCTATGCGTTGAAATGTTACTGTGCCCCAGCCAATTCGTGAACTGCCATTGTTCAGCGGTCCTGTTCATCAATTTGCTGGAGCAAGGGCAGATTCATTAATCTATTCGGCTAAATATCAGAGTGCGCTGAAATGTTACTGTGCCCCAGCCAATCCGTGAACTGTCGTTATTTGGCGATTTTGTTCATTAATTTGCTGGAACAAGGGCAGATTCATTAATCTATTTACTGGAGCAAAGGCAGATTCATTAATATATTCGGCTAAATATCAAAGTGCGCCGAAATGTTATTGTGCCCCAGCCAATCCATGAATTGTCGTTGTTCAGTGGTCCTATTCATTAATTTGCTGGAGCAAGGACAGATTCATTAATCTATTCGGCCTAAATATCAGAGCTATGCGCCGAAATGCTACTGTGCCCCAGCCAATCCGTGAACTGCTATTGTTCGGCGGTCTTGTTCATCAATTTGCTGGAGCAAGGGCAGAATCATTAATCTATTCGGCCTAAATGTCAGAGTGCGCCGAAATGTTATTCTGTTCCAGCCAATTCGTGAACTACCGTTGTTCGGCGGTCCTGTTCATCAATTTGCTGGGGAATGACATATTCACTACTTTATTCGGCTAAGTCGCAGTGCTATGCAGTTATTTTATCAGTAGTTTGTTCCATTCATCTCATTTCATGTTTTTACATCTTACTTAGCCGTTAACAAGCACATGCATCAGGCAGAAAGGCAAAGACAATTTTCATTCATAAACTGAGTACAAACATAAGTCATTTTATAAATGAAAACTACCCTGCATTAGCTTCTCACAAAAATAAATAGTCAAAAATCTAACAAATCTAATAAAACGTACATACACACGATACCAAAACAAAATGAAAAATACTTTGACCCTAGGTCAGTCTTCAGGGTTAGACTCCAGCGGCTCAACGTTTACCTGCTCGTACGGAATCAGCTGCTCCGATACCACGTTAGCGGCAACTAAGGCTTTGAGCCAGCCGTGTTTGAACCCCCTATTCTCGAACTTAGGCACTTCCTCTACATAGTTCTCCAAGGCCGTATCCTTGCCGGCTTGGAATGACTTGGAAATCTCAGATTCGGCGTTTGCCATTGCCTTCTTCGACTCCTTCAAATTGACTCCCAGCTTGGCAATCGTCTCGTTGGCCAATTTGAGTGTTTTTTCGCTTGCGTTCGCCCTTTCCTCGACGGCCAATCTCAGTTGGTCAGCAGTCTTGGCCGTATCTGCTTCGGCATCGGCTCTCGCTCTTTATTCCGTCGCTTTCATGGCCTCAGACTCGGCTTTGAGAGAGGCGTCTGCTGCCTTGCCCTTTTCATTTTCCACCTCGGCTATGAGAAAGCCGATCTGTTCGATAGCGTCATGTTGGCGACGGCTAATCTCAGCTATCCTTCCCGTCACCTATAAAATAAGGAATCAGTAAGATAGCTGATATAATTTTTTTTTTTTTTTTTTGTTTAGCCTTGAAAAATTATAAACAAGGATCATGTACCAATATCACTGATTGAGCGGCTAATGCAACGGACAGCAGATCGGGCTCTGCCCTAAAGGTTGCTCTGTCAACCGGCAGAGAAATAGAGGAGGCCAAGCTCAAGGCCACAGCAGCGTCTTTTACAGCCGATGCATTAGAAGTAACCAGCACGTTCTTTATCGCTGGTTATATTATAAATGGCACAACCAAGTCCGATTCTTCCATGCGTGGCCGTTTATCCACTAGGTTTTCCGAATAATCGGCTTCGTGTTCGACCGGACATTTTCCCCCCTGTGCTCCGTCACTGGCCTCTTATTGATCGACAACAGGCTCTGTTTCGACCACATCAGTCTGAACTATCTCCTCAACAGGAGCAGGTGGAGGAGATTCTGCCCTAGCGTCGGGTGGAGAGGGTGGAGGTTCAGTTCGCTCAGCTTCGGCTCTTCTACGGGCTGCTATCATCTCGGCATTTTTTCACCTAGCCATTTGAGTAAGTGACTCACCAGCCATGTTGTTAGGATATGAACCGGGTAGGTCCCCTAAGTTAGTGAAAATATCTTCGAAGGACACGTCCGCTCGGCCAGAAGTGAATGGATGATTGAGGCCGGCTTCTTCAAAAGCCAAATTTAGTGCCGCGTCAACCTTCTTCTCTGGTCTGTCGGATCTGTCTAAGGAGGGTTGATTCGGCTGCTCAGCGACTCCTTCGGTTGCTTGTTCGTCCGTTGGCTCTGAGTCTGAAGCTTCAAGACCAATCTACCTAAGGTTCTTGAAGTTCAGAAAAATAAGCGCTGTAAGGTGTTGTTCACCCCTCGGAATCGGAATGTTATATGCGGTCGAAAAAGTAGCATAAGTCGGCTCGTATCTTAGAAGAATGTGGGCCGCCCTCCCTTGCTTCTGAAGATTCAGACGGCCAAAGAGCTGGAGTGCGGTTCTGATCTGCGCAAGTATAGCGTCGTCGGCCGAGACGTGAACTTTTTTCAAATCGTTTCCTGCACAAATAAAATGGTAAATACGTAGAATTTGAACCAGGTAAATACTTAATAAATATTCGTGGGGGGGTTAAACGGCCACCTGGTTCGCCTCTTCACCTGGGCACTGGATCTAGGCGATCTTCGCCCTCGCTGAATTTCCAGTTGCTGCGGACAACGACCATGACATCATCAACACGCTTGCCAGAGCTGGCAAGCATAGTCACCAAATGATGGGTGGTGTCCTTGGCCCTGAGGAAGTAGCGCCCTTACCGACCAGAGGATTTGGCCAAGGCATAACAATACTGAATAGCAGTGATTCCAAGGTTAAGCCTAAAGCGTCGATTTAGTTTTACAATTCCCATTATTATTCGGTAAAAATTTACGTTCGGCTGAGAAGGGATTAAACCCCAATGGCAAAGGACAACCCTCAAAAATGGATGAAGGGGGAAACGGACTCCGCCCTCAGCGATTAACAAGAGAGGAAAGGCGATTGTACTCTCATCAGTCCTCTCCATGTCAACTACGCTCTCTGCCAAGAGTGACAGATGGACGTCGTTAAGGACAGAAAAATGGTGACGGAAACCAGAGACTCGATTTGCAGAAAGAAGGGCTTTCAAATGTTTCGCCATCATAGCCAGTAAAGTGGACACTCTAAACAGAAAACAAACAAGGAAATGGGAGTCGAAATGGAAGAGAGAAAAACTTACAAGAAATGAGGAGGACAATGAGGAACAGAAAGAAGTTGTAGAGGTCGTAAAGCGAGGGAGGTGAACTTACAGGCAACGAGAAACCTTGTGTATTCAATAAAGCATACAAACAAAGAGACAACATGGTTTCAAATCGTATTAAATGAATGAAGCGTACGAAGGGGCGGGAGATTATAATAATTCCTTAAAAAAGTAGGCGTTCTGACGCTTGCGTTGGAATAAGGGAAACCGCCGTATTTTTTGACCCTCTAAGTCCAAGACCAAACATGCCGAATAACTGACATTAATAGGATGTTTGGGGAGCAATTGTGGGAGCCGAATAATATTCTTACGTAGGGAAGCCGATTTAGTTTAAAGAAAGAAATCAAGTTATGTACTATACGGCTCTATCCTGAAGGGACACAGAGGCCGAATAACCAAATCGGCCGTAGAATTATCTGTAAACTAGGCCAAGTACGAATAGGTAGGATAGAATAGTTGAGTAAGCAATTATTCGTTGGTCCAAAGGTGGGCCCAATCATCAATATCAAGGACGACTATAAATAAGAAGAGCATCAGCTAAGAAAAAGGGTGTGAGAACAAATAAGATTAACTTGAGATACAAGCAACCAAGAGAGTATACATTGACTTGTCCGTCGGAGTGCTAATTCTGGCACTCCCGACCGGAGTGTTCATCCATTTTCAGGTGACTAGCTGAGGATCAAAAGCGTCCTACAGGATCCATAGAGTATTTCCAAACCATATTTCCACATCTAATTTTTTACTCCAATGTTGAATTTCTCCATCAACTTGATAAAATTAACAACTAAGTTGACGAATTTTTTCATCAAAGTAATTTATATCTTTTTTCATCAAATAATATGACGGTGATGAAATTATTTGAAATTTTTGCCAATCAAGAGAATTAATTTCTTCTTGTATAGTCAAAATTTCACTCTTGTGCCAATAAATTTCATCATCACAACGCCGAATTATTCTTTCCATATTATTTGTCATGCCATTATGTTGGCAATAGATGTCACACCCTAAACCCAGTATGACCGGCCGTGGCCTACAAGGCCTTAGCCCAAGGCACACATAAGCCTAAACATGAATCCATAATCACATTGAACAACTATACAATAGTTCGATAATAAATAACCAAACTCAATCCAGTGACATGCCACAAGTATAAACGGCAAAATCAACCGTAATCAATACCATCTAAACTTATGGGATATAAACAACCCACATATCAAAATAATCCTAAATGAATCTCAATAAAAATAAAAAGAAATATGCACAAACTTGACATAACAATCTAAAACAAAATAAATGAATGTCCAGAGGTCCATGCAATTGAGTTCCCGCTACGCCATGAGTCCACTCTAAGTCCTTCTAACACCTAGAAATGATAAACAACTAAGTCAATTAATAGCTCAGTGAGTAGCAACATGGATAGTAAACACAGTTTTGAAAACATGGTTCAATTCTAAAATAATATATATATCACAGAAACTAAATTGGCATACACTTTTGATAAAGATAATCTGTTTCAAAAAGAAGGTTCCACAGTTCAACAGTTAAAATACTCATGTCTCTCAAAAACATGATAAATGACATTTTCCTCTTAAAACAGATTACAACATAAACACCAATAATTTTTTGGGTACCACGAATAACAAGTAACATGCCACACAGTTCTCAAGGCAATAAGCCCCGTTAGATCCAATATCGAACCAAGAGTCATCCTCGGAGTGGCAACCCGGGCCTTTTCTCTAAGATGATCCGATTGAAGGTCACCTAGCCTAGCTTAGGTCTTTTTCTTACAATCGTTGAGCACTAGAGTCATCATGGCCCAACCCGGATCTGTTCCATAGTGGCCAAAATCACCACACACAGTGGAATAATTTCCCTAGACTAAAATATACATATGGTCCCGATAATCAATACAATTCAGTTTTGCAAAACATGGTAGTTCACCATTATAAACATGAGACCATAACAAATAGTTTACAGTATGCTAAGTTTACACATATTTCAAAAATAATTTAATTCCATTGATAATATAATAATTTATCAAAACAGTTTAATCCTGAAATAACAATTAAATTTTCCAATAGTTCAGGGCAAACATTTATAAAAATATGTAGCATGCAACTAATCACCTGAAAACGAAATAATGTTATCCTCGAATAGAGTATAAAGTCCAACTAGTGCCCTGAACAAAGTATGAAAATTATACGTCACTACTAATTTAAAAATACTAAAGAATAAGAAACTAAGTAATCTCAAACTAAAGCGCACTAACAGGGCTCAATCCAACTCATCGTTACTTTTAAATATTACCTAAGCTCATGTTCTTCAAGGTCTAAAATTATCCAAGACATGGGTTCAAATCGAAACTTAATTAAAAGTAACTTTAAGATGAAACAAAATTTTAAACAAGTTTTCTTAATCTATTCGCTAACTTTGAAAATTACAAAACACATTCCATGTTGTTCGAAAAATTCCAAAACCCTCCAAATATCAACTAATATATCGTAAGTTTCAAACTCAATTGGTTTTACCTGATTTGCTTATCAAAATAATTATTTCCAATTAATTATGCCCAAACAGATTGTTTTCTGTAGCACTTTAAAGAAATTAATGGTTCTCTTAGTATACACGAGCAATCAACGCAAGGCCAAAAATGTAAGAAACAAGACTCGTAACCGGTTCTAATGACGCTAATTTGATAATTTTCGGATTTATACCCAAAGAGAACGACACTTCCGAAGTTACTATTTTACACCAGTTTTCTGGACAGATTTAAACGCATTAGTTTATATAGATTTTGACTCCCAAAAATTATAAGAAAATTTCGTATGCAATTCAATATGTAATTAATCTACAATAAAACTTTCAGTTCAAAATTCATTCATACCAGCCCATAAATTACTAAATACCTAAATGAATAACCCATTTGGTTTCACGAACTCGACTAATGGAAGATCAAAAGATAAAATAAAACTGAGAATAAAAAATTGTCTTACCCACAGTGGTGATTATACGGAACCCACTACTAAATTCCTCTTTCTCTCCTTGTTGTTCGCTGCACACTTCGTCGCCTCTCTCAGTTATGGAGACTTATGGTCTGATATAGTGAATATAAAACCCTAATAAGCTTCCTCACAAACATCCACTCCCACGTTTCTTTATAATATTTAATTCTATTTTTTTATTATCTTTTCACTAATTAAATTAAATATAACTATTAGATCAAAACATACTTAATAATTTGTTCCCTATTATTATTATTACTATTTTTTAACAATAAATCTTGACTCTAAATTAAAAACTTACACCATAAATTTATTTTAGGTTTAAAATTAATTAAAAAACCCTTTAAATATTTAGTTTGCACTTTAGGATTCACAAACAAAATATTTGAGATTGTAAAATGATTATTACTTAATTATTTATTTGATTTGTATATTCGGATTCTCACATACGGTAGAATCATTATCATAATATTGACAATCACTGTACATGGAAGATGATGTATTCCAATAATAATTCATAGCCATTGGAACATTGCCACTCCATTAGTAGTTTGCATCCATGGGTGCACAAGATGCAAATATGCTACTTGATGGCATAATTTCTTGATATTTTGTTTGTATCATTTTTTTTCTCCAACTTAGGATGATATCCCACTGGGCGTGTCAAAAATTGTTACAAACAACAAACAAACTAATTTTCACAAACAACAGGATCAAGCAATGTAGTTCTTGGACTCTCATAGTAGAGATAAGTGTCTTTAATTGCTTTAAAATAATAATAATAATTAAGTTTAGGTTGGGTTTGTCACCTCTAATTTAGGGGAAGGTTTGTGTTTGAGATTAAAAAGAAGTATCAAACTTGCAATTGTACTAATTTAATTTACTAACTTGCAAATATTATGCCGAGTGCAAAAGAAAAAGAAAAAGAAAAAGAAAAATAATATGGAGAGAACTTGTTTATGTGTATTAGTACATGCCTCGTTTGAGAACATGTTATTTTAGTAACTTTATGGCTTTTTGGTTAAAATATGAGGTGAAAAAAATTAGTATGTTTGGAATGATTTTTGATTTTTTATGAAAAGATATGCAAAAAGTAAAGAGAAAAGAAAATTTTTGACTCTTTTTTTTTTTGTATAGGTTATA
Organism: Camellia japonica; assembly: GCA_030407325.1. Taxonomy (NCBI): domain Eukaryota; kingdom Viridiplantae; phylum Streptophyta; class Magnoliopsida; order Ericales; family Theaceae; genus Camellia; species Camellia japonica. The sequence continues at coordinate 5,140,685 of JAPPVO010000014.1, read as the reverse complement.
AGCTTTTTAGTATTTTTAGTAACTTTTTAACTTTTAAGTTAAAATAAGCGCATGTCAAATGAGACCAGCCCCATTTGCTTATAAAACTAACTAGTAATCACCCATGTGATGCACGAGATTTTACAAAGTGAATAATATTAAAAAAAAAAAAAATTCTATTTAGTTGCATTCTCTAATATGAATAAAATATTTTTATTTAATTTGTGTATATAAACCTTACCATGCATCATTCAAAATTTTTAATACTTGACAACATGGAAAATTTTAGAAAACTATCATAAATTATGTAAATTATCACATAATAAATTAATAATACGAATGCTATTTTTTTGTTTTTTTGTTTTTTTTTTCTTTTTTTCAATCAATAAGAGATATTATATTAATCATCCCACACAGTATAATGAATTAAAATAAAACTAATGTTAATTTCTATTACATTCAGTTAGTGGTTAAAAAATATTATGTGCTTTTTTTTTTTTTTGCCTTTAATTTTATATTGATTCACTAAATATAAATAAGTTTAGAAATACATTAAAGTTGAATTGACAAACATAAAGAATAGAAATCTTTAAATTATGTTTTTAAAAAAACCTAATATTTTAAATATGAGATCGCTTGCATTTGCTTAAGTTTTGAATTTGCATAAAAAGTCATTTAAAAAAAAAGAAGAAATTTGTGGTTTATGTCTCAAAAGAAATGTGTTCTTAAAAATTAATCTAATCATAAATTATTTCAACGTGACAATCAAAAACAAAAAATAATTGATGATTAAATTTAAAACATAAACCCATATCCAAATAAATTTTGATGCTCTCTTCACTTCCAATCTAACATCTGCACCTAAAAAAACTAAACACAAATAGTCAAGAAGTGAAAGAGTCACAAATTAATAATAGTAGTACTTCAAAAAAATAATGAAATCTCAATTAAATGACACATTGTTAGCCAAAAAAGAAAGAAATAAAAACATAAACATAATTTAAAGAAAAATAAAATAATAATATCCATTTACATAAACTCTATTTCCTACAAACGCAAAAACTCATGTGAGTACACATTTCAAATGTAAAGTAAATACAATTGAAAAAAAAAAAAAAAAAAATCACTTGTGACTTGAAATTTAATGCAAGCTTTTTGAAGGCACTATGACGAGGAGTTGAAAAGGGCTCAATGTTGATTGTGATTTTTTTTCTCTTTTCAATCTTATGTTTGTTGTTCCTTTTTCAGGCACTTGTTTTTATATTGAAAAGATTAAACTTAGACAAAAGTTATACTTGGAATTCTATCATATTTGAAATTTATATGGATAATTAATTGATGATTTTAAAAGATAAAATAAAGTTTAACATGAAGATAAACTTTGAAAAGATTAAGCTCAAATATATGAGAATTTATGACAATCAAGTTCAAATAAAAGATAAACTCCAAGAGAGAGGGAATTATGAAGAATGTAACGCCTCGAACCCATCTCGTAACATTCTTTACAAATTATCAATAACTTCATATTTAATATTCCATTTATAATCTTGATCATACAAAGAATGACATAAGCGTGTATATATCCATAAATTTTACATTATGAATCTATAGCACATGACATGGATACATGAATTAAAATAAAAGTAAAATCAAGTAATTATGTGCCCTAATGGCTACATCTTTCCAAGTTGATACTTGGGTACATCAAAATGAGTTCAATTCAATACAATTAAAGCCCAAGACTTGTATAAAAATAATTACATCAAATAACAAAATGAAATCCTTGGCTCCAAATCCTCCCAAGTAATGTCTTTAGTGGAGGTATATCATCAGCACCTGAAAGTTATTTCCACGTAGGGTGAGTCAAAACCTAATAGAGATATTTTAACACAATATATGAATCTTAACGAAGTCATAAGGTGAATGCATATGCATGCCATTTGTCAAATGTTTCACATTTCCATCTCAAAACAATACAATGCCAAATTATATATCAAGTTATGAAAATAACATTTTATATAAGAAAATAAGGCAGCAGATACAAAACACTGAGAATTTCTAGGTACTTCTCTGCTAGTAGGCTATACAAGTACTACCAAAACCATTTTACCGGTACTAACTAGAAAGATTGACACCAAACTGCGCGAGTTTCAGGACTTTCACCAAGGATACACATGCCAACATAATAACCACAACCAAACCCCCTAACCAGATTCACCAAGGTATTCACCCATTTTTTTCAAAATAATACATTTTCAATGTTTAAGTATGAAACGATACTCAATTCAAGATGTATGAGTAATTAGTTTCAATTCACTTAATCCTTATGCAATTTGTACAACAATCAAAGCTATCCTCCACTAATAGTCCGAAATAGATATTTATATACAATAGATAATTTCCAACAAAAGATATAATTTCATCATTTTCAAAATGAGAGTGATATTATATATCCAACTCCATCATCATCAACATATACATTGTTCTATTCTTACAAAACCCAACATCATTTCCATTCTTTTTCACAAACCAATACCCATGATTTTAGAACAAAACCCTATTTACTTTCAAAATCAATTTTAAGTAAAGAAATCCACTATTTCAACATATCTCAACCAATAACATATCCCTACGACCCTTCCCAAGAACCCATTTGAAAACCTCTCTTTTACATTTTAAAACCAAACCCTAGGTTTAACCCAAAATTTCCAAATCACTAGATTCTTCTAATGGATAAATAACTAAGATAAAAATTATACCAAAGGTTGAAGAAATTCCTACCTTAAGAATAGAAGACAAGAGAGAGCAAGGGTTGAAGTTTGGCAAAGCCAAAAATGATAACTCCTTTGATTAAAAAGAAACTCTCGCCGTGCTCTACCTTTTTCTCCAAAGGGCTAGGGTGAAGAAATCAATAGATTGTGAGTATTTGGGGCTTGAATGCAAGAACTAGAGAGAGAGAGAGAGAAAATCTAGGATTTTTGAAATGTTTAGTGAGAGAGAGGAATGAAAAAGTGATTCAAAAAATCCTTTTCTTGGCCTGATGTACGTATAGACTGCTCGAGCGTTAGACACAGTAAGTGACATCGCTCGAGCAACCAAAAACACCACTCGAGCGCACAATAACCCTCTCCCAGAAGTTTAGACCTGCAAAAGACCATTCGAGCGCAATAAATACCGCTCAAACGAATAGACAAAAATCTAGACAACTCTTTTTGAAAAACTAACTTCCAACCTATTTCAAATACAACCATAACTCCCAAATAGCCAAACTCAACTAGCAACAAGATGAAAATGAAATGAACAATAGTTAAGGATATGGATTCCTGGATCTAAGAGCATGAAATAGGTCGAGTCAAAACCAGAACTGTTATAAAGAAAATAAAAAAATATGTTCAAATTTAAAGATAAAATAAGATAAACATGAGAAAATAGAATAAATAAAATAAAATTTCAACTTTGAAATTTAGATCTTATCTATAGGCTATGAAACTAATTTCCATTGGAAAATGAATTTAACAATTAAAAAATGAAGCAAAAAAGAAAACATAAAAGACAATCAAAGAGGATTGTTAAGTAGAAGAGAGAAATATTAAAATTATGAAAATTTAAGAATAATCATTTTAAATTTTTCTTAGAACACATTACATTTTGTTATATATATATAGTGTAGTATAGATTGAAAAATAATTAAAAATCATGTCTTATTTAAATTTCATTATTTCAAGTTTTTTAATTTGTAATATATGTGATAGAGGGAGAGGGAGAGGGAAAATTGGAATAAATCAAAACAAAGATTTAGATACAAATATTCTTGATAGATATAGATTAACAAATCATATGTTTATCTAAATTTCGTTATTTTAATTTTTATTTAACTTTTTATTATATTAAAAAATTAAAATTAGGTAAATTGTTAGGGAGACTTCAAGTACTGCCACATAGTAGAGAGAATGTTAACTTTACTTGAAAAATTAGTATTAAAGTTGTGGAGAGTTTTGAAAACACACTACATTTGTTTATATATTCAAGAACTACCACAAAAGAGAGAGAATGTTAACTTTTTTTGAAAAATTAGTATTGAAGTTTTGGAGAGTTTTCCTAGAAGGTTTCTTATTAAAAAGTCACTTTTCCTTATATAATACTAGTCTATCACTCGTGCTATGCACGAGATAATTATAGATATTTATATTTATATTAGATTTTTTTTAATATATAAATTATGTTTTTAAAGATTTTCTATAAAAATAATTTAACAATGTTTATCACTAACCATAGTGTATGTGAGAAGTTGAAAAGGGTACTGCAGTAACTATACACAGGTTGTATCTATAATTATTTGTATGAGATGATTTTAAATGTTGATCAAGGGATTTTGACCAAATCAATAAATGCAGGCATACGGAAAAACATGTGAATTGAAAAAAGTTAATAAATGCTGACAAAAGGGGGTTTTTAACCTACAAGCCTTGTGGGAGCTCTAATATCTCAATCCTAATTTTCTAATTTTTTGATTTAAAAAAAAAAAACTCAGCATTTATTAATTTCTTCCAATCTCTATGCCTTTTGGGAGATTTGGTCAAAACTCCCTCATAATTAAGCTTTAATGCATTAAAGACCAGCATAAACAAAATTCCTTGAAAATTTCAACACATCTATCTATCTATATTATATTATCTATATCTATATCTATATCTATATATCTATCTATCTATCTATCTATCTATCTATCTATCTATCTATCTATATCTATATATCTATCTATCTATACTATATATTAAGCAAATGAGGGTTTTTAACCCACAAGTCTTATGAGGGGGTTTTGACCAAATCTCCCAAAAGGCATGGGGATTGAGAGAAATTAATAATTGCCGAGTTTTTTTTTTTAAATCAAAAAATTAGAAAATTAAGATTGGGATATTGGAGCTCCCACAAGACTTGTGGGTTAAAAACCCTCTTTTGCTTAATATATAGTATAGATAGATAAATATATAGATATAGATAGATAGATAGATATATAGATATAGATATAGATAATATAATATAGATAGATAGATGTGTTGAAATTTTTAAGAAATTTTGTTTATGCTGGTCTTTAATGCATTAAAGCTTAATTATGAGGGAGTTTTGACCAAATCTCCCAAAAGGCATAGGGATTGGAAGAAATTAATAAATGCTGAGTTTTTTTTTTAAATCAAAAAATTAGAAAATTAGGATTGGAATATTGGAGCTCCCACAAGGCTTGTGGGTTAAAAACCCCCCTTTTGTTTAATAGATAGTAAGTATAAACTAGCATATCACCCGTGCTATGCACGGATTGTGTTTATTATCTATATATGTGAATTGTGATTTTTAAATATATATATATTTTTTAAATGTCTTCTTTTTTTCCTTTTTTATATTATATTAAAGTTTAATATTTTGATAATAATCATATGTGTTAGACTTTTTAAGGAATTAAATGTCTTTTTTTTATTATTATATTATATTAACGTTTAATATTTTGATAATAATCATACGTGTTAGACTTTTCAATTTTTTTTTTTTATGTTTGTTCTTAATACATTAAAGTGATATTATGAGGAATAATAATCATATGTGTTAGGACTTTTCAAGAAATTCATGTGTTGGATTTAAAAGAATTTTTTTTATGCTTGTTCTTAATGCATTAAAGTGTTATTATGAGGGTAAGACTTGGAGGTTGGGAGAAGTTAATAAATACTAAGTTTTTTTTTAAAATAAAAAAATCAGAAAATTTAGATTAGGAGATTGGAGTTCCCACAAGGCTTGGGGTTAAAAACCCTCTTTTGCTTAATATATCACTAACCTGTGACCCGTGCTATGCACGGGATAATTATAAATATTTATATTTGTTTTAATTTTTTTAATATATAAATTAATTTTTTAAAGATTTTTTATAAAAATAATTTAACAATCTTATCACTAACCATAGTGTACATGAGAAATTAAAAATGCTACTGCAGTAACTATGCACGGGCTGTATCTATAATTATTTGTATGAGGGGATCTTAAATACTAATCAGGGATTTTGACCAAATCAATAAATGCAGACATGTAGATTGGAAAAAGTTAATAAATGTTAATTAGGAAATTTTGACCAAATCAATAAATGCTGTGGTTTTTTTTTTTAAATTAAAAATTTAGAAAATTAAGATTGAGAAATTGCAGCTTCCACAAAGCTTGGGGTTTAGAAACCCCATTTTCCTTAATATATTTACAATCTATACTTCTATACTATCTATTAAGCAAAAAGGAGTTTTTAACCCCCAAGGCCTGTGGGAGCTCCAATATCTCAATTTGAATTTTCAAAATTTTTTATTAAAAAAAAAAAAAACTCAGCATTTATTGATTTGGTCAAAATTTCCTGATCAGCATTTATTAACTTTTTTCAATCCACATGTCTTTCCATATGCCTACATTTATTGATTTGGTCAAAATCCCCTGATCAGCATTTAAAATCCCCTCATACAAATAATTATAGATACAACCCGTGTATGGTTATTGCAGTACTCTTTTCAACTTCTCCCATACACTATGGTTAGTGATAAGATTGTTAAATTATTTTTATAAAAAATCTTAAAAAACATAATTTATATATTAAAAAAAATCTAACACATATAAATATTTATAATTACTACGTGCATAGCACGGTTGATAGGCTAGTTATTGATATATGTGAATTGTGATTTTTAAATGTCTTTTTTTTAAAAAAAAAATGTCTTCTTTTTTTCCTTTTTTATATTATATTAAAGTTTAATATTTTGATAATAATCATATGTGTTGGACTTTTCAATGAATTAAATGTCTTCTTTTTTTATTATATTATATTAAAGTTTAATATTTTGATAATAATTATATGTGTTGGACTTTTGAAGAAATTATTTTTATACTTGTTCTTAATGCATTAAAGTGTTATTATGAGGGATAATAATCATATATGTTAGGACTTTTCAAAGAATTCATATGTATTAGATTTCAACAAAAAAAAAAAAATTATACTTGTTCTTAATGCATTAAAGTGTTATTATGAGAGTAAGACTTGGGGGTTGGGAAAGTTAATAAATGCTAAGTTTTTTTTTTTTTTTTTAAATCAAAAAATCAGAAAATTTAGATTGAGAGATTGAAGCTCCCACAAGGCTTGGGGTTAAAAACCCCCCTTTTGCTTAATATATAGTATAGATACTAGCATATTACCTGTGCTATGCACGGATTGTGTTTACAATTATCTATATGTGTAAATTGTGATTTTTAAATTTTTTTTAAATGTCTTCTTTTTTTCCTTTTTTATATTATATTAAAATTTAACATTTTGATAATAATCATATGTGTTGGACTTTTCAAAGAATTAAATGTCTTCTTTTTTTATTATATTATATTTAAAGTTTAAAATTTTGATAATAATCATATGTGTTGGACTTTTCAAGAAATTTTTTTTATGCTTGTTCTTAATGCATTAATGTGTTATTATGAGGGATAATAATCATATGTATTGGGACTTTTCAAGGAATTCATGTGTTGGATTTTAAAGAATTATTTTTATGCTTGTTGTTAATACATTAAAGTGTTATAATGATAGTAAGACTTGGGAGTTGGGAGAAGTTAATAAATGCTAAGATTTTTAAAAAAAAAAAATCAAAAAATCAGGAAATTTAGATTGGGAGATTGGAGCTCCCACAAGGCTTGGGGTTAAAAACCCCCTTTTGCTTAATATATAAGGCCTGTTTGGTGCAGCTTAAAAGCTGCTTATTTCAGCTTTCAGCTTAATTTAAACTATTTTGATGTGTTTGGTTTAGCTTATAGCTTATAGCTTATAGCTTTTTGGAAGTCAGAAATCAGTTTATTCTTTGAGTGGGGCAGGAGATGCTTAATTTATAAGTCAGAAATCAGCTTATGTTCATAGTTATAAGCTATAAGTTGTTTAGGCATAAGCTATAAGCACTTTCCCACAACTCTACCAAACAGGGCCATAGTATAGACTAGCCTATCACCCGTGCTTAATAGATAGTATAGTCTAGCCTATTACCCGTGCTATGTTCGAGATAATTATAGATATTTATATTTGTTTTAATTTTTTTTAATATATAAATTATGTTTTTCAAGATTTTTTATAAAAATAATTTAACAATCTTATCACTAATCATAGTGCACAGGAGAAATTAAAAAGGCTACTGCAGTAATTATTCACGGGTTGTATCTATAATTATTTGTATGAGGGGATTTTAAATGCTAATCAGAGATTTTGACCAAATCAATAAATGCAGGCATATGGATTGGAAAAAGTTAATAAATGCTGATCAGGGGATTTTGACCAAATCAATAAATGCTAAGGTTTTTTTTTTTTTTTAAAATAAAAAATTTAGAAAATTAAGATTGAGAGATTGGAGCTCCTATAAGGTTTGGGGTTTAGAAACCACTTTTTCCTTAATATATTTACAATTATTTATATATGTGAATTACGATTTTTAAATGTCTTTTTTTTTTTTAAAATGTCTTCTTTTTTTTCCTTTTTTATATTATATTAAAGTTTAATATTGTGATAATAATCATATGTGTTGGACTTTTCAAGGAATTAAATATATTCTTTTTTTTATTATATTATATTAAAGTTTAATATTTTGATAATAATCATATGTGTTGGACTTTTCAAGAATTTTTTTTTCTGCTTGTTCTTAATGCATTAAAGTGTTATTATGAGGGTTGGGAGAAGTTAATAAATGTTAAGTTTTTTTTTTTTTTAAAATCAAAAAATTAGAAAATTTAAATTGGGAGATTATAGCTCCCACAAGACTTAGGGTTTAAAATCCATTTTTGCTTAATATATAGTATAGATATATAGATAGTATAGATAACTATTTTGTAATTCCTCGAAAAAAAAAAAAAAAAAAAAAAAAAAAAAAAAAAAAACAACGACTATTTTGCAATAACCCAAAGTATTGACTGGGCTGGGCTTCAAGTTAGCCACACCCAATCTAAAATCTAGCCCAATATGTTTCCCACAAATCCTCAACCCAGATGGGCCGAGTTTGGAAGAATTTGGGTTACCAAAAATTTTACCAGAATTGTGAGACCTTTATTTAAAAAAAAAATTATAATTTTTTTTTTCCCAAATATTTAACCTTTGTAATAAAATAAACTTTTAATTTTTAACTTTATCAATTTAAATTTAAATTTTTTGATTTATTTTCAATCTAAATCATTTGCTTACATTCGTTAAGAAAAATCAATATAAAAAATATTATTTTGGTCATTAAACTCAACAAATAGGTATTTTAAATATTTTATGTACACCTTGAGTTAATGACTAAAATATTTTTTATTTTAGTTTTACTTGACAGAAATAGGTAAATAGTTTAGATTAAAAATAAATCAAATATTATAGTTTAAGTTAACCAAATTAAAAATTTAGAATTTATTTTGTTATAATGGTCAAATCTTAGTTTTTTTTTTTCCCCCTTTATTTTAACTTTATTACATAAAATTGTTTCTTATGCAAAATTATTGCTATATAATTGGTGAAAAGTAAATATTAAAGTCAACATTACTACACTAATCGTGAAATTTTTTTTTAGAGCAAATCATACTCTTCCTTCCATTTACACGTCATTTTTTATTTTTATTTTATTTATTTATTTTTTTGTGATATTAGAACGTTCAAGATTTGTTTATTATTAATATTTAGGAAAAATTACCAATAAATCCTATGTGGTAGAAAGTTAAACCATTTAGTCCTATGAATTTTCTTATACACCATTTAGTCCCACTATTTACATCAACAATAACAATAACATCATTAACATCATCAAAACATTGGCTACATTAGTGAACATCAACCAAAAAAAAAAAATGTTAGGCCAACTCCCACTGTTCTTCAACCATCAAAAAAAAATGTTCCTCAACGATGTTCAAATCAACAAAAAAAAAAATGTTAGGCCAACTCCCACTGTTCTTCAACCATCAAAAAAATGTTCCAGTGATGTTCAAATCAACAAAAATGTTATCAACATTATCCCAAAAACATCAAAAATGATGTTCAAATCAACAAAAATGTTATCAACATTATCCCAAAAACATCAAAAATGTTGAATGTCTTTGATGTTCAACATTATCAAAAACATTTTCAACATTTTTGGGATTTAGGATAATGTTATCAACAACATCAAACCCAGATCTGAAAAAATGAAGATGAGTGAATTTTGTTTGATGTTTGTGTCAGATCCACGGCGGAGACATCCATGGCCGATCACGACGGCGATCAGAATGAACCGGTTCCTTTCCAACACTGTAGATCGATTTCATGTCTTCCATCGGACGAACCCAAGACCGACCATGACAGAGACGACCGTTGCTACGGCCCAAGTGGGGGTTTCGGCCAAAGATCGACCTCCCTCTTTCGCCATTTTCGATTCAGAAGAACCCTTGAAGAAGAAGAAGAAGTTGTGATCTTGATTGTGGGAACTTGAATGCACAATGGTTGTTGTTGTTGTGCTTCGATCGTTGAGGTGTTAATGGGGTTTATGATGCAGAGAGATAGAGAGAGAGAGAGAGAGACCTAGTATTGATGAGAGAGAGAGCGCAAATAGAGAAATGGACAAATCATAAAATCCTTAATTCTAGGTTTTTGTATGTTCATAAGAGTAAAATTGTTCAACAATACATACCCATTTGCCGAAACATGAAATTGATAATCGAGATGTTAATGTTTAATGTTGATGATGATGTTTAATATTTAATGTTTGATGATGATGAATAATGTTTAATGTGATGTTTGAAGTTGTTTTGATGATGACGATGTTGTTTTTATGACGATGTGTTTGATGTTTAATGGTCATTAACATTGTGATAGGACCTAATGGTTCATAAGAAAATTCTTAGGACCAAATGGATTACAAGATACAAATTTGGGATTTATTGGTGCATCCCCCTAATATTTATTGTTGTTTGTTTTTTATTTTTAAAATTTTTATGATGCAAAATTGAAAAGGATGCTATGTTTAACTATGAATATAATAGAATCAGGAGTTTCAACCCGAACTAACCTAATTTACATTTGGTTGATTTGATTCGATTCTAATGGAGAATTAATTTAGTTTCTAGTCTAAAAACTTGTAATTGATTAATGGTTGGGTTCTAAATTTAATGTTAACCCAAATCAAACTACCCTTTTGTACACCTCTAGAGGTGGTGCTGATCCGAATAAACTCTTCTTCATACTGTATTTTTTTATATTCGTCCATACCATTCTTGTGGCTCTCTAACTTGAGTAGACATAGATGATCAGAAATGTTTAATTTGTAAGCCTTGTAGTAAATGTTATTTATGCAAAAAAATAATTTTATTAGACAACTATAAATACATGAACAAATTACATTTTATTTTATTAAATTGATGGTTTAAATTTATAAAACAAAAATGTTATTTATTTTTGTGTTTATAGATATTTGAAATTGATTTTTTGTATGAATGACCTTTAATGCAGGGCCAATGAAGTAGATGGTTGGTATCATGTAGATCTTGTTGGAAAATGATAGCTTTTCGACAATTTTAATCAAAATTAAAATGGGATTCAACCGCCGATTGAGATGGATCTAAGTAGTTTTGTATTCTCTTAAGTGAAAAGATTGTAATACAAAATAATGAGCCGAAACCATTGAATTATGAATGAGAATTGTCTGATAAAGTAAACATTAATAAAAGTTGGGATTTGGCCTAGGTTTGGATTTAGACTTACTTAGTCTTGGTTGGGATTGACCTAGACTTGTGTATGTACATGTGTTGGATTTAGTCTTGGGCATGTGCCAAGTTGTGATATGTTGGGTTGGGCTTGTCTTGTGCATATGTTTTAGATTAGGTTTGAATTGGATTGTGACTCAACACCCGTATCCATTTTGTAACCCATCTGGTTTAATTTTCAAAACTTATGCTTTATATATACATTATAATTTATATAATGTTTTTGGAACTTTAACTCTAATTGCTAAAGTTGATAACATTTGATGCTAGGTTTTATGGTAGTCTTCATGGTTAAGACCATTTCCCTACAAGTATGAAAATGATATTTCTCCTCCAACTTAGATATGATATAAAAATAACTTAGTTTTGGCAGTCTTTAGTGCATTTTTTTAATATATTTTTATTTTTAAAACTTTTTTGATTCATCTAGTGGATAGAATCTAAAATTGTATAACTTTTTGAAAAATAAATAAAATCACTAGAGATAAAAAAAAAAGATCACAAAAAAAAATCAATTCTATAATGAATTAGCTTTATTAATAATTAATTTATTTGTCGTGGACTTGGGTTCATTTGGGAAGTAAATATTTTATTAAAAAAATTAATAAGTCATTAAAAAAGTTAAAAAATTAAAATATTTTCAACTTATATAAAAAAGTCAAATATTCATTCTCATCGTCTCTTCAAAGTCGAAATTTCTTTTCATTCACACTATTTTTTACACATTTTTAAAAAAAAAACAAAAAATCATTTTCAACGATATCATTTTTGAATAAATTATAGATCAGTCTTATGTGATGGATTTAAATACCTATTGGTTATATACATTTTTTTAATACACTAATAAACCTTGAAATGCTTATTTTGCCCCAACGCTTTTTAGGGATGTTCATAGATGAAAAAAGAAATAGGACTTATAAGTAAATAAATTTGGTCAATAGGATTGATTCGTAATTTTTTTATTTCATATTTTAATAACAAAATTCAAAAAAATGACTAAAAAAATCATTTTCCAAACAGTCTTTTTTAAAGGTAATAAGCTAAATTAGCCTTCATTTGGCAACTTGGGTTGAGTTGAGTTGGGTTGGATTGGGTTTGGGACTATTTTAATCATAAAAAGATAAAATAAGATTTTTAATTTAATAAGACAAAATATTATATCCAACCCACAATTATTACATTATTTCTCTCACAAAAAGTTAAAAAATCTATCACAAACGAGACTTTTTAATCCCAGACTAAAATAGTTAAAAAGTTAAAAAATCAACTCACTTAATATGAACTCTTATAAATTGAGTATCAAAAGACATTTATCTTATTTTTATTAGTAATTACTGTGAATGAAAAAATAATAATGACATTTCAAAAATATATAGAATTTTTAATTATTTTCACCTTAACTAAAAGGAATACAAGTGAAGTTATGTCATATTTATAGAGTGGTGTTTTGGGATGTTGGTAAAAAATTAATTTTTTAATTTTTTTTATAATAAAAAAAAATAAAAAAGCGATGTGAGTTTGTTGTTGTGTGCGTGTGTTTGTATATTTTAAAATTGGAATGATCATCGTAATTTACACTTGAAGAAAAAAAACCAAGTTGCCGTGTCTTCCCATATACGCGTTGTACTTGTTGCAACTTTTTTGAATGTGATTACCTGTCGCAACTTGCAAGTTGCAATATCTGCTTGTTCAAAAAAAAACAAAAAAAACTTGCAATATCTAGATATTAGTAGATGCCCGTGCCTAAAGGTACGGTGTAAATAATGTTGGTATCACATACTTTATAAAAATTAATTAAAATAAATCAATTTAAAATGATAACAATTTCACTGTTATAGAAATCAACTGTAATAAATTAATTCAAAATGACAACAATTTCATTGCAATATAAAAGTTTATACATAAGTCGAAACAGCAAATTACAGTTTTGGCAAACTTCATAATTAAAGTTTAAATAGCAAATTTATAATATAAAAATATTGTGTACAACATAAACAAAGATATTTACGCCAAAATAACACATGTACAGTGAATTAAAATGAGGCAACCTTCAATAAAAGAATATGTCTAAATTAGTATTATAACTGAGTGAACATTTTGGTATAAAAGAGTAACCATCCTAACTTTAAAAAAAATAAAAAATAAAAAAGAAGAAAAATTAATCATCCAATTTAAAATGAAAGAGCCAACCATCAACACGCATAGAAAAACAACACAATCCCAACATTTGTAAGGTGGATTAGTCACCTGCAACAAAAATTCACTTTAAAAAATCAATTAAAAAAAATCACAACAGAAACAATCATATCAAAATACCTTTGAAAAACAAATAAACCAATAACAATGAATTAATAGGAATTAAACATATGATCAAGCACCTTTCAATTTAGTTCCCAAGTCTCTTGATTAGTGTACATCATAACTTGTGAGTTCACATGTTGCTGCTTAATGAATATGAATTGCTAAGTATAACTCTTCTTTCTTTTCCTTTTCCAATTGAACATGAAGAATTTAACAATTTAGATAATACATGAAAACAAATGAAAATAAATAATTACATCTAATTTGGAATCCCATTACATATAGGCTCATGACAAAAAGCTTTGTCCAATTAATTATTATATAACAATTTACTCAAAATTCTCATTATCACTGTTTTTCTTCAATATACTCATCACAGCAAAAGAATGCGTAATAAAAAACCCAATAAAAAAATTTAAATACAAAGATGTTATCTTCTGCAATATCATGGACAATTGCCACTTTTATACACCTAAAATTTGAAGGAAAAAACAAATTTAAAAGTTAAAGTCAAAATATATCACTCTAATTGAGTACCAAGGATTCACAAAAAAAAAAAAAAAAACAATTTATGTTAGTGATGAGAAGAGATCGAACAATTTATGTGTAATAAAGTTTTGTATTTAGGTAGTGCCTAATGAAACGATTAGAAGACTTTTTTAAATTCAACAATTAGAAGGCTTAACCATAAAGTGAAAATTACCACCACCTCAATAAGATAAAAAACTGGAATGATTGATGAGATCATACTTGAGTGCTCAAAGTTGTGATCTAAAACATTCCCTAAAAAAAACTTGAATGTGGTTTTTTTTTTTTTTAATAAACTTGGAGTGTCATAGGCACAGGTGATTATTTTACAATGAAATCATGAAACTATCATATTTATACCCACAAGACAATATAAGTTGATTTTCCTATTGCTCAACACTATCAATTTAACTGAATTGAATCAATCTGACAAAGACATGAGTTATTACACATTGGTCTCCTATGCATTTTGTTAGTTTCTTTCGATCAAGAATCCAACCATCTAATTCAAGCAATCAATCAAAACCACACACAAAATAATATAAAATTCTAAACCTGCCAATATCAATAATATAAAATTTAAGCTAAAGATGCACTGTTTTATATCAATATCAATAATCTGCCAATCAATAATACCAAGAACAAAAAGTGATTAGATTCTACAATAAACATAATTAAATAATTACACTATGAAAAAAATAGAATTTTAAAGTAGACTAACAAATAGAAGGCTTCTCTGTTAAACCAATTGATAATGATGAAATTATAAACAATCAATTAGAGGATTCTATGTAAATAAGAAGACTTTTGTTAATGAGATTAATCAAAGATTGAAACACCACAGACCTGTAGTGAAGAAATAACGCATCTAATAGTGCTATAAATAGATTGGGTTTAAATAACAATGGGCTGTACAATGACTATTTGATTACTTAATTGTGCCATAAGTTAAGTACAATGGGCTATTTCTTTCACATTATAATTCTAGGAAAATGATTTGTCCCCCTAAAAAAGCCCCCCTAATCCCCCTAATGCCCAAAACGATGTCGTTTTGGGCATTTTTTTTTTTTTTTTGGCCTTGGTTTGAAATTTAGGGGGATTAGGGGGCCAAAAATTAGGGGGATGTAGCACAGCCCATAATTCTAATTTTTAACAATCAAATAAAAACATAAGATCACAGAACATTACTTTTCATGTTAAAAAAGGAAACCTAATTCACACATTTATCAAAATCACCCAAATCATTTATCAAAACAGTAATCAGGTGACTTCAATATCATTTATGCTTTATTTGGTTCACTGGAATGAGATGAGATGAGATGAAATGAAATGGTTATTCCTTACACTTCAAGCTGATAAGTTAGTTTGGTCTGCCACAAAATCAGGTGACTTCCCAAGATTGCCACTATGGAATAAATATATTATACATATGTGTATATGTACATAACCCGATTAGAATAATAAATATTGTAAATTTAAGTAATAATAAAAAAGTCCCATCAAGAATAAATATTGTAAATTTAAATAAAAGTCCCATCAAGAATAAAAAATAGAGCTTCCTTGGCTAGGGAAAAAGAATAAAAGACCTGAAAGAGAATGTGCTCAAACTTCACCAATCAAAAATCCATGCATAACACAATCCTAGTGAAACATAACACGTTAGAGAAAGATAACCTGTTTGTGGGTAAATGTTAGCACCAATTTACATAACCTGTTTGTGGGTAAATGTCATAACACAATCCTAGTGCATAATTAACACCAATTCAAAAATCCTAAAGAAAGAGAATGTTAGCATCAATTCAAAAATCCATGCATAACACCTGTTTGTGGGTAAATTTTAGCAACAATTTACAAAACTCATCCATGTCATAATGGGTATAATTAACCACTAATCAGGGAAAAATCCATGTAAGAATGATTTTGATAGTCAAATTAAACAAAATAGTATAGCAATTTATGTGTGTTACTGAGATAATAAACATGAAAACAATATTTCTAATTAGCCCCCAATAATGACACACCAATGCTAATTGCAGGTATTTCTACAGAGGCCTATTAAATGCTCAGATATGGAAAAATCTGAGCATTTAAAAAAGAATATTGGCCAGGGAAAAAGAATAAAAGACATGAAAGAGAATGTGCTCAGACTTCACCATTTAACAATTCACAAATGGTGATCTAATAAAAAACTTGATCTAATAAAAAACCCACAAATGAAACCAGATCAATAGTAGAAAATGCTAGAAAAGTTATGATGAAATTCAGTCAATGGTGGCAAGTATTCCAAAACCAAATTTCAATCATCACCACAACATCTCACACCTTCAATTCAACTTAAAAAAATAACAATTTTCTATTTTGAATTCCACACAAACTGAATCCAAAACCAAACCAGTATAAAAATTAAAAATTAAAAAGCAAATTGAGATTTAGTTGAGAGAATGAGGAAGTGAATCAACAACTATTAACAATTCTATTGAAGCTTTATTCAAAATCACTTAATAACAAAGGTTACATGCAAAAACAAAATTAAATGTTCCAAATGAGCAATACGCAACAAAACAGCCCCATCCACAAAAATTTTTAGTTCAAACTTCCCAATTTCATTTGATTATTCAAGTAAAAATGATAAAATTTACAATGAAATCATGAAACTGTCCTATTATACCCAAAAGACAGTATACATTCATTTTACTATACCCAATACTATTAATTTAACTGAATTGAATCAATCTGACAAAGATATGAGCTATTGCACTTTGTTTTCCTATGCATTTTGTTAGTTTCTTTAGACTAAGAATCAAACCATATAATTCAAGCAATCAATTAAAACCACACACATATGCAAATGCCAAACTAATAATATAAAATTTAAGCTAAAGATGCACTGTTTTATGTCAATATCAATAACCTACCAATTAATAATACTAAAAACAAATAGAGATTAGATTCCACAATGAACATAGTTAAAATAGAATTTGCAAATCAAATTGAAAGCAGGCTAACAAATAGAAGGCTTCTCTGTTAAACCAACTAATAATGATGAAATTCTAAAAAACCAATTAGAGGATTCTATGTAAATAAGAAGACTTTTGTTAATGAGATTAATAAAAAATTGAACTGGATGGTTTTACAAATCCAAATAATTAAGTTATGAAATTCAAAACCAATTAACTGGAAAAAAAAATTTCAAATATTAATCATTAACACAACTTCTATAAGTAAATAAAAACTTGAAATTAATCATTAATCATGAATTTGAAATCTTAGTAAATAAAAACTCCAACTCAACTTTGATAAGTACAAAACAAATTAAGTCATGAATTTACCTTTTATATCTATAACTCATGCCTCAACTTGAAATTGCTTCCGTTGGTAAAGTTTCGAATTCTATGGAAATTGAATACACTAAATACCAATTAAAAAAACCAAAATTGTATTTAGATATAACTGAGATAGGGGGTGGGAGTGAGTGGGAATCATTCCATTATGAATCTTCAGCCTAAAACAAAATCCAAACACATGTGGGCTCAACTGGTGATGTATGATGAGATTACAAATGTACATTAAATATTGGAGGGGGGGAAACAAAGGTGAGAAAGGTTCAAATGAAAACCTCTTTGTACAACAATGAATAACAACATACTAAAAATCCCCAAAATCCCGTACTAATATACCAATAAAAGCACGAAACAACAATCCATTCACATGAAAAATATATCTAAAAATCTAAGTTTGGGTGCTCACCACGAAAAAGTTATTGAACCCATTAATCTTGAGAGAGAGAGAGAGAGAGAGAGAGAGAGAGAGAATCACCACATATCAACTATGTAGAGCATGTGTTGGTCTTCAAAATCAAAGAATCATGGAAGTCAAAAATTATTGAAATCAACTTCCAAACTACCCACAAGGATGCAAGTTTCTCAGAATGTTATTATTACCTTTATCAGTCAAATCATTAGAATGTTACTATTATTATTATTTTTTTTTTGCTAAATACATTAGAATGTTATTATTACCTTTATTATTACCTTGATCACCACTCTTAAAAGGATGCACATCACATCACATTAAAAAAAAAAAAGAAAAAGAAAAGGATGCACATCATAAGATAGTTATGAATTTTTATGATGAAGATTGCCAATGTTTGTGGTGTGTGTTAAAGTCAATTTGTGTGTGTGTAAATTCCATTGAAACATTTTATCAAACACTTAATAAGCAAGGAAGATAGAATGGTTATCAAACATTTTAGTAACAACCAAACGATAGTAATGGCACAACAAACATTCAATAGAGTAAATCAATACAATAGTCCCACAAATTCCTACTAAATCAAAGTAAATGGGTTCGTGGAATCCAACCAACTCTTCATATATGTGTGTATATATATACATAGATAATATATATGTATAAGAAAAAACACAAAACCCATAAAAGTATACCCAAAATCCTACATGCATATAGAAAATTAAGGAAAAACAATACTCACAATTTGATTTTGGGAATCGTTCTTTCTCTATTCCACTAATGATCAATTGATGGTCTCTATGGCTTCAAAGAAAAAAAACAAAAAAAAAATTGTAATTAATATATATACACACAATAATCTATTAAGAAAGAGATGAGAGTATTACTTTGCAGAACAGAGCACCCAACAAACTCATAGTTTATTTGCACTATATATATTTTTTTAATGCATTCTCTTGGCTAAATATTGATTTATCATGTATTGATTTCTCATATATTAGGGGAAATTAATAATGTCCACTCTTAAAAGGATGCACATCATATTAATAAAGTTTGTTTATTTGTCCAAAAAAGAAAAGAAAAGAATAATATATAATTTGAAAACCAACAACTCTAGAATTTTGCTAACAATTCTATGCCGTATAGAATCTGAAAGGTATAGAATTTAGAAAACCAACTGTACGGGGAGCAAATATTCCGGCAGGCCCATACTCCTTTCTTCCGTGCTCCGTTTCTATCCGATCACCTGAAAGCACAACGGCGGTGAGCTACCCGGCGGTGTGTGGCCGGAAAACCCCTCCGACGATCAAATTAGCACACACCAAGGGATAGAGAGAGAGAGAGCAGAGTGTTGAGTGTAAGTATTTTCTTACAAAAAGTGTTCGTCCGTCCGCGTATGGGGGGCGCAGACATGCCTATATACCCTCTGCGCCCTATATCCACTCCCAGTCATCTCCTGACACGTGGCTCTGCTATCCCATCTGTCAGCGTAAACCTTGCTGAACATCACCTAATCTCAACTGCCAGCCTTCTCTGCTGGTGCTCGGCAGCCGAGCTGCTCTATCCATGGCCGGGCTGTGCTTCAGGCCCAAGCACTTCACTGGCCAAGCTCAAGAGAACCGGGCTAGGCAGTATCTCGGCAAAGCCATGCCCGGGACGTCTCGCGCTCACCTGTGGTCGGCCTTCCTGCCGAGCAAACAAGTATCTCGGCTGACTACGCCTTTCCGGGCGCCGGTCATTTAACTTGACTGTGGTCGGCCTTCCTGCCGAGCAGACAGGTGCCTCGGCTGACGACGCCTTTCCAAGCGCCGTTCAGTCAACCCGACTGGCTCCGTCTATGCCATACGCGTAGCTCGGTCCAACCGAGCATTGCCTTGACCGAGCAACCTCTTTCCGGACTGGGCGGCGCATACTTGGCCCAACACCTACCCGGCCCAGGTCCTAGTAGCCCAACTCTGGGCGGATCGCAGATCATCTCGGCCCAATGCCACATTTGGCTCCCAACCTGCTCGGTTGTTACCTCGGCCCAATTCCAGATCATAAATCTCCCTCTCAATTGCCCCTTAATTCCGTCCGCTAAAGCGTGACTGGGATTACCTAATCTGACCGGGGTATCACCTCCTCGGTCCCCAGCTTATTTATCGTCAACCGGGCTGGTTGGCGTGCCTGCCCTCTAGCTAGCCCGTTCTCCTTCTCGGTCAACGCCTCATTTTGATCTCGCCGTCTCTTCGTTTTGCCCGGCTGACGCCTCACCTGCCCCCCGTCTCTTCAACTCTGACGCTGCTATTAATGGTGACAGGTGGCGTCCTTTCATTGGTCCTCGAGCAGCCAACCAGCCGTCGCAAGAAATTCAAATTTTTGGCGGTTCCTTCGCCTATATACATGACCCTTCTTCCTTCGATTCATTTCTACTGCCACCCTTCACTCCGAGCGTTCCAGAGCTGCTGCCTTTCCTTTCTCTTGCCATTGTTGCACTCGTGATCGAAGGTGTATACACTGCCCTACGTTGGTAAGTCCTTCAACTCCTCTTTTATTGTCATTTTCTTTGATATTTCGCACATTAGGGTAGAAAAACGTAGCTTTTAGGATTTGGGCACCAAAAACCATCCTAAACCTTTAAACGTTCATGGTGTTCTTCATTTTTCCTGAAGAACACTGAGGAATTGGGGCGGACCGGGCTCCAGGTCTTCATTTGATCCAAAGAACCAATATAACCGAGCAAATAATATGTTTGTCTCAGCCCCAGCAAAACCGAGATATCAAAGAGGAATTGGTCGCTCAACCGGGCTAACATCTTGTCCGCTTGGGCGACCGAGCTCCTTAGTTAGCTTGGATAACCGAGGTGGTTTGGCACTCTTAATGACCGAGCTAAAGACAAGCTCACTTCGCGCGACCGCGCTCACACTTACACTTGCCATCCTTTTCCTGCAGAGTCCAAGGGGACCACTGTCCATTCCTGTGGCTCTCAAGTCCGAGCAACAACCAATCACCACAGTGCCAAACCCCGCAGCCGAGCTACCTTAGGCCGGCTACAAATGGGAAAATTCCGATTCCTAGTAGACACTCCGGCCGTGCTGGATGCGTTCAGAGAGGAGTACGGCATTCCGGCCGACGTCTATCTCGAACTGGCAGAAGAAGAGACAACACCTTGGGGCAGACTAGACCAATGCCCCTTCACCGTGCTGTCGATAGTAGAAGGAGGCCTCCGCTTCCCGGTCAACCCCCTAATGACCGAGTTCCTGCGCTAGACAAGGCTTGCGCCCACTTAAGTGTCCACCAACACTTACCGGATAATAAACGGCGTGCATGAATTAAACAACCGGATAGGCACAAGCCTAGGGTTAGCCGAAATTCTGCGCCAATACACCTTAGGGCACACCGGTGATAATCTCGCCTACTATCTTAAGATTAGGCCGGGCAGAGAAAAAATTGTGACCGGCACACCAGACAAGGATCTACACGATGATGATTTCTTCTGGGTGTCTGGTAATTATGAGACTGCCGCGGTGCCGGGGTGGAGCATAAGCAAGAACCTCGGTTCCACATGTAAGCCGCGCAAATTAGCTCGGTTAATCTACTTTCTTCATGTTTCGATACTTAATCCTCTTTTGTTTCTTTTGCAGCAATCCACGCCTTGCAAGCCAACTATCACTCTTCTAACATTGAGGCAATCAGGACCGCGCTTCGCTACCACGACCGAGATTGCAACCAACTGCTCGGTTACACTCCCACATACAGATACTCCGCTCCCCGCCGGAGTAAAGTCACAGACTTCCTTCGCGCTCCATCACCTCCACCAGACCCAACCTTGCCAGACGTCCCCTTTATCCGCTTGACAGAAGAGCAAGAGATGGCCAAACGAAGCAGAATCAAGAACCTGCTCACCGCCACTTCAGCCGAGATACCGAGCGTGGTCATCCGCTCTCCAGCCACCGGACAAGCAAGCGACGCCGTGATCGCTCTTTCTTCCCCAGCGGCCGGGCAATCCAGCAAGCAACCAACTCAACGCCGGGCTAGCAAAAGAGCTCGCGCAGATCCGTCTGCCGAGCTGGTGGCCGAGCTTACCACCGAGCAACCCACCGCCACGGTCGACCCAGTGCCGATCTGGAGACCTCAGCTGAAACACCGGGGAAAGGACATCCCGGCTACGGCTTCAATCAAGGCCGATAAAGAGCACCTACTTGCCTATGATCTGTCCAAGGCATTCCTTCTACCGAGCGACGTGGTCGGCAGCGACCATGTTCCCGATACTCGGTTGGTGAAATCATCGGTCAAGTCCATGGTCAGGGTAAGTCTAAATTCGCCTCAGAAATTTTCGTAAGTGTTTGTCCGGTTTCTTCACTAATCAAATTCGCTTCTTGCAGGCCATCCAAAAGCAGCACTTGGTCATGGAACGCCTCCACAGACTTCGGCAGAAGGCGAGCGACACCGCCAGCCAAGTCGAAAGCCTCCAAACCGAGCTTGGCCGAGCAAAGTCCTCGCTCGAAGTTGCCAGTTCTGACAACAACAGGCTGCTCGGCCAACTTGAAGCAGCCGGGAAAAAGATGGACGGGCTTCAAGCCGAGCTTGATGCTTTGAAAGCGTCCAGGAAGAAAGAGTGCAAAGATGCCAACAACGCCGGCTTCAACGAAGCCGAGGAGAATTACAAGAAACAAGTCTTCGCCACACAAGACATTTACTTCAAGGCAGGATGGAAGGCTGCCTGTCAACAGCTCGGTCAGGGTCCTGATACTGATGTGTTTGCCTCTCCACCGGCTGCCTTCTTACCGACATACCTCATTCCATACGCCAATGACGTCTTTAGTGCACTGCAAGCCGAGGCTGAGGAAGGATTTGAAGAAGAGGGTGAGGAAGATGCTGAAGGAGAGGACCAAACCGCACAGGAACAGCCCGGCGAGACCGAGACCGGTGTCCAGGACCAGACCGCCACGGTTAACCTGGAGCCTAATGAGGAGTTCCCTGATCTCTCCCCCCTAGCTTAGGTTTCTTTTCTTTTCGTTTTGTATGTTTGCTTTCTGATGTAACCGGGCTCTGTCCCACCTTTTGTATTGACTTTCTGTCAATGAAAAACTTGATATTTTTGCTAAGTGTTTGCACGGTTGTCATCAATTCCATCTTCAGCAAAACATCTCGGTATAAGTTATAAATTGAACACTTCGTCAACCGGAATACATAACTCGGTTGAAGTACTTAAGCAGAACATAACGACAACTTCACAAACCGGAATATCCATCTCGGTTGGTAATAACAAAGTTGAACAAATCACCAACTCTTCCGACTGGAGTAAATCATCTCGGTTAGGAGTAGCATCTCGGTTGGGAGTAGCAGTTGAACAAATCACCAACTCTTCCAACCGGGATGAATCATCTCGGTTGGGGATCCCATGTTGGACAAAACACCAACCCTTCTTAGCCGGAGCAAAACATCTCGGCAAGAAATATCTAAGTTGAACAAAACATCAACTTTTCTTAGCCGGAGCAAAACATCTCGGCAAGAAATATCTAAGTTGAACAAAACATCAACTCTGCTTAGCCGGAGCAAAACATCTCGGCAAGAAATATCTAAGTTGAACAAAACATCAACTTTTCTTAGCCGGAGCAAAACATCTCGGCAGGAAATAACTAAGTTGAACAAAACATCAACTGTTCTAACCGTAGTAAACATCTCGGTTTTTACATCTAAAACGACAGTCCAAGTGCGAAAGCAAAATCACTTCTATATATTGACAAAAAGAATTACATTCTGAAGTGCAAGCCAAAAAATTCCTTTGCACAAGAAAAGAAAGCAAAAGCTTAGAAATAATACAGTTTGAGGTTGGCCGCATTCCATGGCCGGGGTATTGTTCTTCCCTCTAGATCCTCCAAGTGGTATGCCCCCTTGCCCGCCAGACCGGTGATCTTGTAGGGTCCTTCCCAATTTGCCCCTAGTTTGCCTTCACCTGGCACCAGGGTGTTGCCCATTACTTTCCTCAAAACCCAATCACCAACTTTGAACGGTCTGGGGTGCACCGTCTTGTTGTACTTCTTTGAGAGCTCTTGTTGGTAGGCGGCCACATGGATGAGTGCCTTCTCCCGACGCTCTTCCACTAGGTCCAGCTCCAAGGCAATAGCCTCGGCATTCAGTTCGGGCTCAAAACTCTCGCTTCTTAGGGTGGGCATGCCAACTTCCAAAGGTATGACCGCCTCCATGCCATAAGCCAAAGCAAACGGAGTTTCCCCGGTAGCTCGCCGCGGAGTTGTTCGGTATGCCCAAAGGACGCTGGGTAATTCCTCAGCCCATTTTCCCTTTGCCTTCTCCAGCCGTTTCTTCAACCCATCCAGTATAGTCTTGTTCGATGCCTCGGCTTGACCATTGGACTGCGGGTAAGCCGGAGTGGAGTTGTAGAATTCAATCTTCAAATCTTCACAAAAGCCTCTGAATAGGCGACCGTCAAACTGGGTGCCGTTGTCAGAGATCAAGATCTTGGGGACGCCAAATCGTGTGACCACGTTCTGCCAGACAAACCGCTTCACGTCTTTCTCTTTGATTGTTGCCAAGGGCTCAGCTTCAACCCATTTCGTGAAGTAATCTGTGGCCGCAATGAAGAATTTCCGGTTGCCCGGTGCTGTTGGCAGTGGCCCAACTATATCTAGTCCCCACATGGCGAAGGGCCAAGGACTGGTGAGGGGAAGAAGTTCCCTGGCTGGCTGATGGATCTGATGGGCGAATTTCTGGCATTTTTCGCATTTGCGGACGTACTTTTGTGCGTCGGCCTGCATGCACGGCCACCAGTATCCCTGCGAAATAGCTCGGTAGGCCAAGGACCTGCCCCCTATATGGCTGCCACAAATGCCTTCGTGAATTTCGTACAAGAACGCCTCCACACTACTTGGGTGCACGCACTTCAGATAAGGACCAGTGAAGGACTTTTTATATAACGCACCAGATGGAGAGAGCCAAAACCGCTCTGACTTCACCCGGACTTTGTGCGCTTCCTTCTTGTCGGTTGGTAGAGTCCGATCTCTGAGGAACAAGATTATGGGGTCCATCCAGGAGGGACCTAGCGCGGCGCAGAGTACATCCGTCTGCCCGGCGTCTTCAATGCTTGGCCGGGGAAGAAAGTCAATTAACAGGGGGTTTGGAGACGTGCTATCTACCATCGAAGCGAGGCCGGCCAGTTCATCAGCTCGGCGGTTTTCTTCACGGCCAATCTGTTGGACTCTGATTGCCTGAAACTGCTTGATGTGTTCCCTGACCAGAGCTTGGTACTTCGCCATTCTGTCATCTTTTGCCTCGTAAGTCCCAGAGACTTGGTTAACCACAAGCTGGGAATCACTGTACACCATTAGCTCGGCAGCCTTCATCTGAATAGCGCTCTTGAGCCCGGCTAGAAGGGCCTCGTACTCAGCCTCGTTGTTAGATGCTGGGAAGCCAAGGGTGATGGAATGTTCAATGGTGAGGCCATCTGGGGAGATAAGAACGATACCTAGCCCGGCACCGTGACGGTTGGACGCTCCATCAACAAAAAGCTTCCACATTTCCCCCACAAAAAGCTTCCAACAGTCTGATGGGTCCTGAGAGTTGCGAAGGGTGATGGGATCACGGTTGCTCGGCTGACCGGGTTCATGTTCTGAGTTGATTGGTTCCACTTCAGCCCCCCTTGGTGATTCGGCACCGGACTCAGCAAGTTGATCTATAATGCCCAAGTCCGTAGGCGAATCACCAGGTTGCGGTATTGTGCCGGCCGCAGGCTCTGTGCTGGGTGGATCCGTTTCGTCCCCCCGTGGTGATGCGGTTCCGGACGGAGCAGGTTGGTCGGCGGGAACCGACTCCGTCATTGCATCACCGGTCGGTGGTGTGGTACAAACTAAGGGTGCTTCGGTGGAGCACGCAAATTCCGCGTCGCAAGTTCCACAAGGTTGTATCTCAATCTGGGTTGCATTCACCTCCTCATCGGCCGCGGCAATGTCGACCGGGCACACCGGATGGGTTCCAGGTGAGAACTCGGCAACGAAATCGGCCAAAGTTTGGGCCTTTATGGCTGTGCGCGGCTGGAACTTCACATCAAACTGTCCCAATTCGACCGCCCACTTGAGAATTCGGCCAGAAAAGTCCGCCCGTTCGAACAAGGCCTTAAGTGGAAACTCGGTCAGTACGATGATGGTATGGGCGTGGAAATAGTGCGCCAACTTCCTCGAAGCCATCATTAGTGCCAACGCAAGCTTTTCCAAAGGTAAGTACCTCGACTCTGCCGGTAGCAAGGTTTTACTGACATAGAAGATTGGGAGGTGCTTGATTCCTTCAGCTCTGACTAGCACCGCACTGACGGCATGCTGTGAGACGGCAAGGTAGAGGTAGAGTTCCTCACCCGGCTTAGGTGTAACCAATAGTGGCGGAGAAGACAGATATTCCTTGAGCTCGGACAAAGCTAGGTCACATTCTTCGTCCCACGAGAACTTTGACTTTAATGCCTGGAAGAAAGGGCGGCAGCGATCTGATGACCGGCTTATAAATCGGTTAAGCGCGGCGGCCATCCCGGCCAGATGCTGCACGTCCTTAGCCGAGCTCGGCTGCTTCAACTCTTGCACGGCTCTTATCTGGGTAGGGTCTGCTTCGATGCCTCGGTTTGTGACTAGGAACCCCAAAAATTTCCCGGATCCCACACCAAAGGCACACTTAGACGCATTCAGGCGTAGCTTGTGCTTCTTGAGAATGGCGAACATCTCGGCCAAGTCGGACAAGTGGTCTGCTTGATGCCGGCTTTTAACCACCATATCATCAATGTAAGCCTCCATTGTCCGGCCCAACAAAGGAGCAAACATCTTAGTCACCATCCTCTGGAAGGTTGCCCCGGCGTTCTTCAAACCAAAAGGCATGACGCGGTAGCAGAAGAGTCCCCTTGGAGTCGTGAAGGAGGTAATCTCTCGGTCAGGCCCATGCATGGCGATCTGATGGTAGCCGCGATAGGCGTCCAGGAAACTGAGCCTGCTATGTCCAGCCGTCAAGTCCACAAGCTGGTCAATTCGCGGCAAGGGGAAGCTATCCTTCGGACAAGCTCGGTTGACTGTCTTGTAGTCGACACAAACTCGCCACTTTCCATTCTTCTTGGGCACCACTACTGTGT
The DNA here is from genome assembly GCA_030407325.1 of Camellia japonica. Classification (NCBI taxonomy): domain Eukaryota; kingdom Viridiplantae; phylum Streptophyta; class Magnoliopsida; order Ericales; family Theaceae; genus Camellia; species Camellia japonica. The sequence continues at coordinate 5,113,279 of JAPPVO010000014.1, read as the reverse complement.
TCGAAATCCACCGAGGGTAGTGCACTTCCTGAATTGCTCGTGCCTCAAGCAGGTTCTTCACTTCTTCTGCAACTACCTCGGCGTGATGCAGCGCCGATCTCCTTGTTCGCTGAATGACCGGCCTCGCTCCGGGGAAGACATTGAGGTGATGGCAGATAAAACTAGGATCGAGGCCTGGCATGTCGTAAGGCGACCATGCGAAAACTTCGATATTGGCCATCAAAAACTCAACCATTTCGGTCCTCTCCTGGGCAGTAAGGCTGGAACCGAGCAGGAAGAACTTATCCGGTTGCTCCATGTCGATTCGCACCTCCACCAAGTCCTCCACAGCTTTGTCTTCTGCCTTGGTGCCCACATCCTCCAGAACTCCTCGGTCTTCCGGTCCTTCTATCATTTGCACGAAGCCTTTGGCAGCCCGGCTTCCGTTCACCGCCACGAAGCACTGTTTGGACATGACTTGATCCCCCCAGATTTCCTCGATTGCCCCCATAGCCGAGGGGAATCTCATCACCTGGTGGTAGGTCGATGCTACAGCTTGCATGGCGTGAAGCCATCCCCTCCCAAGGATGAGGTTGTAAGTCGAAGGCACATGTAATACCCAAAACTCCACCTGCTTGACGACGGATCCCGCTTTGACCGGCAGGATAATCTTCCCCAAGGGCCACTCTGGCTGTGAGTTGAAACCAACAAGTGGCGAAGTTGCCGGAGCCAAGTCTGTCTCTCGGAGCTTGAGTTGTTTGAACGCGTCGTAATACATGATCTCGACCGAGCTTCCCTGATCGATCAAGATCCGTTTGACATCAAATTCCTTGACGCGAAGTGTCACTACTAGGGCATCGTTGTGTGGCGTCTGGATACGCTCTAGATCCCTTGAAGTGAAACTTATCACATCTTTCTCTTCGGTCTTCCCCCTCTTGAGGGCGGGCTGTACCGACAAAACTTCCCTCATATGCTCTGCTTTCTTGATCATACCCCGGAGTTCGCAAACACGCTCCGGTTCCACTATGCCGTGGATGACATTAATAACTCCTTGTGGCGGCGCATCTCGGTCATCCTGTCCCCTGGGATCAACCGGAGCATGATTTGGCTTTACGCCGCCATCAATGTAAAGGTCTAGGTGCCCGGCCGCGACCAGCTCTTCTAAGTGTTGCCTTAAAGGCAAACAATCCTCAGTCCGGTGGCCTCTCTCCCGATGGAATGTGCAACGATACCGCGGATTGTAGCCCTTCTGTCCGTCGCCCAACTTGGCAGGAAACCGGACATACTCCTCGTCTCGGATTTCGCTAAGTATGCGATAGATTGGAATTTTGAAGACCGTGGTGATGCCAGTCCTTGCCTTCAACCTTCTGTTGGCATCCGCAGCATCATCTCTGGTGTAATCATCCCGGTCGTTCCGACGTCCTCTACCCCGGTTCTTACGATTTGAACCACGGTTCGATTCCTCTGCTCTGTCACTCGAGCGGCTGGACTCCGGTCCAACTGCGTGCACCTTGCCTGCCGTCTTCTTGTCTGTTGCTACCGGAGTTGTCTTCACGGTAGATGCCGAAGCATCATCCTCAACCCGGATGTGCTCATTGATGCGCTGCATAAGTTGGCCCATGGACGTCGGCTGATGCATGGTAAGCGAGTCCCGCAGTCTATGTCCGACCGGGAGACCACGCTTGTACTGAGTGATTGCTAGGTTGACTGGGCAATCCAAGATCTCATTGAAGGTCTCTCAATATCTGGAGTTATATGCCTTCAATGTGTCGCTCGGTTCCATCTTGACACTCAGTAGGTGATCCACTTCCTTGGGTGTCTTGGTGTTGGTTTTGAAACGCGTCACAAAGGCTTCGGCCAACTGATGCCATCTCTCTATACTTCCCTCCGGCAGCCTTTCGAACCACTTCAAACCCAGCTCGCCCAAACTTGACGGAAAGATGAGGCACATAAGAGCGTCATTCCGCCTATGTCCGGCCATGACCTGTCGGAAATGGCTTACGCGCATGTAAGGATCCGTCTTTCCATCGTATAATGTGAACTTCGGCTGGTGGAAGCCCGACGGAAGAGGTGTTGTCTCTATCTCTAGGGAAAAAAGGGTGGCGCTCAACCTTGCCAAGTCGGTATCCACCAGGAGTGGAGCTGCTTGGCGGGGTGGAGGCATTCCGACCTCCTCGCTGGCGTGAACCCCATAGGATAACCGCTGGAACGCCGGTATCCTTTGAGCCTCCCGCCGGCGAGCCCGCTCCTTTAAAACTGCCCGCAAGTCTTCTGTGCAAGCGGAATAGGAGTGCCTCGACGTCGTCGCCGGACGTGAGGGTTGGTAAGTACTATCTTGCGCGCTGGACTTCTCTGCGTGCACATCAGAATCGCCAACCTTGTAACTTCTGGTAATGGAGATGGATGGGGTGTGTCGCTGACTCTGACTGCCTGAACGGCGGGGTTGGGTGCGCTTACTGTGGTCTCCCACTCCAGCTACACCCTTCCCTTTAACACGCCGCTTCAGATCCTCCATCTCTGCCGCCATGCGCCGGATGACGGCGTCCTGGTCCTTCAGTTTGTTCTCCAGGCGCCTGGCGTGTGGGTCTCTTCGCCGTCGGTGTCCGTCTGGACTTCGTGAATGGCCATGACTCCTGTCGCGCTTATCGCGCGCATCACCCGACTGTCCTCCCGGGAATGTCTCCAGGTTAGACATCGGAATGACTTCGGGATGCCCTTCTCTCCGCCTGCCGGATTCCGGCGTGACTCCATCGATGGCGGACAACGGGAACTCTTCGTTGTTCGCCATAGTCGGCGATCAGACGAGCGTGGAAGACAAGGTTTTATTTACAAGAATTTCCACAGACGGCGCCAATTGTACGGGGAGCAAATATTCCGGCAGGCCGGTACTCCTTTCTTCCGTGCTCCGTTTCTATCCGATCACCTGAAAGCACAACGGCGGTGAGCTACCCGGCGGTGTGTGGCCGGAAAACCCCTCCGACGATCAAATTAGCACACACCAAGGGATATAGAGAGAGAGAGCAGAGTGTCGAGTGTAAGTATTTTCTTACAAAAAGTGTTCGTCTGTCAGCGTATGGGGGGCGCAGACATGCCTATATACCCTCTGTGCCCCATATCCACTCCCAGTCATCTCCTGACACGTGGCTCTGCTATCCCATCTGTCAGCGTAAACCTTGCTGAACATCACCTAATCTCAACTGCCAGCCTTCTCTGCTGGTGCTCGGCAGCCGAGCTGCTCTATTCATGGCCGGGCTGTGCTTCAGGCCCAAGCACTTCACTGGCCAAGCTCAAGAGAACCGGGCTAGGCAGCATCTCGGCAAAGCCATGCCCGGGACGTCTCGCGCTCACCTGTGGTCGGCCTTCCTGCCGAGCAAACAAGTATCTCGGCTGACTACGCCTTTCCGGGCGCCGGTCATTTAACTTGACTGTGGTCGGCCTTCCTGCCGAGCAGACAGGTGCCTCGGCTGACGACGCCTTTCCGGGCGCCGTTCAGTCAACCCGACTGGCTCCGTCTATGCCATACGCGTAGCTCGGTCCAACCGAGCGTTGCCTTGACCGAGCAACCTCTTTCCGGACTGGGCGGCGCATACTTGGCCCAACACCTGCCCGGCCCAGGTCCTAGTAGCCTAACTCTGGGCGGATCGCAGATCATCTCGGCCCAATGCCACATTTGGCTCCCAACCTGCTCGGTTGTTACCTCGGCCCAATTCCAGATCATAAATCTCCCTCTCACCAACAATTCTATACCAACATCATTGTAGCTTAAGTCTAAACTTAGAAAACCCACAAATTCCTACTAAATCAAAGTAAGAAAAATAAAAATAAACAATACTCAAAAACCAACCCAACTCTTCATATATGTGTATATATTTTAGCTGTATAGGTAAAAATCTTCATATATGTGTGTAAACAAAAACCCATAAAAGTGCACCCAAAATTAAAGAAAAACAATACTCACAGAAAAAAAAAAAAACAAAGAAAAAAATTAGTAAAAATCTGTAATCAATATATAAAAAGTGCAACCAACTCTTCAATTGATGATCTCTGTGGCTTCAAAGAAAAAAAACAAAGGGATGAAAACAGAGACTAAAATAAATTATCCCTTTCTTTCTCAATATATATATATTTTTTTCAGTTTATAATTAACCCCATAAACTGCACCAAATAGAGCAGCATGTACCCTAGCATTTATATAATCAAAATCAATAATTACAAAATTAATTAGAAACTTTATAAATATTAATAATTAAAATTGTAAATTTTTTCATGAATATTATTTTTTATTTTTTTTTCTGAATTCCACTACAGTGCAATTACCCCAAATTAATACTTCTCCATAAATTACTACACATTACTCAAAAATGAAGTTTGAAACTTAAATATAGATAATAAAAGCTTTCAATGCAGATTAGTGACAGAACAGAAATTACATAAACATGCACATTGGGTTTTTGGGTTTTTAAACTTAAGCAAAATAGAGAACTTTTCGGTGCAACTAATTGTAAAGCTATTCCATGGAAATCATGTTTGGAAGAATATGCATTTTCAAAACTCAATAGGTAGTTTAGCAAAACTGCTATCCCATTCATAACACCAGTTGTAACAAATTAATGCTTCTGAAACCCAGTGACCTCCAAAATCAAATCTATTCATATTAAACTCTAAATTAGAAAGTTTCATGAAAATTCATATAATCAAGATCAATAATTCCATCACTGAAAAAGAAACACCACATTGAAACTATAATCAAAATCCCTTAACATAGAGATTCAATAAATTCTATAATTTTTTGATTTGAACATAAAAGAGATTCAATTCATATAATCATTTATATAATCCCAAATTACAAACATTGTGGTGGGGCCCTAAATGAGGGCAACACGGTAGTAATTCGAAATTCTAAAAAGGCGTGATTGTTACACGTGTACAACGATTAGAGAAGCTCAAGTTACACGTCTCCACCAACTCGTTCAGTTTAATCGGTTATTCCGCGTGAAAATTTCATTATTTTTTTGATAACTCAGTGTGTCTGGGCCAGCTTGCGTGCACATTGACTAATCTCTGGAGGATCAGTCCCACCGTCCACTAGCGGGGGGCCCATTTAAAGCCCATTTAAAGCAAGAGCAAAGCTCTGTATGGACTGACCCAACACAAGAGTTGATAGCACCTAAGAAGTTTTGAACCTGAGACCTAGAGAGGAGCAAACTCCTAAGTCCCAAGCCTCGACCACTAGGCCAACCCTTGGGGGTTGCGTGAAAATTTCATTATCGCTAGGATAAGCACAAACAATAAACATTTGTATTAATTTATCTGAAAAATTAATAATAAATAATAAATAACATTATTTAAAAATTATTTTATGAAATTTGTTAGAACCCCAGATGTTTTATTAAATATTTTACTAAATGTCTTATGGGACTCACATCATATAAGTTCTACTTCTATATGAAACATTTGATAAAATATTTGATAAAATATTTGACATTTCTAGCATTATTTTAGTTTTATTATCACTTAAGACTCGTTACATTTAAAAAATAGTGAGATTTATTTTTCTGAATAAAAAATCATATATCAGATGAGGTAATATTTGTTTGAGGAAAGAAAAATTAGATGAGATTAGTATTGGTTTGACTGTTTGTTTTGGGATCATTAATTATTTTTGATTATATATTATCCCATATTTGGATTACCTGAAGATTATAAGAAGTGATTTATAAAATTATATCAATTTTATAAATTAACAAATAAATATGCCACTCCTTAAATAAACCTGATCTAATAATTCAAATGAAATAGTTTGGTGATATATAAATTATAATAGACCTCCACTTCTATTTGTAAATTATTTTCATCCGTCACTTCTCTCTAATTTATACATATATCGATACTAGAGTATTATATAAATTGTACAATTCAGAATATGAAACTTTATCATACATTTTATCTTTTGAAATTACCCCGAAGTAATTGTACTTATCTAATTGCAAGTTTCAAATTTTGTAACTTCTTCAGTTCTTAAACCGCACACCCATCTGGGGGTGTTTGCAATGTTGTTCTATGAGCTTATTTTGGAATCTATTCTTATAATTCAAACCATTCATATTTTAGAATATATTGAGTAAAATATACCTGTAAAAAATCAGGTTAATCAGATATTCGTTAACTCTTTTATTCACTCATATTTGTATTTACAAAAATATATGATATTGTGATTTAAAGTATTAAAATGAATACAAATATGAGTGGATGAAAGGGTTAATGATATCCGATTAATTTGATTTTTTATAAATATATTTTACTCTATATACTCTAAAATATGAACGATTCAGATCACTAAAACAAATGCCAAAATGAATCCATAGAGCATCACAACATCGAGTTTTGTATTCCGCCATTTAGTTTTGACTAATTTCAAGTTTTACCAAAAAAAAAAAAGGAGAAGATATTATGTTATTATATTTTTATTATAAAAGTTGCATGGAAACTTCCTACGTGTTGCCCTCCATGTATATATGTTACACTCTTTCCCCCCCACCCTCATCAGTCCATAACCCATAGTTCTTGTGCCCCTCCTCATCATCAGTGTTTGGTCCTATTCTTTCTGATCTGATCATAACATGTCAAGGGAAAGCTCTGGTGATGATCATTTTGATCTTGAATCTCAGAGTCATCTCTTAGTGAAAGATGGTGGTGATAATAGTACAGCTAGTACTAGTGGTCCCAGTCATCGTTGGCGATCCATCATCATAATCTTCCATGTACGCCAAGCCTTCATCTCCAGTGCAAGAAACAAGTCACTGGCCGTTGATGGGATTGAGGTGGTGCCTCCGCCACCGTCCACCGCCACCTCTAATACCGGCGGTGATGGTGATGGACTAGTAAGCGCTCTATTTGAATTTCTGTGCTCTCTCTCTCTTTTTGTTTTAATTAATACTACTCATGGTTTTTTCCAATTTTCTTGGTTTGTTAACATCATGATCTATTTGTTGTGGATCGGGGGCATACTAGGAAACACACACAAGCAATAACACAAGAGATTTAACGTGGTTCGGCAAGTCGCCTACGTCCACGGGCAGTGGATTCACTATATTGAGAAATGGAATTACAATTCACTCTCTGTATTCTCTCTTCCTCACAACTCACTCTTAAGCTCACCACCCATGTAATCTCTCTGCTCTCTCTACCTCTATTTATACATGAGAAGGGAGGGAGCTGGCTGGCCTTGCACTGGCCAGCTGTTGTTCAACGATGGTGGATCAACAACTTCGGCGGCTTGTCGGTTGACAGCCGCAATGAAGGACAAAGAAGAGCTGACTAATTTGTGTGTTCCCACAGGAAGAAAATCACCCCCTTCACATGGGGTGATATCAACAAATCACCTCCTCAACCCATGTGAGGTGATCTATTGCACACACTGCTGCTAATCTTGTTATGCCCAAATTCAACATAGTCTGCATCTCTTCACTGAGACACTGCATCCCCTGAAGCTAGAGATAATACACCAGAGATACAAGAGGAGGAGGGAATCATACATCCTCAACTCAACTCACATCACTTTCTGATTTGGAGAGAGCCTCTGCTCCTATCTCTCACAGATCTCTTCCACGCTTTCTGTTTCGGATGTCTTCACCTGCTATGCTTGAACTTGTGTAACCAAGATATCATACACCCCCTGATTGGATGTCCTGCACCCCCTACTGGGATGCCCTTGACTATCATGCCTTTGCCCTCTGTCCATGGTGATCGATCAACACTGCCTTGCACCCGAAGGTACTTAGTTCCGAGAGATGTTGACCAAGTCCAAACAATGTTGGAACTTGATCCCAGAAACCACTTTTGTGAGCATATCGGCTGGATTATCTGCAGTACTAATCTTTTGAAGCAGAATATCCCCTTTATTCACAATTTCTCGGATGAAATGGAAACGGACATCAATGTGCTTGGTGCGGGAATGATGAACCTGGTTCTTTGCCAAACAAATGGCACTCTGACTGTCACAGAACACCTCAACGTGCTTCTGAACAATACCCAAGTCCTCAATTAACCCATGTAGCCAAATAGCTTCCTTAAAGGCTTCTGTCACTACCATGTACTCTGCCTCTGTAGTAGACAAAGCCACCGTTGACTGAAGCATTGACCTCTAACTCACCGGCCCTTTAGCAAGCGTAAATAAATACCCTGTTGTTGATCGGCGTTTGTCCAAGTCACCAGCATAATCTGAGTCCACATATCCAACCAGATTCTGTCCGAGTCGATTATCTCTCTCGAACTTCAATCCCAGATTAACCGTTCCATGTATGTACCTTAGGATCCATTTCACTGCTTGCCAGTGATCTTTTCCTGCATCATGCATATACCTGCTTACCATACTCACAACATGCGAGATGTCAGGCCTTGTACAAACCATAGCATACATTAATGCACCAACTGCATTTGCATATGGAACCTGTGCCATATGCTTTTGTTCTTCTTTTGTGCGCGGAGACATCGAAGCACTAAGCTTGAAATGAGGGGCTAATGGTGTACTCACAGCTTTTGTTTTCCCATTTATGCCAAATTTGTCTAACACCTTTTTCAGATATTAGGTTTGTGTCAGACAAACCGTGCCCTTCTTCCTATCTCTCTTGATCTCCATGCTAAGAATTTTCTTTGCTTCTCCCAAATCCTTCATTTCAAACTCTCTTGCCAACTGTGCCTTGAGTTTGTCAATCTCCACCTTGCTCTTAGATGCAATTAACATATCATCCATATATAAGAGCAAATAGATGAATGAACCATCTGGAAGCTTACGGAAATATACACAATGATCAAATTGACTTCTTGTGTATTCGTTCTCTATCATGAACCGATCAAATCTTTTGTACCACTGTCTCGGGGATTGCTTCAATCCGTATAACGATTTGTTCAGCTTATAGGCCCAATTCTATTTTCTAGCAACTTTGAAACCATCTGGCTTGGACATGTATATCTCCTCTTCAAGATCTCCATGTAAAAAGGCAGTTTTGACATCGAGTTGGGCGAGCTCGAGATCAAACTGTGCAATCAAAGCTAGCAAGATACGAATAGACGTGTGCTTCACAACAGGTGAGAATATCTCATTGTAGTCTATTCCTTCTTTCTGAGCATAGCCTTTAGCTACCACTCTAGCTTTGAATCTGATGTTGTCTCTGCCTGGGATGCCTTCTTTCTTGGTGTAAACCCACTTGCACCCAATTGCTTTCTTGCCTTTTGAAGTTGCACCAACTCCCAAGTCTGGTTCTTGTGAAGTGATCCGATCTCTTCATCTATAGCCTCCTTCCAATTGACACTTTCTGCATGCTGCACGGCTTCTTTGAAAGTGCAAGGAACATTGTCTTCAATGATTGGAAGTGCATAGGCTACCATATCGGTCATCCAACTGGGTTGCTTAGTAACCCTTTTTCCTTTCCTGATTGCAATGGGTTCTGATTGTTGTGGGGCCTCTAGATCTTCATTTTCATCTGAACTCTCTTCAGAGCTATCCACTGAGACTTCTTCAGGATGGTTGATTGGCTGACTAGTCTTTGCTGGAGTCTCAAACTCCACCTGCACTGACTTCTTCAATGCTTCATCATTTTCTTGAGGATTTGGTTGCTTTAGCATTGTAGACTCATCAAAGGTAACGTCTCTTCTAGTGACAACTTTCTTTGATTCAGGGCACCAGAGTCTGTATCCCTTGACACCGTCACTAAAGCCCAAGAAAATGGCTTTCTTGGCTCTTGGATCCAACTTAGATTCTGTAACATGAAAATAAGCTGAACATCCGAAGATACGTAACTGATCATAATCAGTAGCTGGCACTCCTGACCATACCTCCATGGAAGTCTTGCCATCTAGTGCTGCAGTAGGTAGTCTGTTGACAAGATGACGAGCATAGTTCAATGCCTCGCCCCAAAATGCCTTGCTCAATCACCAGACTTTTTCCACCAAAGTGCGGTTCATGCGTTCTGTAACTCCATTTTGCTGCGGTGTTCTAGGAACTGTGAAATGTCTCACTATCCCTGCATTCTGGCAAACCTCAAAGTAGGGATCTGATTTGTATTCCCCACCAATGTAAGATCTGAGCTTCTTGATCTTTCTGCCTGTCTGGGTCTCAATCATCTTTTCCACATAAGAAAGATGTCTAAGACTTCATCTTTGTACTTCATTGTGTAAATCCAAACTCTTCTTGAGAAATCATCAATGAACGACACAAAGTAGTGTTTACCTCCCAACGAAGCATTCTTGGAAGGACCCCATATGTCGGTGTGAACGTAGTCTAGAATCCCTTTGGTACGATGAATAGCAGTACCAAACTTGATTCTTATTTGCTTGCCCAGTACACAATGCTCGCAGAACTCAAGCTTCCCTGTTTTGGCGCCTTTCAACAGGCCTTGCTTTACCAACGCTTGTAAAGCCTTCTCACCGACATGCCCTAGTCGCATGTGCCAAAGTCTGGAAGTGTCTGATGCATCATCTTCTGAGCTGGTGGAGACAGCCACTCTCCCTGTGACTGTAGAGCCGTCTAGGAAATATAAATTTCCCTGTCGAGTACCTTTCATTGCAACAAATGCTCCTCGAACAACTTTGAGGACTCCACCTTCCATAGTTACTATGTAACCTTTGGAGTCTAAAACTCCCACTGAGATGAGATTCTTTGTCAAAGCTGGTACATACCGAACATCTTCAAGAATTCTGATTGTTCCATCATTTATCTTCAGTCGAATTGTTCCAATCCCCTTTGTCTGGCAAGCTTGGTCGTTGCCCATCAGCACAACTCCTCCATCGAACTCTCATAAGCTCGAGAACCACTGCTTGTTAGGACACATGTGGTAGGAACATCCGGAATCTATAATCCATTCATCAGACTGGCCATATGATGAAACTGTGAAGGCTGCTCCTTCACCATTATCTCCATCTCGTGCAACGTTCACCTTTTCTTCTTTCTTGTCTTTATTGGGACAATCTTTTGCCCAATGCCCCTTCTAACGACAAGCAGCACACTCGTCTTTTGCAAGACATCTTCTGTCTGATGATTTCCCTCTGGATTTTGAGCGAGACTTTCCTCGCCTTGTATATCTCCTGTTATTTGTTCTGCCTCTGACTTTCAATGCCTTGGATGCTAAGACCCTGTTTGCAGACTTATCTTTCCTTCTGAACTCATTGTTTACCAAGGCATTTGCAACATCAACATACTTGATCTTTTCTTTACCGTACAATAAAGTGGTAATGAGATGATCATATGAGTCAGGCAAGGAATTTAACAATAACAGTGCTTTATCTTCATCACCAATGTGATTATCCAAAATTTTCAAATCTGTAAGAATTTTGTTGAAGTTGTTTAGGTGTTCATTCATCGAAATACCTTTCTTGTAGTCGAAACGAAACAACCTCTTCTTCAAGTAGAGCCGATTCTCAATGCTCTTTGTCATGAACTTATCTTCCAGCGCCTTCCAAAGGTCCTTCGCAATATCATATTCTGTGAAGGCGTACTTCTCCTCTTTTGCAAGGCAAAGTCAGATGGAACTGCAGGCTAGGAGATTCACCTTCTCCCATTCTATCTCGTCTAGGTCATCTGGTTTGTCTCCCAGAATGAAGTGCAGGTTCATTTGGACAAGCATATCTTTAACTTCGCATCTCCACATGCCGAAGTTGCTGCTTCCATCAAACTTTTCTACCTCGAACTTAGCATGGGACATCGGGGTCCAATGCCTAGAGTTGCTTGTACTCGCTGGATTACTTACGGACTCGGTTGATCTGGTCTCTGTAGATTCTGCCATTAAACTATTTTTTTTTAGAAACTTCGATTCAAAAAACTGACCGTACGGATGTGTCTAGAATCCTCCAAATAGTTTGAAAACACTATTGGATCGTCAAAAACGGACTCCGAATGACTTAGATCAGGCCAAAACAGTTTGGACGCCTTAAATCTGCAGAATCTGGTGCGTCTGAGATGCACCAGATAATTACTCCGGAACGGCGCGGTCAACGGCGCGGTCAACGAAGGCTTGGCAGCGCGGTCAACGGTGGCTCGGTCAACGGCTCATCGATGACGTGGTCTGACACGTGGCTAACAGTTTGACACGTGGGCGCTGACGTGGCGTTTGCGTAGCACTGACGTGGCGTCTGCGTGGCGGCTGACGTGGCTGGCGCGTGGATTACATGCGCATTACTCAGTCGCCTTCTTCCTGAACAACGCGTGGCGACGCGTGTGGAGAGTGGGCTTCACTCTTCTTCTTCAGACGGCGCGTGAGAGCGCGTGGAGCCTCTTCTGGGCTTGGTTTTTGCTGTTCTAGACTCCTCTCCTGGAGTTCTTGCTCCTGGTGTGCTCAAACGTTGATTTCGAGCACTTCGAAATCTGGGCACTTTCGGAAAAAATTCGATTTTTCACCACCCGAGCTCTAATACCAATTGTTGTGGATCGGGGGGACACCAGGAAACACATACAAGCAATAACACAAGAGATTTAACGTGGTTCGACAAGTCGCCTACGTCCACGGGCAGCAGATTCACTATATTGAGAAATGGAATTACAAATCACTCTCTGTATTCTCTCTTCCTCACAACTCACTCTTAAGCTCACCACCGCTGTAATTTCTTTGCTCTCTCTACCTCTATTTATACATGAGAAGGGAGGGAGCTGGCTGGCCTTGCACATGGCCAGCTGTTGTTCAACGATGGTGGATCAACAACTTCGGGGACTTGTCGGTTGACAGCCGCAATGAAGGACAAAGAAGAGCTGACTAATTTGTGTGTTCCCACAGGAAGAAAATCACCCCCTTCACATGGGGTGATATCAACACTATTATTATTTGTTTAATTGTGTGTTGTCATTTTCTTGGTAATCATGATCTATTATCATTTGTTTAATTTTGTGTCGTTCACTTAGTTTTTATATTTTTCTTGATTATATATGCCTTTTGTCTTGAGCTTGTATTCGTACTTTCTTATTTTCTTGTTATTAAATCACTCAAACTTCATTCATATATACCAACTAGTTTTGAATTAGATGTCCCTAGTAATTTTAACCCTTAGGCATGTTTGGTATGATTTCCATTTATAGTTTGTTAGTTATATTTAAAAATTTTGTTTAATATTTATTTTTACAAATTTGCTAATTTTTTTGTAAACCCAACAAAAAATAACAATAACAAGCTAAATCATTTATTAAGAAGAAAAAAAATTCATTCCTTACTCCATCTCCCATTCCATCTAACCACCACCATATCCTCGTGTGTCCCTGCCATGTTTGGTGAAAAAAAGAGAGGATTACATTCATTTTATCCCCTCATACACTTTAACCCCTATGATTCAGATATAACAAAAAGAAAGAAGTTACGACTGAGTTAAATTTGGAGATGGAAGCCTTCTTTCGTTTTTCGACGGTGAAGTAAGTCTAAACTCATGAACTTATTATACTAAGTCAGAACAAGTTGATAGGATCTCTTTTTACGTCCCCATGCACCTCCTGTGCCGACACAGGGCCAAAAAAACGAAAGAGAAGGATGGAGTTTCTCTCGTTTTTGGCATAGAGGTTCCCAATGGAAGGCTCACAAGACGAGCTATTAGTTTAGTGGTAAAGCGTGCCTCTGATAATTGCTAGAAAATCTTTATAGATTTTAGATTAAAGTGTCACCGTTAATTTTTTCATTCAAATTAATGAAAAATGTATCACACATTATTTTTTAGAGTGAGTTTGATTTTCTAAAAAAAATAAAATAAAATTAATACAAGAAAAAGATAATTTTACTCTATTTTTTCTAAATCTAAAATTAGATTAATATGTTAATTAAAATAAAATATTATATTATTAAGAAGTGATTTAAAATATAATTAAATAAAAATATAAAATAAATAATAATTAAGAATTGATCTAAAATATAATCAAATTAAAATTAGATTAACAAGTTCGGAATTACAATCAATAATTAAATTAAAAGAAGTTAGGATTAATTGTGATCTAAAATATAATTAAATTAAAATTAGAAAAAAAAAAGTTAAGAATTATAATAAATAATTAAGAATTTATAATTAATTGTGATTTAATTGAATTAATGTTAAATATTATAAATTATGTGTATGAAAGAGGAGAGAGAAAAATAACAAAAAAAAAAAGTTTGAGAATATTACGATCATTTCACATATATAGTTAACGTTGTTAACGATTATACTTCAGTTCCAAACCACGTTGGGACTTTCTAGCTATATTTAAACCATAGGACATAGGAGCTAAAGTGCTTTGGTTTCAAACCACAGGAAAGTAAATTGAATTTTTTTAAAAAATTAGAAACTAAACACGTCATGTCGGACTCATGTCTTTACCTCGTGCGTTCATGTCATGTCCGTGTCATGTTCAACACTGCTACAATACCTATTTTAAAGTGTTTAATATACTGTGAGTATCTTTCAATTGTTGTCTTGGCTTTAGATTCTATTTTAATGCTATAACCTAGAATGTGAAAGTAGGTTAGAGTAAGTTCTCAGCAAACAAATTATTGTTAATCACATTGGTTCTTCTATAGCTTGCTGATCTATTTCATTATCAGTTGCGAGATTTAATTTTTTGAAACCCAAACTCATGGTCAATAATTCTCCCATTCGATTGAGGGATGTTAGAGTGAGTGAACCTGAGCTTTTAGAAGAAATCAAACAAAGTGAGTTAGGACAGACTAGGAACATTAGTTAGTGTGTTAGAAGTATTGTGTGTATATATGAGTGCTTGCCTCACTGTATGATTGGAATATATAGAAGAATAAGATTGATTTTCAGTGTAAACAATTATTTTCTTCTTCTTTTTCATTTTTTCATGATGTAATCACGGTTTTTACACTAATTTGCTATGTCTTTCGCAGAATGTAGAACTTGCAATTATATCCACCTCACCCGAGGTATCCCTAGATGTCCAATTCGATGGCGCTGATGAGAGCAACAAGTGCAACAAAGAGCTTCAAAATGCTGAAATAGCGAGGATTGTGAAGGCAAAGGACTTGAATTCCCTGCGTGAGTTCGGAGGTGTACAAGGATTTGCAGAGGCTTTGGATACTGACTTGGAGAATGGGTTGGCGAATGATGAAGATGAGATTTGCTGTAGACGCCTAACATGCCCACAATCTGAAACAAAGCCTCCTCAAGAAGGCTTTTTTCATATCCTTTGGAATGTATGCAACAAGTACCTCATTTTCCTTCTCCTTTTGTGTGCAGTGTTGTCAATTGTCTTTGGGATTCTAGAGGAAGGCCTACATACCGGTTGGTACGAGGGGGCATTTATAATTCGTGCCATCATTGTGCTTGTATCTGTTCCTATGATATGCGAGTATTGGTATTCATGGTATCAGCCAAGGAGGAAAAAGCTATCGAAGAGTAGGGAAATAGCTGTCCATGTTTTTAGAGGTGGAAGCCAACATCAAATCTCCATATCCAATGTTGTATCGGGTGACATTATATGGTTGAAGAAGGGGGATCAAATTCCGGCAGATGGGTTGTTCATTTCCGGTGAATCTTTAAAATCAGATGATGAATTGGAATCCACCATTGATGACCAAAACCCATTTATGTTTTACGGTGCAAAGGTGATTAATGGAGAAGGGAAAATGCTCGTGGTATCCATCGGCAAGGACACAGTATGGGGTGAAATGATGAGTAATGTGATAAATGCTTCCAAGCCTCTACAAGTTCATCATCCTTGTCGTGTTGTTCCTTCGTTTTGAGTTCAGTAAGGGTAGTGCTGCCTCTGTAATTCCTGATCTCAAAGCTAAACCAGCTGCTATCAAAGAATTTATAGATGCTATTTATAAAATTGTCAAGAAGCCGAAGGGGAAGACTGATCTATTGACTTCTTCACTTACCATGATTTTGGTGGGGATTGCAGAAGGATTACCTTTAATGGTAACTCTCGCCCTCTATTATTGGAATAAAAAAGCATTGTTGGGTAAGGCCACAACTCAAGATTTCTTGGCTTGTATCACCATGGGTTCGGTAACAACGATCTGCACTGACAAAACTTGTGGGCTAAACTTGAACCAGAGAGAAGTTGACATGTTGTACGTTAGTGGACAGTTCTTCAACAATGAATCCGCTATAGCCCCAAAAGTCATAGAAGCTCTATGCAAAGGAATTGCCACACCAATTCTAGGATTGAAGAGACCTCTTTCTTCAATGGAAGACTCACTCCTATCTTGGGCTTCTTTGAAGTTGGGATTGAAACTAGATATTCTGAAGCAAGAATGTATCATTGTTGAGGTGAAAGAATTGAACTTTGATGAGGAGGGTGTTGATATCACCCCATGTGAAAGCGGGTGATTCTCTCTAATGTGAAGTCGGTTGCAACATTGCTTCATTGCGGCTGCCAACCGACAAGCCACCGAAGTTGTTGATCCACCATCGTTGAACAACAACTGGCCATGTGCAAGGCCAGCCAGCTCCCTCCCTTCTCATGTATAAATAGAGGTAGAGAGAGCAGAGAGATTACAGGGGTGGTGAGCTTAAGAGTGAGTTGTGAGGAAGAGAGAATACAGAGAGTGAATTGTAATTCCATTTCTCAATATAGTGAATCCACTGCCCGTGGATGTAGGCGACTTGCCAAACCACGTTAAATCTCTTGTGTTATTGCTTGTGTGTGTTTGCTGGTGTGCCCCCAATCCATAACAATTGGTATCAAAGCTCGGGTGATGAAAAATCGAATTTTTTTCCGAAAGTGCCCAGATTTCGAAGTGCTCTAAATCCACTTTTGAGCATACCAGGAGGAAGCCCTTGAGGAGAGAAGTCCAGAACAGCAAAGAACAGACAAAACGGAGGTCGGGGTGGCCTACACGCGCCAGTCAAAGTTTTGCGCGTGAAGTCAACTGTTAACCAGCAGACCCACCCGCAGTAGGAGGAACAAGAAGACTCTATGCAGCCAAAAATATATACTTCAAATATTTATTTTTCGAAATCCAACAACAAGGTTAGGCTTGTTCAAGTGGTCAAGGATCACTTCTTTAGACACTCTGCTGGGGTTTGCAACTTGGGAGCTACAACTTGCAAATAATTTTTGCAAGAGTGCCACGTCAGCCGCCACGCGTTATCCAAGTGGATGCCAAGTCACAGCTACGTGTCGTGACACGTCATCAGCACGTCAGCGGGATAGCCACGTCAGCGAGCATACGTCATTGCCACGTGTCCATCCACGTCAGCGCCACTCATCGCCACGTCAGCGCCACGTCATCGCCACGTCAGCGCCAGCTCAGCACCACGTCATCGCCACGTCAGCACCACGTGTTAGACAGACAGACACGTGGCAGACACGTCAGCACAACTGTTGACCAGTCAACCCGGCGGAAGGAGGTATCTGGTGTGACGCGGATAAGGTACACCCACAGATCTGAACTGTCCAAACTGTTTTGGCCAGATCTAAGTCATTCGGAGTCCGTTTTTGACGATCCAATAGTGCTTTCCAACTATTTGGAGTATTTCAGACACATCCGTATGGTCAGTTTTTTGAATCGAAGTTTCTAAAAAAAAAATAGTTTAATGGCAGAATCTACAGAGACCAGATCAACCGAGTCCGTAAGTAATCCAGCGAGTACAAGCAACTCTAGGCATTAGACCCCGATGTCCCATGCTAAGTTTGAGGTAGAAACGTTTGATGGAAGCAGCAACTTCGGCATGTGGAGATGCGAAGTTAAAGATATGCTTGTTCAGATGAATCTGCATTTCACTCTGGGAGACAAACCAGATGACCTGGACGGGATAGAATGGGAGAAGGTGAATCTCCTGGCCTGCAGTTCCATCCGAATTTGCCTTGCAAAAGAGGAGAAGTACGCCTTCACAGAATATGATATTGCGAAGGAGCTTTGGAAGACGCTGGAAGATAAGTTCATGACAAAGAGCATTGAGAACCGGCTCTACTTGAAGAAGAGGTTGTTTCGTTTCGACTACAAGAAAGGTATTTCGATGAACGAACACCTAAACAACTTCAACAAAATTCTTACGGATTTAAAAAATTTGGATGATCACATTGGTGATGAAGATAAAGCACTGTTATTGTTGAATTCCTTGCCTGACTCATATGATCATCTCACTACCACTTTACTATACGGTAAAGAAAAGATCAAGTATGTTGATGTTGCAAATGCCTTGGTAAACAATGAGTTCAGAAGGAAAGATAAGTCTACAAATAGGGACTTAGCATCCGAGGCATTGAAAGTCAGAGGCAGAACAAATAACAGGAGATACACAGGGCGAGGAAAGTCTCGCTCAAAATCCAGAGGGAAATCATCAGACAGAAGATGTCTTGCAAAAGACGAGTGTGCTGCTTGTCGCCAGAAGGGGCATTGGGCAAAAGATTGTCCCAATAAAGACAAGAAAGAAGAAAAGGTGAACGTTGCACGAGATGGAGATAATGGTGAAGGAGCAGCCTTCATAGTTTCATCATATGGCCAGTCTGATGAATGAATTATAGATTCCGGATGTTCCTACCACATGTGTCCTAACAAGCAGTGGTTCTCAAGCTTATAAGAGTTCGATGGAGGAGTTGTGCTGATGGGCAACGACCAAGCTTGCCAGACAAAGGGGATTGAAACAATTCGACTGAAGATACATAATGGAACAATCAGAATTCTTGAAGATGTTCAGTATGTACCAGCTTTGACAAAGAATCTCATCTCAGTGGGAGTTTTAGACTCCAAAGGTTACAGAGTAACTAGGGAAGGTGGAGTCCTCAAAGTTGTTCGAGGAGCATTTGTTGCAATGAAAGGTACTCGACAGGGAAATTTATATTTCCTAGACGGCTCTACAGTCACAGGGAGAGTGGCTGTCTCCACCAGCTCAGAAGATGATGTATCAGACACTTCCAGACTTTGGCACATGCGCCTAGGGCATGTCGGTGAAAAGGCTTTACAAGGATTGGTAAAGCAAGGCCTGTTGAAAGGCGCCAAAACAGGGAAGCTTGAGTTCTGCGAGCATTGTGTACTGGGCAAGCAAACAAGAATCAAGTTTGGTACTGTTATTCATTGTACCAAAGGGATTCTAGACTACGTTCACACCGACGTATGGGGTCCTTCCAAGAATGCTTCGTTGGGAGGTAAACACTACTTTGTGTCGTTCATTGATGATTTCTCAAGAAGAGTTTGGATTTACACAATGAAGCACAAAGATGAAGTCTTAGACATCTTTCTTATGTGGAAGAAGATGATTGAGACCCAAACAGGCAGAAAGATCAAGAAGCTCAGATCTAACAATGGTGGGGAATACACATCAGATCCCTTCTTTGAGGTTTGCCAGAATGCAGGGATAGTGAGACATTTCACAGTTCCTGGAACACCGCAGCAAAATGGAGTTACAGAACGCATGAACCGCACTTTGGTGGAAAAAGTCCGGTGTATGCTGTCACATTCTGGATTGAGCAAGACATTTTGGGGCGAGGCATTGAACTATGCTTGTCATCTTGTCAACAGACTACCTACTGCAGCACTAGATGGCAAGACTCCCATGGAGGTATGGTCAGGAGTGCCAGCTACTGATTATGATCAGTTACGTATCTTCGGATGTCCAGCTTATTTTCATGTTACAGAATCTAAGTTGGATCCAAGAGCCAAGAAAGCCATTTTCTTGGGCTTTAGTGACGGTGTCAAGGGATACAGACTCTGGTGCCCTGAATCAAAGAAAGTTGCCACCAGAAGAGACGTTACCTTTGATGAGCCTACAATGCTGACACAGCTAAATCCTCAACAGAATGAGAAAGCATTGAAGAAGTCAGTGCAGGTGGAGTTTAAGACTCCAGCAAAGACTAGGCAGCCAATCAACCATCCTGAAGAAGTCTCAGTGGATAGCTCTGAAGAGAGTTCAGATGAAAATGAAGATCCAGAGGCCCCACAACAATCATAACCCATTGCAATCAGGAAAGGAAAAAGGGTTACTAAACAACCCGGTTGGATGACCGATATGGTAACCTATGCACTTCCAATCATTGAAGACAATGTTCCTTGCACTTTCAAAGAAGCTGTACAGAATGCAGAAAGTGTTAATTGGAAGAAGGCTATGGATGAAGAGATCGGATCATTTCACAAGAACCAGACTTGGGAGTTGGTGCAACTTCCAAAAGACAAGAAATCAATTGGGTGTAAGTGGGTTTACACCAAGAAAGAAGGCATCCCAGGCGGAGACAACATCAGATTCAAAGCTAGATTGGTAGCTAAAGGCTATGCTTAGAAGGAAGGAATAGACTACAATGAGGTATTCTCACCTGTTGTGAAGCACACGTCTATTCGTATCTTGTTAGCTTTGATCGCACAGTTTGATCTCGAGCTCGCCCAACTCGATGTCAAAACTGCCTTTTTACATGGAGATCTTGAAGAGGAGATATACATGTCCAGCCAGATGGTTTCAAAGTTGCTGGAAAAGAGAATTGGGCCTGTAAGCTGAACAAATCGTTGTACGGATTGAAGCAATCCCCGAGACAGTGGTACAAAAGATTTGATCGGTTCATGATAGAGAAAGAATACACAAGAAGTCAATTTGATCATTGTGTATATTTCCGTAAGCTTCCAGATGGTTCCTTCGTCTATTTGCTCTTATATGTGGATGATATGTTAATTGCATCTAAGAGCAAGGTGGAGATTGACAAACTCAAGGCACAGTTGGTAAGAGAGTTTGAAATGAAGGATTTGGGAGAAGCAAAGAAAATTCTTGGCATGGAGATCAAGAGAGACAGGAAGAAGGGCACGGTTTGTCTAACACAAACCCAGTATCTAAAAAAGGTGTTAGACAGATTTGGCATAAATGGAAAAACAAAAGCTGTGAGTACACCATTGGCCCCTCATTTCAAGCTCAGTGCTTCGATGTCTCCACGCACAGAAGAAGAACGGAAGTATATGGCACAAGTTCCATATGCAAATGCAGTTGGTGCATTAATGTATGCTATGGTTTGTACAAGGCCTGACATCTCACATGCTGTGAGTATGGTAAGCAGGTATATGCATGATCTAGGAAAAGATCACTGGCAGGCAGTGAAATGGATCCTAAGGTACATACATGGCACAGTTAATCTGGGATTGAAGTTCGAGAGAGATAACCGACTCGGACAGAATCTGGTTGGATATGTGGACTCAGATTATGCTGGGGACTTAGACAAACGCCGGTCAACAACAGGGTATTTATTTATGCTTGCTAAAGGACCGGTAAGTTAGAGGTCAACGCTTCAGTCAACGGTGGCTTTGTCTACTACAGAGGCAGAGTACATGGCAGTGACAGAAGCCTTTAAGGAAGCTATTTGGCAACATGGGTTAATTGAGGACTTGGGTATTGTTCAGAAGCACATTGAGGTGTTCTGTGACAGTCAGAGTGCCATTTGTTTGGCAAAGAACCAGGTTCATCATTCCCGCACCAAGCACATTGATGTCCGTTTCCATTTCATCCGAGAAATTGTGAATGAAGGGGATATTCTGCTTCAAAAGATTAGTACTGCAGATAATCCGGCCGATATGCTCACAAAAGTGGTTTCTGGGATCAAGTTCCAACATTGTTTGGACTTGGTCAACATCTCTCGGAACTATGTACCTTCGGGTGCAAGGCAGTGTTGATCGATCACTATGGATAGAGGGCAAAGGCATGATAGTCAAGGGCATCCCAGCAGGGGGTGCAGAACATCCAATCAGGGGGTGTATGATATCTTGGTTACACAAGTTCAAGCATAGCAGGTGAAGACATCCGAGACAGGAAGCATGGAAGAGATCTGTGGGAGATAGGAGCAGAGGCTCTCTTCAAATCAGAGAGTGGTGTGAGTTGAGTTGAGGATGTAGGATTCCCTCCTCCTTTTGTATCTTTGGTGTATTATCTCTAGCTTCAGGAGATGCAAACTATGTTGAATTTTGGGCGTGACAAGATTAGCAGCAGTGTGTGCAATAGATCACCTCACATGGGTTGAGGGGGTGATTTGTTGATATCACCCCATGTGAAAGCGGGTGATTCTCTCTAATGTGAAGTCGGTTGCAACATTCCTTCATTGCGGCTGCCAACTGACAAGCCGCCGAAGTTGTTGATCCACCATTGTTGAACAACAGCTGGCCATGTGCAAGGCCAGCCAGCTCCCTCATTTCTCATGTATAAATAGAGGTAGAGAGAGCAGAGAGATTACAGGAGTAGTGAGCTTAAGAGTGAGTTGTGAGGAAGAGAGAATACAGAGAGTGAATTGTAATTCCATTTCTCAATATAGTAAATCCGCTGCCCGTGGACGTAGGCAACTTGCCGAACCACGTTAAATCTCTTGTGTTATTGCTTATGTGTGTTCCCTGGTGTGCCCCCGATCCACAACAGAGAGATGTGGCGTTTTGATGAGAAATGACAGGGAAAGTGTGAACTCATCCTATTGGAAAGGATCTGTATGAACAATACTGGCAATGTGCTCATCCTATTACAGTAGTGAAGGAGCGATGAATGTTATCGATGAACAAAAAAGAGTATTTTTTGAGCAAGTTATTGCAGATATGCAAGGTAAACATCTCAAAACTATTGCATTTGGTTACAAACAAACTGATATAGCTACTCTTGAAGAAACATATTTGATCTTGCTCGGATTACTAGGTCTGAAAAATTCATTCAGAAAATCAATGGAAGATTGCATAGGTGCTGGAGTCAACATCAAATTGGTGTCAGGATGTGATGCGTCTGAGTTAGAATCCATAGCTCTAGAGTGCGGATTGAACATACCAGATTTAGTGGTGCTTGGTGAAAATTTTCGAAATTCTACACCTGAAGTGAGGATGGAAATGGTAGATCAAATTTGTGTTATGGCAAGTTCACTCCCTTCTGACAAGCTTCTTTTGGTGAAGTATTTGAAGGAAAAGGGCCAGATAGTTGCAATCGTGGGTGCCAGAACAGATGAGACGCCAGCGATTAAAGAAGCAAATGTCGGAATCACAATGGGAAGTGGTAGCACAGAAATGGCCAGAGAGAGCTCCAACATCATCATCTAGAATGTCGATTTCAATTCGTTGTTCACCATCATGAAGTGTGGACGATGTGCGTATGAAAACATTCAAAAGTTCATCCAACTTGAGT
The DNA here is from genome assembly GCA_030407325.1 of Camellia japonica. Lineage (NCBI taxonomy): Eukaryota > Viridiplantae > Streptophyta > Magnoliopsida > Ericales > Theaceae > Camellia > Camellia japonica. The sequence goes on along the minus strand of JAPPVO010000014.1, from coordinate 5,090,266 downwards.
TCACCGTGACCATTGCGTGGGTACTGATAAATATAATCACAACTATCTATTTTGGAGATGTCCCAATAACAACAATTCAGTATTTCTACGTGTGCTTCATCGTGGCTGTTCCAGGTGGCCTAGCTTTGTTGATGGAGCCACCCACCAAGACACTAATGAAGAAGTCACCAATAAGATCAATTGACTCGCCAATAACAAGAACCATGTGGAGAAACATAGTCCCTCAAGCTCTATACCAGGCTGCAATTCTGGTGACCTTTCGGTTTATAGGACAAGCTGTATTGGACACCACCCAGAAGGTTAGTAATGCTATGATCTTCAACAGTTTTGTTCTTTGCCAGGTTTTCAATTGGTTCAATGCACGAGAACTGGAAAGAAAGAACGTGTTCAAGGGTATCCATCGAAACTGCTGGTTTTGGATGGCGATGGTTGGTACTATTGTTTTGTTGGTGTTGTATACTAAGATTGCAAATATTCTTGCTAGCAGTGCAAGGTTAAATCCTGAATAGTGGGCTTTCTGTTTTCTAATTGGAGCGGTTTCTTGGGTGATAGATTGGGCTGTTAAGAGCATCTTAGATTTTATTGCAGATAGGTTTCATTGTTCTAACATTGGATCCATTGGTATGGCATCTTCTCCTTCCTCAGAATCACTTATTAATCTTGAGAGTCCACTCATGAACGAAAGTTCCCTGTAATTTCATCTAGTTTTGTAACTCTCAATCACTTTGATTTCTTGTATATACTATAATAAAAAAAAATAAAATAAAAAATAAAAGGCACATCACTGTAATAGTATGTGGCTTTATTAATGTATAATCCTTTGTAATATCATCTTAGTTTGTAAATAAGAATCCCTCTATGTTTACTTGCATTTCGTCTAAAGCAATTATGACATGGTTTCCTAATAAAGAAACTTCACTAGAAACTATAACAAGATAAAATTCTACTGTCATAGATTCATACTTTGAGTATTTTTTTTTTTTAGTACACAGGAACACAAAATTAGATGGTGAATAAATTTAGGAAAAACTACAGTACAGTGGGACAGAGAAAAAAATTACAAAAAATATGCGAGATGCTAGTGATTTTGTGATGGGATGCAAGTAAAATCCTATGAGGCTGTGACTTGCACCTCTTCATGTTTGGGTAAAAAAAACTTTTCTAACCCACTACAGGTATGTAATTCCCTCATAAATCTATCATCAATGTGACATACTAAAATATTACCCAATATATATATAGAATTTAAAATATGTGAATTAGATTTATTTTGATTGTGAACAACACCCCATTAATTTTAAATCTACAGCATAGATTTAAATTCTCGATACATAACATATCTGTAAAATTATTCAGCATCAATTTCACTTTTCTGTCTTTCTTTAATAACCCAAAACTATGCGAGTTTTTGCACCCAAAGAAGACCTAGAACACACTGTTTCCACTATTTTTCTTCTTCCCTTTTCACATAAAATTCATATTAACTTTAGGTTGTGTTTGGATCAAAAAATTGATAGAATAACTGTGAAGGGAAAGAAAATGGGAATGAAAAAGAGATAATTTTTTTTTTTTTTGCTTAGGAGAGCATATAACCAATAATAACTTTTCTCATGCATTAATTGCCAAAAAAATAATTATCATCTACCATTTAAAGAAGAAGAATAATATTAGGGATTATGAAAAAAATATCATGAAATGTTTCATGAAAATTTTTCATCCTTTGATTAGTGTGGTGTTTTCTTGTATGTATAATCTACGGTGGAGAATCTTTCATGATCATTTTCATGATAAGAAAGAGGAAAGATTATCAATTAATCATTCAAATATTAAGTTGAGATTAATGCATCAAGAATCAATCATCCTCACTACCTTCACTCACAGTAATAGCTTATGTTTAAGGATGTAGATTCACTACATAGTACTCTATGTGAGAACTTTCTCACATTTTATAGTAGATAGTTTTCAGGAATCAAAAACAAAACCAATAAACATATACAGGCTAATCCCAGAACAAGAATGAGAGAGAGAGAGAGAGAGAGAGAGAGAGAGAGAGAGAGAGACTTACAATTAATGCAATCCAAAGCTTTGCCACAAATTGGAGATGAGCAGAACAGAAGTTGAAACTCTGAAAAAATGATGACTGAACTCACATAATAAGAATATTTATATACATATTAGCAGTCTATGTAAATGTTATGTGTGTACAAATATATAATATGAAATAGATGAATAGAAATCGCATTTGAAATTTTCTTTATTTTATATAATAATATATATCTATATATATATTGCTTGAATAAATATGCTGAGAGGGTCTAGTCAAAGTTTGGCTCCTCCTGGAGTCTTCTGCGGTGGTTGTTCAAGTCAACGGGAAGATTTGGTAGGTTGGGAAGTGTTTGGATGTGCAAGTTATATGTCATATATTTTGTATAAATTCTTATAAATATATATAAATTATCTCCAAAATATATGTAACTTGTGATTTTTTTAAATTGTTATGGGTTAATTTAAATATATTTATTAAAACTTACGCCATTTTGTAAGACAACTTATGTATATTTATGAAAACTCACACAAGAACGTATGGTATGTACGTACACACTTCAGAAGTGCTTTAATTTAATTTCAATCATACAATGCAATCTTTTGTACTTAGTTATATAGGTAAAAAGTAATGATACAGATTCATACTTTTAACTCATAACTCCACCTACAATGATGTTGTAAGAGGGTGGATCCTATATTATTAGATATGTAATAAATCAAAAGTTGACACATGTAATATCACATAATTGTGGGTACAATTGGGAGGTTTTTTTGTGGGTATTAAACATTTTCCATAGATAAATCACACTTTATCATTTTATGTTTGGTCATTTTTTTACTTTATTTCTTAAAGTTTGTCAATTTACTACAGTTAACTTATGTTCAAAATTAGATAGAAAATGTCATGAAAACTGTCATACAACATGAAAATATATTATTATATTAGAATTTGAATTTGTATTAGAAATTTGAGTTATATTTAATGAAATATTTTTATATTACGTGATTGTTAATATGTCATTTTTTATCTAATTTTTAACAAAAATCAGTTTTATGAGTAAATTGAGAAAAACTTAAAATATGATGAGTCAAAATGGAAAAAAATAAATTTTAATGACCAAAGTAAAAAGTAATCAAACATAAAGGAGATAAAATATAATTTATCCTAATTTTATATATATATATATATGTGTGTGTGTATAAATAAATTTAATTGATTAATTTATTGTGAGAACATATACTTGAATTCATTGACCTCATTGCTTGTTACCAAATGATTCAATTTTTTGAAATCTATTATATTGTAATGATCTTATTAAATGTGTATGGTTATGATAAACAAAAGTTACGATTAGAGAGCGTTTATAACAAGAACTTTTCAGCGTTGAAGTTAAATAAAGCTTGGGCGAGAGAAGATAATAAAAGATTAGGAATTATAATTTCATAATGAGTTATCTTACATGAAGTATCTCTCTCAAATACTAAATTTTTTACCAAACACATGTAAATTTTTTAACCATCATCTAACCACTCATATAATTTCCATTTTCTTACATTGCCACTTGTTCTCCATCTATTGAATCTTTAAAACTTGACTTAACTTCTCTTAATTTTCAAGATTTTCCTGCATAATCATAATAATAATAACAATAATAATAATAAGTAATAAAAAGTTTAAACCTATTTATAATCGACATAAATTTTATTTATCGTGCAAACAATGCCCCCAACTCTTTAATAATGAGTATTCGAATTCTTGAAGAGTTGTATGAACATAAATATATAATAAAAACTATGAAAATTATAATTGATTGGCCATATATATATAGTTTTTTGTTGTCGTAGCCACATCGAAATACTCTCCCATTACTGTTATATAAAAAATGGAAATAAAATTCAGAATTTCTTTTTGTAAACCACTTCATCAAAATTAATTTTTGATGTGAACCACAAAGCTATTGTAGTTGTTGGATGACAGAAATCATAATGTCAATTGACTTTAGAAAATTAAATTTTTTGACAAAATTAACAATGTCGAAAAATTCAAATTCATTAAATGCAGGTTGTTCATAATTTTTAGCTATGTTTGGCTTAAAATCATGCCCTCTAATTGAATTTTCACTATCATTTTGTGATGCTTTTTCATCATATTTAGCCATGTTTGGCTTAAAACTATGCCCTCAAATTGGATTTTCATCATCATTTTGTAATGGTTGTTCATTAAATTTAGTCATGTTTGGCTTAAAATCATACTCTCCAATTGAATGTTCACCATCATTTTGTAATGGTTGTTCAACATTCTTTGTCATATTTGACTTAAAACCATATCCCGCAATTGGATTAAAATGCTCAATAGCTTTTGGCAAAAGAAGTTGGTTTTCATTTTCAATTAATAGCTTAAAAAATTGCCCCTCAGGCATGACATTTTCAGAACCTAATTTGTCATTGGCCATGATTTTTGTGGAAAGAAAATTTTGCTTGGAAAAGCACTTAGAAACATATAAAATTTGTGCTTTTTAAGATTCTCTAATGTGGGAGCCGAATAATATTCTTACATAGGGAAGCCGATTTAGTTTAAAGAAAGAAATCAAGTTATGTATTATACGGCTCTATCCTGGAGGGACACAGAGGCCGAATAACCAAATCGGCCGTAGAATCAGCTGTAAATTGGGCCAAGTACGAATATATAGGACAAAATAGCCGAGTAAGCAATTATTCGTTGGTCCAAAGGTGGGTCCAACCATCAATATCAGGGACGACTATAAATAAGAGGAGCATCAACTAAGAAAAGGGGTGTGAGAACAAATAAGATTAACTTGAGATACAAGTAACCAAGAGAGTATACACTGACTTGTCCGTCGGAGTGCTAATTCCAGCATCCCCGACTGGAGTGTTCATCCATTTTCAGGTGACTAGCTTAGGATCAAGAGCGTCCTACAGGATCCATAGAGTATTTCTAAACCATATTTCCATAATTGGCACCGTCCGTGGGAATACTCAAGCACATCCATGGCGGGCGTGACAGAAGATCCTCCAGTAGTCATTGACGACCTTACGCCACGAGATGATACCACTCCAAGAAACATGCTTGGGTCGGAGAACATTGTCGCACGAAAGGCTTTGAACAGACCTCACCCTCGACATCAGTAAATGAGACAATGCAAGCGATTATGGATCAGGCGAAGCAAAATGAATAGAGGTTGGAAAATATGATAGCTGAGAATGAGCGCCTTCGACAGGATTGGCACTGGAGGTGGCAAAATCGCAACAGGCCGCGTGCCAAGATCGAGGACAACCTTTGGGAAAGGATGGTCGACGACCTCGAATTCAGAGACATGATAGTGGCAGTGATTCTGACTCATCATCCCCAAAATCCAAAAAGAAGGGACGAGTCGAAGTCTCCAGTTCTTCCGCAGGAAGTCCGCGTACGCGGAATAAGCGAAGAAAAAATGATTCAGACGAAGAGGATCAACATGACCCCTTTGTGCGACGGATCGTAAGGGCAGTGTTACCCAAAAAGTTCAAAGCGCCATCATTCACCCTATATGATGGAAAATCGGACCCCACTGATCACATTCGTCATTATAAACAAGCCATGACGCTTCATGCAGATGACGAGGCCCTCATGTGTCGAATATTTCTGAGCAGTTGGGGACCACTGGCCGTTAGATGGTATTACAAATTAGAACCGGCATCGATTACGAGCTTCCACCAACTCCAAAAATCCTTCAGGGCAAGGTTAATCACCAACAAGGTCTAGCCGAAGCAAGCCGATTCTCTCTGGGCAATGCAAATTCAACCAGGAGAAACCCTTCGTGCATATTCAGCGTGCTATTGGAAATGCTTTAATCTAGTAGATGATGCCTGCAATGACTCCACGGCCATCACCGCCTTTAAGATGGGATTGCATCCTGATAGTGCCCTCTGCAGCTCCTTGACCAGACGGCCCCCCAAAACAGTCTGGTCGTTAATGAAGAAAGTTGAGGAATACTGCAAAGTGGAAGATGATGCCCTGTGGGTCAAAGTCGGGTACAAGGCCAACAAGATGGCCTTGCCTGAAATCGTTCAGCCGATAAACTCTGTACCATCACGGAGCCCTGAACCACGGAATTAGGCTAAACGAGACAAAATACGAGATTTGCGCCGATCAAATGACCAATGTTCACATCGAGCTAATGAACAACTTCAAGTGGATAACAGGTGCATAAGGCGCGCAGACAAGAAATATGCAGAGTTATTGGAGCCGATCAGTACGGTTATGTCTAAAGTTTAACACCTTCCATTCTTTAAATGGCCACCCAAGATGGTGGGACCTCCCGACACGAGGAGACGGGATAGGCAGTGCGAATATCACAAAGACCACGGTCATGATACCGACAGTTGTTATGCGTTGAAGGACCACCTTGAGGAATTGTGTAACGACCCCACCACGTATAATGATTAGCACTTAATTAATTAAGGAGATTTGAAATTTAATTGCCAATTATTATAATTTAATAAGGGATTTACGAAAAATTATAGAGATTGATTCATATATGATTCTATTAAAGATTTATTTTGAAATTAGAAATTAAGGGTCCAAATGGCTTAAGGAAGTAAAATTGAGAAGTTAAATCAATTTAATTTTAATTACAGACCCATTTGGGAGTTTAATTAAATATTTGATTCAATTTAGTAAAATTGAGATTCGATTAATTATGTCATAATTGGAATTAATTAAGTTAATTAAATTATGAAGATTGAGAGTTGTGATTATTACGAATTAAATTTATTTATGAGATGTCCAATTTGAATATGTAATTTAATTGACGAAAATTTAGAGTATAATTAGAAATTGAAGGCCTAAATGATTTGATGAATCAAAATTGACGATGACAATAAGTTTAATTAATATTTAGAGCCTTTTGAGGGTTTGCTTAAAAATCTGATTCAGAATGATAAAATTAAATATAATTAATTGGGTCTTAATTGAAGCTAATTAGACTAATTAAATTATGTAGAACTTGTGATTAGATATGATTATTTAAGTTATGATTAAAATTATTTCAAAACAATGATTCATCCCCCTTTTCCTCCCACCCCCTTTGACCTCCTCTCTCTCTCATTGGTCCCCTTTTCTTTCTTTTTCTGCTCCTCCATCACCACCCGCCACGTGACAAAGAGAGGTGAAGGGGTGACCCCCAAAAGGGATTCCAACATTATTCTTATTTCAAATGATGCGGTGGTTAATTAAGTTAATGGAAAGTCAGTGTAATAATCTAATCAAGTCAATTAAATAAGATGACAGAATTGGAGTATTCTAGAAATATGAGAAATGAGAAAGAGAGCTCAATTACCTATATATGCAATGTAGTCACCCTCTGCTGGAGCAAAACCGTGGGCTTAAACCCACCAAAAAAAAAAATAAAAATAAAAATAATAATAATAAAATAATAATAATAATGAATGTAGTACATTGAAGCTATACATCTATCTTGTTTTTGTTTTTGGCTTGAACAAGACAGCCGAGAGAGAGAGAGAGAGAGAGAGAGAGAGAGAACTTCATTATCTATATATATATATATATATATGCATTGTGGCCAAATCTGGTGGAGCAAACCGTGGGAAAGGAACAAGGAAGAATAAAGAAAAAGAGAGTTTTGTCGGATGCCAAAAATTGAAATTAAAAATTATAAAAAATTCATCTTAAAGTAAGAAATTTCATCTTCTGTTTAGTATTGTTTAAATAATTTAGACATAAATTGATTCAAGATGAATTTTGAGAGGATTAAAAATGAAGATTGAGGATCAATTATATAAATTGATAGAAATTGGGTTTTTGCATGAAAAATCAAGTTAGGATGAAGATTATGAGTTATGATTCTTTAAATTTGTTAAGTTTGAGTTTAATTTTGAGAATTATTCTTAATTTTGTTAATAAATTACGTGCAACAATGATGTATTGAAATTTTGATCCATGCAATAGAGTTAGGTTCAAATTTATGGAAATTAACTTAGAAATTAATTATTTTGAGTTTGAAGTTATGATCTTGCATGAAATTAAGCCTCATTGTTACATGCATGAGTAAATTCTACATGTTTAATACTCTAATTATACATGTATCTTGGATTTTGAAGAATTTGGACTAATTCAATCTCATATTTTGAAGAAAAAAAAGAGAAGAGGAAAAGCTTTGAAAATTAGGAATTTGTTTAATTTTGATCTTTAATCCATGCATGTAATTTAATTTAAAAGTTTTATTCAATTTAAACACATTTTAGAACATCTATGATTATAAATTAAGTTTTTGGTTAAAAATTGAGTAGTTGAATTTCTAAGAAATTGATTCGTGTAATTCATAGTTAAGTTAATTTTTGTTATTAATAATAAAATTGGGTTCTCTTTTTACATACATCATGAAATTTCAAGAGTTTGGAAAGTCAAATTCATATTTTAAAATTGTGGGTTTGATATAAAGAAAATGAGTTAAAACTAAATTTGGACGATTGGAGCATGAATTTGAATAAATGATTTCTAATTGAGAGTGTTCACTAAATTATACAATGGTTCTCCATATTTGTGCACCAAAAATACAAGTTTTGAGGCTCTGAATATCAAATTTGAACTTCAATTACAATTCTGGAAATTACAGAATTCACACTGTCCGCTCGAGCGAGGAAAGTCTCGCTCGAGCGTGAAAATTGAGCTTCCAGAAGTTTTTCAAAATTTTACAGTCCGCTCGAACGACCAAAGTGGCGCTCGAGCGAAGACCTTATTTTCAGCATATTTTGAAAAATTGCATTTAGTTCACATTTTTATTCTCATCTCTTTCCAAAGCATTCTAGACATGATTTATGGCTCAATAAAGATTAATAAGCTAACAATCAACATTAATTAGTTGATTAAAGAACAAGTCTTTAACTTGATAGTACTTGATTAAGAAGCCAAGTAAGGAATTGGTTTATTCAGAAAAGAATGATTTAGTAATGAAAGAATATGTGAAATGAGAACCCGATTCATTAAATAAGAAAGAATAAGCATAGTAGAACTTTGGACTACTTAGACAGAAAAAGACAAGAAAAGTCAAGTTTGATCAAGGAAATGATATTGTGTTTCAATGTGTATATGTTATGTGTTTGTGTAGGTCACGTGCTTTTGTCTGCTTGATCTGTCTGATCTGCTTCTCCAGCTATCTATGAGTAATCACTCTGTAAAGTTATGTTTAACTTTAATTATTTTTTGATGATATGAAATGACAAGTTTTCTGAAATGCTATGTTTTGTATGAATGAATGATTGTCCAATTTTCATTGAAACATAATTATAGTATCCTTAGTAGAGGCCCTCGCCCAGGGGACATAATACTGTGGCTTATGGTCATGAGGCCCTAGCTCGGGGGATAATACCGTGGCCCAGGCCCTCGCCCAAGGAAAAAAATACCTAGGCCCTCGCCCGGGGGAAACAATACCGTGGCCTAGGCCCTCGCTCGGGAGAAATAATACCGTGGCCGATGTATGAGATATGTTACCCGGTACCGGAGGTTCCATTATGGAACTTGATATGCTTGACCAATATGATATGTTACGCTAAAGGAAGTACCACACATGATTTGAACATGAATATGAATATGAATATGAATATGAATATGACTCTGTTTCTGATACGAATACGAACATGAACATGACTATGTTTCTGATTTGATAAGAGATTTGAAATATGATTTTTGAATTCGATATGGACATCATTCATTAAAACTCTTTACTTTGTTATTATTCATTGGGCTCTAGCTCACTGTATTATTATATGTATGTAGTGAACAGGCGCATGACCAGGCTTAGAGGCATCTGCCTGGGATCTGTTTTTGTCAGCCAACCTGTGCCTCTTGTGGAGGTTCCAGATGTGTCAAGTGACTATGGCTATGTGATTTAAAGTTTAAGTTTTGTTTTCTTGATTGGTTAGACAAGTCTTGTGTATTTTGTAAATATGGCTAAATCCTTTTTTGTCTAATATGTATATATATAATGATGTAAGGATGATGTACATATATGTATATAAAAAATTTAAAATTTTTCTGTCTCATATAAGTCTGTACAGCTCAATGGACGTTGTATATTTGTTATTTGCTTCCGTTAGCCTCTTATATTATGTTGATTTGTCCCAAGATTACTGGCCGGTTACGATGCTAAACCTATAGGGGCAGATTTGGGTCATGACAAGTTGGTACAAGACAGTCGGTTTATGCAACACATCCGAAAGAACAATTCAACAAAAATAGTAGCTTTACGGCAGGATTCACCTTCACTCGGCGTAATTCATATGATATACAGCTTGCCGGCGGCATCCACGGTACATATAATTCAGCTGTAATCCAACCCCCAAAAGCAAATCACACAAGCGAAACGACCTCATGAAGCTGCCAGTATTAGTTTCGATGATTCTGATTTGGTCGGCATAATGCTCCCCTATACTGATCCCTTAGTCATTTCCGGAATATCCTTTGGGCAAAATCACACTACCAGTTCGGGCGGGCTCCCGATCAGTGGATGTAGAATTTTTGGTTGTCAAGCTTCCTTCGCCATATAATCTTATCATGGGACGAACTTGGTTGCATACCATGCAGGCCGTGCTAAGCACCTGTCATTAACTACTTCGTTTTCCAACTGAACGCGACATAGAGCAAATTCGAGGTTCCCAGAAATCGGCGTAGACATGTTATCTTCTTGCTGCAAAGACACTAAGAGAGCTGGAAGTGAATTCAATTGAAGTGCCGGATCAGGAGAGCCTCGACGACGTTGGGCAGCTCCCAAGTGAAAAGGCAACCGCAGCCCTAGATCAAGTTGAAATTGACGAAAATCCTGACAAGTTCTTCATGGTCGGCACTTCCCTGAATAAAGTCGATAGGCAAGAGCTAATATCCTTTTTACTCGACAACCTTGATGTATTTGCATGGTCACCATATGAGATGCCGGGGGTGGATCCATCTGTGTCCCAGCACCACTTAAACATTGATTCCAAATGTAAGCCAATTATTCAGCAAAACCGGCGGTCAGCCGCGGAACATACTGCTGCCATTGTTGAAGAAGTTGATCGGTTACTTGATGCCGGGGCAATCCGGGAAGTGACCTATCCTAGATGGCTGCCGAATACTGTAGTTGTAAAGAAGAAAAATGGAACTTGGCGTGTTTGTGTGGATTTCACGGACTTAAACAAAGCTTGTCCCAAGGATTGCTTTCCTCTCCCCCGAATAGACCAACTCGTAGATGCAACGGCACATCATCAACATATGAGCTTTCTAGATGCCTACAGGGGGTACCATCAAATTGCCATACATCTGGAGGACCAAGAAAAAACTGCATTCCTCATCTCAAGAGGAACCTATTGCTATAAGGTTATGCCTTTCGGGCTGAAGAATGCGGAGGCAACCTACCAAAGACTAGTGACTGCCATGTTCAAGGAGCAACTTGGCCGCACCATGGAAGTATACATCGACGATATGGTGGTTAAGTCCAAAGAAAGCAAACTCATTTAGCCGATCTGGAAGAGACATTCGGTATTCTTCGCAAATACAAAATTAAGCTGAATGCTTCCAATGTGCATTTCGGTCGGATTCGGCAAATTCCTTGGCTACATTGTTAACCACCGTGGAATCGAAGCCAACCCGAGGCAAATCATAGCAATTCTAAAACTTGGCTTTCCTCAGTCGGTCAAAGAGGTTCAGAAGCTGATGGGAATGGCCGCCGCACTCAACAGGTTCATTAGTCATTCCACAGATCGCTGCCGATAATTCTTTCATACCCTTCGGCAGGGTAAAGCTTTTGAATGGACCCCCGAGTGCAAAGCCGCTTTGGACAGTTTGAAGACTTACCTCCAATCAGTTCCACTTTTGACAACACCTTCAACAAGTGATCCGCTCATTTTATATTTGGTAGTTTCCGACCGGGCGGTCAGCGCTGTACTGTTAAAGGAAGAACTAGGGGAGTAGCGGCCAGTTTATTATGTGAGCAAAGCAATTGTTGACGCCGAAACACGTTACTTTTCGTTGGAAAAACTTGTCCTTGCTCTCGTCATGGCAGCAAGAAAACTGATGCATTACTTTCAGGGGCATACCATTGGGGTACTAACGGACTACCCCCTCCGGTCAGTGCTCCGTAGAGCGGAAGCATCAGGGCACATTTCAAAATGGGCTCTCGAACTCGGCTAGTACGATATCCAATTTCTACCCAGAACCTTAATCAAGGGGCAAGTGCTCGCCGACTTTGTGGCCGAATTCACTGGGTGTGTCGCCGACTTTAAGTCTGATCAAATTCAACTTAAGCCGAACTGGAGAATTTACGTTGGGGACATTTGGCAGTTGTATTGTGACGGGTCATCCAACCAATGTGGCAGTGGGGCGGGTGTAGTGATCATGGCTCCCGATGGGGCAATAATCGAGTAGGCTGACAAACTGGGCTTCGAAGCATCGAACAATGAGGCCGAATACGAAGCATTGTTAACCGGCTTACGGAATGCACTTCTCCTTGGTGCTCCGCGTCTGCTTATCTTTTGCGACTCAAAACTAGTCATCAACCAATTGAAGGGGGAATACGCAACCAAAAATGACCGTATGGCAGCCTACATGAAAACGGCGAATTCTTTGCTAGCAAAATTCGACCATCATGAATTGAATCAAATAACCCGGGATCAAAACACACATGCAGACACCCTGGCTTGCCTAGCCTCCGCCATCAACTCAGAAATTAAACAGACAATTGAAGTAGGATTCATCCCTGAGCCGAGCATTGCCCCTTCGGAGTCAATTCAGATCAATATCATAGAATCAGGTCCAAGTTGGATGGACTCTATCACTGCATTTCTATCTTTCGAACAGCTTCCGATGGACAAGAAAAAAATGCACAAACTGCGAAGCAAAGCCCTGCGATATTACTTAGATCCGCAAAGAAAGCTCTACAAAAAATCTCTTTATGGTCCATACCTAGAATGCGTTCATCCGGATAAAGTCGAGGAACTCTTGACTGAAATAAATGAAGGTAGTTGTGGTGCCCATTTTGGCGGGCGTTCTTTGGCCCATCGAGCTGTAATACAGGGGTACTATTGGTTGACTATGAGAGCTGATACCGAGTGTTACGTCAAGAAATGTGAATAGTGCCAGAAGTTTTCCCCTTTAACTCATTTGCCTGTTGAGGAGTTAAGTTCTATCACCAATCCTTGGCCGTTCACTCAATGGGGACTTGAAATCGTCGGACCATTGCCACGGGCCCCAGGGAACAAGCGATTCTTGATTGTCGTGACAGATTACTTCATAAAATGGGTCGAAGCGGAGTCACTAACACACATCTGAGATACTGATGTTAGGCGTTTTGTATGGAAAAATATCATAACGATTCGACATTCCAAGAACACTCATTTCAGACAACGGCACCCAGTTTGACTGTGGCGTCTACTGAGAATTATGCAGCACGTATGGTATTCGGCCCTATTTCTCTACCTGGCTTATCTACAGAGCAATGGTCAAGCTGGAGCCTCCAACAAAGCCATTTTGGACGGTATCAAGAAACGGTTGGAGAAAGCTAAAGACAGGTGGGTCGAAGAGCTCCCTAGTGTGTTTTGGGCTCATTGCACTACACCAAGGCGGTCCACTGGGAAAACGCCGTTCGCCCTATGCTTTGGAACCCAGGCAATTATCCCCCTAGAGATTGGCTTACCCACTCTGAAAACGAAGGTCTTCGACTTGGGCTGTAATGACATGATGTTAGCATTAGATTTGACTTTGATCGAGGAACGCCGAGACCGTGCCCTCGCATCTATGGTGCGGTATCAGCAGTAGCTCGCTAAATCATATAATCAACGCGTGCAGCTGCGACGTTATATATCTGGAGAATTGGTCCTCAAGAAAGGTCTTCTCGCTACTAGGAGCCCCGCTGACGGAAAGCTAGGTCCCAATTAGGATGACCCCTATCAAGTTGAGTCAATCGCCGGCACAGGGGCATATCGGCTCAAAGACATGTTTGGGAGAAGTTTGCCACGTCCTTGGAATTCCATGCATTTGCGTAAATTTTATCATTAACCCGACTTGTGGGGCATGATAACTTGTTTTGAATGTTTGCCGTGTATAACTTTCACTTTTACAATGCAAGGCCTCTTATTTCCTCGCTATGTGAAATTTAGTTCGGTAAATCAAAAGCCTTCGGATTCGGAATGGCCTTCGTAGATACCACGATTGGCCAAAATAAAAGCCTCCGAATTCAGAGCCCCATCCGTGAATGACACGTTTGGGCCGAATAAGCCTCCGGATTCGAAGCGCCCTTTGTGGATACCACCATTGGCCAAAATAAAAGCCTCCGAATTCGGAGCCCCATCCGTGAATGGCACGTTTGGGCCGAATAAGCCTCCGGATTCGAAGCGCCCTTCGTGGATGTAATAACCCTGATCCGCAATTAGCCACTAATCGGTAATTAAGGATGTTAATTAAGTGGATAAAATAAATTATATGTTTATTTTGTATTTTGCATGATTTTGGCTTTCTATCTGTTACTTGTAGAAATATCTGTCTAGAATTCCGCTTTAATATGAAAATTGAAAGCCTTATCAGCATCTGAATTCGGAATTAGTTACGTTAATATGTTATTTGGAATTTCTAGAATCATTTGGCAAGTTTTATTAAAAATTGATTCAGAACGATTCATTAAGTTGCGTTTGGCAAACCTTATGTTTTAATTAATGTATTTTAGCATCATAGCTATATATATGAGTTATAAGCTCCATTTTGAGCCCAAGACCCTTCATCCCTTGAGTGGAAACATCTGGTGAGACATTTTAGAGAGAGAGAGAGAGAGAGAGAGAGATAGAGTTCACCTTTAGAAAGAGAAAGTGTAGAAATTGAAGAGAATTGAAGGCTTTGGCTTGAACTCATCAAGATTGTGCTAGAACAAGAGTAATTCAAGATTCTAAGTAAGCTTTTGACTATTAGTTCATGAATATTATGTATTATAGAGATGAATTCATGAAGATTTTGTTGAGTTAAGCAAAACTTGAGCTAATTAAGATAGTAGAAGGATCATACCATGCATGAATGTCTATTCCTTTACAAATTGAGCATGATTTCCAAGAATTTTCTCATGCATGTTTGAAATTCATCTTAATTATGGGAAATCATCAAGTTTCAAGTTGTTTTGTGGTATTTGATCATGTTTTGAGAAGCTCAAGATCAAGAAAATCCATGCATGTTGTGTTCATGATCATTCTTAAAGTTTAAGTTGAAATTGTGAGCTTTTGGCAAACTCTTGGGCCATGATTTTATGAAATAATCCTTAATTCATCATGTTTTACAAGTTTACTATGTTATCTCAAGTTTTGGGCCCAAGAGATGTGTTTTGAAGATTGGAATTCGAGTTTTGAGCTTGGGGGTGCAATCTGGAAATTCCAGAATTTACATCTACACTCGAGCGTGGGAGTTCACGCTTGAGCGACCACTCTGAGTGCGTGCACTTCCGCTCGAGTGACCAGAAGTCCGCTCAAGCATGAAATGCAAGCTCCCAGAAGTTTCATATTTTTGCAGGTCGCTCGAGCGAGGGAATATGCGCTCGAGCGACCCCTCTCATGTTTGCATGTCCGTTCGAGTGAAGAAAGCTACACTCGAGCGGGGACCTTATTTTCAGAAAATTTACTAAGTGTTCCAACTTATGTTTTGGCATCCTCATTGCATTTTAGGCATTCCTAAGCCATAATTAAGCCATAGTAAAGAGGTTATGGATTAGAAACACATTAAGTAAAGAATGTACTGAGTTACGAGACTATAAGTGTGTGTATTTTAAGCAATGTGCTAAGGATGAACAAGAATCAACGTAATGAAAGCTAAGCCGTGATAGTGTAGACACCCCATTTTGACCGGCCCTAAGACTTGGGCGCTTTCTTTTGATTACCCGATGATGACAATTAGAATGTGTTTCTCACAAAATTCTCAGTAAGAAAGATGGAATTTAAGTTTTAATCCCAACCTTCACCCATTTTTTGGCCAAACTATTTTAGACCTTAAAACCCTCTTTTCAAAATATGTTTTTTTTTAAAATGTTTCTACAATGTCCCGAGGCTCCCATTTCGATTAAAATATTGCACTTTTCAGTAAACCGAGTAAGGACAAAGTGGAAATAAATGGAAGGGAGGTGAAACTTTTTGAAAAATATTTAAAAAACATCTTCTTATAGGTTTGGAGTTGAAGGAAATAGGAGGGGATGAAAGAAAACTGGTTTAGGAAAATGATGAGTATCAAATCATTAAGAAGGAAATGAGCAGCCTTTACTAAATTAGGCATTTTTCTTTGTACACTTGGAATTTAAATGTGAGGCCACCACCATTGGAAAGTAGACTTCTGGGGCTTCAATTTAGACCCAAGAACCACCTCAGACCAAGTCCAAATAAGGGAGATATGCCCATTTGAAGTTGGGCTTAAGAGCAGATTTTGTTGACCCAGCCCGAGACAGCCTTTACTAAATTAGGCATATCTCTTTGTACACTTGGAATTTAAATGTGAGGCCACCACCATTGGAAAGTAGACTTCTGGGGCTTCAATTTGGACCCAAGAACCGCCTAAAACCAAGTCCATATGGGGGAGATATGCCCATTTGAAGTTGGACTTAAAAGCAGATTTTGTTGACTCGGCCCAAAACAACAATAGCCCATTTTTTCTTGGTTTTGGTTCGGTTGGGACAACCCATTTACCTATTTTCTGAGCCATTCAAGTGCATCCACTCATCCTCCATTATACCTAATCATCCCCCATTGTCAAAAAGAGGTTTTGTTTGCATTCATAAAGGAGTATCCCATGCAACCACCTTGAAAATTTGCCCTCCTATCACATTCTTGTCTCCCACCTTGTCTCCCACCTTCTTTTTGACCTTTACTCTCCCTCATTGCCTATATAGAATGATCATATTGTAAGAGAGAAAAGGACCACGAAATTGAAGAGAAAGGAGTGAGAAAAGAGTGAAAAAAGAGAGAAAAATTGAGTTTTTGAGCCAAAAATATTCCTATCTTCCATATACACCCATACCTTCCATAGCTACTGAAATTCCTCATTTCCATACACCAAAACCACTCAAAAATTCTGATATAGCCAAAGATCAATTGCCTTGATCATAAGGAAGAGTGTTTAGTGATTGAAAGTGAGAAAAACTAGAGAGTTAGCCACTTTCTATACCACAAACTCCATAATTTTGAATTGAGGATTTGAGAACACACTTCCTACACTTGAGGGTGATCAAGAGGAAGTTTGGAAATCAAAAAGTTCAATCTTTCTTTGGAAGGTGAATTGTTAGTCTTTCATTTTCTTATATTTTATATCTTATATTTATTTTCATGCTTCTTATTTCATTGTGTTTTGTTATAATCTAAGTGGTTTGTTTATCTCATATTTATTTTCTTACTTTATATTTCATAGTGTGTTGTTATAATCCTAGTGGTTTGTTTAGCTCATAATTATTTATTTATTTATTTATTTTTATTCGCATGCTTTAATTTCATATTAGTTTTGTTGTAATCTTGCATGTTCTACCTCATATATTTTTTTTTTCGTGTATTAGTCTCATATTAGTTCTGTTGTAATCTTGCATGTTCTATCTTATATTTGTTTTATTGCTTTAGGTTTATGTTGTGAGTTTGCACTTTTTATTTTATTTTATATTTGTTTTCTTGTTTTTTTTTTAATCTAACCGGTAGTGGTTAGTTGAGCCACCTACATATTTTTTGTTTGTTCATTTTCTTGGTTTCGCAACAAGACAGGTTTTGCTTGGCCTAGTTGGCCGGCCGGTTAGCTTCTTCCGAACAAGATGGCGTAATCTCCCAATATTGATCAATTTCCGCCGGCGGTTCTAAAGAACATGAAGCTTTTATTTTATTTATTTTTTATTTTGAGTGTATTGTGAGGTTTTTATTTTGTTGTAATATTCTCCTCATCTCTCTCTAATTTGATTTGTAATTATTCTTTAAAATGTTGTAATAATTCCCCGCCCCGCTTCTTTCTATCCCGTTCTTTTACTTGCTTTCTTTATTTGTACATAAACATCATATTTATTTTTCATCATAGTTATGCTTTGCATCCATGTTTCATGCATCTTGATTCGGCTAAGTTTGCATTTGTGGATTTAATCAATTCCTATGTGATTATGTGCGCTACCTCATGTTCTTGAGATGATTCACATATCATATTTTAGAAGCCGAATCTTTAGTTGCATCTCATGAGTGAATTGCATTAGGATTTTGTATATAAGATCATGCATATTTTACTAACTTTGTTTTGTAGCTTGTTCGTGGGACGTCAAACATGTAAGTTTTTATGCTTTAGCATCCCGTTTGTGTGTGTTTTTCTTACTATGTCTAGCATTCTACCATGAGGCTATTTGCTTATGTGATATAACTCTATGAATGCCAGTGGATGGAGGTTGTGTCGCTTAATTTGGAATGATGTTGATTTTTCGTGCTTGTAAACTCAATTTATTTGGGTTGTACATCGTCAAAACTCTTTCAAAATGCATGATATCAAATTGTTCCAAAATGAATGGCATAGTCTATACTTGTATGCTTCACATAGTAAATTTTAGGATTTATTAACTAATCAGAACATGAACATATAAAGAAAATAAAAGTCATATCATGGTTTAGTAGAGGCCGATCTTTTGATCGGGTGAGCGGGGGTGCTCATTATTGACCTTCCCCTCTCATACCTAAGGTTCCGAGCCAAGCATCCTTGGTTACGACGAACAGTGGCCTTGGCACTGAGTCATGGGTTTCCTAATTTCCCAAAATATTAGGTGGCGACTCTGAGATCTGATGACGCAGTCCATTTTTGACAAAATTGCAATAAAATGGATTTTCAATAAAAGTTGCCAAATCTGGACTCTCATCTACGTTTCACATTGCACTCGTGAGACTAGATCAAAGAGATCTCGGGAGTCCGAACTGTTTAACGCGCGCGGGTACCCCCCGGGCATGTTACAGTTTCTGGCGACTCTGCTGGGGATTTATGAAACCTTGACTCGAACTCCATGATATGACTTTTATTTTCAATTATATGTTTATTGCATTGCATGCATTGGTGCACTTAAAGTTCCTGTGTTGCCCAGATACTGGTGGGAGCACAGGCATACTTTTTGTGACACTACACCTATCTCTACCTTACTTTGGAGGCCTTGTGTTATAATCTTTTGAGATCTGAAAGTTCTCAGACTTTGAAGAGAGGCTAATATTGACTCTTCTGAGTTCCTAAGATCTTCATTGGTTATGACCCAAAGGACTCTTTGGTAATGTCACCTTGACTTTAACCCCTAGAGTAAAGCCAACCTTGTACATATAATGAGCTATAGTACCTTTCAAAATTAGGACAGGATGCTCTCCCATTTCTAGGATATATGATGCCGCTTGTTTGAATAGTGAAACCCTAGATCATTTCAAAGTAAGGACAGGGTAACCCTAGCCCCCATAGGGGTGTTTGTTCTCTTTCCTGCTATGTGTTATGTGCAATGTATGGGAATTCTTAGATTCATATGAGTGGTTCAGTCATTTTGTGGGGTTGAGTTCAGTTTTTCAATGTGAGTTAGCAGTAATCAATTGAGCTGGGATGCTAATAAAATTCTGATTGGGGGTCCCGTTTTGTTTAAGCAAGGTAGTCGGGCACTATAGCTTCTGAAAGATCTGATATCCCCCAAGTTCTGTGGACTCGCGTTGGTAGACTTTGCAAAAGTGCAGATTTGGTTCAGGGTCAGCCAGTGTTAGTTTCTTTCCCATCGGTTACACGAAGAAAAGCAAAAGCTTCATCAACTGTCCAGAATACCCCTTGTTCACCTGCTAGATCATCACCACTCAACTCACCAGAATCAGTGATGGCTCAGATTCCAGAAAATATAGCAGACATACTACTGGGCCTTCAACGGAGCATGGATACCGTTGCCACTACGGTTGCTGCCCAAGGCACTACTCTTGCTGCTCAAGGCAATACTCTTGCTGAATTGCAACGCTTATCTGGGGCGTCCATTACTCAACCACCTCCGGTGACTCATCGAGTTCCACCTCCACCTCTACCAGCTGATGAGTTTCCCGAACTTAATTCACCAGAAGATCTGAGGGTTCCTGCACAAACTTCAGGAGGATCATTTCCTCTTCCACAACCAATGGGAGGGCTTCATCCCTCTAAAGCACCTGAGTCTGACTCAACTATGTTGAAGCTGGCCAAGTTGGAAAAACTTTTCAAAAAGGCACAAGGAGTCAATTCAATCCCGGACATCGAAGACGGGTACACTGAGACAGCTGTGCAGTTGCCAGAACGGTTTAAAATGCCACACATTGATAGATTTGATGGCTCCGGTGACCCAATGGTGCACATTCGCCTGTTCTCTGATGTCTTAAAGCCTATGGGTTTGACTCGTCCGCAAAAGCTCTCTTTATTCGGACGAACTTTGTCAGGAGTGGCTGCCATTTGGTATGCCAAGTTAGAGGACTTGGTAAAACAAAGTTGGGAAGAGTTGGCCAGGGCCTTTATCACCCAGTATGCTTATAACACCCAGATTGAAGTGACTACTCGGGAATTGGAGGCCACCCGTCAAGAGCCCAATGAAAGTTTCGTGGCCTTTATCACCAGATGGAGGGCAAAAGCAGCAATGATGACCAACAGACCACTTGAAAAAGACCAAATCCGTATGATAGTCAGAAATCTGCATGGAAAGATGTTACAAAAAATGATAGTCCTCCCGCTCTTCACTTTTAATGACTTAAATGAGATAGGGGTCCAGATAGAGGATGCCATCAAACAGGGAATCATTGTGGAAGATAAGGAACCTGTTCGGAAGCCTTTTGGTCGCAGTTCCAATGCTACCACCAGTGGTAGCACAACTGTGAATCCCTCTGAAATCAACTTGGTTGCCACCACCACTAAAATAGCCGACCCATTTGCCAATGCCAGTCCACAAACCACTAACTTCACCCGAACCACAGTCAGAACCTTTAACCCTCTCTACATGTCCCTAACCAAAGCTTTGAAAATCTTGATAGAAAGAGGGTATCTCAAACCTCTGGTCCCCCAACCTCTTCCCGAACCTCTCCCAGCCAAACATGACCCTACCAAACACTGTGCTTTCCACCAACAACCCGGACATGACACAGACCAGTGCTTTCGTCTCCGTCATGAGATCCAAGATCTCATAGACAATAAAGTCATAGCTCCCCCACAACCACCAAAACCCAACGTCACTACAAACCCGTTGCCGCCCCATGACAGAGTTCCACCACCTCCTCATCTTAACCTCATCCATACACTTTCATCTACCTTTAACCCCAGTATCTATATCACACCCACCCATTTACCCAAGCCTGAGGTGTTCCTTCCAGAAAACACGGACTTGTGTATGATGGATGCACCTGAACCCCAATCATCTCAACCCCAGAAACTTGAACTCCCTAATAGTCTAATTCCAGTCCAACCTACTCCAAAGAACCCGGTCCAACCAGTTCACCAGGACCAAGTCGGTTCAAATACCTCGCAGGCACCAATAGCCGAACCCATTACTTCTAAGTTGTTGAGCATGATTGAAGATCTTCAGAGCACTGTGGCAGACTTAGCCTTTGGGATCTTGGCTCCGTCATCGACCACATCGTGTGCCAGGAATTTCACGTCAAAAAGCTCCCTAATCTTGGGGCGAGCTACAATTGGAAAGGGCCAACCCGAAGGTATCTTAAGTCTGGGTAATGACATGTCAACAACAAGTGGACCTCACTCCGATACAACCACCCAATCCCTTGGCAAAACTGAAGCAAGTGGCAAAAATGAAGCTGGGGTAAGTATTGATCCTTATGCACATCTCCAATGGGCTATTGAGGCTTTAAAAGTCAAAGGGTTGAACAAACAGCAAGTGCTTGCAGTTGTTACAAAGACTATGGATGACACTTTTGTCGCTCAAATTGGAAGCATTTTGATCCAAGGGGTAAGCCATAAAAAAGGATGTTGCACTAGAAACACCCCTTCCAGCTCCAGTCCTACACTCGTAAGAGATTATCAAACCCAGTCAACACCTGCCGACCCTTCTGTCAATACTTCCAAGACTGGTAACCGCATCTTCAATCCCCTTTACATGACCTTGTCTAAAGCTCTCCAAATCCTCATAAGAAAAGGCCATCTCAAACCCCTTGATTGTCGACCCCTCCCTGATCGCCTTCCAGCTAAGTATGATGCTACTAAGTATTGCGCCTTTCATCAGCAACTTGGCCATGACACTGATCGTTGTTTTCGCCTTCGCCTTCGCCATGAAATTCAAGACCTGATTGACAACAAGATCATCACTCCACCAGGTTCTACAAAGTCTAACAGCACTGGGTCAATGAACTTGGGGGATAGCTGGTCTGGTGATCAGAGGTGAACCACCTACTGATGGTACGCATTTTACTCTAAACATGGTGGATGGCACACACTGAGCAAATTGGAAATGCTTTTTGTACTTTCTAAATTGAGTGTTGAGTCATTCTAGTGAGTCTGAGTCTGTTGATTTCAGGAGGGCTAACCTAGACGTTTCTATCCTGTCTAGGTCTTCTTTGTCATTTTCTTTTGAGTCTGTTGTCAAAAGTCTGTTGTCATTGTTGAGTCATAGTCTCATTTCAATAAAAAAAAAAAAAAATGCCATAGAGTCTGCCTATTTCTCTGTGCCTTTAAATCATAGCATTGACCAAAGTTTTTCAAAACTTTTTCCAAAATTTTGATAAAAACAAAGAGGAAGAATTTTCTTAGGATTTGCAAAGTTTGATCAACAGAGAGAAAAAGAGAGATGTGCTAAGCCTTTGATGAATAAAATCATTTTTGTTAATGTGGGTACTGAGAAGGATCCTGGCTTGGTCCAAATTGGTTCTATCTTATCTTCGTAAAAGTACGAGTGATTAGTCACTTTGTGAAAAGATTTCAAAAACTGTTTTTGCGTGGTCCTACGAAGACATGCCTGGAATTAGTTATACAGCATAGGATCCCTCTTGACTCGTGGTCCGACCTCCTTAGCTCCTTAGCTTTCAAACCTTGATTCGAAGTATTCAATGATCATTCAAAGTGTAAGGCTTGCATAGCCGAATTGGAAATAGCCCTTGAACTAGGGGCCATGATGTGATTCAAATGGAGGCAGCCCTTCAACTAAGGGCAATAAGGTCGAATATGATTTAGATTGGAAATAACCCTTGAACTAGGGGCAATGATGTGATCCAGATTGGAAACAGACCTTGAACTCAGGGCAGAGAATGTGATTTCGATTTGAAACAGCCCTTGAACTAGGGGCAAAAGTGTGAGGCTTGCATAGCTGAAATGGAGGCAGCCCTTGAACTAGGGGCAATAAGGTACCACCCTTGAGAGGCTCGTTGGGTTGAAAATCCGGAAGGGCGACCCAGGCAAAAGTTAGAGCACAAAAAAAAAAAAAAAAAAAGAAAGAAAAATAAAAAGAAAAATGAAAAGCTCGCAAGGTTGAAAACCCGAAAGGGCGGCTTTGGCAAAAGTTAGAGCGTAAAAGGAGAGTGTCAATACCCGAGTGAACCTTAGCCAAAACTATGTAGGGCCTGGGATTCAATTGGAAGCAACCCTTGAACTAGAGGCAAGAAGGTTGGATGTGATTTAGATTTGAAGCAGCCCTTGAACTAGGGGCAAAAGGTTGGATGTGATCAAAGAGTTAAAACTGAATTGGTTCCCAATGAAGACCGCCCAGAAAGGCAAAACCCAGAATTTGAGAGAATGAATTTTATTATTGAAGGACAGTCGAGGTCCTATCCACTACACTAGGGGCAACACTAGGGGCAAATTCAGACCCAATTAGCCTAGTCCCTACATCATCATATCTACTGATCAAGTGTAGCAGTCGTTCATAGATGGCCCAGAGATTTCACACCCAATCAACATGGACAAGTTAGAATGAAAGTAACCCTTGAGAGGCTCGTTGGGCTGAAAACCCGGAAGGGCGACCCAGGCAAAAGTTAGAGCAGAAAAAAAAAAAAATAGAAACTCAAAAGAAATAAAAAAAAAAAGAACAAAATGAAAAACAAAAATAAAAAAATGATAAAAAGCTCGCAAGGTTGAAAACCCAAAAGGGCGGCTTTGGCAAAAGTTAGAGCACAAAAGGAGAGTGTCAATACTCGAGTCAACCTTTGCCGGAACTACGATAGCCTGATTCCTATCTTTGGGATACGTAGGTAGCTTCATCTCGAAGTTCGGCCCTAATAATTTTTCAACTCATTCATCTCGTCCATGTTTGCTTGGTGTGTCTTTAGTCGACTTGGTTGTCCTATCCGTGTTTGATTGGTGTATCTTCGTTCTGCTCAGTTCAATTGGTTCGATTTAACTTGGTTCAGTTTGGTTCGATTCGGTTCGGCGGTTCGGTTCAGTCCGGTCCAGTTCTGCTCGGCTTCATTCGGTCCGGATTGGCTTGGATCGGTTGGCTTGGTTCGGATATCACCTTTGATTATCTGGTTTGGGACTATGCACCCCAATGGTTGATTCCATGTTAGTTGAGTAGTGGCCATTTGCAAAAATAGGTTTTGATTAATTTGAATGAAGCTGACTAATTTTTCTCGAAAATTGTTCCATTTTTGCAAAACTTGGACCATTCTTTGGATTTGAAAAGGGAAAATTTTCAGTGCTCACAGTTTAGCTTACATGATTTGAAACAGAAAATGGAATAAGTATGCTAATCTAACTCTCATGTTGATCAAAACATTTTTTACAAAAAAAATCAATCAAGAGACAAAAAAAGGGTCAAGGCAATGAACTAGGGGCATAGTCGAGTCGGAGATTCTATCTTCTCCACCACTTGAGTCATGAAGTTCGTTGGCCAACTCTTTGGCTAGACAACGTTTTGCTCGGCCCATCAGTTTTAATTTCAACCCATCAGGATAAACTGCAGAATCACTTAGGCTCAATGGTTGTGTTCCAGAGTCTTGTTTTTTTTAAGTTCCTTTCATACCAGTCAGTGTATATAAGTGTGTTTGGATCGTTTTGCTTCGTTTTCTTTCGTTAAGTCATTCTTTAATTCAGGTCAGTATAGAATCAATGTTCAATTCAGAGTTCAAAAATTCAATCATTCTCAAATTCAATCAAAATTATTTTCAAACTCAAAGTGATATGCCAGTCACGCCATTGATGAGCAAAACAGAAACTGATTTTGTTACAGTCAGGGGATGATATCCCCGATTACAGAGACTCCAAAAACAAAAGAAAAAAAAGAAAAAAAAAAGAAAAGAGAGAAAACAGCAAGCCCAGAAAAGATATATCCGTATATATTTGTGTATATATCCGCCTCTGTCTGTGTATATATCTGTATATATCTGTCTGTATGTTGTCTGTATATGCATATGTGTATACCATATGTACATATATGTGTGCATTTATATGTAAATATTTGTGTATTATCTTGGTTGTGTTTGCAATGAGTTCCTAAGAGACCAACTGCGATGGTGAAAACTAGAGTTCGAATGGCCGAGGCCTAGAATGCAAAAGGCTTGGAATTTCCGAGACTAAAGTCTGGTTTAAATACCCAGGGATGTATCCCCAGCTTGAAATCTGTATGGCAGCCCCATAGGTTGAGGTAGCGTGTATGCGCCTCAATTCTAGATACTGAACCAACCTAGTCTGTCACCCCGTTGGAGAATAGGGAAAGTTGTGAATATGATCAGGAAGAAGAAAAGGGGCATCTGTGGCCCCCTTGTCAGCAAGAAATCATTCCACCATTCTTCCACTCGCGTGAGACGCGTTTGGACTTCAAATATGCCTCTGCTCCTTTCACGTTAAACGTGTTAGGATGTAACATTTACCCCAGTTACAACCCCCCCTTCTGTATGAGATACAGTTGGGCACATCTGTTGGTTTATGCCACCATTTATCCTATCGCGTGAGACGCGTTTGGATTCGTTCATTATTTCTCCACTCGCGTGAGACGCGTTTGGATTCATTCACTATTCCTCCTCTCGCGTGAGACGCGTTTGGATCTCAAATACTCCTCTCGCGTGAGACGCGTTTGGATCTCAAATGCTCCTCTCGCGTGAGACGCGTTTGGATCTCAAATACTCCTCTCGCGTGAGACGCGTTTGGATCTCAAGTTCGCTTTCCTCCTTTCGCGTGAGACGCGTTTGGATCTCAAATACTCCTCTCGCGTGAGACGCGTTTGGATCTCAAGTTCACTTTCCTCCATTCGCGTGAGACGCGTTTGGATCTCAAATACTCCTCTCGCGTGAGATGCGTTTGGATCTCAAGTTCACTTTCCTCCTTTCGCATGAGACGCGTTTGGATCTCAAATACTCCTCTCGCGTGAGACGCGTTTGGATCTCAAGTTCACTTTCCTCCTTTCGCGTGAGACGCGTTTGGATCTCAAGTTCACTTTCCTCCTTTCGCGTGAGACGCGTTTGGATCTCAAATACTCCTCTCGCGTGAGACGCGTTTGGATCACAAGTTCACTTTCCTCCTTTCGCGTGAGACGCGTTTGGATCTCAAATACTCCTCTCGCGTGAGACGCGTTTGGATCTCAAGGGCACTATTCCTCTTCTCATGTAAGACGCATTAGGATTGTAAACTGGTTAAAAATAGCAGGTGAGCCTGTCTGTTTACACCACCCCTCCTCCTCTCGTGTGAGACACGTTAGGATTGCAAACCGGTTAAAAAAAGCAGGTGAGCCTGTTTGTTTACACCACCCCTTCTCCTTTCGCGTGAGACGCGTTAGGATTGCAAATCGGTTAAAAATAGCAGGTGCGCCTGTCTGTTTACACCACCCCTTCTCCTCTCGCGTGAGACGTGTTAGGTCGTTGATTCACTCAGTTAAAAACATCAGGTGCGCCTGTTGTTTACACCATCTTTCCTTCTTCCGCGTGAGACGCGTTAGGTTTTTGATTCACTCGGTTAAAAACATCAGGTGCGCCTGTTGTTTACACCATCTTTCCTCCTTCCGCGTGAGACGCATTAGGTTATTGATTCACTCGGTTAAAAAACATCAGGTGCACCTGTTGTTTACACCCTTTCCTCATCTCGCGTGAGACGCGTTAGGTCGTTGATTCACTCGGTTAAAAAACATCAGGTACGCCTGTTGTTTACACCATCTTTCCTCCTTTCGCGTGAGACGTGTTAGGTTGTTGATTTCTCTTAGTTGAGGTCATCCCTCTCTTGCATGATCATAAGTTTTTCAAAAACAACCGGCTTCGCGAAGTGTGTAAGTCCAACTTTCAAACTGCATTTTGAGCATGTCACTTACATTTTGCCCCTGAACTACGCTGGTTTGATTCCTTGCAAAGGGATACGTAGGCAACCTTCGGGTTCAACCACTTGCATTATATCTTGTTTGTTTGCCCAAGTCTTACGGTCTTGTCAAAAGGGTCGTCTTTAGGCTTTGACATTCACTCACGTCATGAAATGACTTTGAGCTCTGTCAAAGAGGGGCAACTGTAGACACCCCATTTTGACCGGCCCTAAGACTTGGGCGCTTTCTTTTGATTACCCGATGATGACAATTAGAATGTGTTTCTCACAAAATTCTCAGTAAGAAAGATGGAATTTAAGTTTTAATCCCAACCTTCACCCATTTTTTGGCCAAACTATTTTAGACCTTAAAACCCTCTTTTCAAAATATGTTTTTTTTAAAAATGTTTCTACAATATCCCGAGGCTCCCATTTCGATTAAAATATTGCACTTTTCAGTAAACCAAGTAAGGACAAAGTGGAAATAAATGGAAGGGAGGTGAAACTTTTTGAAAAATATTTAAAAAACATCTTCTTATAGGTTTGGAGTTGAAGGAAATAGGAGGGGATGAAAGAAAACTGGTTTAGGAAAATGATGAGTATCAAATCATTAAGAAGGAAATGAGCAGCCTTTACTAAATTAGGCATTTTTCTTTATACACTTGGAATTTAAATGTGAGGCCATCACCATTGAAAAGTAGACTTCTGGGGCTTCAATTTAGACCCAAGAACCACCTCAGACCAAGTCCAAATAAGGGAGATATGCCCATTTGAAGTTGGGCTTAAGAGCAGATTTTATTGACCCAACCCGAGACAGCCTTTACTAAATTAGGCATATCTCTTTGTATACTTGGAATTTAAATGTGAGGCCACCACCATTGGAAAGTAGACTTCTGCACCTTCAATTTGGACCCAAGAACCGCCTAAAACCAAGTCCATATGGGGGAGATATGCTCATTTGAAGTTGGACTTAAAAGTAGATTTTGTTGACTCGGCCCAAAACAACAATAGCCCATTTTTTCTTGGTTTTGGTTCAGTTGGGGCAACCCATTTACCTATTTTCTGAGCCATTCAAGTGCATCCACTCATCCTCCATTATACCTAATCATCCCCCATTGTCAAAAAGAGGTTTTGTTTGCATTCATAAAGGAGTATCCCATGCAACCACCTTGAAAATTTGCCCTCCTATCACATTCTTGTCTCCCACCTTGTCTCCCACCTTCTTTTTGACCTTTACTCTCCCTCATTGCCTATATAGAATGATCATATTGTAAGAGAGAAAAGGACCACGAAATTGAAGAGAAAGGAGTGAGAAAAGAGTGAAAAAAGAGAGAAAAATTGAGTTTTTGAGTAAAAAATATTCCTATCTTCCATATACACCCCATACCTTCCATAGCTACTGAAATTCCTCATTTCCATACACCAAAACCACTCCAAAAATTCTGATATAGCCAAAGATCAATTGCCTTGATCATAAGGAAGAGTGTTTAGTGATTGAAAGTGAGAAAAACTAGAGAGTTAGCCACTTTCTATACCACAAACTCCATAATTTTGAATTGAGGATTTGAGAACACACTTCCTACACTTGAGGGTGATCAAGAGGAAGTTTGGAAATCAAAAAGTTCAATCTTTCTTTGGAAGGTGAATTGTTAGTCTTTCATTTTCTTATATTTTATATCTTATATTTATTTTCATGCTTCTTATTTCATTGTGTTTTGTTATAATCTAAGTGGTTTGTTTATCTCATATTTATTTTCTTACTTTATATTTCATAGTGTATTGTTATAATCCTAGTGGTTTGTTGAGCTCATAATTATTTATTTATTTATTTATTTATTTTTATTCGCATGCTTTAATTTCATATTAGTTTAGTTGTAATCTTGTATGTTCTACCTCATATTTATTTTTTTTTCGTGTATTAGTCTTATATTAGTTCTGTTGTAATCTTGCATATTCTATCTTATATTTGTTTTATTGCTTTAGGTTTATGTTGTGAGTTTGCACTTTTTATTTTATTTTATATTATATTTGTTTTCTTGTTTTTTTTTTTTAATCTAACCGGTAGTGGCTAGTTGAGCTACCTACATATTTTTTGTTTGTTCATTTTCTTGGTTTCACAACAAGACAGGTTTTGCTTGGCCTAGTTGGCTGGCCGGCCTAGTTAGCTGGCCAGTTAGCTTCTTCCGAACAAGATGGCGTAATCTCCCAATATTGATCAATTTCCGCCGGCGGTTCTAAAGAACATGAAGCTTTTATTTTATTTATTTTTTATTTTGAGTGTATTGTGAGGTTTTTATTTTATTGTAATATTCTCCTCATCTCTCTCTAATTTGATTTGTAATTATTCTTTAAAATGTTGTAATAATTCCCCGCCCCGCTTCTTTCTATCCCGTTCTTTTACTTGCTTTCTTTATTTGTACATAAACATCATATTTATTTTTCATCATGTTATGCTTTGCATCCATGTTTCATGCATCTTGATTCGGCTAAGTTTGCATTTGTGGATTTAATCAATTCCTATGTGATTATGTGCGCTACCTCATGTTCTTGAGATGATTCACATATCATATTTTAGAAGCCGAATCTTTAGTTGCATCTCATGAGTGAATTGCATTAGGATTTTGTATATAAGATCATGCATATTTTACTAACTTTGTTTTGTAGCTTGTTCGTGGGACGTCAAACATGTAAGTTTTTATGCTTTAGCATCCCGTTTGTGTGTGTTTTTCTTACTATGTCTAGCATTCTACCATGAGGCTATTTGCTAATGTGATATAACTCTATGAATGCCAGTGGATGGAGGTTGTGTCGCTTAATTTGGAATGATGTTGATTTTTTATGCTTATAAACTCAATTTATTTGGGTTGTACATCGTCAAAACTCTTTCAAAATGCATGATATCAAATTGTTCTAAAATGAATGGCATAGTCTATACTTGCATGTTTCACATAGTAAATTTTAGGATTTATTAACTAATCAGAACATGAACATATAAAGAAAATAAAAGTCATATCATGGTTTAGTAGAGGCCGGTCTTTTGATCGGGTGAGCGGGGGTGCTCATTATTGACCTTCCCCTCTCATACCTAAGGTTCCGAGCCAAGCATACTTGGTTACGACGAACAGTGGCCTTGGCACTGAGTCATGGGTTTTCTAATTTCCTAAACTATTAGGTAGCGACTCTGAGATCTGATGACGCAGTCCATTTTTGACAAAATTGCAATAAAATGGATTTTCACTAAAAGTTTCCAAATCTGGACTCTCATCTACGTTTCACATTGCACTCATGAGACTAGATCAAAGAGATCTCGGGAGTCCGAACTGTTTAACGCGCGCGGGTACCCCCCGGGCATGTTACAGATAGCCATATGAATGTGTAATGATAAGATATGTTTGTGTTATGTGCTTTTGTGTCTGTAGGTCAACGTCTGCAGATTGATTGACCGGTTACGGGAACCACTGTGAGTAACATTTCTGTAAAGATATATCGATATGAATTATGTTCCAAATGTGATATGTCAAGTTATGACTTCTGAAATGATATCTATTTTCGTGAACGAATGTCCATGTTTGAAATCTATTATGGCATCCATAGATAGTCCCAAGTCATGGGGGACGACATGTAAATGCGGGTCCATGACGTACATGTGATTACGAGATCTCGTTAGCCACTTCATTGTGGTGTTATGTGTTTAATCAGTATCCGGAACCGATTACTCTAGTCGGAAGACGATTTGTGATGTGTTCTATGGGATGTACCATTATTATGTTCAGATACAAGAATGTTTATGCTATGATCTGTTTTATGCTTATGACATGTTCGGATTTCGTTCACTAACCTCTTTACATTGATGTTAATCACTGGGCTTTAGCTCATTGTCTGTATATATATGTATAGGTGAGCATTCTGGAGATCGAGCCTGAGGGCTTTTGTCTGGACCTGTGTCCTGCAGTCAGCCAACCATTGTGCCTCACATAGAGGTTCCTGAAGTGTCATGTTTTAAAGTTCTACTGTTTCTGTGTATATGGATTCTTTGTTTTATTGGCTGTACTTGAGATGTTTTGCTAAGTGTGTGGGTATAATGAGAAAATGACTTTTGGTTATGTATATGAAGTTTTAAATATTCTGTTTCATGTAAGTCTACACAGCTCATTGGACAACTATATTCATGTATTTGCTTCTGCTAGCCCCTTAATTTTGTTAATCAGTTCAGAGGCCTTCGGTAATCCAAGGATTACTGGCCGGTTACGATGCTAAACCCATAGGGGCGGGTTTGGGTCGTGACAGTGGATATCACGATTGGCCAAAATAAAACCCTCTGAATTCGGAGCCCCATCCATGAATGACACGTTTGGTCCGAATAAGCCTCCGGATTCAGAGTGCCCTTCGTGGATATCACAATTGACCAAAATAAAAGCCTCCGAATTCGGAGCCCCATCCATGAATGACACGTTTGGGCCGAATAAGCCTTCGGATTCGGAGCGCCCTTTGTGGATAACACAATTGGCCAAAATAAAAGCCTTCGAATTCGGAGCCCCATCTGTGAATGACACGTTTAGGCCGAATAAGCCCCCGAATTTGGAGCGCTTTCGTGGATAACACGATTGGCCAAAACAAAAGCCTCTGAATTTGGAGCCCCTTCCGTGTATGTCACGGTTGGGCTGAATAAACATCTGGAATCGAAGTGCTTCGTCGATATCGCAGTTGGCCGCCGCAAACGCGATTAACAGTAATCGATGGTCATGACTTAATTTACGAACAATAATTTAAACAATATAGAGACATTCAAAGTAAGATGTTTCATTCAATAGATCATAAAGTACATAATTCGCATCAAATTTGTAATAGGTCATGCATATCTTTGATCTGTTTCATTCAATACATGTGTTTAAAAAAAAAAAAAAAATTTGAAGAGAAATATATTATTCGGCACCATCCTCATCGTCAGTCTTCTCGGCTTCAAAAGTCGCGAAGGGCAAATTATAACTCTGATATAGAGGTGACGCCGAATCAGTGCCCGCTGCCTGTAGAGCCTTGGTCCACCCATGCTTGAATCCACGATTTTCGCATCGGCAGACCTCATCGGCCAACTTTTCCTTCGTCTTCTCTATACCAATCTTCCGACTGTAAAAAAATCCCTCATTATAGGCCTTCGTCCTTATCGTTTCTTTAGCGAACATGCTCGCCGTATCTCAGTCGGCAACGGCCTGGTTTAGCAGCCGTTGGGTCACCATTTCCTCTACAATCAGGTTACCTTGACCTATCAAGTGATTTTCGGTAGCTTTTGCCTGTTTTAGTTCTCACTTGGCTCTCTCTATGCGCGCCTCTAAGTTCCGAATGCGCTCATCTTTCTGCTCAATCTCTTGTCGCGCGGCATGGAGACGGATGCCAATTTTATATGAAGTATATAGCCCTTTCACCGCTCCGTGGATGCCCTCCCGAAAAACTTCAAAATCAGGTCACCCAACCATCAACTGCTGGACTTCCAGCGGAAAAATCTGTCGGGCGAATTTAACTGCCACGTTTGGATCGCGAATGATCGAATCCGCCTCTGTCATCGGTTTGTTCCCCACGAAGACTGAAAAGCTCAACGGGCGTGGTGCCCCACTAGTCTCACTTCGCGAGCGAGGGGACTTCCCGGGCTATTGCCTTTCCTTCCTAGGTGACCTGCTTCGACGACGCGGAGAATGACGTCTTTCGCGCTCCCCCGACATCCTACTTCCTGTTTGCAACGGTTCGCCACCTCTATTCATCGCTGAATCCAGCTCAGCCAGTGTTTTACCATTTCCTTTGCTGTTGAAGAATAGTCTTCTAAACATCTAGTTCAAACCCACTACTCTTCTCCCTCTTGTGATCTGCCAAATTTGGACACCAATATGGACCCTAAACGAACGTAGCCCTCACCCTTCTTATTAATCGCGGGTGCAACATTCTCAAAGTGTTCCCTTCAATGCTTTGCGCCACGAAGTGACGTTGGTCGGCGGTCTTGGCCATTAATTTGCTGGAGCAAGGGAAGATTCATTAATCTATTCGGCCTAAATATCAGAGCTATGCGCCGAAATGTTATTGTGCCCCAGCCAATTCGTGAACTGCCGTTGTTCGGCGGTCCTGTTCATCAATTTGCTGGAGCAAGGGCAGATTCATTAATCTATTCAGCTAAATATCAAAGTGCGCTGAAATGTTACTGTGCCCCAGCTAATCCGTGAACTGCCGTTGTTTGGCGGTCCTGTTCATTAATTTGCTGGAGCAAGGGCAGATTCATTAATCTATTTACCGGAGCAAGGACAGATTCATTAATCTATTCGGCTAAATATCAGAGTGCGCCGAAATGTTATTGGGTACCAGCCAATCCATGAACTGTCGTTGTTCGGCAGTCTTGTTCATCAATTTGCTGGAGCAGGGGCAGATTCATTAATCTATTCGGCCTAAATATCAGAGCTATGCGCCGAAATGCTACTGTGCCCCAGCCAATTCGTGAACTGCCATTGTTCGGCGGTCCTGTTCATCAATTTGCCGGAGCAAGGGCAGATTCATTAATCTATTCGGCCTAAATGTCAGAGTGCGCCGAAATGTTATTCTGTCCCAGCCAATTTGTGAACTGCCGTTGTTCGGCGGTCCTGTTCATCAATTTGCTGGGGAATGGCATATTCACTAATCTATTCGGCTAAGTCGCAGTGCTATGCAGATATTTTATTAGTAGTTTGTTCCATTCATCTCATTTCATGTTTTTACATCTTACTTAGCTGTTAACAAGCACATGCATCAGGAAGAAAGGAAAAGACAATTTTCATTCATAAACTGAGTACAAACAGAAGTCATTTTATAAATGAAAACTACCCTACGTTAGCTTCTCACAAAAATAAATAGTCAAAAATCTAACAAATCTAACAAAATGTACATACACACGTGTAACAAGCCCGCGGGGGACCTCGCTACAGTTCGAACTCGATTTTTGTTGCGGTTCTAAATCTGAACCAAAGAGTCCAAATCCGGCAAATCGTTTTGAGAAAACAGATTTTTGAAAAGTAGTGCCAAACATGGACTGCTTTGCCAGATACAGAGTCGCCACCTAAATATTTTTAAAATAGGAAATTTAGGAAACCCTGACTCGGTGCCGAAGGCCACGTGTCCGTCATCACCAAATGTCTTGGCTCGGGAGCTTGGGTACGATCGGGGAAGGTCAGCTATGAGCACCCCCTTTCGCCCGGTCCGAAGACCGGCTTCTACTAACCGTGATATCCAATTTTGAAAACATTATGTGTTCTTATTCCGGTTATTAGCCTAGAATTACTATGTTATGCGCACAGCAAACAAGTATAGACCAAATCGCCTAAGTTGGAATAAGACATTTTATGTTTGTTTTGAAAATGGTTTGCTACTCGCAAGTAGGCTAAAATGCAGGTTTTGCCACCCTCAAGTGGGCTTTAGAAAAGACGGTTTTGCCACTATCTAGTGGGCTTTAAAACAACAGAGTTTTAATGCATTATCCCAATTTAGGCAATTTGACCTCCATCCACAGGCATTCAAGCAGTTATATCACATAAGCACTTAGCCTCATGGTAGTCATGCTATTATGGCAACATACACACGCATGCGATATGCTAAAACATAAAAGCTCACCTAGTACTCCAAGCCAAAACAGAAACTAGTTAGTAATCATATGCATGATCCTAGTTCATGTTAAGTGGCTAATGCAACACATGCAAAGATGTAATCTAGACAGGCTCGGCTATCCTAAACATGGCATGTGAAATGCTACAACTATCACGTATTCAATTTGGAATTGAAAATGCAATACAGTTTGTATGATGTACCGAGCCCGATGCATGTCAACAAATGCATGGATGCACGCATGCATAGCATAAGGTATGCTAAAAAAAACGTGCCCTAATACTAACCATTAAAAGCAGGTAAGTAAAAGGGAGAAAGAAGTGGGGGTTGGAAGACATACACACCACTCACGCACACTTATTACAGATATGCCCTCGCTCGGAGGGACCGAAAGAATAATACAAATAATTAACTACGCAAGCTAATTAAATATTACAAATAGCCTAATTAGTTGACAAACTAACTAAACTAAGAAAAACAGTAAACTGCCTCGGGAGGAGAGCCAAATGCAGCACGTGCTCGGGTCTTGCTCGGAATTGCACTGCCATGCCTAGACTGCCTCTGTTTTCCCTGCTCTGCCTTTCTGAAAACTGCCAAAGTCTCAGAACTACTTCTCAAGGCACTGGGGGATACCACCGGCTGAGGGAAAACACCACCGGCACAAAATGAACTCATCGGCTGATAATTTAATGCCGGCCGGCACTAAATGTTGCCGATCGGCACTGAATGTCTGCAGAACCTGCAACTCACAGCAGCAGATGGCAAAAACTTGCATGGCAATGCAATTCCAACAATGTATGCACCAAACACACTCCTTATCATGTTTGTGACTCAAAGGGGCATGTGCCTCGATTCTCGGGCCACCAATCACGCATTCCCATGCATGATGGCCCAAAGGATCAAATGTGCACTTTCAATCTCAAATGCATGCAAACCAAACAAACCAAAATCCCAATCCCTATCACCAAATCAAGGGACAAGAATGCATGTTGATGCAATGCAACCTAGGCATGTTAGCTAATATGCAACATGATCATGGCAAGACACTCATGTAAGCATGCAAGCAAACATGAGGCAATGCAAACCAAGCAAATGATGGTTTTAAACATGATCTAGGCAACTCTAAATAGGCCTAAAATCAGTGGCCAAAACCAAGAAAATGAAGGCCAAAATACACACACACATGCATGCAATTATGGTCCAACACCTTAAGCATAAACAATGCAACTCTTAAGCACATTTGAAAGGGGATATCATGGACAACTAGCATGCAATATAAGCTCTGAAATTGCACAAAATAAAGGTGCCAAACCAACTAATTCAAGCAATTAAAGCATGCAAATGGCCCAAGTACTTGAGGCTCACCAAAGAGGCAATGAACTACACTTAGTACAACCACACATGGCAATACTTAGGCGACCAAAAACAGAGTTTTAACACATAAAACTAAGTCCAAAAGACCACCTAGATGGCATCTAAATGACATGAATCCAAAGGCATGCATAATGGTCAAAACATAAGGCATACAACATAAGCTTTCAAAGCAACAAAGAGGCAACTAAGGCAAGCATATGAGCATGTCGAAGGGACTGAAATGGCATGCCAAATGGTTCCAAACCATTGAAAATAATGCAAACAAGGCATGCTACACATTTATGCACTTAAGGCCAACAAGCCAAACATGCAAAGGGGCTATACAATGCAAGCTAGGGTCGACCAAAATAACTATGGACAGACCTCATTCATGGCAAAATAAGCATACAAGCTTCACAAATGTAAGCCTAAAACATGCTAGAAACAAAGGCACACGACCTAAGACATGTTAAGGGATCACAAGGCATTACATGGCAACTATGCTAAGCGTGCATAAGGGACCAAAACCAACTCTTAGCAATGTTATATCATGGCATAATAAACATAAAATGCAGCCTAAACATGCTCAACACACACACCAACAAAGGCTTCCTCAAGAGGCCAAAACTTGTCCTTTTCAAGGACAACAAGGAGAGGGGGTGGCCCTCTCCTTCTTGGGACTTCAAGGCATCATCTACACCACTGAAATCCCTCAAGATTTCAGTGGTGAAGAGACCCAAACACCAAAATCCCGGAGCTCAACAAAATAGCACAAAAATGAGGCCTTTCAAGGCCTAAGAGGGGCCAAACTTCCCCAAAGCACAAAGCACCCTTAATAAACTATCAAGAGGACTAAAAAACAGAACTTTTTTGTATTAAACACCAAGCACAAAAACAGTTCAAAGATAGGTAAAAATGGAGTGCAAGAATGGGGTAAAAAGAGGACTAGTGTCTTACCCTTGTAGATCTCTTCACAAATGTTGATGTTGTTGCTTCCTTGAGCTCCAAACCAGTCAAGAACAGCAAGAACAACTTCTTGGAACCTCAGAAACCAAGGAAAGGTGGAATACTATGTGCTTGTGTGCAATAATGAGACACAAACACACACAAGGGCAAGAGAAGAAGAGATATAGATATAGGTTAGATATACCAAAGCAAACCCTAAAAACCAGAGCTCTTCCTTCTCCTTTTTAATTTTTCTAACCCTAGAACAAGGGAGAGAAAGCCTCCTCTTATAGAGGAGGCAATCTTGTAAGCTTAGTCACTAAGCAAAACAAGAGAGGCATCCCTCCATACACGTGTATGGAGGAGAAGCCAATGCCATACAGCTGCCTCAAAATATCTGAAAAAGCAACTGAACAGTAGTCGGCTAGCCAAAAATGTCATTTTGACAAAAATGACTACCGACCGGCAACAAAGAGTGCCAACCGGCAATATATATTGCCGGTGGCAACAAAAACCAGCCGGTGGCCTCTAGCTAGTGTCGGTGGTGTGTGGGGATGCCTCACAAGGCATTCCCTGCCCCTCCAAGGCAACAAACAAGTGTTTGGTGCAAAACCAGACACTAAACAGTCGGGTTCGGAGATCCTGAGGCAAGGCGCGTAGCCGAGACCTCCGGGAACTCCAAACGAACACAAACATAGGTAATCACCGAGTGTTCAAGCGGTGACATCCAAGTCTTGAGGACGGTCAAAAATGGGGTGTCTACAGTTGCCCCTCTTTGACAGAACTCGAAAGTCATAACAATGACGGGAGTGAATGTCAAAGCCCAGAGACGACCCATTTTTGACAAGGCCGAAGACTTGGACAAACATGCAAGACAAACAAGGTATGCGCCCGAAGGCAGGGGCAAAAATGCAACTGAAAATGCAAGAAGCCGAGCATAACTTATGATCATGCAAAGAAAGCTGTAATGAGGCACGCATGCGACAATTGTAAGCTGGCATACGCCAATCTACACTACAATGCAGAAAGGATGTAAGAGAATTATGCAATTCTCAATACGTCTCACTCGGAGGATACAATACCTGTGCGGCTCGTCCGGCTGCACCGGCCTCAAATGAGCCGTACATACAATATCGTGCCTGAAAAGAAAGAAAACTTAGCAGGTATGATATTGTTAGCAACATGCATGACAATGCAATGATGAAATGCAAAATGATATGCAATATATACAAAGCTAAGTATAAACAATGCAAATGATAATGCAATGCAATTGAAACTATGCAAATGATATGCAAACTAATTGCAAAGCAATTGAATCATGATTCAATCATGAGCGGGTTGAAACTACACATATGTCAAATAGATTGGTGGAAGTAACAAATCCGTCTACCATAGAACGATGTCTGAACTATGAGTGATGTAGACGGACACAAGGACGAGTATTGAGTGGAATGACATAAGTGGGGTAACGACCCGCTGAGGAAAGAATAGTGATCCTAATGCCGGATGCAACAATTACACTACAATGTAATATATACAATGGATATGGCATGTAGCCAAACCGTATCTCGCTTAGGAAGGGGATGCACGCATACAAGCCGCATCTAATCACAAAACTGTACGCGTGCAGAACTGTGTTTTGACGGGAAAAGTATGGACACATACCAGACCAAGCTCAACAAGGAAAGGTGCAAGCCATAAATGGGAGATGATGCGGTAGATGCATGCAAGCTAAAATGCAATATATGCAATATGCAATGGAATGGATATTTATAATGGATAAGTGAAGGCGAAAAATGCGTATCGACGCAAGTGAAGAATGCACGACAATGCGGGTGGATAATGCAGTGGGTGCATGCAAACTATAATGCAATATGGATGAATGTTTACAGAAAATGCATGACATATGCACTATATTACAACGAAATGCATGACATATGCATGGTTTTTTTTTTTTTTTTTGAAATGCATGACATATGCAGTATTTATAATGATGCATGACATATGCAAGATTTACAGTGATGCATAACATATGCATGTGTTTGTTTTTTTTTTTTTGAAATGCATGACATATGCGTGTGTTTACAATGATGCATGACATATGCAATATTTACAGTGATGCATGCAAGCAAGCAAATATGAACCAAACTACATCTCATGCAGAAAGGATTAAGAGAATTAAGCAATTCTCACGGCGCCTTACACGGGGAAGGCTAAAAGCGACTACCGAGAACACGTGGAGTCTCAAACACAACTTCTCTCAGCGTATCGTACGTAGGAGAGGAAAAAGCAAAGCAAAAGAAATCTCTCAGCGCAGTACACGCGAGAGGGGAAAGACAAAAGGCCTCTCAGCGTAGTACACGCGAGAGAGGAAAGACAAAAGACCTCTCAGCGTAGTACACGCGAGAGAGGAAAGACAGAAGACCTCTCAGCGTAGTACACGCGAGAAAGACAAAAGACCTCTCAGCGTAGTACACACGAGAGAGGAAAGACAAAAGACCTCTCAGCGTAGTACACGCGAGAGGGGAAAGACAGAAGAACGTGACGAGCGAGACCACGCGAGTCACAAAAGGAATGCAAGATACTGCAAATGAAACACGCATGCTAACGCAAATGAGACACGCATGCCAATGCAAATGGGGTACACGTGCCAATGGAAATGAGGTATACGTGCCTGTGCAAATGAGGCCAATGTGACACGCATGCCACATGGAGTGTAAGATGTAACAAATGAGACATGCATGCCTCATAAGATGCAAGACAATGCAAATGGACTTAAATGCATAACAACGTACGCGACGATGCATGGTAAGGGAATGTATAATAACGCGAACGATGCACGAGGCGAAAAAATGCAATGACAATGCATACGAGATGTGCATGACAATGCAAGGGGTGCGTGTTACAACGCGTGTAGTACGTGCATAACAATGCAACTGTGAGGCGCATGATGGCGAGATGCAATGCACCGAAGTAGTGCGATGAACGCGTGCAACGCCCGCGGGGCAACTTTTGCATCTTATGAAAGACAAAAGGATACGAAAGGATACAACATTGCATGAATTTGAGTGCCACGCACAGAAGACACGGTCCGAGGTCAAAACGGAGGTCGGTTGAGCATCAGAGATACACTTTCTTGCACTTTCTTGAGCTATGAAGACCAGAAACCACTCATATTGCCTAAACAAGGCTGTGGGAACATCATCGGCCGGGCTAGGAGGCCACCGGCTGTCCATCGGCTGAAAATACATTCCATCGGCACAATATTCTGCCGGCCGGCACAAAATGTTGCCGACCGGCAAAAGGTTGCTGAGTCGGGGCAGATTCGACTTTTCACTTTGAGTGTTTTAAAATAGGGTTTCTAAACCCTATTTTCTTACTTCATTTCCGCCGAAAACCATTTCTCTCTCTCTCTAGAACCCTTTTCTCTCCTCTTTTCCTCATTCCTTCGCGTTTTCACGCCATTTTCGTCGTTCGATTCGCGAAGTTCATCGCGTTTCGGACACTTTCGACCGATCGAAATTTCATTTCGGCACTCCTTTTGCTATTTCCGCCTTTTTGGGATTTGTTCCCCTCGATTTCCTCTTCATTTCCATACCTTTTTCCGTCCCGACCTTTCCGGCCATTTTCCGCCTTCCCAGGGGTTGACTTTCAAGTTGACTCTTCGTATTCCGAGCCTATTTTCATTCTTCGACCATTTTCCCGTCATTCTTGACATGGCCGACGACATTCCACGCGGGGGGACTCCCTCGGATCACGAGATGGATCCGGAGGTCGAGCTCCTCCCGTTGAGCGAGCGCCCTTTCGACCCGGCGACCTATCGGCCGGCGATTCACGTTCTACCACCCGACAGACTGCGCCAGTTCAGGAGCTTCGACATGGCGTTGGATCCCGAGCTTCTGTTGCGCGAGCCTACCTCTCACCTTTCCTTCGGCGCTTCCGAGGTAACATCTTTTCTCTGCTTTAATTTTCTGCACTGTAGAACCTTTTAACTGTCAACTGCCATAGCTGATTACAGTCTTTAACTGCTTAGTTCCGATACACTGATGCACTGTATATTGTAGTCGATTACAAACATGTTTGCAACTGATCATCTGTTTAGGACTCACACGCGCACACACTGCACTAGCCTTGAACCACTCAAACCATGGCACACACCGTATTTCACTGCAAACACCGACACCCGGTACCTGTTTGAATCTGAAAAACTTGCACACATGCCACATTTGCATCGAGCCACACAAACACGCTGACGCATCACACGTTGTAGTTCACTAAAAGCACACCGGCACCCGGTATCTGTTTGAATCTGAAAAACTCGCACGCATGCCAAATTTGCACTGAACCACTCAAACACGTTGACGCATCACACGTTGTAGTTCACTATAAGCACACCGGTACCCGGTATCTGTTTGAATCTGAAAAACTCGCACGCATGTCAAATTTGCACTGATTTTGACTGTTTCTTCAAAACTGTACATTTTATATTGCTTTGCAATTACTTGTTTGAAAACAGGGAGATTCCCATACCATCCGCGGGTATGGGAATACCGTCGCTCGTGACTGGTACGCCGAGCTTCTCGATGCGGTTCGCCACATCGTAGACCAGGCCGGCTTTGGCACGTTCTGCAGGGGACTCTCCCAGCTCACGACATGCAGACCTCTCCTTGCCGCTCTGGTGGAGAGGTGGTGGGACACCACCGATTCATTTCACTTTTCTACGACCGGGGATATGACGATGACCCCTTATGATTTTTCGGTGCTCACAGGCATCGGGGTAGGGGGTGATCCGATCCCCTTTGATATTGACATGGATGAGTGGACTGCGGCTCAGGTCTACTTGCTTGGTGCGGCACCGCCTCTCGCGCGTCCCGGCTTCGTTCGGTACTCCTGGTTCGAGGTGCAGTTCCGGGTCCAGCCCCTCCTCGTTGATGCAGCTCCGATGACCCCAGAGGCCGTGGAGAGATATGCACGCGGCTTTCTGATGTTTTTGTTCGGGACGACTCTCTTCGCCGACCGGGCGAACACAGTGCCTCTCTGCCTTCTCAGCGCACTGGTGGATGTCCGGGACATCTTGCATTTTGACTGGGGTGGTGCCGCCCTGGCCACCCTTTACGGATATATGAGCTCAGCCTCCCGCGGCAGTGGACAGCTGCTCGGGGGTTACTGGCGTGCTTGGGAGGTACATTTCTTTTTCTGCCTTTCATTTCAGTTCTATGCTTTCTGTACTCTATACACTGCACACACTGTAGTCTGCTTTACACTTGCTGTATACTGTACACACGGCACACAGACACTCTGCTTTACACTGACTGTACACTGCTCACACTGTACACTCTGCACAATACACTGTATAACACACGGCTCTGCTATTTCTGCTTTCTATTTTGTATTCTGCTTTATCTGATAAATGCACTGGTATTTATCTTGCAGTTGTGGGTTTACGC
The DNA here is from genome assembly GCA_030407325.1 of Camellia japonica. NCBI lineage: Eukaryota > Viridiplantae > Streptophyta > Magnoliopsida > Ericales > Theaceae > Camellia > Camellia japonica. The sequence goes on along the minus strand of JAPPVO010000014.1, from coordinate 5,047,663 downwards.
CTACTTTCCTAGGCTCGCTCCTGTACCCGATGCAGAGACCCCTCTTGTAATCACCCGACCCTCACACACATGATTCCTGTTATATTTTCAGCCCTCGATTAGCATTCTTAAATGTTTATTTCAAAAGTCCATGAAAAAGTTTGAAGAAACAAGTGAAACTTATGTGTAAGATGACTATCTGTTCTTTAAGGAAACTATCTGTTCCCATTAGAAACATTAAGTTAGAAATTGGAAGCCTTAACAGCTTAATTATCTGAAATTGATAAGATATTTGTAATCAGCATGATTTTTAAGTAATATTAAGTACGTTTGTGAAATTTTAATTTTGGGACGATTAAACGATTCATTTTCGTCTTATTAGCCCTAGTAGAGATATATATTTATGTTGAACTTGGGTTTAAGGCAAAAACACTTAGTTTAAGAGAAGAAGGAGAAAGGGAGACAAGGAAGAAGGAAGAGAGCCTAAGGTCTAAAGTAAGTTTGATTTCTTAGTTTAATTCTCTCTTCGTAATTTCAAGTTGAAAGACCTTGATGTTGCATGATCTTGTACTGGTATGAAGTTTGGGAATGCTAGAAGATGAATAGGTTGGCCTCATTTCTTATCTAATTCATCTACCTTCTTTAATTTCAAGTTGGGATTATTTTCATGAGCATAAGATTGTTTATCTATATTTTGTGTGTATGTGAAGATAAGAAACTCAAGAAATGGAAGTATGTGAAGTTAGGAGCCATAAAGATGACTTTACATTTTTGAACCTTCATTTTGTCCTAAGTAATTGAGTGAAGAGTAAGGGTGTAATTCACTTTAATTTGGAGTACATTATGATGTTATACAAGTTAATTGTGTGTTTTTGAATCAAGGTGTACCATGTAAAAGGTTCAATTTAAGCCCCCTAAGATACCCCAAGAAAACCACCACTTTCAGCAAAATTTCGGACTGAATTGCAGAATCGCCGCACGTGCGGGAGTCATGGCCGCACGTGCGGGAGCCCATCGCCGCACGTGCGGGGGTTGTGGCCGCACGTGCGGGAGAAGAGGAAAAATGGAGCTTCTGTTCTGCCTAAAAGGCACGTGCGGGACGCACGTGCGGGACCAACCGCCGCACGTGCGGGAGTCCTAGCCGCACGTGCGGGACATGCAGAAAAAGACGGGTTGCTCCGTTTTACATGTAGAACCCTCTAATAATGTCGGAATATGTATTTGATGTCTTTTTGATATGTATTAATTCATTCGAAATGAAGCGAAACGAGTAAAACGAAATGTAATTTGATATGTGATTGAGATAAACTAAAGAGTGAGTTTTCAATGTGTGCAGGACACACTACGAGTGGAACAGGCACGTCATCCCAACACTGTGAGTAGTAGTACTTATGTACATGTTATGCACTTATGTTAATACGTTGAAGCAAGTAAAGCGACTTTATTAATGTATTCGAGCATGTTATATATTGTTGCTACAATTTAAGATATGTGAAAGATATGAAAAGAAGAAAGACTTTCAAGGGCCTACGTGCCAACATGTTTACAAGGGCTTTACGCCACTTTCAAGGGCCTACGTGCCAACATGTTTACAAGGGCTTTACGCCACTTTCAAGGGCCTACGTGCCAACATGTTTACAAGGGCTTTACGCCACTTTCAAGGGCCTACGTGCCAACATGTTTACAAGGGCTTTACGCCACTTTCAAGGGCCTTTGTGCCAACGTGTTTACATGGGCTTCGTGCCACTTTCAGAGGCCATGGTGCCAACAACTTTCAAGGGCCATAGTGCCACTCTCAAAGCCATCAAGTTTATGTACAAGATTAAGTTTCAAGCTGTTGTGTGTATGTTGCAGAAGCAGACTAATGTGTTGTTACATTATCTATTTAAGTTAAATAATGTTTTATTTACGCACTACTATTCACTGAGCCTAGCTCACTCTCAATTTTGTCTGTTTCTGTAGGTCATCCACCAGGCGGTCAATCCTAGCTCAGGACGCCGCTTCTTTTGCTCAACCTTACGTATCCAGGCACTATACCAAGCCACTCATTTTGGTGAACTGTAAAGATATTAGTACTTGTTCAGTGCCACCACCTAAGGTTGTTGTGTATAACTCTCATGTGGTTTTGTTTACGCCCAATCATAGGGCTGGGACTGTAAATGCTTGTGCATGTAATTAATGTTCAAGGCTTCAGCTTTTACTATGTCTGTTGTTGGTAGAATATTACAATGCATGAGATCCTGGCATGATAGAAATCGCTCAATGGTGTTTGTTGTATCTTTTTATATGTCGAGTTATGCTTCCGATAAGGCCCCTTAACTTTATTCTCTAGGTTATATGCCTAGTTACGAGTAGGTCATGCCCAAACTTTTAGGGGCAGGGTTGGGGCGTGACACCTCTGGTCGTCCCTTTTTCATGCCGCTTTGACGGGAGATGCATGCGGAGGCCCCGGGAGACCTTCAGCTTCTTCCGCCGCTACTTCGACACTATCACCCCTGCCGAGGTATGTTTTACTTGCAGTGTAGTTAAGCTTCGCCCTTCCACTGTATATTTTAATAACAGTAGGTAACAAATTGTATTTCATTTTCAGATCACCTGGCGGCCGTGGGCTCCGCTGCTAGCCGTGGCGCGGGATCGATTTGCCGGCGCCGATGAGACCTCACGTTACCGGATTCTGCTCGAGGGCCCGGTCTGTCGGGCTTGGTACCTGGGTGAGCGTTTCTTGCGTCAGACCCTAGGCCTGCCTGAGCAGATAGTCCCGGTGCATCCTCCTGAGCACATGCGGGATACGGAGAGGTTCACTACCGAGCAGATGGCAGACTATACTATCGGCTGGGAGGCGGACGACTTCCGAGGCGAGGGCGATTACTCAGAGTACGTCCGGACCTTCCTCATGCGACCTCTGAGCGGCGGTCGCCGAGCTGAGAGAGAGAGGCCAGCAGCGCCAGCGGCTGGAGCAGGAGCTGGAGGGGGAGCGCCGAGGAGGGCTCGAGTCCGTGGCAGGGGTGGAGTTCAGCGAGGGCGAGGGACCGGTTGGCCTGCTCTGCCCGCTGCTTTGACTTTCCGAGGACAGGGTGGGGCGACCTATCAGATACCTTTTGCTTCCCCGCCGGCTGATCACGAGTTTGTCGGTGTCCCCGACTTGCCTCCGGTATGTGTTACTTCATTCTTCGTCTTGCACTGTTATTTCATTTCGATTTATTTGATATTCCACAGAATATTGATGCATCTGATACTTTTGCAGGCGTCTTCTGAGTACACCCGGCAGTCATTGGAGATGAATGCCTCCATGATAGGGATGCTACAGCGGACATTCGACCTCCTAGCCCTTTACAGCATTCCGGTACGTTCTTTCTGACCACAGCCTCAAACCATACACAAATTGCTTTACATGATCTGATGCACAACACAACATCTGATAAACTGCTCAGGGCATCTGATACACGATACTCACACATTGCATCCTGCACTGATTTTACTGCTCACGGCATTCACACACTGTATTCTGTACTGATTCACTGCTCACGGCATTCACACACTATATTCTGTACTGATTCACTGCTCACGGCATTCACACACTATACTCATACACTGTATTCTATACTGATTTACTGCTCACGGCATACATACACTGTACTCATACACTGCATCCTGCACTGATTTACTGCTCACGGCATACATACACTGTACTCATACACTGCATCCTGCACTGATTTACTGCTCACGGCATACTGATGCATTTTCCTTTCATGCTTTTTCAGCCTCCCTTCCAGATTCCTCCGGTGGGCGGCGTTCTAGCTGGACCTCCCATTTCTACTCGGGATGGCAGAGCATATCCCCGCACCAGAGGGGGGCGCACTCATGTTGGGAGCAGCTCGCGGGCTCCGGTTCCGGATGATGAGTCTGAGGCAGAGACAGAGGCGGAGGAGACCGGTGATGGCTCGGACTCGAGCTCAGACGGCGATGCCCTTGGTAGTGCCCCTGTTGATGACGCTCCTGGACCCTCGTCCAGGAAGAGGACTAGGACAGATTGATAGCCCCGGGGCCATTTTTGACACTTGATACAGATTTTTGCTCTTTTTTCTTTTTTTTTTTTTTTTTTTTTGCATTTTCCCCTTTTGTCAGTAGTTAGGGTACTTTGTACTGCCGCAGGCAGATTTTGTTTTCCCAAAACTTATGTACTTGAAAAGATGATATTAAATGAAACAAACCTTTTGTCTGAAAAAGAGTGTTTACATTTGTGTATATTCCATACCTTGCACTGTATTGCATCATATTACACCTCAAATGTAAATGATCTTAATCTGTTGTCTGAAAATTTGAACACTTGTAAATTGAGCACTTGCGCCAGGGTAATCGGATAACCAACCAACTAACAGCAAACAACTCATACAAACCACTGCCCAAACTGCATAATACAGCCCATACTCTACTGGGGATTGATCTGCATACAGCCCATAACACAGTACTTGATTCATTCTGCACACAGCAAACCCTGAACGAACAGTCCCAATCTGACAAGACGGACCACAAAAGCTGACACGGTTGCAGTTGAAACACACTCGGATGTCCCAAATTTTCCCTTTCCTTCTCTTGCTTTGCGCGAATGTAGAGAATGGCACAGCATTCTGAGCACAAACGATTTTTGAAATAAAGAAGGGTTTTCAACCGGGGTATCGAGCCTACCACAAAACACAGCGAAGGGACTCAAACAAAGAAACAAAAGGCACACGACCTGAACACAACGAGACACATTCGGAAAAGACTCAAAGCCAAAATCGAGACCGACAAATCGAAAGACACGACACACGGACATGTTTACAAAAAGACCTCGAATCTTGAGGAGCCAGTTCCTCCGGGTATTATTTCCTGCCCTTTCTGATTTGTGATACTCACATCACTCGGCCCTCAAGCTCGGTTTTTCTCTCAAAACCCTCTTCTTACTTTTCTCTCCACTTACTCCTCTCTATTCTTTATTCTTTCATTTTTTCATCCCTCCCCAGGGCGAGTGACAGATGAATAGGAAGTTACGGGTTCACGCCCGATGCGGCTAGCTCGCGGCCATTTCTTCTGGTAGATAGAGTGCCTTCCTGGCAGGTATGTTAACGGGGGAAAGACAGAAGACCTGACTCAACTGTGCCCCTAGTTCGTCACTTTGACCATTTTTTTGTTTTCTTCCTAAAACAGTTTTGATCAAGAATGAGAGTCAGATTAACACACTTATTCGATTTTTGATTTGAAAATCATGCGAATCAGGCTGTGAGCACTGAAAATTCTCCTTTTTGGGTCCAAACATGGTCCAATTTTGAAAAATGAAATAGTTTTCGGGAAAATAAGTCAACCTCAGTGAAAATTTTCAAAAACTATTTTTTTGCAAACAATCAACGCTCAACGAGCGCGGAACTTACCCTCGAGATATGCAACCTCGGATCGGAGGCAATGGAAAGTTGCCCCTGACTTAAAGGGGGGAACACGGCAACGGAAAGTTGCCCCTGGTTTGGACGGTAACCTAGGGCAACTTATGGCGATGCATGGCAACGGAAAGTTGCCCTTGTTTGGATGATGCCGCGGCACATTGTAAGCCAGTCCTCGTTGACGACGATCGGATCCTCGGACGCGGAGGAGGCAAAGACGGTTTGAATCAATATATGGACACAGTCACCTGGAAGGCATTGGTGGTTGGACTTCAAGGGGAAGCTAATCACGTAATTCCAGGTTGCTGCAATCGAGACATTGGATTCGGAAGAGGCAAAAGTGATCAAAACCATGACATGGACTGAGACGCTATGGAAGCGTTGGGGGCTGGACTTCAAGATGAAGTTGCCTACGTATCCCAAACATGGGAATCAAGCCTTACGTAGTTCCGATTAAGGTACACTCGGGTATTTTAACCTTCACTGTTTAGGCTCTAACTTTTGCCAAGGCGCCCAATGCGGGTTTTCGACCTTGCGAGCTATGTTTTTCTTTTTTTTTCTTCTTTTCTTTTCTTTTGCATTTTCATTTTTTTTTTGCTTTGCTATTTTTTGTTCTTTTTCTCTTCTTTTTTGCTTCTTTTTGTATTTTTTTTCTTTTTCTTCTTTTTTCTTTTTTTTCTTTGCTCTAACTTTGACCTATCAAGTGATTTTCGGTAGCTTTTGCCCGTTTTAGTTCTCACTCGGCTCTCTCTATGCGCGCCTCTAAGTTCCGAATGCGCTCATCTTTCTGCTCAATCTCTTGCCGCGCGGCATGGAGACGGATGCCAATTTTATATGAAGTATATAGCCCTTTCACCGCTCCGTGGATGCCCTCCCGAAAAACTTCAAAATCAGGTCACCCAACCATCAACTGCTGGACTTCCAGCGGAAAAATCTGTCGGGCGAATTTAACTGCCACGTTTGGATCGCGAATGATCGAATCCGCCTCTGTCATCGGTTTGTTCCCCACGAAGACTGAAAAGCTCAACGGGCGTGGTGCCCCACTAGTCTCACTTCGCGAGCGAGGGGACTTCCTCGGCTATTGCCTTTCCTTCCTAGGTGACCTGCTTCGACGACGCGGAGAATGACGTCTTTCGCGCTCCCCGACATCCTACTTCCTGTTTGCAACGGTTCGCTACCTCTATTCATCGCTGAATCCAGCTCAGCCAGTGTTTTACCCTTTCCTTTGCTGTTGAAGAATAGTCTTCTAAACATCTAGTTCAAACCCATTACTCTTCTCCCTCTTGTGATCTGCCAATTTGGACACCAATATGGACCCTAAACGAACGTAGCCCCCACCCTTCTTATTAATCGCGGGTGCAACATTCTCAAAGTGTTCCCTTCAATGCTTTGCGCCACGAAGTGACGTTGGTCGGCGGTCTTGTTCATTAATTTGCTGGAGCAAGGGAAGATTCATTAATCTATTCGGCCTAAATATCAGAGCTATGCGCCGAAATGTTATTGTGCCCCAGCCAATTCGTGAACTGCCGTTGTTCGGCGGTCCTGTTCATCAATTTGCTGGAGCAAGGGCAGATTCATTAATCTATTCAGCTAAATATCACAGTGCGCTGAAATGTTACTGTGCCCCAGCTAATCCGTGAACTGCCGTTGTTTGGCGGTCCTGTTCATTAATTTGCTGGAGCAAGGGCAGATTCATTAATCTATTTACCGGAGCAAGGACAGATTCATTAATCTATTCGGCTAAATATCAGAGTGCGCCGAAATGTTATTGGGTACCAGCTAATCCATGAACTGTCGTTGTTCGGCAGTCTTGTTCATCAATTTGCTGGAGCAGGGGCAGATTCATTAATCTATTCGGCCTAAATATCAGAGCTATGCGCCGAAATGCTACTGTGCCCCAGCCAATTCGTGAACTGCCATTGTTCGGCGGTCCTGTTCATCAATTTGCCGGAGCAAGGGCAGATTCATTAATCTATTCGGCCTAAATGTCAGAGTGCGCCGAAATGTTATTCTGTCCCAGCCAATTTGTGAACTGCCGTTGTTCGGCGGTCCTGTTCATCAATTTGCTGGGGAATGGCATATTCACTAATTTATTCGGCTAAGTCGCAGTGCTATGCAGATATTTTATTAGTAGTTTGTTCCATTCATCTCATTTCATGTTTTTACATCTTACTTAGCTGTTAACAAGCACATGCATCAGGCAGAAAGGAAAAGACAATTTTCATTCATAAACTGAGTACAAACAGAAGTCATTTTATAAATGAAAACTACCCTACGTTAGCTTCTCACAAAAATAAATAGTCAAAAATCTAACAAATCTAACAAAACGTACATACACACGTGTAACAAGCCCGCGGGGGACCTCGCTACAGTTCGGACTCGATTTTTGTTGCGGTTCTAAATCTGAACCAAAGAGTCCAAATCCGGCAAATCGTTTTGAGAAAACAGATTTTTGAAAAGTAATGCCAAACATGGACTGCTTTGCCAGATACAGAGTCGCCACCTAAATATTTTTGAAATGGGAAATTTAGGAAACCCTGACTCGGTGCCGAAGGCCACGTGTCCGTCATCACCAAATGTCTTGGCTCGGGAGCTTGGGTACGATCGGGGAAGGTCAGCTATGAGCACCCCCTTTCGCCCGGTCCGAAGACCGGCCTCTACTAACCGTGATATCCAATTTTGAAAACATTATGTGTTCTTATTCCGGTTATTAGCCTAGAATTACTATGTTATGCGCACAGCAAACAAGTATAGACCAAATCGCCTAAGTTGGAATAAGACATTTTATGTTTGTTTTGAAAATGGTTTGCTACTCGCAAGTAGGCTAAAATGCAGGTTTTGCCACCCTCAAGTGGGCTTTAGAAAAGACGGTTTTGCCACTATCTAGTAGGCTTTAAAACTCACAGTTTTAATGCATTATCCCAATTTAGGCAATTTGACCTCCATCCACAGGCATTCAAGCAGTTATATCACATAAGCACTTAGCCTCATGGTAGTCATGCTATTATGGCAACATACACACGCATGCGATATACTAAAACATAAAAGCTCACCTAGTACTCCAAGCCAAAACAGAAACTAGTTAGTAATCATATGCATGATCCTAGTTCATGTTAAGTGGCTAATGCAACACATGCAAAGATGTAATCTAGACAGGCTCGGCTATCCTAAACATGGCATGTGAAATGCTACAACTATCACGTATTCAATTTGGAATTGAAAATGCAATGCAGTTTGTATGATGTACCGAGCCCGATGCATGTCAACAAATGCATGGATGCACGCATGCATAGCATAAGGTATGCTAAAAAAAACGTGCCCTAATACTAACCATTAAAAGCAGGTAAGTAAAAGGGAGAAAGAAGTGGGGGTTGGAAGACATACACACCACTCACGCACACTTATTACAGATATGCCCTTGCTCGGAGGGACCGAAAGAATAATACAAATAATTAACTACGCAAGCTAATTAAATATTACAAATAGCCTAATTAGTTGACAAACTAACTAAACTAAGAAAAACAGTAAACCGCCTCGGGAGGAGAGCCAAATGCAGCACGTGCTCGGGTCTTGCTCGGAATTGCACTGCCATGCCTAGACTACCTCTGTTTTCCCTGCTCTGCCTTTCTGAAAACTGCCAAAGTCTCAGAACTACTTCTCAAGGCACTGGGGGATACCACCGGCTGAGGGAAAACACCACCGGCTGAAGTATGTGGCCACCGGCACAAAATGAACTCATCGGCTGATAATTTAATGCCGGCCGGCACTAAATGTTGCCGATCGGCACTGAATGTCTGCAGAACCTGCAACTCACAGCAGCAGATGGCAAAAACTTGCATGGCAATGCAATTCCAACAATGTATGCACCAAACACACTCCTTATCATGTTTGTGACTCAAAGGGGCATGTGCCTCGATTCTCGGGCCACCAATCACGCATTCCCATGCATGATGGCCCAAAGGATCAAATGTGCACTTTCAATCTCAAATGCATGCAAACCAAACAAACCAAAATCCCAATCCCTATCACCAAATCAAGGGACAAGAATGCATGTTGATGCAATGCAACCTAGGCATGTTAGCTAATATGCAACATGATCATGGCAAGACACTCATGTAAGCATGCAAGCAAACATGAGGCAATGCAAACCAAGCAAATGATGGTTTTAAACATGATCTAGGCAACTCTAAATAGGCCTAAAATCAGTGGCCAAAACCAAGAAAATGAAGGCCAAAATACACACACACATGCATGCAATTATGGTCCAACACCTTAAGCATAAACAATGCAACTCTTAAGCACATTTGAAAGGGGATATCATGGACAACTAGCATGCAATATAAGCTCTGAAATTGCACAAAATAAAGGTGCCAAACCAACTAATTCAAGCAATTAAAGCATGCAAATGGCCCAAGTACTTGAGGCTCACCAAAGAGGCAATGAACTACACTTAGTACAACCACACATGGCAATACTTAGGCGACCAAAAACAGAGTTTTAACACATAAAACTAAGTCCAAAAGACCACCTAGATGGCATCTAAATGACATGAATCCAAAGGCATGCATAATGGTCAAAACATAAGGCATACAACATAAGCTTTCAAAGCAACAAAGAGGCAACTAAGGCAAGCATATGAGCATGTCGAAGGGACTGAAATGGCATGCCAAATGGTTCCAAACCATTGAAAATAATGCAAACAAGGCATGCTACACATTTATGCACTTAAGGCCAACAAGCCAAACATGCAAAGGGGCTATACAATGCAAGCTAGGGTCGACCAAAATAACTATGGACAGACCTCATTCATGGCAAAATAAGCATACAAGCTTCACAAATGTAAGCCTAAAACATGCTAGAAACAAAGGCACACGACCTAAGACATGTTAAGGGATCACAAGGCATTACATGGCAACTATGCTAAGCGTGCATAAGGGACCAAAACCAACTCTTAGCAATGTTATATCATGGCATAATAAACATAAAATGCAGCCTAAACATGCTCAACACACACACCAACAAAGGCTTCCTCAAGAGGCCAAAACTTGTCCTTTTCAAGGACAACAAGGAGAGGGGGTGGCCCTCTCCTTCTTGGGACTTCAAGGCATCATCTACACCACTGAAATCCCTCAAGATTTCAGTGGTGAAGAGACCCAAACACCAAAATCCCGGAGCTCAACAAAATAGCACAAAAATGAGGCCTTTCAAGGCCTAAGAGGGGCCAAACTTCCCCAAAGCACAAAGCACCCTTAATAAACTATCAAGAGGACTAAAAAACAGAACTTTTTGTATTAAACACCAAGCACAAAAACAGTTCAAAGATAGGTAAAAATGGAGTGCAAGAATGGGGTAAAAAGAGGACTAGTGTCTTACCCTTGTAGATCTCTTCACAAATGTTGATGTTGTTGCTTCCTTGAGCTCCAAACCAGTCAAGAACAGCAAGAACAACCTCTTGGAACCTCAGAAACCAAGGAAAGGTGGAATACTATGTGCTTGTGTGCAATAATGAGACACAAACACACACAAGGGCAAGAGAAGAAGAGATATAGATATAGGTTAGATATACCAAAGCAAACCCTAAAAACCAGAGCTCTTCCTTCTCCTTTTTAATTTTTCTAACCCTAGAACAAGGGAGAGAAAGCCTCCTCTTATAGAGGAGGCAATCTTGTAAGCTTAGTCACTAAGCAAAACAAGAGAGGCATCCCTCCATACACGTGTATGGAGGAGAAGCCAATGCCATACAGCTGCCTCAAAATATCTGAAAAAGCAACTGAACAGTAGTCGGCTAGCCAAAAATGTCATTTTGACAAAAATGATTGCCGACCGGCAACAAAGAGTGCCGACCGGCAATATATATTGCCGGTGGCAACAAAAACCAGCCGGTGGCCTCTAGCTAGTGTCGGTGGTGTGTGGGGATGCCTCACAAGGCATTCCCTGCCCCTCCAAGGCAACAAACAAGTGTTTGGTGCAAAACCAGACACTAAACAGTCGGGTTCGGAGATCCTGAGGCAAGGTGCGTAGCCGAGACCTCCGGGAACTCCAAACGAACACAAACATGGGTAATCACCGAGTGTTCAAGCAGTGACATCCAAGTCTTGAGAACGGTAAAAAATGGGGTGTCTACAACACGATACCAAAACAAAATGAAAAATACTTTGACCCTAGGTCAGTCTTCAGGGTCAGACTCCAGTGGCTCGACGTTTACCCGCTCGTACGAAATCGGCTGCTCCGATACCACATTACCGGCAGCTAAGGCTTTGAGCCAGCCGTGTTTGAACCCCCTATTTTTGAACTTAGGCACTTCCTCTACATAGTTCTCCAAGGCCGTATCCTTGCCAGCTTGTAATGACTTGGAAATCTTGGATTCGGCGTTTGCCATCGCCTTCTTCGACTCCTCCAAATTGGCTCCCAGCTTGGCAATTGTCTCGTTGGCCAATTTGAGTGCTTCTTCGCTTGCGTTCGCCCTTTGCTCGGCGGCCAATCTCAGTTGGTCAGCAGTCTTGGCCTTATCTGCTTCGGTATCGGCTCTCGCTCTTTATTCCGCCGCTTTCATGGCCTCAGACTCGGCTTTGAGAGAGGCGTCTGTTGCCTTGCCCTTTTCGTTTTCCACCTCGACTGTGAGAAAGTCGATCTGTTCAATTGCGTCATGTTGGCAACGACCAATCTCAGCGATCCTTCCCGTCACCTATAAACAATTTTTTTTTTTTTTTTTTTTAGCCTTGCAAAATTATAAACAAGGATCATGTACCATTATCGCTGATTGAGCGGCTAATGCGATGGACAGTAGATCAGGCTCTGCCCTAAAGGTTGCTCTGTCAACCGGCAGAGAAATGAAGGAGGCCAAGCTCACGGTCACAGTGGCGTCTTTTACAGCTGATGCATCAGAAGCAACCAGCATGTTCTTTATCCTTGGTTGTATTATAAACGGCACAACCAGGTCCGATTCTTCCTTGCGTGGCCGTTTATCCACTAGGTTTTTCGAAAAATCAGCTTCGTGTTCGGCCAGACGTTTTCCCCCCTGTGCTCTGTCACTTGGCTCTCTTGTTGATTGACAACATGCTCTATTTCGTGACAATAGGCTCTGTTTCGACCACATCAGTCTGAACCATCTCCTCAACAGGAGTAGGTGGAGGAGATTCTGCCCTAGCGTCGGGTGGAGAGGGTGGAGGTTCAATTCGCTCTGCTTCGGCTCTCCTACGGGCAGCTATCCTCTCGGCATTTTTCCGCCTAGCCATTTGAGTAAGCGACTCACCAGCCATGTTGTCAGGATATGAACTGGGTAGGTCCTTTAAGTCGGTGAAAATATCTTCGAAGGACACTTCTGCTTAGCCAAAAGTGGATGGATGATTGAGGCCGGCTTCTTCAAAAGCCAAATTTAGTGCCGCGTCAACCTCCTCCTCTAGTCTATCGGGTTTATCCAATAAGGGTTGATTCGGCTGCTCAGCGACTCCTTCGGTTGCTTGTTCGTCCGTTGGCTCTGAATCTGAAGCTTCAAGACCAATCTGCCTAAGGTTCTTGAAGTTCAGAAAAATAAGCGCTGTAAGGTGTTGTTCACCCCTCGGAATCGGAATGTTCTCTGCGGTTGAAAAAGTAGCGTAAGTTGGCTCGTATCTTAGAAGAATGTGGGCCGCCCTCCTTTGCTTCTGGAGATTCGGACGGCCAAAGAACTGGAGTGCGGTTATGATGTGCGCAAGTATAGCGTCGTCGGCCGAGACGAGAACTTTTTTTAAATTGTTTCCTGCACAAATAAAATGGTAAGTACGTAGAATTTTAACCAGGTAAATACTTAATAAATATTCGTGGGGGGTTAAACGGCCACCTGGTTCGCCTCTTCGCCTGGGCACTGGATCTAAGTGATCTTCGCCCTTGCCGAATTCCCAGTTGCGGCGGACAACGACCATGACATCATTAACACGCTTGCCAGAGCTGGCGAGCATAGTCACCAAATGATGGTTGGTGTCCTTGGCCCTGAGGAAGTAGCGCGCTTGCCGGCCAGAGGATTTGGCCAAGGCATAACAATGCCGAATAGCAGGGATTCTGTAACGACCCCATCACGTATAATGATTAGTACTTGATTAATTAAGAGAATTTGAAATTTAATTGCCGAGTATTATAATTTAATTTGAGATTTATGAGAATTGTGGAATCTGACTTGTGTATGATTCTATTAAAGATTTATTTTAGAATTAGAAATTGAATGTCCAAATGGTTTACGGAGGTAAAATTTATGGGTTGATTTAGTTTAATTTCAAGTATCGGACTATTTGGGAGTTTAATTAAATATCCGATTCAGTTTAGTATAATTGAGGTTTGATTAATTAGATCCTAATGGGAGTTAATTAAGCTAATTAAATTATGAAGATTGAGAATTGTGATTATTGTGAATTAAATTCATTTATGTAGAGCCTTTTGGGAGTTGATTAAAAATCTGATTCAGAATGGTAAATTTAAATATAATTGATTGGACTCTAAAGGAAGTCAATTAGACTAATTAATATGTGGAATTTGTGATTAGTTAGGGTTAATTAATTATGTGCTATCCAAGTATTAATTATAATTAGACTAAGTGGTATTTAATTAAGCTAATAAAAATCCTAACTGATCCTATTCAACTAATTAGCACGTTGGTATGAGGAGATAGAGTAGAAGCTTTAGTCTTGTTTTGTGCTGGAACTTTAAGCTCAAAAAAAAAAAAAAAGACAAAGGGATGTTGGTGTGTTAAGTATGAGGCAACCAATACATATGTACATCATCAAGTCTTGTGTGGGTGAAAAACAAAACAGAGCACAGAGAGAGATGGAGAGTACGGTTGAGAGAGTGAGAGACCAAGAGGGAAGAAGGAAAGCCTTGTGGGTTATCAAGACTTAAGATAAAAATTATGAAAAATTCATCCTAAGGTAAGAAATTTCATCCTCTTTCTAGTGTTGGTTAAATAATCTAGACATAAATTGATTTAAAATGAATTTTGGGAGGATTAAAAATGAAGATCTGAGGATCAATTATATAAATTGATGGGAATTGGGTTTTGCATGTAAAAAAATAGTTAGCTTAAAGATTATGAGTTATGATTCCTTAAATTTGTTAAGTTTGAGTTTAATTTTGAGAATCATTCTTGAATTGTGTTATAAAAATTACATGCAACAATGATGTATTGAAGATTTAATCCATGCAATGGAATTAGGTTCAAATTTATGGAAATCAACTTAGAAATTAATTGTTTTGAGTTTGATTTTGCATATTTTATATGAATTTGATTCTTATTTTTACATGCATGTGATTTGGTGAAATTAAAGAATTAATTCATGAACATTTTGAACTTGATATTGAATTAAAGGAATTTTGGATGTAATTGGTTTGAATCTTGACCCTAATTTCACACATGCAAATATTTTTCTAAGAGTTTCATAACTTTAATTTTATGTTTTAGATAATCCTCCATGCATCATGAATTAAGAAAGTTATGGAATTAGTTTCATGGATTTTGTAAGAAATAAGGTTTTAAGTAAGAAATTAAGTAGACTCATGGTTGTGGAAATTAATTTGGAAAATTAATTGTTTTGACTTGATTTTGTAATATTTTCTTGTAATACATGAGTTTTAAAGAAATTGAGCCATTTAAGTTCATATTTTGAAGAAAAAAGGGAAATGTTTTATAAACATCAAGTTTATGGAAATTTAGAATTAATCCTAATGTTAGATAAAGTTTTGGTTTTATAATTAGATTTTAATCCATGCACATAATTTGAGATTTTATTTAAATTAAACATATTTTGGGATATCTATGATTATGAATTAAATTGAGGTTATAAATTAAGTTAAGTTTAAGATTATGGAAATTAGTTGGAAAATTTATAAGGATATAAAATTAGTAATTTTGATGTCAATTTTATACATGTAAATAATTTTCTAAGGAATTTATGACTTTAATTTCATACTTTGAAGGAAAATAGAAAGAGCTTGAAGTCAATTTTATGTAACAAAAAAAGAAATGAGAGATTGGAGCCATGTTCAATTTACGGAGATTAATTTAGAGGTTAATCACTTTGGGTTTGGAATTTGGCTTGATATGGAGAAGATGAGTTAAAACTAAATTTGGACAATTGGAGTATGATTTTGAATGAATGATTTCTAATTGAAAGTGTTTACTAAATTATATAATGGTTCTCCATTTTTGTGTACCAAAAATACATGTTTTGATACTTTGAATATCAAATCTGAACTTCAATTGCAATTCTGAAAATTTCATAATTTACGCTGTCCGCTCGAGTGTGAAAATCGAGCTCCCAGAAGTTTTTCAAAATTTATAGTCCGCTCGAGCGACAAAAGTGGCGCTCGTGCGGAGACCCCTTTTTCAGCATATTTTGGAAAGTTGCATTTAGTTCACATTTTTATTCTCATCTCTTTCTAAAGCACTCTAGACATGATTTGTGATTCAATAAAGATTAATAAGCTACTAATCAACATAGATTAGTTAGTTGAAGAATGAATCATTGATCTAGTGGTAATTGTTTAAGAAGCCAAGCAAAAGATCAATCTATTTGGAAAAGAAGGGCTTAGGAATAAAAGAATATATGAAGTAAGAACTTGGTTTATTTGAATGAGAAAGAATAAGCGTAGTAGAACTTCGGACTGTTTAGACGGAAAACGACTAGGAAAGTCAAGTTTGATCAAGGGAGTAACATTATATTTCAATGTGTATATGTTATTTGCTTGTGTAGGTCACGCGCCATTGTCTGCCCGATTTATCTGATATGTCCAGTCCATCTAATTTGCTTCTACAGCCATCTGTGAGTAATAACTTAGTAAAGTTATGTTCAACCGTAGCTATTTTCTGTGTGATAAAATAAGATCTGTTTTCTAAAATAAGACGTTCTGTACAATGAATGATTATCTAATTTCTGTTATGTATTCGTGACATCCTTAGCATCATGTGATATCTGTTCTCTGTTACCCGGATCCGGAGGTTCCTTCATGGAACTGACAAGCTATCTGTGCCTAGCTGGAGGTTCCTAGTTGGAACTGACAAGTTTACAAATTCCTAGTCTGGAGGTTCCTTTATGGAACTGACAAGTTATCCTCACCCGGCCGAAGGTTCCTCTATGGAACTAACAAGTATGATCTAAGATGCTTTGTAATTAATCTGTTAGCGCTAACGGATGGACTATGTATGATCGAACATGACTTATGATTTTTGTATATGATCTGGGCAAAGTATGATTTTGATACGAAACTGAATTATGATTTCTGAATCTATACGGACTCATTCATTAAGACCCTTTACTCTGTTATTATTCACTGGGCCCCAGCTCATTGTTTATATATATGTATGTAGGTGATCAGGCGCATGACTAAGCTTAGAGGCGTCTGCCTGGAATCAGTTCTTGACAGCCAACCTATGTGCCTCCCGTGGAGGTTCCGGACATGCCTAGTGGTTATGGCTAAGTGCATAAGTTGAGGTTTTATTTTCCTGTCCAGCTAGACAAGTCCTTGTGTATTGTGTGAATAAGGCTAAGTCCCTTTTGTCTAGCTTATATATGTATATATATGATGATGTGTATATAAGTATATAAAAATTTTAAATTTTTTCTGTCTCACATAAGTCTGCACAGCTCAATGAACGATGTATATTTGTTATTTACTTCCGCTAGCCACTAATATTATGTTAATTTGTCTCAGAGGCCTTTGGTAATCCCAGGATTACTGGCCGGTTACGATACTAAACGTATAGGGGCGGGTTTGGGTCGTGACAGATTCCAAGGTTAAGCCTAAGGCGTCGATTTAGTTTTACAGTTCCTATTATTATTCGGTAAAAATTTACGTTCGGCTGAGAAGGGATTAAACCCCAATGGCGAAGGACAACCCTAAAAAATGGATGAAGGGGGAAACGGACTCCGTCCTCAGCGATTGACAGGAGAGGAAAGACGATTGTACTCTTATCAGTCCTCTCTATGTCAACTACGCTCTCTGCCAAGAGTGATAGATGGACGTCGTCAGGGATAGAAAAATGGCGACGAAAACCAGAGACTCGATCTGCAGAAAGAAGGGCTTTCAAATGTTTCGCCATCATAGCCAGTAAAGTGGACACTCTAAACAGAAAACAAACAAGGAAATGGGAGTTGAAATGGAAGAGAGAAAAA
Source organism: Camellia japonica (assembly GCA_030407325.1). NCBI lineage: Eukaryota > Viridiplantae > Streptophyta > Magnoliopsida > Ericales > Theaceae > Camellia > Camellia japonica. The sequence continues at coordinate 5,030,133 of JAPPVO010000014.1, read as the reverse complement.
CTTACAAGAAATAAGGAGGACAATGAGGAACAGAAAGAAGTTGTAGAGGTCATAAAGCGAGGGAGGTGAACTGACAGGCAACGAGAAACCTTGTGTATTCAAAAAATCATACAAACGAAGAGACAACACGGTTTCAAATCGTATTAAGTGAATGAAGCGTACGAAGGGGCAGGAGATTATAATAATTCTTAAAAAGAGTAGGCGTTCTGACGCTTGTGTTGGAATAAGGGAAACCGCCGTATTTTTTGACCCTCTAAGTCCAAGACCAAACATGCCGAATAACTGACATTAATAGGATGTTTGGGGAGCAATTGTGGGAGCCGAATAATATTCTTACGTAGGGAAGCCGATTTAGTTTAAAGAAAGAAATCAAGTCATGTACTATACGGCTCTATCCTGAAGGGACACAGAGGCTAAATAACCAAATCGGCCAAAGAATCATCTGTAAACTGGGCCGAGTACGAATAGGTAGGACAGAATAGTCGAGTAAGCAATTATTCGTTGGTCCAAAGGTGGGTGCAACCATCAATATCAAGGACGACTACAAATAAGAGGAGCATCAGCTAAGAAAAAGGGTGTGAGAACAAATAAGATTAACTTGAGATACAAGCAACCAAGAGAGTATACATTGACTTGTCCGTCGGAGTGCTAATTCCGGCACTCCCGACCGGAGTGTTCATCCCTTTTCAGGTGACTAGCTGAGGATCAAGAGCGTCCTACAGGATCCATAGAGTATTTCCAAACCATATTTCCACATCTAATTTTTTTACTCAAATGTTGAATTTCTCCATCAACTTGATAAAATTAACAACTAAGTTGACGAATTTTTTCATCAAAGTAATTTATATATTTTTTCATCAAATAATATGACGGTGATGAAATTTGAAATTTTTGCCAATCAAGAGAATTAATTTGTTCTTGTAGAGTCAAAATTTCACTCTTGCGCCAATAAATTTCATCATCACAACGCCGATTTATTCTTTCCATATTATTTGTCATGCCATTATGTTGGCAATAGATATCACACCCCAAACCCAGTATGACCGGCCGTGGTCTACAAGGCCTTAGCCCAAGGCACATATAAGCCTAAACATGAATCCATAATCACATTGAACAACTATACAATAGTTCGATAATAAATAACCAAACTCAATCCAGTGACCTGCCACAAGTATAAACGGCAAAACCAACCGTAATCAATATCATCCAAACTTATGGGATATAAATAGCCCACATATCAAAATAATCCTAAATGAATCTCAATGAAAATAAAAAGAAATATGCACAAACTTGACATAATAATCTAAAACAAAATAAATGAATGTCCTAGAGGTCCATGCAATTGAGTTTCCGCTATGCCATGAGTCCACTCTAAGTCCTTCTAACACCTAGAAATGATAAACAACTAAGTCAATTGATAGCTCAGTGAGTAGCAACATGGATAGTAAACACAATTTTGAAAACAGGGTTCAATTCTAAAATAAAGATATATATATATATATATATATATATCATAGAAATTAGGTTGGCATACACTTTTGATAAAGATAATCTGTTTAAAAAAGAAGGTTCCACAGTTCAATAGTTAAAATACTTATGTCTCTAAAAAACATGATAAATGACATTTTTCTCTTAAAACAGATTACAACATGAACACCAATAATTTTTTGGGTACCAAGAATAACAAGTAACATGGCACACAGTTCTCAAGGTAATAAGCCCCATTAGATCCAATATCGAACCAAGAGTCATCCTCGGAGTGGCAACCCGGGCCTTTTCTCTAAGACGATCTGATTGAAGGTCACCTAGCCTAGCCTAGGTCTTTTTCTTACAATCGTTCAGCACTAGAGTCATCATGGCCTAACCCGGATCTGTTCCATAGTGGCTAGAATCACCACACATAGTGGAATAATTTCTGTAGACTAAAATATACATATGATCCCGATAATCAATACAATTTAGTTTCACAAAACGTGGTAGTTCACCATTATAAACATGAGACCATAACAAATAGTTTACAGTATGCTAAGTTTACACATATTTTAGAAATAATTTAATTCCATTGATAATATAATAATTTATCAAAACAGTTTAATCCTGAAATAACAATTAAATTTTCCAATAGTTCAGAGCAAACATTTATAAAAATATGTAGCATGCAACTACTCACCTGAAAACGGAATAATGTTATCCTCGAATAGAGTATAAAGTCCAACTAGTGCCCTGAACCAAGTATGAAAATTATACGTCACTATTAATTTAAAAATACTAAAGAATAAGAAACTAAGTAATCTTAAACTAAAGTGCACTAACAGGGCTCAATCCAACTCACCATTACTCTTAAATATTACCTAAGCTCATGTTCTTCAAGGTCTAAAATCATCCAAGACATGGGTTCAAATCGAAACTTAATTAAAAGTAACTTTAAGATGAAACAAAATTTTAAACAAGATTTCTCAATCTATTCGCTAACTTTGAAAATTACAAAACACATTCCATGCTGTTCGAAAAATTCCAAAATCCTCCAGATGTCAACTAATATATCGTAAGTTTCAAACTCAATTGGTTTTACATGATTTGCTTATCAAAATAATTATTTACAATTAATTATGCCCAAACAGATTGTTTTCTGCAGCACTTTAAATAAATTAATGGTTCTCTTAGTATACACGAGCAATCAACGCAAGGCTAAAAATGTAAGAAACTAGACTCGTAACTGGTTCTAATGACACTGATTTGATAATTTTTAGATTTATACCCAAAGAGAATGACACTTCCGAAGTTACTGTTTTACACCAGTTTTCTGGACAGATTTAAACGCATTAGTTTATATGGATTTTGACTCCCAAAAATTATAAGAAAATTTCGTATGCAATTCAATATGTAATTAATCTACAATAAAACTTTCAATTCAAAATTCATTCACACCAGCCCATAAATTACTAAATACCTAAATGAATAACCCATGTGGTTTCACGAACTCGACTAATGAAAGATCAAAAGATAAAATAAAAATGAGAATAAAAAATTGTCTTACCCACAGTGGTGATTACACGGAACCCACTACTAAATTCCTCTTTCTCTCCTTGTTGTTCGCCACACACTTTGTTGCCTCTCTCTCAGTTATGGAGACTTATGGTCTAATATAGTGAATATAAAACCCTAATAAGCTTCCTCACAAACATCCACTCCCACGTTTCTTTATAATATTTAATTCTATTTTTTTATTATCTTTTCACTAATTAAATTAAATATAACTATTAGATCAAAATATACTTAATAATTTGTTCCCTATTATTATTATTACTATTTTTTAACAATAAATCTTGACTCTAAATCAAAAACTTACACCATAAATTTATTTTAGGTTTAAAATTAATTAAAAAACCCTTCAAATATTTAGTTTGCACCTTAGGATTCACAAGCAAAATATTTGAGATTGTAAAATGATTATTACTTAATTATTTATTTGATTTGTGTACGAGCACGAAATATTGTCCTCGTATAATCTTGTTGATCAAGTCTGCGCTCCTCCGTAAGTCTGCAGCCTGGATCCTTATCCTGGGCTTAGGAGGGGTGTTGGTTATTCCAGCCAACCTCTAAGTTGGTTATTTCTGCCAACCTAGAGTAGAGTGTTTGGTTATTTCGGCCAAACGTCCTGCAGCCTGGATCCTTATCCTGGGCTTAGGAGGGGTGTTGGTTTTTCCAGCCAACTTCGTCAGTACTGATCCTAATGTTAGCTGAAGAGAGTGCAAAGTTGGTTATTCCGGCCAACTGTGCTTTTAGTGCGCCTAACTCACTAAAACAATCTTTTACAGAAGGAAACAACTATATTGAAAAGAAACTACTTGTTTTATTGAGAAAGAAAAAATTACAAATACTTGAAAGAAAAACTAAAAATAAAATAGTTTGAGATTGGCAGTGTTCCATTTCCTGGGAATGGCTTTGTTGTCTTTATCTTCCAAGTGGTATGCCTCTTTTCCTGCTAATCCAATCACCTTGTAAGGTCTTTCCCAATTAGGCCCTAACTTGCCATCTCCGGGTACTAAGGTGTTTTTCATCACTTTGCGAAGTACCCAATTTCCGATTTTGAATTGTCTTGGATGTACTGTTTTGTTATACTTTCTGGACAACTCTTGCTGGTACGAGGCAATGTGAACCAGTGTTCTTTCTCTTCTTTCTTCCGCAAGATCGAGCTCCAATGCTATGGCTTCTCCATTTAAGTCTGGATCAAAATTTTCACTTCTAATTGTGGGGAGGCCAACTTCCAGTGGGATTACTGCTTCTATGCCATAGGCCAAGGAAAAGGGTGTTTCGCTAGTAGACCGCCGAGGTGTGGTACGGTAAGCCCATAAAACGTGGGGAAGCTCCTCAGCCCACTTGCCCTTTGCTTTCCCTAATCTTTTCTTCAATCCGTCCAAGACGACTTTGTTTGATGCTTCCGCTTGGCCATTTTCTTGGGGGTATGCCGGTGTAGAATTGTAGAATTCTATCTTGTACTCCTCACAAAAGCCTCTAAAAATTTTGCCATCGAATTGAGTGCCGCTGTCCGATATTAGAGCTTTTGGTATGCCGAACCGAGTGATGATATTCTGCCAGACGAACTTTTTCACATCCTTCTCCTTGATTGATGCCAATGCTTCTGCCTCCACCCACTTTGTGAAATAGTCTGTTGCTACAAGGAAGAACTTTCTGTTGCCAGGTGCCGTTGGAAATGGTTCTACTATGTCCAAGCCCCACATTGCAAAGGGCCATGGGCTTGTCAATGGTAGGAGTTCTCTGGCTGGCTGATGTATTTGGTGTGCGAACTTCTGACATTTCTCGCACTTCTTGACATACTTCTCTGAATCTGCTTGCATGTATGGCCACCAATATCCTTGCGAAATTGCTCTGTAGGCCAATGATCTTCCTCCTTGATGACTTCCGCATACGCCTTCGTGTATTTCGAACAAGAATGCTTCCACTTTGCTGGGGTGGACACACTTTAGGTAAGGTCCTATGTAGGATTTCTTGTATAATGCCATTGATGGGGAGAGCCAAAAGCGCTGTGACTTTGCTCTTATTTTGTTGGCCTCTTTCTTTTCTTCTGGTAAGACGTCGTCTTTTAGGAACAGTATGATGGGATCTATCCATGAAGGGTCTAGTTCGGCACAACATATCTCTTCTACTTCGAGTTCTTCAATGCTTGGTTTTGGTAAGTAGTCAATCAGCAATGGATGAGGGATGAAGATATCTGTCATTGAAGCAAAGCCTGCTAGTTCGTCCGCTCTACTGTTTTCTTCCCTGCCGATCTTCTCTATCCGCACTACTTCAAATTTCTTGATCTCCTTTCTGACTAACTCGTGGTACTTAGCCATCCTGTCATCCTTTGCCTCGTAGTCGCCTGAAATTTGGTTTACCACCAGCTGTGAGTCACTGTAAACCATTAGCTCGGTGGCCTTCATGTAAGATGCTGATTTTAAGCTTGCCAAAAGCACTTCATATTCCGCTTCGTTGTTTGATGCTGGGAAGCCAAGGTTGACTGCTTGCTCTACCACTAGGCCATCTGGTGAGATGAGGACTATGCCTAGTCCTGCACCGTGCCTGTTGGACGCTCCATCCACGAAGAGCTTCCACATCTCTCCAATGAACAGTTTCCAGCAAGTGGAGGGATCAGATGATGTCTTGGGATCAAGAGTGTTGCTGGTGCTTTCTTCAAGGTCCATGCTTGTTGTTTGCCCCTCGCTATTTGATTGTACCAAGTCTTTATTTGTTGGTGAGTCTTGGCTTGGTGTAGCATGGTTTGCTTCTTCCTCCCTTACTTTACTCTGGTCTGCCTTAGGGTTTGACTGGGTATCCTACACCAGGGGTTGCGCTATTCCGGCGTCAACTTCCAACCCTAGTTTGGTTGTACCAGTTAGGTCGACTAGGCAGATATGATGACTTCCTGGGGTGAATTCTGCGACAAAGTCTGCCAAGGCTTGGGCTTTTACCGTGGTTCTGGGTTGGAACTTGATGTCGAACTGTCCCAACTCTACTGCCCACTTTAGGATTCGCCCAGAAAAGTTTGCCCTCTCAAACAAAGCTTTTAATAAAAAGGCTGTGAGGACGACTATGGTGTGGGCATAGAAGTAATGCGACAACTTTCTTGAGGCCATCATCAAGGCTAGGGCCAGTTTTTCCAGTGGTAAGTACCTTGTTTCTATGCCTAGTAATGTCTTGCTGACATAAAAGATGAGCAGATGTTAGATTCCTTCCGCTCGGACCAACATTGCGCTAATTGTGTGCTGTGAAACTGCCAGGTACAGAAAGAGTTCTTCTCCAGGTATTAGGGTTACAAGCAGTGGTGGAGAAGACATATATTCTTTTAAGCTTTCTAGAGCGCGGTCGCATTCTTCGTCCCACTCGAACTTGGCTTTTAATGCTTTGAAAAAATGGTCGACATCTGTCTGACGATCGACTTATGAATCGGTTGAGTGCAGCTGCCATGCCGGTGAGATGCTGCACTTATTTTACTGAGTTGGGCCTCTCCAGATCCTGAATCGCTTTGATCTGAGAGGGGTCTGCCTCAATACCTCGGTTGGTCACTAAGAAGCCCAGGAATTTGCCAGATCCTACACCGAACGCACATTTGGACGCATTAAGGCGCAACTTGTGCTTCTTCAGGATCTGAAACATCTCACCTAAGTCCTTGAGATGGTCATTCTTATCCTTGCTCTTGACTACTATGTTGTCGATGTAAGCCTCCATTGTTCTGCCTAACAATGGTTCAAACATCTTGGTGACCATCCGTTGGAATGTTGCCCCTGCGTTCTTTAGGCCAAAGGGCATGACCTTGTAGTAGTACAGTCCTCTTGGGGTTGTAAAAGATGTGACCTCCTGGTTTGGTTTATACATAGCGATCTGATGGTAGCCTCTGTACGCATCAAGAAAGCTAAGTCGGTTGTGCCCCACCGTTAGGTCTACCAGTTGGTCTATCCGGGATAGGGGGAAGCTGTCCTTTGGGCACGCTTTGTTGACTTTTTTGTAGTCTACGCAGACACGCCATTTTCCATTCTTCTTTGGCACCACCACTGTATTGGAGATCCATCTGGGGTAGTGCACATCTCTGATAGCTCCTGCCTCTAGCAGGTTTCCTACTTCTTTCGCCACTATCTCGGCGTGGTGGGGTGCCGATTTGCGAGTGTGCTGAATGATTGGTCTAGCGGTTGGGTGGACGTTCAATTGGTGACAGATGAAGCTTGGGTCAATGCCAGGCATATCATACGGCGTCCAGGCAAACACTTCGATGTTAGAGGTCAAGAATTCCATGACCTTTATTCTCTCAGTGTTGGACATAGATGAGCCAAGCAAAAAGAACTTATCCGAGTTCTTTTCATCTATTCTTACCTGTACCAAGTCTTCACTGCCTTCTGTTCAGCGGCTTTGCCAAC